>OX463755.1:120064116-121264116 GCA_949824845.1 Rhingia rostrata
TCAGTTGCGGCTGATCTGATGGCTTATGGGTATCATTGCCAATGTTCTTCGACATTCGATGCTGGTGGTATGGTGTTAATCGAGGGGTTAAGGGATTCAATTCATTAAATTTTTTTCACAGTTTTTATAGGTTGTTGTGGCATTGTGGATATCCGCATTCTTACCTTGGCTGCAACAAGGTAGTGGTCCGAGTCGATGTTAGCTCCTCGAAATGTTCGGACATCTAAAATACTGGATGCGTGCCTCTTGTCTATAGCAATGGGATCGATTCGGTTGACCGCTTGTTGATCTGGAGACAGCCATGTCCCTTTCGTAGCGAAGTCAGTTAGCCTAAGTCCGTTACCAGACGTGTTGTCGTGTAGGCTATGTTTTCCGAAAATACTGCTAAAGATGTCTTCTCTTCCTACCTTTGCGTTAAAATCACCCAGCACGATTTTAACATCGTGCTTCGGTAGTCGCTCATAGGTTTTATCAAGGAGCTCATAGAAGTAACCCTTAGCTATATCATCTTTTTCCTCCGTTGGGGCTTGAGCACATATGAGGCTTATGTTGACGAATTCGGCCTTGATGCGGATTGTTACAATGCGTTCGCTAATGTCTTGGAAGCATTAGACTTCTTGCCTAAGTCTGGCACTTATAACAAATCCGCATCCGAATAGTTGCTGTTTCTGCTCACTAAAACACGGTCTGTACTATATGTCACAGTTTTTCATCCTCTTTTTACCCGGGCCATCCTATCGTATTTCCTGGGTGGCAGTAATGTCTGCTTTGTAGCAGTTTAGGGCTTCCGCTAGATGTTCGCTTGCACCTCTCCTCATTAGAAGTTTGAGAGCTTATCGTTCTTTACCTTTGACAATTCTAATTTTTTCTGGGCGTATAATCAGGTGAAATCTCAATAAAATTTAAAATATAGGTACCTACATATTTACAAGCCCAAAATAATCTTCTAACCAAATTGAATTGAATCGTCAACTATTATTGCAGATAAAATATAGAAAATATATTTATAGAAGCAAACTGCATGAAAACTAGAATACCATTGACACCCAGATGTAAACATGTTTGCATATGTACTTCCATCCACCCAGACTAATTTGCGTAGTTGAAAGGACTCGAGTAAATTCTTTGAATTGAAATAAATCTATAAATAGCAGCATTTCGAATTACATTTTGTGATGTACAATGAACTAACGAAATGGGTAGGTGGTGTATAGTTTTAGGGTGCAAGTAGCAATACTATGCAAAGCAGCACCCAGTTGACAATAGCAAGGACATCCGCCATTGTGACAAACAGAAACAAACATTTCAATGTTTTCAATGTAATAGACAGACGACCTTCCGCGTATAATTAGTATACAATTCAACTTAAAAAAACCCACTCAAGATGGAGATTTTCTGCCAACCAGTATATAGGATAATTAGACCACTTCTTGGCGGTATTTTCTTTCAACAATAAACTTGTTTCCAGCTGAAAATGCTCTTGTAAAACTCTTAAAAAAAGAAAAAAGGAATCAACATAGAAATATAAAGAACTGTGCATTATCCTTGATATGTACTTTTGTACCTACACATTTCAGGAACACTGTTGCACTACTTATGGGAAAATAGCTGAGGGTGCTGGTGAACAATATAGTGACCGAGTAAGAGGTATTTTTGTATTGTAGGAGGGATTTAGCAAATTTGAATAATTATTTTACTTTAATGTAGAGCTGAAGGTCGGCATGTTGTGCGTGTAAACACTTAAAGGTAACGAATATACCTATGATTGTAATTAGAAGCAGTATTGATTGTCATAAAAGAAAATTCACTCTCTTGGCTCTAAGCAAGATATGTGAGATCATGGTTTCAGCATTTGCAAAAGGTTACAAAGGTTAATACTTGAAAAAATAAGTAGAGGCGTTTTTGTTAAAGAAAATAATGATAATGATAGAAATTTCTTTAAGAATCATTTAGACTAAGACGAATTATGATCCATTGTTACGAATGTTTAGAGTCGTTTTTATGTTTATTTACCACCAGTCAAAGTCCCTTAAATACCTTTATTTTGTTTGAGGACAGCGCAGTCATTAAGGAAATCGAGGTTGATAAAAGAGGAGATACCGATGTGTATTCGTTTTTCATTTATGTAAATTATAATGAACAGGAAAGACTGAATTTTGTTCAGCACATATTCCACGTACGAGTTGTTCGGCCTAGGAATGACATTTTGGGGCTACAGGCTCGTTAGTACTCCTCGCCTAGCTGTTTCTCAGAGCCATTCATGTTTGCGTTTGTACTTCTTGTACGAATGCGTGACCTCCTCTTTTATGCCAAATCCGAATAACTGGTTTGAAGTAAGATTTTCCTAATAATTGATATTACTCAGATCATCGCAAGAGGAGGACCAGCAAAAAAAAATCACAAAGAAGCTGCTACGGTGGGCATCGAACACAGCTCATCGCACTTATCATTAACTTATCATTAAATTTAAAGACGGGCTGGACAAATGCTGTTAACACTATCAGATCAGTGTAATAGCGAGCTTAATACAAGCAGCATCTACGAGCAGAGATTTGTCACAGCATAAAATATGCATCACCAGGCTCATCATTTAGTCCATTTGTTAGTGGGACATAACAGTCCTGATGTTTTTCACTTAAACCCAGATATTGAATTCCTAACTTAAGTGGCACTATTTTCGGGGGTGAATTTGGGCCTCAGCCAACATTGCCTTCTTAGCCCAAAAAAACGAATGACTAAAACCATTTTTGCCGCTTACTTGTCTATACTAGCTAATAGCAATGCCATCAATTTAAATTTAACTTTCAATTTCAAAATACGAAAATCCGTTATCTAGACATTTTTATGAAAAATTATGTATACAGTTTTGTTTTAAACAAAATAAAATACAATTTTTTGGCGCAACTGACTCGTTAGTACCCAGAGCCGATCATACTCAAAATCATTCATGTGTATGTACTTCTTGCACGATGGTGGAACATTCTGTTTAATGCCGTCTCCGAACCGGGAATTCGAGATAAGCTTTTCTTAACAATTGATACTACTCAGATGATTTGTCAGATCATCACGAGAGGAGGGCCAATGAAAAACTATTTAGGTATTGCTATGGCTGGGAATCGAACCCAGACCTACCTGCGTGGCAGTTCATCGCACTAACCATCGCGCCACTGAGCCCGTTTTGTTCGTGTCAAGTTTTATCGAAACTGTTGGCACCTCTTTTAGTAAGATGGAATCAGTGTTGGACCTATGATGCCAATTCATGAAACCAACATCCCTAGCCGTTTCAGTTTTTATTTTCTGGTGGGTCAACCCATCATACCAAAACCGTAGGAACAACCTATTCCAGTGCAATTAGTGACCATGGTTAGGCCATCTGATACATCTACTCTTGGGTCTTCCATGCCATATTCATAAGAATGTAGGTATCCATAACTACCACGATGTCTAACTGCCTTAGTCAAACAGATCGCAGATTTACATGTTATCAAAATATAGCGTTTGGTAAAGTTTCGCAACGACGAGGGTCACTTCCAGATGAACTCCTTACCACTCGAGGACCTCTTAGTTCCAAGTACAAATACTAACCCAGGATATTCATTTAGGATCGTTTTCATATGAAATTCCCATAATGGTCTTCCATCATCATTAAATCCTCTCCTACCGTTATAGGGAAGACCTTCGTTTTTCAATTGTTTATAAATTAAAAAAAATATACTCTTAGAACTTTGGCATCTGGTCTGTCGTGTACATTTCCAAATAACTTTCACAGTTGACATCTAGACAAGAACAAGTGTTGAGCCATTTTCGAGAGAATTGAATTGAATTGAATATATGTAGTCGTTATATGGGAGGTACCATTTCTAAAATGGCTAAGAGTAAAAAATGGCCTAGAATTGTGACGAAGTCATTTCGGGCGGATGGACCGACGGAAGGAATCGCGACTTTTTTAGGTTCCCCTATCGAAAATTGCCATTAAAGCAATAAATAAAGTGCACTTGGGACAGAAACAAACTAATAAAGGGTGGTTAAATTTTAAGGGCCGATGTTGATTTTGAATAAAACACATTTTTTTTTGAAATAACTGTCATTTCTTTTTATTGTGATAATATTGGTATGGTTCAATTATGTGTGGAACAAAATATTGGCCAACTGGCCACCCCGATGGTCAAAATTTTCGATGATGCTGAGGTATAATTGAGGTTTTATGCCGTTAATGTGCCAAATTATCTCATCCTTTAGCTCTTGAATTGTTGCTGGCTTATCATCGTACACTTTTTCTTTCAAATAACCCCAAAGGAAGAAGTCCAACGGTGACAAATCACATAATCTTGGCGGCCAATTGACATCGCCACCACGTGTTTCGTTAGCTGTGTGGCAAGTGGCACCGTCCTCTTGAAATCACATCAAATCAAATCAATTTGGGCCACCTTTCACAGTAACTGCCTGACCGGCTTCATTTCGGAAAAAAAATACGGCCAGATAATGCCGCCAGCCCATAACCCGCAACAAACAGTCACTCTTTGTGGGTGCATTGGTTTTTCGACAATCACTCTTGGATTATCATTCGCCCAAATGCGGCAATTCTGCTTATTGAGGAATCCCCTGACGTGAAAATTTGCCTCGTCATTGAAGATGGTTTTCTTCGATAATTTATCCTCCACTGTTGCCATTTATTGCCACCATTCTTACCATTGACGACGCTTGCAATGGTCAAGAGGCTTTAGTTCTTGAGTCAATTGCACCAATTTACACAATTGTGTAAATGCAAGTCTTTTTGCATAATGTGCATCAACGACGAGCATGAGAGGTGCAATTGTTTGGCACGATGATGAGTTGAGGTGAACGGCTTTCTGCAGTACGAGCTGTACGAGCATGCACTGGTGTTTTCACATCTCCTTTAGACCCGGTTTGCTCAAATTTTTGCACGATTTTTTCGATTTTACGCACATTTGGACGATTAAATTGACCGAAAAAATCACGAAGTGCACGAAATGCATTTTAATTTGAACACGATGCTCGATTATGTATCTTTGCATGGTTCAAATTGAATTAGTCTGAAATTGAGAAATGTCAACTGAAATGCAGAAAAAAACCTTGACTTTTAGGTGTGCTTTGCATTCAACATCGGTCCTTAATCGGTACCCAGGTACGTGGATGTAATCTTTTTTTTCGTTTTTGGTTGAATATTAGGTAAATAATTGGCATTATGTAATACCAGTTATTATGTAATGCAGTTAGCAAATAACATTTGTAAATTTATAAACGCATACGATAGTTATAAAAAAATCTTAAAATAAATAAGAATGACGTACGGTCGTGTCGCATATCTATATTCTTTCCAAGAACAGCAATAAACTTCCAACCAAACGAGTATGTAAATAAATTAGCTCCCTTTTTGCTATTCGTTAAGGTTTGTTTAGTAGCTGTTCTGTGTTCCTACATTCGCACACCTCGTTACCATATAATGTCGTGACTTGTGATTGAAATTCAGAGACTGTAGTTGCTCATTGTACTTTTCTACAATTAATTTTTTTTTATTCTTAAAATATAAAAAAATATTATAACCAGAAATAAAAAAGTCGTGTTTTTATTTTCTAATATTTTTTCCTTAAAAAACACAGTGGAGCGAATTATTCAAGGTTAATAAGTAATCACGAGAACACAAAATGTAGAGAGTGTCTTTAAAGCAGACGAAATCATTGATAAGCTTTTAGAGCTGCGTATTGATGATGATGAGATGTTTACTGATAGAACTTTCAACTTTGATCTCTTCATTTTATCTGCTCGAAAATTTGTTATCTATGACACTTTCCAAGAGGATATCCTAAATCGTCTAGTGTGAAATGTGGTTGTAAACAATCTAGTAGCAGAGAAAAAGTAGAATGGAAAATGAATGATGTTGATCGAAAAGTTCCTAAATATCCTGCAAATTAGTATTTCAGAATTCTCCAAACAAGTTGTCAGGTGTGGACTTGGCGCAGGAAATATAAAGTCCCGCACATTGACCCTACAAAATGGAATGGCGTCAGTCATAAATTTATAGAATCAATCAAGTACCTGAGTCTGGTCTTGGGAAATAAATTAAACTAAGAGGCCAATATTCAGGAACGCGTATAAAAGCTCCCGTAGTCTTTCAAGTCTTGGCTTAGTTGTGATGTGATATGACGATAGAAGAATGTTTATATCTTCATCCCTATTATCTAACTCTTTTAAGAACTAGTGGTGGGTGCACGACTGGGTCGTACGCAACTTTATCTTTGACGTTTTTAACAATTTGTCAAAAATACACAATAATATTTGTTTTGATTAATGATACTAAAAATCATATAAATAATGTCGAAATGTGATTATACGAACTTTTATTCCGTAATTGAAAGTAATCAGTGTCCATGCGAATAATAATGATTTTCCGTTATTGGCCAAAACTGAAAATTCCCTTTAGGGATAATTGACTCAAAACCAGTTATGTGAAACTCATGAAAACAGTAATAGTAGTATACAAATTAAATTTCATTCAATTTGCCCAAATAGTTTGCGAGAAATTGACAATTTTCTTTATATGGGCTAGATGCAAAAATCCGTTATATGGATTTCCTCGAAAAAACTGGGTATGCAGTTTTGTTGGAACTAATATGTTTATAAGTAGTTTAATCAAAATCGTTAGAGCCGTTTTTGATAAAATTGAGGCTATGTATAGTTTTTATATGGCAGGAACCGGTAATAACATGGCTAAATGCAAAAAAAAGGCCTAGAATTATGACCAAACGAACGCTGCATACGAAGTTTGAAGAAAATCGGTCAAGTCGTTTAGGCTGGAGAGGCTTGTAAGGATAGACTGACTGACGAACCGACGGACGGAATTCCAAAAACCACTTTTTTTAGTTTCGGAATTTCTTCCTCACGGATAACCTGATAGGGCTGATTTTGTTGGGTCCCGGGCACATAGATATATCCTAAATAACAATATGGGCACCACTCTAGAGATTTTATTATTAGGTTTACATCTCGCACATTACACATTACACGTTATCTAGGCAATGCTATCCAAATTTAAACGAGAAACTAGAAAGATCACACACCAGTACCATCGCTGGCGTGTTCACAGGACACTTAACCATAGGCCTTACACGCAAAATGTATTTCGTCACAAACGATTGTGGATGATGGGGAGAAGGAGATCACCACATTCATTTATCTATCTACGCTTTTGAGTTCCGTTCCGTTCGTTTGACATATTGCGTATAAAATTTTTTATATCCCATAGATATAGAGAAATAACTTCGATAGTAGCTATTTACATATACAAATATACAAATTTTTGGAGCAACAGGCTCGTAAGTACCCAGTGCCGAGCTTTCTCACAACCATTCCTGTTTTATGCCGACTCTGAACGGCGAATTTGAGATAAGCTTTTCTTAACAATTGACACTACTGGGATGATTTCTCAGATCATCACGAGAGGAGGGCCAGTGAAATATTATTAAACAGTTGCTACGTCTGGAAATCGAACCCAAACCTTCTGCGCGGCAGTTCATCGCACCAAACATCGCGCTACTGATTTCGTCTATGCCTCAAAGTGTATGGATCGACTCAGAATCACTAGCTGAGTTTGTTTATCCGTCCATCCGTCTGTATGTCACCGATTTTTTGACCTTAATTTTGAGGTACTTACTTACTTAGGTGGCGCTACAGTTCGGAATGAACCTGGGCCTCAACTAACGTGCCTCTCCAATTAGCCCGGTCCTTAGCTTACTGCCTTCAGTTGCGCACTACAAGTTGGTTGAGGTCGGTTTCAATTTTGCGCGCCACTTAAGGCAATGTCTTCCTCTACTGCGTCCGACGTCTGGCTGGGAATCGAAGACTCTGTGAGCCGGAGTATTGGTGTCCATTCCTTCTACATGTCGTAGCCATCTTAACCGTCCAATGCCGAGTTTTTTGACCAGGGGCATGTCGCTGCACAGCTCGTATAGTTCTTGGTTGTATCTTCATCTCCATAGTACGTTAACGCAAAGGAGACCGAAGATTTTTCTAAGAATTTTGCTCTCAAACCGACCAAGGATTGCTTCATCCGCTTTTGAGACGGTCCATGCTTCAGCGCAGTAGAACAGGACTGGAATGATCAGGGTCTTATATAAGATCTCCTTAGTAGTTCGAGTGAGGGCTTTACTACTGAATTGCCTTCTTAGCCCTAAGAAACAGCGGTTGGCAAGAGTAATTCTTCGTTTAATTTCTGACGAGATGTTGTTGTCAGAGTAAATAGCGGAGCCGAGATAGACAAAGTCCCATACTAGCTCAAATTTATATCTGTCAATGGTGACGATCTGTCCAATTCGTCGATGGTGTGTGTCATTTCGTGTTGACAGCATATACTTCGTTTTGCCCTCATTTACTTCTAAACCCATTTTTGCCGCTTCCTTCTAAATATTAGCAAACGTGGCTATGACATCACGTTGGGTCCTACCAATGATGTCAATATCGTCGGCATATGCTAGTAGTTGTACCGCTTTTTGGAAAATTGTGCCTCTGGTGTTGGCTCGTGAGTTTTGCACAATCCTTTTAAGAATCAAATTGAAGAAGTCATATGCATGCGTATCGCCTTACCTACATTTTTTGTTGGTATCGATTGTGTCGGTGAGGTCGTTTCCGACCCTGATGGAGCAGCGAGAATTCTCCATCGTCATCCTACACAAACGGACGAGTTTGGGCGGTATACCAAGACTAGACATGTCTTGTATAGTTCGTCTCTATTAATGCTGTCGTATGCGGGTTTGAAATCAATGAATTGGTGGTGGGTATTGATTTGGCCTTCTTGGGTTTTTTCCAGGATCTGCCGAAGTGTGAAAAGTTGATCGGTTGTGGACTTTCCTGGCCTAAAAACGTTCTGACAAAGGCCGATCTGGTTGTTGGTAAACGGTTTCAAGCGTTTACAAATAACTGCAAACGATGTTGAGTAGAGTTTTGCCTCCGAAGTTGGCGCAGTTTAGAGGGTCTCCTTTATTGTGGATCGGACAAAAGATATTGAGGTTCCACTTTTCAGGCATACTTTCTTCCGACCAGATTTGGCTTATGAAGTATGAGTTGGTGGATGTTCCTTACCGAGTCATCTCCGCGGGTTTCATAAAGCTCGTCGGGAAGGCCGTTATTTCCGGAAGCCTTATTAAGCTTGAGTTTAGATATTTCTATCCTCACTTCACTCAGGTTGGGTGGTTGGCAGCTTTCGCTGTCGTTGCCAATATTGTATGGTTGGTTCTGCCTGACAGCGGAATGTTGTTCGTCATCGCTAACAGTCTGTAGAAGTGGTTCTATCATATCCTCAGCATCAACTGTGTCTCAACTACGATATTTCCTTGTTCATCTCGACAGGATTCTGTTTGGGGCGTGTATCCTTGGCTTTGACGTTTTACACAGTGGTAAAACTTACGAACATCGTTCCTGGAGTGGCACCTCTCTATATCCTCAATCGCGGGCTTTTCTTGCTCTTTTTTTCTTTTTTCTGATAAGCCGGTGTTCTTCCCTTCTTCTCTGCTCAACGGCAGCTCTCACCCTTACCTGCAGCTCAGCCTTGTAGGAATCGTTCTTGGCTGCGAGTATCTCTCGGCATTCCTCATTTAACCAGGGTTTCTTGCTGGTGGGCGCGAAAAACCCTCTTGTTGGCATCGTTGCCATTGTTCTTCGACATTCGATGCTGGGTATGGTGTTAATCGCGAGGTTTAGAGATACGCGTTGCGTGAAGGTCTCTGTCCGACGATGCAGAACAAATGTAAACATTTTGAAATCCGCCCACTGCCACTCCAACTTGTAAGAAAAACGTAGTTTTAGCTAAACCGTAAGGACTATATTTCCTCAGTTTCTTGCAGCACTCACTTTTTGGGGACGTTTTCGGTAAACAACGTTTACGTTTAACATTTTAAAAATTTCGGAAATTATTCTATGCAAAATTATTGGTTATGAAAACATAAACATTTCTTCTATAGGTCATTTTAACCCACCTTTTGTTAAGTTTCCTTACAAGAACCGGTTGTATACCATGGGAAACGTCTTTTTTTCGAACCAAAATAGATTTGGATACTGTCTTTCATTCCCATTCAGTTTTGAGTCACGCCAAATTTTCGGGGATATTAATTTTAACGATGGGATGGGATAGGGTATTAAACGATCTGCACAGCTGATTGTAGCCTTCTCTTTTATGTTTGTAATTATTTTTTTGGAAACTCCTTCAAACCGACTAAACCAAACAAATGAAATCGAATAAAATGTTTAGTTTTCTGTAACATTGGGTGTTCACACTGTTCAAACATTGTGTAACGCACACCCTAAGCATGCACATTATTCACGGGGAGGATGTATCTTTCATGATAGCGACATAATCTATTGGAAGGTAAATGTTTGCATTACAACATTCAGCAGCAACAAAACAAAAGAACAAAATATTTCCCATCTCAATTTTACGGGGAAGGATATGTATATCTTCAAACGGTAGTTCCCTAGAAATCAAAGATATCTGATCGGTCGTTTGAGCGTGATTGAGTATCGAGCAAACAAACAGATTTTTGTATTTTACATTTATTTATGTGTTTTAAAGAAGTAGCTACCCGGAGAGCTCCTTGTAATGTATCCACAGCTAGAGGTAGGTGCACATTTACCACAATTTAAATAGCATTCTGTAGACATAACAATTTCACAAAGAAAATGGAAATGGATTTGTTACATCTTACTGCGTCCTAACATTTTGCAAATCCCTTAAATTTCACATCACAAAATGTAATTCAATTTCCCATGGAAAATGTGTTATAGATATAGACTTGAAAATGTGGTGTAGATTAAGTTAGGTAAGGGGTGAATTCAATGATAAGTTTAGATGTAAAACCTCGTACGTAATGTATGAAAAATATGTATACATATATGCTTTGAAGATGGGTTATAAATTATGTAACAGAAATATTTCATCAGGTTTAAGATATAAAATTAATATGCAGGGTGGATGATGACTTTGCTATATTAAGAAACTCGAGGATTTTTTTTTGGAATTCATATAATTTTTTGTGTTTTATTACATTTAAAAGATGATGACTTTGCTATATTTAGAAACTCGAAGACTTTTTTGGAATTGATAAATTTTTTTTTTGTAATTATGGAATTTAAGTGTCCTCCACGGTGAGTGACCCAATTGTGGCATCTTACCAGAAATTTGTACACTACTGCCTGCGGACAAATAAGCGATGCGATGTCATGCGACTTCTTTAACTTGATTCTTGAGATAATTGTGCAAAACTCCCGAGCCAACACCAGAGGCACAATCTTCGAAAAATCGGTGCAACTACTAACATACGCATACGATATTGACATCATTGGTAGGACTCAACGTGATGTCAAGGCCACGTTTGCTAGTATAGAGAAGGAAGTTACAAAGATGCGTTAAGCAGTAAATGAGGGTAAGCCGTAGTACAAGGTGGGCCAAAGGAGTCATCCGATGTTGTTTGGCCTTCAGAATATTGGTTGTGGCTCGCGCAGTGTATGCCATTGCTCCGACCTGTTGGAACCACATGTCCTCCAGTCCTAATTCGTCCACTTTTGTCGTTTTACCAGCGGAGTTCTCGGAAAAATGGCCCCATGACTCCTCCAGCGTGAACAGTGCACCATGCAGTAACTTTGAGCGGGTGTAATGGCTCCTCGTGCATTACTCGTGGATTTTCGGTGCCCCAGAAACGATAGTTTTGCTTGTTCACCTACCCGCTGAGGTGGCAATGAGCCTCATCGCTCATTATGATTTTGGTCGAAAAATCGTCCACTCCGATTATTCCGCGTTCATGGGGAGTGTATCGCTCCATGGCTTGTTTACTTGTATTCTACATCTGTCTTGACCACAAATGTTAAAACAGATTTGACATTGGCGGCCATTTGCAAAAATAATAGCATCTTCCAATAGGGTGATCTCTTTTGGCCCACCTTGTATACGCTGTCAACAATAATGGACACACAATATCGACCAATTCGACAGAACGTCACCATTGACAGATATAACTTTAAAGTAGTACGGGACTTTTTCTACATCCTGTCCGCTCTTAACTCTAACAGCATCTCGTTAGAAATCAAACGACGAATCGTTCTTGCCAATGGCTGTTTCTTCGGGCTAAGATGACAATTTAGTCTACGACCCTGATCCTCCCAGGCCTGCTCTACGTCGCTGAAGCATGGACCGTATCAAAAGCGGATGAAGAAATCCTTGGTCCCGTTTGCGTTGACGGGCTATTGAAACGAAGATTTAACCAATAACTACATTAGCTGTACAGCGACATTCCGCTGGTCAAAAAACTCCGCATTGGACGTTTAAGACATGTAGAACGAATGGACACCAATACTCCGGTTAGCGGACTTTTCTATGCCCAGCCAGACTACGGACGTAGTAGAGGAAGACCACGCCTTAAGTGGCACGCACAAGTAGAAAACCGACCTCAATCAACTTGGAGTGCACAACTGGAGGCATTTAGATAAGGGCTGTTTGGAGAGGCGTGTTGGTTGAGGCCCAGGTTTATTCCGAACTGTATCGTCACTTTCACTTAAGTAAGTTAGTGACTAAGATTTCATATTGGTAGAAATACGTATTCTGGAAGTTCGTTTCAATGTTTGCTTGTTCTGTTACTGATCATATCGAAGGGGAAACAGTTGATAGGAATTCATATTGTGGATGAGGATGTTGGCTCATTATGCCTGCCGAAAATACGTTAATGTGAAATAGAATTGCACCGTTAGTACTATCAACAAGACGTAGCGCCATGCTACACTGCTAAACAAACAATGCGGTTTGTGCAACCAACTTTTCTTGGATGTGTGCTGTAAAAAAAATGGCGGCATTGACTGGCCAGATTTACGCATTGACATTAACTGCCAGTGTCCGCAAGCAAGCAAACACTGGCTAAACATACTCAAACATGATTTAAAACGCAGCAAAAATAGCATATTTAATTTTAAATGCTTATTTGCCTATGTCAATAGAGAGACCGTCCATTCGGAAGGTCCAATTTAGCGTTATTTTTTCGAGCATTTCGGCCTGTATTCTTTGAATTATCGTGTTCGGGTTGTCTACATAGATTAACGACTTTACTTAACCCCGCAAGAAATAATCAAGAGGCGTTATATTGCATGATCTTGGCGGCCAACTCAAAGGACCATTTCAAGAGAAAAGCTGCTCACCAAATCCATCCTTCAACATTTCCATTGTTTCACGAGCGTTGTGGCAGTGGCACCGTCTTGATGAAACCACATGCCAACTAAGTTCAACTCAGGGGACAAAAAAAAAGTCGCGTATCATGGCTCGATGTAGTTCGTCGTTGACGGTAACGTTTCTTCCACGGTCGTCTTTGGGGAAAAATGGACCGATGATGCCACCAGCCCCTAAACCACACCAAACTCTCGTTTTTCGGGATGCATCGGTAATTCTTGTATGGCATGTGGCTGTTGATCACTCCAGATGCAACAGTTTTATTTATTTACGTATCCGTTGAGCCAGAAATGAGGTCGATGCACATTTTTTACAGAGCATGAATTTTGATAATAAATTTCAATAATTTGCAATCGTTGCTCGTTTATAAAGGCTAAACTATAATAGAAGATGGTTGCGGACGACCACCTCCGTAACTGTGCGAAAACATGCAATTTGTATCATACGACCATAATAGCTTTTCGTTTTGATTCGTTCAGTTTTCGTTTCATATTTGATCACTTGCGAAAAAGCGAATTCATTCGCTCTTTCTCTTTCTTTTGTTCTTTTATACAAAAATTTGACATTTAACTTCAACAGCTGCGTGCATTGATGTTTGTAAGTTCATAAGCAACGAATTTTTTTTTTGTCAAAACGACACTCTGACAATCGCTTCCATTCACAAAAGTCTTTTATGGTTAACTTAAGTAATTTTCAGTACTGAAGAAAATTATCGTAGAATTTTGACAAACTTCCGATTGCTTCCGACTCTTATAGTTCAGTCTTAAGTCTTCCAGAGATTTAATGACAGAGTCTACTGAAAACTTTTGTGACGCCAACCTGAAAAACTTAACTTTTACAAAATCACAACAGTGTGTCCGCCGGGAAAGTATACTACTTTGTTTGTTTATAATTTTTGATTATATGATAGAGAATGGATCTTATATTGATAAATGTTTTATTGAATGTCGGTAATAATGTATGGAATACAGTAAAGGGTAAACGTCCGCCTCTGTTAGTCTCACAAATGCGAGCTCTTTGAGCACATTTCACGCGGTGTTTCATTAATTTCATCACGAATATTTTGTTTGAGTTGCTTAAGCGTTTCTGATTTGTTTGCATCAGGAGCAGTCAATTCAGGCGACCGTGGAGGCCAATCAACATCACCATTTCTTGAAATAAATTGTTGTGGAAAGAGGTCTCGTAGTAATTCCATTGTAATCCTGGCTGTATGCGATGTGGCACCGTCTTATTGATACCACATGTTAATCAAGCCCAAAGCATGCGATATCGCTCCCCATTCACAGTTACCGTTACTCCGTTTTTATTTTCAAAGAAATAAGGTAAAATGATTCCTCCTGACCTTATTGCACACCAAACTGTAACTTTTAGTGGATATAAAGGTGACTGATGATTAATTTGAGGGTTTTCCATTGCCCAGAACCGACTATTCTGTTTATTCACATATTCATTCAAATGAAAATGTGCCTCGTCACTCATTATGATTTTTTCATGAAAATCGTGGTTGTTATAGGCTAGCTGTAACATCCTATTGGCATAAGTACGGTGGCGTAAATGGTCTTGTGGGAGAAGCTCTTGTGTCAACTGAATCTTAAATGTAAACAAATGCAAATCCGTGTGCAAAATTGTGGCCAAAGCTGTTCTTTGAAGACCAAGCACCGGAGCACGGCGTCGAATTGAGGTTGATGGATTGTTTTGAACACCTTCTTGAGCATCAGCAATGTTTTCAGCCGATCTTGTTGATGTCCGTGCTTGGCCTGTCATCTAAAGACCGACCCTCTTTCTTCCGAATCATTTACTACACGATGAATAGTGCGATTTGTTGGCACGTTGTTTCTCACAATTGTATATCGAATATTTTTCAACAACAAATTTGCTACGTGTCTACTTCACGACTCTCAAATATGTTCTGTCAAGACTAATGTTTACCAAAATAGCGGCAAACCAAAGTAGTAGTCCTTCCCGGCGGACACCCTGTAGATAAAGAAAATGAATGGTGAAGTTCCAAGAAATCTGTGTCAAAATTGTCCCTATATATAATTTATTAAATTATTAGACACCGATTACATATATAACTAAACCGATTATTGTATAATGAACCACCTTCCTACAATTTTTCCAATTTCAGATGAAGAATACCCAGTGCAAAGATGACAGCGCTATCGATGACAACGTCAGTCCAACGTTAACAGTCGGCTCTCCCAACGAGGTGATAACAGCAGAAAGTTCTCCACCCAAAGAGGACAACGACAGCAGCAATACACTCCTATCGCCAGAGAACAAAAGTCCATTGCAGAGGTAAGCGACGTGCACATATGCGTCTTGTAAATATCACCCATCCATTCGAAAGTGATGATAAAATTTTTGAAAAAGGTTAACACCTTTGTATATACTCATATGTACGGCTATATCATACATATAACACATCCTATCATACTCATTTACTAAGTAAAATTTTAATTAGAAAAAAAAATTATTTTTTTGTATAAAAAGAAAATCATTTTCGTTATTATTGTGATATAATTATTTAGGAAAAGAAAAATGCGTAAGTTAAATCACCGTCAGCCACCGGTTAAGACACTAGATTCACCTTCATCATCCACATGTTCACAAGCTAACGACACTCTCAAATACGACACAATAAAGCAACGCACAGAAGCTCAGAAACTAAATGCTATACGTAATCTTAGAACTGACTCAACTGAGCGAGACAGACTTAATCAAGAGCACCAATACCAACATTATTGCTCCGAAACCAACACCAGTATAAATAACATCAATTCGAATTCAAACAACAGCGCCGCTGAGAACCCAACCAGTTCTCAACGTCCTAGCACCTCGTCTTGCACCAAAGGTGTACAGAGTTGGAGTAACATCCGAGCTGTCATGCTATACTATTGCTCTTTGCGACGAATCAAAAGGAACGGTGCCCAAAACAAATATTCAATCTTTTTCTGTGTTTTATATCGCAACAACGTAGCATTGACGTTTTTTTTTTTTTTCTTATATCCAAATATATTTTTTTATTTTTAAAACTTTACTGAGTGTGTACGAGTCGATGTTGATTTATAATTGGAATTATTCTTCTCCTAAACTGATGTCTAATAAATGGGTTTCGGAACATATAAATTTGTAAACGTATCTTATAATAATTGTGTTGTCTTTAGCAAATAAACCGTTCTTATAACCATATCCATACAATTAGGAGATATTTTGGCATTTGCTGCATTATGTGTAAACGGTTTTTGTTGGTGTTTCATTGATTTCGTTAGGCATCATTTTCATTGTAGAAACTACATGTTTGCAAACATACCGAAATACTATAACCGTATTAGAATTTTCATATAAGTTTACCTTTAATATGAGTAGCATTTTTATGGGAAACTTCCTAAATTAGTCCGCATGAGAGTCTGAGTTATAATGTGTTGTCTAAGTCCCTTTTAAACTTTCTTAGTACCTATAAGCCTAACCTATCAATCTTTCTAATATCTCTACAATTACTAGGTAATGCATATTTTTAGCTCTGTCTACCTTTAAAACCTTTAAATACTTTTTTTCTATAAAGTCAAAGATGATCTCGAATCATGAACTTTTTTGAATTTTGTGTAAACTGCATACCTATATATAATTTTAATATGTAAGTAATTAGAAACATTTAGAAACCAAAATAGCATTTTTTACCTAAAATTGTTTGAAACTTAAATAAATAAAAATGAATAAGAAAAATATAAAATTTTAACGAATACCATGAATAAATTCTTGAAAGGAAATGGGTTTTATGTTTTCCAATAACAAGAGAAAGATGAGCCAAAAGAAATATTTACATATGTCGATTTATAATTGGCAAAAGAAGTATGTAAATAGTGGAAATATTGTACAACTGACTGCTATTTAATTGGCCGTCTGTGTGCATCAATGATTGGTTATCCAATTTCAGACATGAAGAAATATCTGAATAAACGAAACGTCACTTTGTCTTTAACTGACACTGAAAAATTGACTGACGGTTTGGTCAATTAAATTACATATTTCTCTAAATAAAAATCAAAAATAATAATAAATCGAAGGAAGGTATTGCCATAATTAGACGTAGAACACCTGAATCCCCCATAACTGTCATTTTCTTTGGCATATTAATATATATATATATATATATATATTATAGCCAGTTTCACAGTGATAGTTTTAGCTCTCATTTTGGTTTCACATTGAGTTCGGCAATTAAGTAGGTTTTACAGTGCTCTTTAAAATCTTGAACTGAGTTAAATTTGTAGTCAAAGTTAATAAAGGTTATTCCAGCGTTTAAACTTCAGTTTAACGTGAAGAACCGTTGGACATAAACATTCCCTCATTTATGTTGACCTCTCCAACTCAATAATGCGTTCATGGTAAAAACTGTTTCTGAACCAAGCGAAGAGTGGTTAAATTTTAAGGGCCGATGTTGATTTTGAATAAAATACAAATTAATTAAGAAATTATTGTCATTTCCTTTCATTAAGATAATATTGGTATGGTTCAATTATGTATAGAACAAAATATCGGGCAAATGGCCACCGCGACCTAGGCGGCACACCTCCATTCGATGGTCCAAATTTTCGATGACACTGAGGCATAATTGAGGTTCTATGCCGTTAATGTGCCGAATTATCTCATCCTTTAGCTATTGAATTGGTGCTGGCTTATCGACGTTCAAATAACCCCAAATAAACCCAAAGAGAGAAGTCCAACGGTGTCAAATCAAATGATCTTGGTCTGAGATAACACGGTCGTTGAATTTGTCGCGCAAAAGAGCCATTGTTTCGTTAGCTGTGTGGCAAAGGGCACCGTTCTGTTGAAACCACACATCGTCCATATCCATATCTTCCAATTCGGGCCATAAAATGTTCGTTATCATCTCAAGATAGCGAACACCATTCACATTTTGAATAAAATACAAATTAATTAAGAAATTATTGTCATTTCCTTTCATTAAGATAATATTGGTATGGTTCAATTATGTATAGAACAAAATATCGGCCAAATGGCCACCGCGACTTAGGCGGCACACCTCCATTCGATGGTCCAAATTTTCGATGACACTGAGGCATACTTGAGGTTCTATGCCGTTAATGTGCCGAATTATCTCATCCTTTAGCTATTGAATTGGTGCTGGCTTATCGACGTTCAAATAACCCCAAATAAACCCAAAGAGAGAAGTCCAACGGTGTCAAATCAAATGATCTTGGTCTGAGATAACACGGCCATTGAATTTGTCGCGCAAAAGAGCCATTGTTTCGTTAGCTGTGTGGCAAATGGCACCGTTCTGTTGAAACCACACATCGTCCATATCCATATCTTCCAATTCGGGCCATAAAATGTTCGTTATCATCTCAAGATAGCGAACACCATTCACACTAACTGACTGACCGGCCACATTTGGCATTTTCTTGCTATGATTCTGACCATTGACGACGCTTGAAATGGTCAAGAGGCTTTAGTTCTTGAGTCAATTGCACCTTGTAAGCGTGTAAATGCAAGTCTTTGCAATTGTTGGGCACAACAAAGAGTTGAAGTGGACGGCTCTTCAGCCACACTATCGCGAACAGCAGCAATGTTTTCTGCAGTACGAGCTATACTAGCATGCACTGGTGTTTTCACATGTCCTACAGACCCGTTTTGCTCAAATTTTTGCACTACTTTGAGATATGTCAATTGAAATGCAGAAAATACTTGACGTTTTGGTGTGGTTTACATTCAACATCGGGCCTTTAAATTTTAACCACCCGTTATATTGCTTTCTAACTACTTAAACAAATTCATAAAATGATTTCGAGTGCGGAAAGTGAGAGAGAATAATATGGGACATGGCAAAATTCTAACAACAACTGGATTTACCAAAAAAAACAACTACTACTTAACAAAACGGACTTAAAGCTGGAATACAAATTTTGTATTTTAAATAACTAAAAAGTAATGGAAACAAGTCCTTTATACCGAATCTTCATGACTATTCGCATCTAAAATAAATTAAGGTGCTAGGTATACTCCAACGACCTAAAATTTAACTCCTCATATCTGTCTGATAAAGCAGCGTCTCAAAAACCGAGCTATAGCTGTAGAGCATTGAAAATATCACATTAGGTTGTGTTTCTGACAAGACTAGGTTCTTTAAGCCTGAACGGCAAACATCTTGACTACGTCAATGGCAGAAAATTTATATCATTTGTATGAAAAAATGTATAACGACATTCTGTGTTAATTCGCGAAATAAAAAACATCCGAATTTGGATAAAAAAAAAAAACAAACAAATTGTTCGATTAGAAAATTTAGATCTGAATAGATTATTTTAAACGAACCTTTTACGCTGCAATATGAGCAGCCGGAATGGAATATGGGTATTTCGTATGAAAGTATTTAGGTGAATTGGGTTGTACTGTGAATCTTAATCGCTAGATACTTCTTAAATACTGCTTCCAAATTGATAAACATCATCATGGAATACTGCATCATAGGCTACCATGCTCTTCATTTCGGTATTGAATACAACATTTCTCCAGAAGTTGCAGAAACTACTAGGAAGAAGATATAGCTTACCTTGTAATTATTATTTCAACGGAAAAAAAATAAGATTCAGGGGTTTTTTCAAAACATGGCTATGGTAAATTTTCATTTTAAAAATTATACTTTTTACTTACTAAATGAATGCTTCAGTCTGGGATGCGATCGCCTCTCCTGATAGGCTCGGCAAGGTCTTTCTCTACTACGTCTACTATCGGAGTGGAAATCAAAATCCATTTAAAAGTCATATTTGTTTTTTTTTTCAATCCCCAAGTTTCTAATTTTTGTCTGTACACCAAATTTGACGTCCTGATATTTTACAAGATAATTATTTGAACTGAATTATTTTGTACTGCCAAGTCATCAAAACAATGAAATATTGATAAGAATTTTATTGCAATATAAAGGGTTTTTCAACAAGGTCGCTACAAAAGTTTTAAATAAAGCAAAAACGGTTTTGGATATCAATGAAATTCTTTATGCCTGTGAAAGTACGTTCGATGTCATTATGTATGAAACTCGATTTTTTGTGCATGGCCACCACGGGCACGCTTGCAGAAGTCCAGACGCTGAACTCAATTTTCTATTGTTTTCAAGCATAAATCGGCCGATACTGCTGCAATTTCACTATCGATATTCGTACGAAGTTCATCAATCGTCGCTGGCTTGTTGGCATAAACCATAGACTTGACGTAGCCCCACAGGAAATAGTCTAACAGCGTCAAATCGCACGACCGAGGCGGCCAAGCGACAGGACCATTTCATGAGATGACACGTTCTCCAAACTTGTTTTCCAATAAATTGATTGTGGCATTCGCTGTGTGGCTTGTGGCGCCGTCCTGTTGGAATGTCCTCCAAGTCCATATCATCCAATTGGGGCTAAAAATATTCGGTTATCATTGAACGGAAGCGATTCCCATTCACAGTAACGTGCCGGTCTTGATCATCACGGAAGAAGTAAGGTCCAATGACGCCGCCGCCCCTTAAACCACACCAAACCGTAATTTTTTTGGGATGCAATGATGACTCATGGAGTACGAGTGGATTGCTGCCTGACCAATACCGCATATTTTGTTTATTGACGAAGCCATTCAGCCAGAAATGAGCCTCATCGCTGAAGATGATTTTTCGATGAAAATCCGAATCATTTTAAGTTGTTGCTCAGCCCAATTCACGAACATACGACGCTTCTGGTGGTCAAGCTGCTTCAGTTCTTGCGTCAATTTAATCTTGTAAGGATGTAGGCCAAGATCTTTTCGCAAAATTCGCCACAACGACGTCACAGAGATGCCCAACGCTTGAGAACAACGTGTGAGAGACACATTTGGGCTTTCTTCAACTTTCTTTGTCTCACTGGCACGGGAACATTTTGTACTGTGCCTGCGGATTCAAATTTTTCCACTAGACGCTCAATTGTTGATCTGCTAGGACGATTATGACGACCATAAATTGGACGTAGCGCTCTTAACGTTGAGGTCACTGACTCCGAATTTCGGTAGTAAATTTTAATAATTTCGACTCGTTGTTAGATCGTATATCTTTCCATCATGAAATGGCAAACCTTACTGAAGAGAAATGTCAAAAGAGCGGCAAAAATTATGGCGTCATTTGCTGTCCCTGTCGTTCAACTTTTGTAGCGTCCCTGTTGAAAAACCCGATACTATTTTAATATTAAATCGTTTAACCTTTTCGCGGTTACAATTGATTATAACAATCAACTCTTATTCACCTCGCCATCTGTTTGAGTTTGAATCACACTCCCCAATACTCATCCTTATTCCACATGTCGTTTTTATTAAACGACAGATGGAGTTTTTTGAGCCGAGTCGCTTTAGTGTCGTTTAAGTATCGGTATTCTATTCTCTGAGCGCATCTGCTATCACTTTTTTTATTACATTCCACAGCAACAGCTGATAAAAAATGACAGATAGGCGTTTATGTTTTGCAATTTGAAGTTTCAAATGAAAATATATTTTACTATTTAAAATTTCGTACATAAAAGAATATAATAAAAACAATAAATAGCATTGCAATGTTTATATCATGGCAAAGCTAAGACGAAGAAGAAGATAAAATTGCAAAAAGAGAACTGAAAAACATCAGAAGAAGAATCAGGTCAAAATCCGATCCTTTGGATTTACTATAGGTAGACTAACTTTAAATTTCGCATCGAACCAAACCTATAAATATACATTTAGTATTACACTTCAATTTTGATTTTACATGATAACCTTCTGCCACTCTTTTCGAGTTCTTACGGTTGGTCATAAATAATTTAGTGTCGCATCTACCGACTGCCATCCGTTTTTGATAACGTCTGTCTGGGGAATACCTCTTTTGAAATTTCTTGCCAGCGAAACATTTTGTTTCCATTAACTCAATCAAACGTTTCATTTGCTCTGGGTTTGTTTTTTTTTCACCCTTGATAAAATAGCAATTAATAAAATCCTCTTATTAATACCCTAATTAATCGAAACTCACATTTTAATATAATTTCGACACCTAGTCGTTTGAAAATTCCTATTCGTAAATTATTAGCGTTTTACCTGTTATTTTATCCAACTAAAACTACTCCTTGAATGCGAATAACTGGTATGACGTTTTAAGAATTTACGTCCCACACTACTTAAATGCCACGCATCGTTAAACGACATAAAACGCCTTCAGACTTTCCAGATGTAATACCGATGTCAAAAAAACGCCATCTGTAGTTCAATAAAAACAACATGTGGAATAAGGGTGGTTATAACTAGTTAATCTGACTTCAACGTCATATACAATTCAAGATCTCCTGCTTAAACTGTTTATTCATTGCTTCGCAAACATGTAACTATGGAAACTTCTTCAAAAACACACGCTATCATATTTCCTGAACTGGCGCTTATGAAGTGTTCATGTCTCTTGTGAGCTAATAGATTTAAAAAATAACTCTTCTGGTCCTTTTGTGTGTGCCTTGAACTCAATAAATGAAAAGAAAAGTCCTGCAAAGTTTCAATCACATACGTGAAATGAATCAAAGAATAAGTATAGGGAGAATGTTGTGAAACTTCTACTTGGTTTCTGATTCCAACCCAGGGCTGCCGTTAGTACTACTATGGGAGTATTTGTACTCCGCTCCATTTACCGTACTCCCATACTCCCCTCTCTTCAATTTTACTCCCCTGAAAAATATTTCAAAATTAATTATATCTACTTATTATTTCTATTTTATTTAAATTTTTATTGGATCCAATTTTATGTTTTCTGAACTTATTCTGAACGATTTCATCATTAAACTCACTAAATGCATTCATCTATTTTACCCTGATACGAGCTGTAAAAAATATTTTGTTCTTGTAGTGAGGTACTTTGATTTTATGCGACAAAAAGTCGCCGACAGATTTTTCGGGTTAATTGAACTCCAAAGCTCAACGGCTTAATCAATTTTTGATGCCATTATCAATTATATTAAATCGATGGACATACCGATTAAAAATATAATCGGTTTCGCTGCAGATAATGCAACAGTCATGATGGAAAAATGGGGTGAAAGCGTTATTCCAGCAGATAGTTCCGAACATCTACGTTATCGGATGTACTTGCCATTCTTTGCACTTGTGCTCAAGTGCTGCTTTTAAAAAATTGCCAGAGAAAATAGAGGCACTCGCAAGGAATATTCACTATTTTTTCACATAGTTGTAAACGACAGCACGATTTCAAAAAATTTCAGGAATATTTTAATGTTAAATTTTATAAAATCTTATAAACTTCTTCCACAAGATGGCTTTCCCTAGAACAAGTAGTTAACAGGATATTAGAGCAGTGGAATGCTTTGTTTCATTATTTCCTTTCTTTTGAGTTAGACTAAAATGCAGGCATAGCCTGCTAAAGCGAGTCTTTTGTTGACAGGAGGGCAACTAAAACCTGATGAAATTAAAGATGTTTTAAAACGATGTCGCTAGTATTATATTGAATTGTGTAAAGAAATCAGTTCAAGGATAGATTTTAATGACGAAGCGCTAAAAGCACTTAACATTTAGACCAACAAGCGAAACATTCGTCAATAGTACCTCCCACTAAACAATTTCCAAATCTTGTAACAGAGGATGTTGAGGAGCTGGAAGAAGAATATAGGTCATTACTTTTTCATGAATCAATTGACAGGGAGTGTAGCTTGGAAGAGTTTTGGTGTGCTGTATTTAAGATGGAAAATGCGGTTGGTGAGCCCATGTTCAAGGAGTTGAACAAATTTATAAGCTCGATTATTTCATTGCCTCACAGTAGTGCGAATGCTGAACGCATCTTTTCTCAGTTGTTTTTAATAAAAACCAAAAATAGAAAAATCCTAGCTGTTCCGACAGTTAATGCAATTTGAATGGCAAAATCACTTCTTCGGAACAAATGGGCATCGAATTGGGAACCTTCAAAAGAACTTCTTGAAAATTACTATAAACGTTACCTTGCATAAATTATTATTATTATAAAACTTACATAGTGCGCTTTTGGTCGTTTCTTTCTATGCAAATGAGATCTTAAAACAAAGTTAATTTCATAATGTCTCCGATGCTTCGTCAATTTTTTTTTGACATCTTCCCAGGGGTGAATCTTTCCAGGGGCGAAAATAAAGATTCACCCCTGGGAAGATGTTTTTTTTAAGATCTCATTTGCATAGACAGAAACGACCAAAAGCGCACTATGTAAGTTTTATACCATGAAGACAGAAATTAGTCAAAATCGACATTGACAAATTATTACTAACACTTCAAGCTTTTGAATTATCTTACTTCATCGTTACTTCAAGTTTTTGCCAAACTTTTGCTAATGAAATTAGATTCATTTTATATTTTTAAGTGTGTGATAACACCCAAAATGTAAATAGAAAATGTGATAAAACATTCATAGATATTATAGGTATTAAGTTTTTGTTTTGTTTTTTATTAATCTTAAACTATACCTACATAGATTTAGTTTTTTTTATTAATTATAATAAACTATAAGTTCCTAATGAAGTACAAATTTTAATAATTTTTTTTTGTTATTTAAAAAAAAAAACGTTTTTTTATTTTGCGTACTCCCCATGAGCGTGAAATACTCCCCTACAAACATTTGAATGCTCCGCATCGAAAATTCGAAACGGCAGCCCTGTTCCAACCTCATTGATAGACACTGTTCACAGAGCGAATTTAAAGCTCTAAAAAAAAGCAGTGCGCTTACTTTTTAGGAACTTTTGTTTCAATATCTAAGATTTTAATCAAGTTGGTCATTGGTCTTTTCCCAAAATTTAGTTCAGTGTAAAAATGTGGTCATCAGTCGATCCGCGCGCCGTGTCCAAAAGGGTTCAGGCGTTAAACGTTAGACATTAAGCTGATATACAGGGTGTCCGCCCGGAAGGTATACTACTTTGTTTTGCCGCCACTTTGGTAAACATTAGTCTTGACAGTTCATATTTGGCGGTCGTGAAGTAGACACGTGGCTAATTTATTATAGAAAAATATTCGATAAACCGAAGTGTTTCAATTGCTTAAACATTTTATCAAAATCAATCATCGAATACTGTGACGATGGGAAAGTAATGTGAAATTTTTGGGAGAAACAACGTGCCAACAAAACACACTGTTTATCGTGTAGTGAATGATTTCGAAGAAAGAGGATCTGTAGGTGATATGCCCAATAATGGACCACAATGTACTGCAAGAACGGCTGAAAACATTACTGCTGCTCAAGGAAGTGTTCAAAACAATCCATCAACCCCAATTCGACGCCGTGCTCCCGTGCTTGGTCTTCAAAGAACAGCTTTGGCCACAATTTTGCACACGGATTTGCATTTGTTTCCATTTAAGATTCAGTTGAGACAAGAACTTCTTTCACAAGACCATTTACGCCGCCGTACATATGCCAATAGGATATTACAGCTAGCCCATGACAACACCCATTTTCATGAAAAAATCATAATGAGTGACGAGGTACATTTTCATTTTAAGGAATATTTGAATAAACAAATTAGTCGGTTCTGGGCAATGGAAAACCCTAAAATTATTCATCAGTCACCTTTGCATCCATTAAATGTTTCAATCTGGTGTGTAATTTGGTCAGGAGGAAGCATTGGACCTTATTTCTTTAAAAATGAAAACGGCGTAACGGTAACTGTGAATGGGAAGCGATATCGTGATATGATTGAAAACTTTTTAACGACACAACTGCATGTCTTGGGCTTGATTAACATGTGGTATCAACTACGAGACCTCTTTCCACAACAAGTTATTTCAAGAAATGATGATGTTGATTGGCCTCCACTGTCGCCTGATTTGACTGCTCCGGACTTATTTTTGTAAGTATATCTGAAAAGCAAGTTTTATGCAAACAAACCAGAAACGCTTGGCAACTCAAAAAAAAATGTTCGTGATGAAATGATTGAAATACAGCGTAAAATGTGTGAGAATGCAATGAAACATTTGCTCAAAAGGGCTCGCATTTGTGAGACTAACAGAGGCGGACATTTACTGATTTTGTTTTCCATACTTAATTGACGACATTAAATAAAACATTTATCAATATAAGATCCATTCTTTTTTATTTTATCAAAAATCAACAAACAAAGTAGTATACCTTTCCGGCGGACACCTAGTATATGGTATGTGTCTTTGGTTCCTGGAATGGATGTCAACAGTCTACAGGTGTTCTGTTGACATCCATTCCAGGAACCAATTTTCATAGTCCTTTATAGCAACCATAATATAAGAGAAAAATCTCCTCCTTAATGGCTTTTCGATTTTTTTGTGAACGAAGCCCACATTTCCGTAATTTGTTCCAAATTTAAGTTTATAGTGAAACACTATGGTCGTCATTACAATAACAAAATAAAAACTGTCACAATTTGACTTTGTTCTAAACAACAGTTAAAATTAAAACAAAATATTTTGTACATCAAGGAGGTCAACGTTTAATTTGGTCCATATTTCACATGATTAAACTTAACCTCAATCGCTTTTTGCCTATTAATACAATGATGTCTGCTGCTTGTATATGTTGCATATGTAAGAAGAGGTGTTTCCTCACGACCCATATGCAGCTGATTAGGAGGAAAATATTGTCTACTAAAGTGATATCCACATAAACGAAATCCCAAAACCATAAAGTCCACACCTTACGCAAAATTCACAACTCAATAAAACCCATATACAGAATCACCAACCAGGACCATACAGATTGATTTACAGATTTTAGATTTGGAGTTATCGTACCAAAACCATTTTTCCACAAAGCTATTGGGTTCTCAGTGTCACGTGCGGATTTTCATAAGAATTTTCTGAAAATAGAGAGAGAGTAACACAGAAAGAATTAAGCATAGCATCTCCAGCTATTTGTGTGTTCGAATAGCAATTTCAAGAATCTTCTCACGACAGATTTATGTTCTTGGAGTTAATTTTTGTAGACTTTTTCTAGGAAGATTTGAAATAAAAATTGAACCGATTTTTGTAGACTTTTGCTGGTAAAAAGACTTTTGAAAGTAAAAAGTGCACCACTTACCCTTTTCTTACTAGTGCAACGTAACACACCCGTTTTCCATTTTCCTTAAGATTAGTTTTGCTAGCCAGTCTCATACTGTTAGAGTGCTCATCAAACAGAATGTGTCCTCTTGTTACTCTTACTGCTATTAGAAGATTCCTGCTAAAAAGTTTTCAATTTGTTAAAAAATGTTGTGTTTTGGCATCTGTAAATTCTGGAATTGCCTTTTGGTCGTAGTTGTGATTTCAAGGCAACAGCTGTCGATCGGTTCTTCATGCTTTTCCAATTGCTTATATGCGTTAATAGGTTTTAAAACTCAGCAGATCCCCGTTACTAGCTAAACGTAAATTCGTTAGCTTTATTAGAAAGATAAATTCATGACTTTGTTTTGAATATAGCTTTGCAAACGTGGCAATGTCAGTTCTGTTGGACGAATTCCATGCTTCGTCGCATTTTTGATTCAATTCTGGACATATTGTACCGATGTATATTGAACGTACAATATAATATAATAAATCGTCTAGAGTGTTAGGATTGTCGGCATATAACACAGACTTGACATATTTCTGTAGAAAATATTTGAATGGCGTAAGATCACACGATTAAAGTGACCAATTGATGGGACCAAAACGAGGCAGAACACCATTATAGAAGATAGTCTGCAATAAGTCGATTGAAATGGTCGATGCATGGAGCGTATCTCCATCCTGTTGGAACCATAATTCTTCAGGATCAATGTAGTCGATATTTCGAAGAAAATACTCGATCAGCATGGAACGGTAGCGAGACCCATCGGCTCCTTCCTTATTGTAGAGAAATAGGGACCGATGATGCCACCGGCATGTTTGTCATAGAACATAGAGAGTGTATTTTCCTGACTGTAATTGAATCTCGAAAACCTCGTGAGGTTTGTTCTCTATTCAGAAATCTGCAATTTTATTTGTTTACATACCCATTATGCAAACAAAATATGTGGGTAGCTAAAGTGGCTGGTTGAATCACAGCCAAAATCCATGAAACCATAATTCAACGAAATTAAAGTAATGAATGTTTGGTCGGTACTCGTCTATAAGAAAACCAGTTTTCGTAAAATATTTCGCTTATATGAAGTTATTTCGGACACCATTAATGAAGTGATTCCCTAATACACCCAATATCTTTTCTATCTCTCTCCTTCTATATAAAGGATGGTTAAATTTCAAGGGCCGATGTAGATTTTAAATAAAACACAAGTTATTTAAGAAATTACTGTAATTTCTTTTTGTTATGAGAATAATGGTATGGTTCAAATATGTATTGAACAAAATATCGGCCAAATGGCCCAAAGAGAGAAGTCCAACGGTGTTAAATCACATGATCTTGGCGGCCAATTGACATCTCCACCTCGTGAGATAACACGGCCATTGAATTTGTCGCGCAAAACAGCCATTGTTTCGTTAACTCTGTGGCAGGTGGCACCGTTCTGTTAAAACCACACATCGTCCACATCCATATCTTCCGATTCGGGCCATTAAAAGATCGTTATCATCTCAAGATAGTGAACACCATTCCCAGTAACTGCCTGACCGGCTTCATTTCGGAAAAAATACGGCCCGATGAGGCCGCCAACACATAAACCGCACCAAACAGCCACTCTTTGTGGGCGCATTGATTTTTCAACAATCACTCTTGGATTATCATTCGCCCAAATGCGGCAATTCTACTTCTTGACGAATCCACTGAGGTGAAAATGTGCCTCATCACTGAAGATGATTTTCTTCGAAAATTGATCATCCACTGTTGCCATTTCTTGCCACTATTCTGACCATTGACGACGCTTGAAATGGTCAAGAGGCTTTAGTTCTTGAGTCAATTGCACCTTGTAAGCGTGTAAATGCAAGTCTTTATGCATAATGTTCATCAACGACGAGCGTAAGAGGTGCAATTGTTGGGCACGACGAAGAGTTTAGGCGGACGGCTCTTCAGCCACACTATCGCGAACAGCAGCAATGTTTTCTGCAGTACGAGCTGTACTAGCATGCACTGGTGTTTTCACATCTCCTACAGACCCGGTTTGCTCAAATGGTTGCACGATTTTTCCGATAGTACGCACATTTGGACAATTAAATTGACCGAAAAAAATCACGAAGTGCATGTTATGCATTTTGATTTGAACGCCCATTTTCATAAGAAGCCTGAATAACTTTAACGCGTTGCTCGACTGTATATCTTGACATTTAGGTGTCGTTCTCATTCATCATCGCACTTTAAAATTTAACCACCCGTTATATTCTCTTCAAATGACCACGCTGTTTTAAGACCCTTAAGTGCAACTATGTTATATACAAAATTGGCTGCATCACAGGACCCAATTTTAAGGTAAAAATTCAGATTTTCTGCAAACTTTTCCAAGCGCGATTTAGTTCTTGAATGAACTGAATCTAATATGGATGAAAACTATGATTGAGCTTACGTTCAACAGTCTTGCGATACTGCAAATTTTTATGTTTGGGTTTCCGGACACATACTGGTTAGCAACAGCTATTATAGCTTAAGGTCGTCTAAAGAGTATTTGTTGCGAAGTATCCATAAACTCGTGAATGGTACATTAATTTTGTCGTATATGTCATCACTAACAGTACCAAATTTTTTGCATCATTATTTTCAGTGAAATGTTTCAGAATTTTCAACAATTGATAGAGCGATTACCCATCCACTATAAGTTATGGATGGTCCCTTAAATGGCTACAATGATAGTGAACTCCATCGAAAATCGGGATTCACTAAATAAAACACACTGTAAACTATCTATCTTTGCCATTGAACAATATTTACGAGAGCCTTCTGGACATGGTTGGGGTTTGATTAGCTGATCTTTGTTTAGGGGAGATGTTTTAGAGCCGCTATAAACGGACCAGTCATGCTAATCCCTACGGTTGACGATAATTTTGAGTTTCAAATATTAGTCACTACCTAGGGAAGATTCAACTTCGCAATATTTTTGCCTACGTAAATTTCGCCGGACTATCGTATTCAGCCCCTTTATAGTGCATGTAGATACTATAGGTATGCTTCGAAATTGTGGATTAAAACTAACTATCTTACCACAATTTCGCAATGGTGTTCGGTAATATTTCCACGTCCCTCATTCCTACGGACAATATGACTGATTTCTTTATCATTCACAAGAATCTGAAACATTAAAGGCTATCGATTTTATAAGATGCTTTATCCTGTGGATTGTAACACTCCAGACATAAAACGATGGATCATCCCCTTTATAGTGCGTATAGCTACTGTTGGTATGCTTCGAAATTTTGGATCAAAACTAACTATCTTACCACGTTTTCGCAATAGTCTTCGGTAATATTTCCATGTTACATATTCTTAAGGACAATATGCCAAATTTCTTTATCATTCACAAGAGTCTGAAACATTAAAGGCTGTTGATTTAATAAGATGCTTTATCCTGTGGATTGTAACAAATTTCCGTTTGTCCCAGAAAATGTAACACCACTACTAGAAGATTGGAATAGGCCCTATATGGATTATAAGTGCCTGATTTAGATTCTTTAAAAAATGCCTTACGCAAACTAAAATCCATAAATTCTTTTAATTATTCCGTCTTAAAAAAAAAAACTTGAAACAGGCAATCTGATTACATACCCATTAGAGACATCCTGAGAGAAATTTAACTCGATATTGATTGGCAGTAGTTAATCGTTTATTTACGAAATTAAGTATCTTCTTAAAGTATCCTGTAAACAGTTTGTTGTATCTTATACTTCCTAAGTTAAATGCCTTATCATAAAAAAAAGAAATAGCTTATATCCTCTTATATCCGGCATATGAGTCTTTAGCGTGCATCTGAAGTTTTATGTGGACTTCCGAATGACTATCTCAGTATACATATTTATGTTTTCCTCTTGTCCTGCTATTAATAATAGACCTTTCGTTTTGTTGTAGCCATCATCTCTGTGACAAAAGTGCTTTAATCCCTCAAATCCTTTACTATACTCTGTCCTTGTCTTCATTCTCCAGAGTGTCTGTTATATCTCCGATTTGTTTATTGTTCCATACCCAGACTACCACACTGAACCACCAAAAACTTGCTCAAGGAACAAAAGTGTATTCGCAGCCTAATCCATGTTATGAATTATAAGTATCTGCCTGACCATTCGGCACCAAAGTCCCCAAAGTAATTATGTAAGCACCTCTAAGTTGTGGTTTTAGTCGCCCATTCATCATGTGCAAGAGAGATGGTTTTATAATTTACAAGGGTTGAGTGTTTTATTAATCATTTCCTAATGAACCTGTAAAGCGTAACATATGCCGAATTCCCACACAGAGACACCAATACCAAATTCCACTAAATTTTACCGACAATAGAATCGAAAATAAAATTCATCCACATCACTAAAAACTAATATTGAATATGCAGATAAATTACTTGATATATCGTTTTCGATTAGAAAAATTAATGTGTGTAGTTTAATTTTAGAACAAAGCCAAATGCATCCATTGAGTTAGTTATTGAACTTGTGGTTCTAAAAATCCAAACAAGAAAAATAAATTAAATTCACATACGCCATATAAAAGTACCTAAATGCACATTATTTCGGAGAATATTGTTTTCGGGAAATATTAAATAAATAGAAAAATGTCAGACGAATCCATTGCATACACGTAGTAAACAATTAGAGAAGACATTTAAACTGACATCAACTTGGGGGCTGGGGTGGATTCTAAAACTGTTCATTATAATAGGAACACAAATAGTAGTATTTTATTGCATTCACATGAGGTCAGCTAATCTTTTTGGGTCTATCCAGGAAATCACAAGAGGCAGATGGAAATGCAGATGCAGATAGCGATTGGTAAGTCAAACAGTACATTGCCAGAGAGCACATGTAATTTATTAATAGAAAACCAAATAAATATTTAAAATCAAACAAAAGAAACAAATTTAAAAGCATGAGCGCGCTTTTCATTTTAAATTTGCTGTTGATGCTAATAAAATGTTAAAAAACAAAATTATTTTATAAGCCAGCACAATGATTAATGCAATTAAAAAAATGATGCTATCTTGTTTTTTAAGACTAGCGGATATCACGTTTGTTTTGTTAGTGTTAGTGTTTTACTTTTGTTACATTTGTACTGGGAGATAGCTAAAAGTGTACTTTGCGAAGTTCAAAAAAAATTCTTAGATGGATTTTGATTTGCGTTACGGATTTAATTTTTTAGTGCAAGAAATGCAAGGTGCGATTGTGAAATATTTAATAAGCAATTACTTACTAAAGGATTTTTTTTACGAAATAGAATTTTATGCAACATTAGTTGGGCGACGGTTAAGTCGTTGTATAATTTAATGCATTAATGGAGCTAATGGAATTCAATCATGCACATTCTTTAACTGGATGGAGAATATCTCCAGCAACAATTTTTGTGTTTATTTATAAAATGCTGTCTTGAGTGTCTACGTGCTTTTGTAAATTACAGTATTAAACCAAGAATATGTTAAATATATTGTTTTGTTGGTTTAGGATTTGAAGTTATTAAGTATAGTAAATGTAATTCCAGCAAGTGGTTATGCGGAATCCTTTCTCTTATAAATTGACCACTTCATTTGACCGTCATATCCCGTTCATTCGTCGACAATAGCAAGACATTTTTCGACCCTTTTCATCTTCATAATCCTAGCAGATGGAAATCATTAGACTCGAACCGTTTTCTCTACATTGTCTATTGACTTCATATTTATTTCTTTCGTGGACAAAAGGTAGAAATGTCCTTATTCTTTTGCTTCTCCACTGTCATAAGCACACTTAACCTTACCGTCCCAGCAGTTGGTCTCTTTCCATCTATTTCTTATAAATTGGCCAATATATTTGGCCGTCGAAAGTTGAAAGCTGCAAATCTATGTTTTGTGTCAACATTATTTTTTTTATTTTCACATTTGTTCGCTACCTAATTATCTACCTCTTGGGTTGTTTATCTATTGCCATAGGTGCTATTTAAAATTGATTACAAATTAGCCGTCAACTTTGACTGACATTCTACTGCCGCGATTTGTGTTCCTTGAGCTGCTTTTTTAGCACATTGGTTTATTCTTCAAGCTTTAAGTATGCCTTCTAGCTGCTGGTTTTGCTTCTCGCAAAGTTCCTCGAGCTGCTCGCCTTTTTGTCTTAGCTTATTGCTTTGTCTTCCGAAAAAAAAAACAGAATATAGACTGCATAAGCTAAACACGTCAGATAGATAAATATTGCCTTTGTGTTAAGTACAAAATTGTATTTTGTCTCTGTTTGCAACAAAAATCTCAGTTTCAGTTTAATCAATTACAAATACAAAAAAAAAAATAATCTGAATCATGTTATAAGGATTTCTTCGACTATAATTAAAAACTGCATAAATGCAAGCGTAGATTGCAGGTCAGATAAGAAAACTCCTGCTATTTGCAATAATTGTAAAGGCGATCATCCCGTAAGTGAGCGCGGCTGCGAAGTAGCTAAAGAGTTGCAAAAAAGACGGATGAAATTTGCTAATAAAATTTCACAGACATTAAATTTAACTTAGAAAAAGCCTAAAATTTCGACTAAACTTATCTCAAAGTCAAAGCAGACAACAATTGAAAAACAAAAAATTAATCAAATACCTCGGCCAACAGAAATACGATCGGATCTTGTAAATCCAAAACCAAATGTACAATCTTATGCCCAAGCTACAGTATCCGAAAAAAATATTTCACCAGACCCCGTTTCCAACGTTTTTTCTATTATTCTTTCCAAACTTGAGGAACAAAGCGAAACGAATAAACTTATTTACGACAGGATATCATGCTCTATATCCATCAAATAAGGCTAGAGGTGGAGCCTCACTATATATAAAAGAGTGTATCGAACATTCGATTGATCTTAAATTAGAAATCGAAACAATACAAGTTAGCTATATATATATATAAGTCTGAAGCAGACAATCCTTTCTGAAGATATCTTCTGTTTAATTCCCACCGCGATGGAAGATTGAGAAAATGAAAACCCACCCAGACTAACAAACGGAAACACCAACTGGGAAGGCTTCAAAAACGATATTGAAAATAATATTCGATTGGATGCATCGCTTAGATCCCCATTGGAACTCGAAGTCGCGGTTGACTCCTTTATCGATACCGTTCAAAAAGCAGCATTGAATAATACTATTCAACAACGCAAAATAGAGAGCTATAGTAATATCAAGTACCCATGGGAAATAAAAGATTTGGTTAGACAAAAAAGAAAAGCTCGTAGAAGATAGCTTTGCCCCGTAAGATAAAACACATCTCAATCGGTTGAATAACATGCTATCAAATTCGATTAAAAATTCGAAAAACCATGCAGTAGAAACTTATCTACAAAGCCTAACCGCTGGAATGGAATCGAAGTATTCGCTCTGGAAAGCAGTTAGAGTCATAAAACGGCCAAAAAACGCTGTGGGTAACTCAAGACGTTTGGGCAAAAAGCGATAAGAAAAAATCAGACGTTTTTGCCGCACATATTGAGGAAACATTTCAACCATATGATGGTCCAGAAAGCATTAATTTATTCGAGACTATAACCGATAGTAATCTAGTTAGATATGCAAGTATTGCGGAGCTTAAACGGGAAATACAAAAGTAGTAGAACTTCTTAAAATGTTGCCGTGAAAGCATTAACTAAACTCCTCTACATTGTAAATGCAGCAATTAGATTAGAATACATACCAAGACAGTGGAAAGTCACAGAAGTGATTATGGTTCTCAAACCAGGAAAATCACTTCTTCCAATAATAGCAAAAGTTTTTTAAAGGATATTACTCGGTCGCAGAAACGCCTTTTACCTGAATATCAATTTGGCTTTAGAATCATGTACGAATAAGAATTTTTTCGACTATAATTAAAAACTACATAAATGCAAATGTGTTTTAACTAATTTTCATGAATAAGTGTTAAATATCAAATAAAGAAAAAGAACAAAAAATAGTCTTGATAAAGCAACTAGAGTGTAATGTAAGAGGAGTCCATCTTTTGGTATTAATTTGGTAGACTATAAATGCAGCGAAAAAATTGCAAACTAAAAGGATATTACAAATTCTAGTTGAAAGGTCAAGGACAAACTGAACAATAATACATACAATTATCGTTATTCAGATCTTATTATATACTCTAATATGTAATCAAAACGCAGTTATGAATCAGGAATGAGATATATAAGATTATGCATTTAGGTGTTCAATTTTTGCTCGTTCTGCGCAGCTACGTCACAGGTGACATATTATTTGAAAGCTCGTTGTAATTGTTGACTATTTACATAGGAATTGCGAGAAATTAAATTAAAATGTGTCTTTTTGTCAAGAAAAATCTTATTTTAAAAGTGTGTCAGCATGAAAAATTCGTTTTAATACATTGTTTATTGAATTATTAAGATGTTCTACTAATTTTCTACCTGATTGTAATGATTCTGTGAAAAAAGCAATAGCATTCGTATATATCATCACAATGGTATTTTCTCAAAGCGAAATAACATTTCAATAGTTTGTATTTTCTAAAATGTTTTCACCACTGGATCAATGATTCCTGGGGATATATCGAGCTTGTGTGCCCAACTTTGAAGTGTTCGGACACAAGGAAGAGGAAAATTTTTATTTCGCAGCAATTTGTAAGCCTTAGCACTTGTTGAGTACAATGTAATAGACTGCGCTATATCCGCTTCCGACCACCGACAGCGTTTCAAACCCTTTTGTAATTTATTTACTTGACCTGAAATTAGTTTATATAGATGTATTTAATACATATACATTTTGAGTATTTTACCTTTTGTGAATATTTTTTGCAATTTATTCTCCATATTAATACGTTCAAACTCGGATTTGTTTAACATTTTTTTGAGTGAACGTATTTGGAGTTGGTAATCTTTGCATTCTTTCATCATATTAAAATTCTCTAGCTTTAAGCTTCCACTAAAAATGATTAAAGTTGTTATTGTAGGTACTTATAATAATAATCATCAACTTACATTTCTTGTTTTAAAATATCAATTTGATGCAGCAACTGATTTGTAGTTTCGTCTACAACATCTACAACGTTGTTGTTCATCTCTATTTGATCTGCATCATCAGGTTTGGCTGGCTCAAGAACAATTGGGGGAAACGGGGTTTCTTTCAATAAGCTTGCGATCATATTCTGCTTTGTTTTATGTATCATTCTCTTATCCCTGGATGAAGGTACCATCGTGGACTGTGGTTCAACGGTTGGACAAGTTCCCGGCTTCAACTTGTATCCATTTCTTTCGCATAATCCTTTAATTATATATTAATAATATGTAAGCAAGGACTTATGTACAGGAACATACCCATTTCAAATTGTAGATTCCTCTCGAAATCTTCTGCAGTGAAATGTGCAGAGCAAATTCGCGACGTTTCAGGATTAAAGTTGTCTTTCCTCCGACAAAAATGTATCCATTGCTTCTAAATACCGCCATCCTTAGGAAAGCGATAAAAGCGGATATTTAACTTGCCTTCATTATTATTTGCACTGCAATTGAACACTGCACACCTCATATTGATTTTTAAAATCTTTTATACTCAAAATTCAACGATAAAATTATTTCCGTATAACCAATTCAAAATTAACGCGCGGAAATGATATATCAATGCCTATTTTCAGAAGGAAATAATATTTGCTTGTCTCCTGTGACGTAAGCAAGATAGCAGAAACGTAAACATAAATGGCGGACATGCGCAATGCGTAATCTGTAATACATCATTCTTGGTTATGAATTAAGTAAAAAATAAAAAAAAAAAATTTATTTGCTCTGAATTGTGTTGTAAAGTGAAAAAAAATAAACAAAGAAACACGTTCGATTTCGCAAAATAAATAATTTAGCTCATTATTAATGCGAAAAACAGAATTTTATAGCAATAAGGAATCCAATATTTTTGCATGAAATTGAAGGCTTTAGTGCAGTTAGAAGTATCATAGTTAGGTCTCGTTTTGACCTCGCCTCTATTGGTGAAAAAAAACTGTAGCAATCGTTTTTCACAAGCCTCTCTTGAGGCGTTTTTTTTATCGCCAATCTTAACTGCGCCCTTATAATCCTTGTAGTCCGAATTATAAGAACTCAATTAAGATCTCGGAGCTTCTGACGAGTCGTGCCAACCCCACCAAATACAGAGCAAAACCTTACTAGGCTTACCAACGATTCGCTGGCTCAAGCATTTTGGCCACTACCGTTTTTGTTTGTGATCTACGTTTCGTCACCAGTTTCCAGTCACCATAAACTTCAGAAATTGTTCGATTTAGTTGTGAATCAACAAGTATTTGAAATTCGTTCCATGAGGGTTTCTTGTGTTAAATCCTATCGGTCTCTTGTTTTGTATCTAGCGCTCGAAACTGTTTATACCCCTTATCCCATAGGGGTATATTATATTTGATACATAGTTTGTAACATAGTCAAATAAATTAGCTAGATATAGCTTAAAGTATATGGATCGACTCAGAATCGATAGTTGAGTCGATTTAGTCATGTCTGTCCGTCCGTCCGTACGTCACCAGTTTTTGGACCTTAAATTTTGAGCTAGAATTATAAAATTTGGTACACGTTTTTGTTGTTGCTCCCAGCAGAACAATTGTAACATTTTTTGAAATTCGCCCACTGCCACGCCCTCTTTTCAGAAATCTTTGTTTTAGGCCAAACCGTTAGAGATTGTGAAAAAAGGTCTGAAGAATATATCTAGACAATCCTAATTTCTATATTTTGTCCATACAAAGTTTTTTACCACGTCCACTTTTTGGGGGTGTTTTCAGTAAAAAACACTTTTTGGTAAATTTTTAACTATTTAAAAAAAAAATTGATGCAAAATTATTATTTCTGTTTATGTAAACATTTCTTCCATTTATCATACAAAAAACATTTCTATACACTACCTCATAGCATAAGCAGGCGAAAAACAATGTTTTTTGTCGAACCATAAATTATTTCGATTAACTGTCTGAACAATATGTTCCGACAATGACATTTTCTGTATTTCATCGCCAAAAAAGCCGACATTTTGAAATATTTGTTTTAAGGATAGGATGGGATAGGGTATAAAACGATTCACACAGTGGATTGTAGCCTTCTCATATACTTTTGTACAATGTTTAGCTTCTGGGCAATCGAAACAGTCCTTGAATGATGGTCAGACTCAGCGATTTGCACACCCAAATAAATATGCTGTAGAAATGTTGATAACTGCTGTTAATTCTACTGCATTAATAGTCGAAACCGACCCAACATCCTGTGCCGTCAATTTAACAGAGACATGGTTGTTCAAGTTGTACATAGTCCACAGAAAATGGTTGTATAATTCAATGCATATTCTCATTTTACATACTTTAACGGCGTTTTTACAGTGTTTTGTACTTATAACATTTATGTTGTAGATTTGTAAAATGTTTGCTGTGGATTTATGCTCATGTCTACTCCAAATAGTTAATACTACACATGAAGTAGCATTTGTGTTTTTCAGATCTAAAGAACTCATTGTAATTTCTACAACCTTATGTAATAATTACGAAAAGTGGTTGTATAATTCACGATTTTACGATTTTACAAATTCATATCTGCATATTTAACAACCAAAATTGAAAACGCGGTGTCATTTTTACAACCAGAAATTGGAATCATTTTAACAACTGTATTGCTAAAATGAAACCAAACACTGTTCAACTTGCAATTTATTGTGATTATTAACTCGTTTGCTGTTAAATACACAAATTTTCAATTTTCAATTCAAAATTCACCTGAACTTCATAAGCTAACGGGTGATTTTTTAAGCGTAGTTTTTTTTTAAATCGAATAAAACACTCAAATTTGCATCAAATATTCAAAAATTTTATTGTTATCGATGAATAGGCCTTTGTCTTGTTTACCGCGACTCCGTTTCAAATGGTCCATTCGGAAGGTCCAATTTTGCGTCACTTTTTCGAGTATTACGGCCTGCATTCTACGAACTACGCGTGTTATATTATATTGTGAGGCTTCAATCGTCATCGGCTTGTCCACATAGACTAACGACTTTACAAAACCCCACGAGAAATAATTCAGAGGCGTTAAGTCGCACGGTCTTGGCGGCCAACTCACAGTGCCATTTCGAGAGATAAGCTGCTCACCAAATTAATCCTTCAACATTTCAATTCTTTGACGAGCTGTGTGGCATGTGGCACCGTCTTGATGGGGGCAAAAAAAAGTCGCGTATCATGGCTCGATATCGTTCGCCGTTGACGGTAACGTTTCTTCCACGGTCGTGTTTGAAGAAAAATCGACCGATGATGCCACCAGCCCATAAACAACCAATCTGTGTTTTTTTCGGGATGCATCGGTGTTTCTTGTATGGCATGTGGCTGCTCATGACTCCAGATGCGACAGTTTTGCTTATTTACGTATCCGTTAAGCCAGAAATGAGCCTCATGGCTGAACACAATTTTTCGATGAAAAAATCGGATTTTCATGGAGTTGTTCTAAGGCCCATTCACCAAAAATTAGACGTTGTGGTGGTCATTCGGCTTCAATTCTTGCACAAGTTGTATTTTATAGGCTTTCAAACCCAAATGGACACGTAAAACTTTCCATGTGGTTGAGTAACTCATGCCCAGTTGCTGAGACGGCGACGAATTGACATTTCACGATCTTCATTAACTTTTAACGCTATGACTGCAATATTCTCTTCGGTACGCACTGTGCGAAATTTGTTGATAACAGCACGAAATGTTGATTCACCAGGTCGATTATGACGACCATAATATGATCGTAACAAACGGTGTACATTTTTAACAGAGCACGAATTTTGATAATCAATTTAAATAATTTGCAATCGTTGCCCGTTTGTAAGTCTTTTCATGATTAAATGGCAGTATATACTAAAATCGTTTCACTTTGACAGATGACGTTTGGACGCCATAACTAACCACAAATAAAAAAAAAAAAAAAAATGCTACCAACTGAAATACTTAACTCTTAAAAAATCACCCGTTATATTTTATTTACGTGGGTTATTCTTCTGTTTACTCTAAAAACGTCAAAGCAAGATGTCATTAATTCCTATTCTCTTACAATAAACGAATAAAAAAGTGTAACACAGGAGTGTGGAAACGTTTAGAACAGAAAAGTTCTCCCACTTGATATATAAGTATTTTGATGAATATATTCCCACTTAATAGTACCTGAAGATAATAATGTAAGATGAGTGGAATGTACACCCCAGGCTTATAAAACAAAAAGTGAGGTGGAGGTTCATATTAAAAACAGAGAATTGAAAATGTATAATTTTGTTTGCTTCACCGTATATATGTTAACTATATTGTCTGTGGTTCTTCATAAAGAGTTGTGACTTATGAGACAAGATTTATTTTATTCGTTTAGTTTGATAATCAAACATGAAATTTCGGTTCTATAATCGACGCAACGTACGTCTAGTTATTTTATAGTGTAAGTGTTCATAAAAATATTAAGGAACTAAATACAGCTTTACTGGTATGGTTTAGCTAAATAAAAGATAAAAGATAAAAGCGTTTTTTATGATTCAATCTTAAACTTAAACATTAAACATTAAATGTTGATACGGGAGTCATTGGGACACAAGATAAAATAGCTTTTTTTATTGAAAGTTTTACTTAAATCGTAGCTGATTTTTATAAAACAGCGTAAGTTCTCCAACGTCGAGCGCAGACGGATGAGTTTTGACAAAATATTTTTATTTTGTCAAAACTCGTCCGACATAACCTCTTTAGCTAAAAATACGAATGAATTCAAATTTTTGGCGCAGCAGGCTCGTTAGTACATCGAACCCAGACCTTTTGCGCGGCAGTCATCGCCCGTCTTAAGCCACGTGTATATAATATATATATACTAATATACTAATTGCGATTTGATAAAGGTAAGCGAATCGTTCATACAAATTACAGCCAATAAATAATAACATTCTCATAAGAAAACTTTTTGGAAAAATCTATTTCAGTTTATTTAACATATTATCTGCACGATTTTATATGTTCCCGCTACACTAAAACATTACCAACGAATAATAATCCTCAGTAAATATAGATACCAAACGTTTGAAATTACCCACTGCATAAAATATTGCGAGCTCATGAGAAGGTTTAATTTTTTAAGTCTACGTCCACCATACTATATTAACTGCTCCAGGGCCTCAAACCTAATTTCTCACTTCATATGTGTGAACGAAGTCATTGTTTTTCCAACAAAGATGAGGACCTCCTGCTTAACGACGAATCCGAACTGAAAATTTGAAAAGCTTCTCATGACAGTGTTACTCTTTTGGTAAGACTTTCGCTAGTCGTGGAGCCGTAAATAATCTTTAGATGTTGTTACTTTCGCGATGTGAACCAGTCGCCCAGCGCTTATTAGTCCAACGCACTACCCAATAGGTCACTCCACTCATTTAAATGTTAAAATGGTACACGACCTTAATAAAAATATATTTAAACCTTTTGAGTATTTTTTCGAATCCCTTATGTTGTGAAGATTTGAATAATTGTGAACTTTCTACCGAATCCCAACCGCTGTGTTGAGATATGATTTTCCTGACAGTTGATACCTACTACCAAAGAGTACACAACTACATAGAGTACGCACCACAGCTAAAAATGTTGTAGCCGTTTCAGTCGCGGGCGGTAAGTGCGAGGGGGGAATTTCGTAGATCGTATGCGTCGGCAAGGCTGTTATTAGATGCTAGGGTAGCAATGCGAACACTGAGGTATCAATATCAGTACCCCACATATAAAATATTCGTTGTATGAGATGCGCACTCTATGTAGTTCTATACTCTTTGATACTAACCAGATAATTTGTCCGATTATCACGAGAGACATGGGACATCAAGCATCAAATTTTAGCTTTCAATGCAAAACATCACCCTGTAAAATTTTTAAAAAGTTTTATAGTGTATTAAATTTTGATGTTCTTTATATTGTAAATATTATTGTAAATATATTTGAAGGGCACTGATCAAGCACACCTTTATTCATTTATACATGTGTAAAAGTGTTATATGTTTTTTTTAAGTTCGGATAACTTTATTTTTAATTGTAAATATAAGATTTTGTGTTGTTATTGCACTTACAAAATCATCAATTAAAATATTTTTTTTATAAAATTTTGTTAATTCGAATAAAAGTGGGCACGCAAATTAAATATGATACTTATAAAATATATTTCATTATTATTGATGTCAAGAATTATATTTCAATATAGAATTACAATTTAAAACGAAGAGAAAATGATGAATTTCAGGCGGATGCGGTAGGTTTTTTCTTACCAACCACATATATCTACTTTCGAATCGCAATTTTAACTTCTTCTCTATCACTTTTTAATCTCTCACAGCAAAAACTTTGTCTTATTTGCCATCCAAGTGGAGCTTTAGTTTTGATTAAATAAAATTTATGTTTAAGTATTCAACCTAGCTTTCTACTAAACAAACACAGCACCAAAATAATCTTGTCTTGTTTATATATGAATTGACTTTCAGGCTTTGATATCTTTTATACCGTCAATGCTTTTAGCTTGTTGTAGACAAAAAAAATCAAAATGTATTCTTATATTCCAGACACGTCGACATAGAACCTCCAGAGGGAGCAATATTCGATTGTCTTTAGTCCTGCGTAGGCCTTTAATTATTAAAACTCATCTGGAAACATGCACTACAGGTACGTTTTTCGGGCTATGAGCCTTAACAAATACGATATCATAAATTGAGCATATTGCCGCCCTTACTGAACATACCGTGTTGTCTTTGTTGGTCCGAAAATGCAATTTACAAAATTATTTTCTGTTTTGAATAAGTAATAAGAAGTGTTGAAAACTTAAATAAAATCTATATTGTCTTGAAGTGTTACAAAGATGAAGTTTGTTAACAGATATTCATGATTCAAGGGGTATAAGGTTACTTGTGTTTTGGATATTATATCGATAACATCCCCGAAAAATGCACTAAGCGGCGATTTTTCAGGAAATTACTTTTTGAATTACCCTCATAATTTATGCAAGCGCCACGTTTTTTGCTTGGTTTGAGGTTTCTACCATTAATACAAAATAAACCATAGAAAAATAAAATTTACAGTAAAAAAATACCTTGTAGCTACAGTTAAATTCGCGTATAGTGACTTCGGTTATAACGACATTTCGGTTATAACGACGAAACTTAAAGCTAAAGTTTGGTTTCGCATTAAATAGTCAATAATATCATTCGGTATTAACGACTTCGGCTATAACGACTATTTCGGTTATAACGACTATTATGCTGGGAGTTGTTCGGCATGAAATACAGATATAACGACCGAAATCAACGTCCATAAACGAAAATGTTCCCAAAAAATTCGGACATTGAAGAATCATTATTGAAATGGTTTAAGATTCAATATGTGCCCATTACAGGGCCAATACTGCAAACAAAAGCAAATAAAATTGGACGACTTCTTGGAAAGAGTTTTCAATGTACTGAAAGTTGGATCTACCGTTTTCCCATGCGAAACCACATTGTGCTTGGAAAAATTGCGTAAGAAGCTAACATTGTTCAGCCATTGCAATGCGATTAGTTACAAAAGGTATGGCCAATAGTTCGAAGAGAGTACCGACCCTGTGAAGCCGTAATTTTTTTTACAAGTTTAGACCTGACAAAACGTTGAAATTTAAAGGAAAAATGCACAGGTTGAAATATGAACGGATCGGCGAAAAAAAAACTTCTGACTTCTGACGATATAATTATGAGCCTACCTATGTTTTCGGTTCGAAATTGGTTATTAGTTTCAATTTGTCGATTTATATTTTTAGTAATTTATAAGTTTTGAAATAAGCAATTTTTTACGTGGCACCGAATTGTTGTTCTTTTTTACTAAATGTCAACTTATGTTGAAAATTTATTACGACATATAAAACAAATAGGCTTTCAGTTTCTTTGAAGATAGAGGCTGAGCTAACTTTTCTAAAAATCGTCAACTACAAATATCATGAATATCATCTGTTGAACTGTTGTATTAAAATAAACTCTAGCCCTCAGAGTTCACCAAGACGCAATACATTAAATTTCGAAATTAGAAAGATGCCCTTTATTTGTTAAAAACGAACAAAATTAAATTAATAATACAATGAAATAAGTGGTTATAATTTTCTTATTTCTTATTTCAGAGACAAGAAATTATATTCACCACTTCCAACGAACAGAATGAGAACAAAACAATTTTGAGGTTAAACTTGAACAATTGATTTAATCGTGCGCAAAGATCGCAAGAAGATGAGTAACAAACGCATTCAATGCCAGCTCGAGAAAAGCATTCGTTTAAAAGTTTAAAAGTCAGCATAATGGTCTATTTATATGGAAATATTTCCTTAATTTTTATTTGAAATCTTCAAATATAAACAAGACCTTCTGATCAGCCCATGCTTAAGTTAATTAGGCATTTACTGTCCATACCTAAACTCAAACCTGAATTTTCCATTCTTTGAGTGAGTGGAGTTTTATTTTTCACAGATGGTATATACCCTTAAGTTTAACGTCGATTACCAACGGTAAGTTGATAGTTTTATAGTCTCGGATTATTGTAAATGAGGTATCGTACATTTAAGGTTTTCTTACTTTTGAAATTTAAACGTGAGTTCAGCGTTTGGATAAATATTATGCATATTTTCCCCGATTAACAAAGACTTCTTCTGATGTTCCGTTGACAGAATAAAATTAAATAAAATAGTGGATAGTGAGAGATAGAGAAACACAGTCATATATCCGTTTACGTAGATAGAAAAAAGTCTGATGTTGACAAATGCAATGCGTTTATGTTAGTAAAACATAAAAATGATTCGTAACATAAGGCTTATCGGCTAAATGAAAATGAAATTATGTACGTCAATATTGGTTCAGGCGTTAAATGTCAATTTCAACTAACGCCACAAAATACCTAGTAATAAAATTTAAGTTATTTTAAGGACTATCAGTCAGCTTACATTAAGATATATGGAATACAGGATTATATTTCGGGCCAGAAATTGTGCTTACCTTTTGCGCATGTGCGTCAATGATTTGTAAAACCACGATTTCTCTGCAGCCAAAATTGAATGGCGATGCTTATTATGCTTAAGTAGATGTTCCAATTGGCCTAAGTTAAGTTCGATAGGAAATCTGAATTAAAATAAATACGATAAATATAGATTCTTGCAATTAAAACCTTTTAGAAATACACCATAGATCTCAAATTTAATTTTTTGTTGTCATGGTACTTGTTTAATTAAAAAAAATGTTTTAATATTACACAAGGGAACTTCATTTTTGTTGCATTCTAATGTTATAGATTTTCGGGGTGACAGATCTAAAGTCTAATTTTTTTTATCAGCTTTAGTTTTGCTCTTCATTCAGATCACCAAGATTTTCAGGGAAACGGTCTAAGTGGCTGTGGAGAAAGTACACTTTGATGCTCATATTACAACCAAGCAGCTTGAAATTCTACGTGCTAGGTATTATCCTTTTTGTTTCCGAGAAAAATTATTGCAATCCAAAAGAAATCATTCTAGGCTTTTTTTCGATATCAATCATATGACTGTTTAAGTTGTCGTCCTTTATTGACCTTCTTATTTGTGGACTATCGAAAAGTCCGACTTTCAGTTTGAATGTAATTAAATTTTGGAACTTTTTAGAGATGTATTTAGAACATTCGTTCAAGTATTCGTTGTACTTGATTCTTCCCATAACAGAAGCATAACAGTAGCATACTCTTCTTTGACTTTAGTTGAATGTGCAATCGATAACGAACCCAGCTTATTGCCGTTATGCATGAGTACACATTTCAGGATACGTTTAGAGGAATCAATAAATAAACGGCATTCATTCGGGTCATAATTTGGTTCTACCATTGCTGTCAATAAGCCAGGAATATCTGAACAGTAAACAAAGTCATCATCTTCAGATAAGAATGAAATCAAGTCTGGCTCTCTCTTACGATACTACAAAATTCTTGTTTCTCGGGTCAAAAGATTTCTTTGATTTAATCGAATCTCTGATGCTTTTTTAGAAAGCCCAAGGTCTCTGACTAATTCGCTGAGCTCTTCCTGATTAAATGGCCGGGGTTCGGAACAAATATCTGGTTTAAAGTCAATTGTCACACTTTCATCACTTGAAGGGTTTTTTTCTTCGTGATCGTCGTGATCATTTTGTGTAGATGAAGATGCGTAACGGATATCAAGTTAGGGTAAAACCATTTTCACCGGTTTTTTTGTTAATCCCGTTTATATCAACCACACAAAAATAACAATCATCCTGATGATTTGAAGGTTTCCGCCAGATCATTGGTGTTTGATAATTGAAATGGGGTCGTTTCTTATTCGCCCATAATCTCAAAGACTCGACGCATGTCTTACACACCATATTAGGCACCCAGTACTTGTCAAGGGTGTCCAAAAGAAATCCAAAATAATCCAAATACACGTGTTTTGCGAACTCCGACACACTAAGTCAACAATTTTTGAATTTATATTCCCCGCAGATGTAACAAAAATAGGGATCGTTTTTGCTGATATTTCTCGACGTGCACATTGTGTTACAAAAAAACTTAAAAAAGCAAATCGGATTAATAAAAGTTAAGCCAAACTAGTAAGAAAAATGGCCGGTAGCTGTATCTCAAAAACTGAAGCTGCAAGTGAAAAATTGAGGTTATATTTGAAATCAGCGACCTCGAATTAGTAAGCAACAGTTATAAAATTCCATGCAACAAAAAAAAAGTCTAATTTTGTTCCCTTGTTTTATTTTAACCCTAGACGCACTTTTTTTTGTCGAATGCCAATTATTAATTTTTGATTTGTTTTTAATTTTACTTATTGCAAGGTTCTAATTTTTCGTATTGATCTAGCCGTTACCATGGTGCTAAATTATGCGCAATTTAATCTGGTTAAGTTGTATGTAGTGCCACTTTCAATTGAAAATGCCGGTTGAGTTATAGGTATAAATAAATTGCTTTGTAAGACATACCTAAGATATTAAGGCTTGTGATCACTTTCATAAATTTGTATACCGTTTTAATTGTAAGATGTTACGATATAAATATGTGAGATATATAATATCATTCAATTAATTAATTTTACCAATACAATACATATAGGCTTACAGTTTTTTATATTGCAAATGATTTAGACCGGTTCAAAATTGAACTTCGTCGATTTGGCGAAGAAAGTCCTTCGGGTACATTCGAGGGTTAATATTATCACTATTTAACAAAATTCTAGCACTTAAAGTTAAAAATGACAAAAATATATCGATAATCGTATTATTTAAAGGGTGTTAAATTTTAAGGGCCGATCTTGATTTTGAATGAAACACAAATTATTTAAGAAATTAGTGCCATTTCTTTTTATTATGAAAATACTGGTATGGTTTAATTATTTTTGGAACAAAATATTGGCCAAATGGCGGCACACCTCCATCCGGTGGTCCAAATTTTCGATGACGCTAAGGCATAATTGAGGTTCTATGCCGTTAATGTGCCGAATTATCTCATCATTTAGCTCTTGAATTGTTGCTGGATTATCGACGTACACTTTTGCTTTTAAATAACCCCAAAAGAAGAAGTCCAACGGTGTCAAATCACATGATCTTGGCGGCCAATTGAGATCACCACCACCGGAGATAGCACGGCCATTGATTTTGTCGCGCAAAAGAGCCATTGTTTCGTTAGCTGCTTGGCAGTTGGCACCGTCCTGTTGAAACCACATATCGTCCACATCCATATCTTCCAATTCGGGTTATCATCTCAAGATAGCGAACATTATTCACAGTTACTGCCTGACCAGCTTCATTTTGGAAAAATACGGCCCGACGATGCCGCCAGCACATAAACCGCACCAAACAGTCACTCTTTTTGGGTGCATTGGTTTTTCGACAATCACTCTTGGATTATCGTTCGGCCAAATGCGACAATTCTGTTTATTGAGGTGAAAATGTGCATCATCACTGAAGATAGTTTTCTTCGAAAATTGATCAACAACTGTTGCCATCTCTTGCCACCATTCTGACCACTGACGAGTCAATTGCACCTTGTAAGCGTGTAAAAGCAAGTCTTTATGCATAATGTTCATCAACGACAAGCATGAGAGGTGCAATTGTTGGGCACGACGAGGAGTTGAGCCGCACTTTCGCGAACAGCAGCAACATTTTCAGCAGTACGAGCTGAACGAGCATGCACTGTTGTTTTCACATGTCCTACAGACCCATTTTGCTCAATTTTTGCACGTTTTTTCCGATTGAACGCACATTACGACAGTTAAATTGACCGAAAAAATCACGAAGTGCTCGATATGCATTTTTATTTGAACGCCCATTTTCATAATAAGCCTGAATTACTTTAACTCGTTGCGCGATTGTGTATCTTTCCATGGTTATGTTTGACTTAGTCTGAAATTGAAAAATGTCGAATGAAATGCAGAAGAAAACTTGACGTTTAGGTGTGGTTCACATTCAACATCGGCCCTTAAAATTTAACTACCCGTTACAATAATCGTGTGTCACCAAGCGAATATTGAGTGTTAGAATAGAATTGAAATTAATAAGAATAAAAAAAAAAAAATTTACTTCAATTGTGTTAAGGTTATGCCATGTAACCAATGTATTTAGATAAGACTCCCTATGATAATGCATCAACTAACACTGCGCATCGCCCTCTGTTTCAATGCTGGTTAGTTCTGAACGTTGTTATTATTTCCTCCAAGTAATGAATAATTAACAATGCCTAGAACAGACGCTATTCAGGTAACAGGTAGAGTGATTGTTTATTTTCATCCCACTGTTTTAGTTTCCTTAAAATGAATATCATTAGTTAGGTGGTTTGTCCATTCAAAACCATTGGCATAGTAATAAGCGCATGCCCGTACCAATAAGACTAAGATTTAAAGTTTCTCTTTAAATTGTTGCAAAAAAATAATTTATTTACTGTTAAGCTTTAAAAAAAAATTATGAAAATAGTTAATGTAAAATGAAATCTTTAAGATGTTGAACCGTTGCAGATGAATCCTACCTACAACTAAAATATTTCGTATTCGTTATGAACCTTAACTTTTCCAATTCTCATCTGAATATTATGAAGCTTGAAAAGCTTTCACATCGAAAATTTAAAGTCATCTTACACCGCAGGGATTCAATTATGTATGTAGAATTAATGATTATACAAAATCAAGCATTTGTTTGTGTAACCTAAGCCTGTGTCTTTGAAACGTAAATAAAATCGTTTTATCAATGCATGTTTGTGTGTTAAGTAGGTTTGCGTGTGTTAATTGGATATTGCTCTTTTGTATTGGTGTTAAATTTTTGTTTAGTTTGTTTTTTAATTGATATATTTTTACATGTTTAAAAAAAACAATAGCTATAAACATTTAAGGTTATACGTTGATAGTTTCCTGTTTTGAATCATTGTGTAGATTGCATTGGTTTGAAGAATTTCCTTTATCGATAATTATTGTTTTCGATTATTAGATATCGTTGTAAATATAATGTTTATTTGTAATTTGTGTTTCACTTCATTAATTTAGGAATAAGTCGAACCAAAGATGGATGAAACTGCGGACCACAGTACAAATATCATCAGCTATACAAAAGAAACCGCCACTCAAACGAGAGGACTCCTTCCTAAAAAGATTTTCTACACGACAAATACCTGAGACACAAGTAAGTGAGCATTTTGCCAAATAACGAAGAGAAATATTGCTATTTTTCAGAAAGATATTTTGTAACTTTAAAAAAAAATACTATGCCTGTTCCCGTACAATATTATTTTTACTGAATATTTCTTGCCCTTTTTAGAGCAAGAGTTATTTTATATGATTGCAACACACAAATCACTAAAAATATTTTGCAGGAAAGACATTTCAAAAAATCGGTATATTGCCACCTATTATCTGAAAGTGACAACAATTTCAAATTTGTTTGTTTTGAGTTGTGTTCTTTAAAAAGAAATGCTATACAGCGTTCCCGTAGTTTTTCATAAATATATCTCTCTTTGAGAAAAAATATCTCACGGTAAGAAATTTGAGCGTTTTCTTATATTTACTGCAGATGAACTTTCAGAAAAGATCATCTGAAGTTTTAGTAAACGTTACTTTTATAAATGATGTTAAGATATAAGGTGCGCTCATGCACTTAGGCTTTGTTTCACATGAAAATTGAGCTGAGCATGATTTCGTCCTTGCTCATCATACGGCAAAATTGCATAATTCAGAAAGTTAGGTGTGACCTGCTTCTCAGCACTTCAGCAGCTTCAGAGCAATTGTTTCAAGGGCCTGAATATAACCGATTTCGGTACGCCAAATGTATTTATCAGCCTCATGGCCTTGTTCGTGTACTACCAATTGTGCGTCGAAACTTTCTTTGGATGGAATTTACCGACTCCAGTGCGTGTGAAGGTTATGACCCTTCTCTCTAGCGCTGCCAATAAGGGGCGAAGGGAAAACACATTGTTCTAATTTCTTTTAAAGTATCGGAGGGAAAACTAGTGGCTCCAAGGGTGATCAAGGGTGATTTGTTTCATGACAAAAAACAATTTTGCATCAACAGATTGCTTTAATTAACTGTATCTCGCGTTGTATACGTCTAAATGCCCTTAAAAGGCTAAAAAGATGAGATTATGTAAAAATCTTGAAAAAACAGTTTTGTGATTGGTTGACTCAGTTTAATTGGAGCACGCGTCAAAAATGAACATCAACAATGAGATAATACGCCCTATTTTTACAGTTTTCTTCGATAAATGCGAAAATGTAAGACACGCTGTTCAACATGAGCAACATAAGCACAGGTTGGATATAAAAATAAGCTCGATGTCACAAGCTAACACAAAAAAAATTCATGGACTGATAAACATCTGTAAATCGCTGTTGAATAGCACAAAAAATTTGTGAAGCGGGTGGTGTCGACAGCCTCAAGCGAAAGCGGTCGTCATCGAATGAGCCGACGCGACGCAAGCTGTTTCCAAGTCAGAATTAACGGCCAGGATGTTTTTGCCATGTGTCGAAAATTGGACCATCTGAAGGAAGGATCAACCTGGAGAAGAATTTGCCTCTAGAGAGACTTGTAAAAAACGAAAATGTCAAAAAGTTCTCGAATAAAATGGAACATATTCGACCAAAATCGTTCCATTTCCACTTACTATGTGTTTATGGTTGCTGGCAAGGAGATGAAAATCATTCGATCAATGCATTTGTTTACTAGAAGTTGTGTATTTTATTTAACGGCATGCATTAAAGCAACACGGCTATTGATAAATTACTGATAGCCTATTGCAGCTACCAATGATGAGCATTACATTTACTGAGCTTCCAATTTGAAATTGAAACCATCGCAGATGATTCGACATCATTAGTTCGGTCCCATCGTGCGGGTGTAGAATTATTTACAATAATTGGTGAACAGCCTTAAACCACCACCCTTTTTGTATTTGTATTGGAGCTTAGTATGCAACTTAATAGCGACTTTTTTGTATTTAATGACGGACTTAGTTGCGCGATGGTTAGTGTGATGAACTGCCGCGCAGAAGGTCTGGGTTCGATTCCCAGCCGTAGCTACACCTAAAATGATTTTCACTGGCCCTCCTCTCGTGATTATCTAGCAAATCATCCGAGTAGTATCAATTGTCGAGAATAGCTTAACTAAACTTAGCGGTTCGGAGTCTTCATAAAACAGGAGGTTCCGCCATCGTGCAAGAAGTACACACGCACACATAATGTTTGACAGATAAATTTCCTTTCAGAGTTCCTGCTTTTTCTGCAATTCATAACGCGGTTTGTTATTATCGGGTCAAATCTAAAGGCTTAGTTCTTTGAAGACGCCTCAACAAACGTGTTGCGTCAAGAATTTGAAGCACCGTGATGTTAACGTGTCCCAATAAACGTATTATAATATGTTTGAATGCAAAATGTTTGATTTGATCCTTAGCCACGGGAATACCTAAATCCCTGCGAAGATTTTCGTTCCTTATGTATCACGGCGCATTGACGAATGATCTTAACATTTTGTTTTCAAAAGTTTGTAAAATGTTTAGATTCGTTTCACTGGTACAACCCCTTAGCTGTATACCATATGGATACTCCTGAAAACAATTTTTTGAACTCTGAATATTCGTTTGCAAGTTTCACACAGAGTCTATGCTCAAGATACAAAACGAGGATTTTATATAATTATTTAGGCAGAACTTGTTTTAATTGTTATTGATGGCCTCTATGCCAAACCTTGTCAAAAGCTTGCGACACATCAAAAAAAAAGTTGAGCGAATTTTTTTTCCTTCAAAAGCTTTTTCAATTACATCGCGATCTTTGTGAGCTTCACAAAATCGAAGAGGATGGAAGGCAGAAACCATCGATGGCTCGGAAGCCCCATTAAGTATGTATGTAAAGTACATTAACGGCCACAGTATATAACATAACATATCATAGTCATTGCCGATTATACGGGTTTCCGTTCTTAAAATGGTTCCCTCCGGCCACCTGCTAACTCACCCATGCGCTTACGCTTGAAGTTTGTAAGGCATGAGTGTATCTAAACCATAGCCAGGACCACAAAAATTTATTGATTCCGCTGTTGAGTAAAATAGTGCTTTGTGGTAGATCAATTTATAGATGATGATAAACGCAGTTAACGTCAACGTTGGTGTATCCCAAAACACGAATATTTACCATTAAACTGAGAGTAAATAATTTGTTGTTGTCACTGTTGTGCACTATCGAATCCATTGCACAGGAATGTGTTATCATAGTTTTTGGTTCAAACAAAGGCCCATCAGCCAAATTCCGAAATGTAGTGAAAAGAAAACTACTTCACGTCGCGTATACAATGATGGGATGATATCCCACCGACCAACAAAGGCGTATCCTTGTTTAACACCTACAATGCGGTGAAACTATGTTGGTGTACAAAAGGCACACAAATTTCGTTCAGCGTTCACTGATGTTGACTTTGCGTTTACACTTTTGTATGACATCTACTTCCATTCAAGTCAATTGACCTTGTGTAAATCTTTCAAAGACTAGTTTCAAAATGGCATGCCATTCACATTGTTACAAAAGTACTGAAGGGGTCTTCATTCATAATTGACAAATCTACATAGCATATGTCCTGTTCTCCCTACATGTGCACCTACAAAACTAAATCCATAAAAAAATAGCTATGCGAGCGCCATACAAAAACAATCTTCCTGCCCTTGTGTTCGTTATTACAAATGGGTGGCTTTGTTTGTACCAACATCATCACTTCCCATCAATTAATAGGCTAGTAGCCAGTAGGTGTAACACATTCGGCTTGGGTACCCATAAAGAAATAACTCCATACACTCGTAATCCATACCTTTTTTGTTCGCTTGGTCTTCAAATTATGACCTCGTTATTATTTCGAAAAAATCCATGTTATCCTTTAACCCTTGTCTGAATTACACAGCTCTCCCAGCACAAAGTTAGCTTGTGATTTTGTTTTATAATAAAAAAGTACCATCAACAACAAGCGTTAAAAACGGGTAGTTGTTCGGTAATGTAGCTGCCGAGAGAAAAAGGGATTGTTGCCAAAATTAGAGGGGCCTATTTGAAAAAGTTTCATGAATTCGACAAGAGTTTATTGATGTGTTAACACGGTGGAATTTAGGATATTCGGGAGCGCGCAATATACACGCGTTACACCATGACGTTTGTAGCAACCTTCTGTTACAGTTAAAGAGCCATCATTCTGTGGGGTATTGATACAAGTATCTTGATATATGGGGTTTATTCAGAAAGTTCACGAGATGTTCGAAATCAAAACGAAGTTCGTGCAGTGATGTTGACAGGCGAAAGATAAAATCGGTAATGGATGAACGAAGTATGTTTGTATCTCGATAGGGCAGAGTTGCGGGGGAAATAACATATTAAATATTTAAATATGTAGCTGAGAATTACAGTAGATACAATTTTATTGGTTTATCTCGTCTGACTGCACAGTCAAATTTTTATTGCAATTTGTTCACACATCAATTCGTTCTAGATGGAATTTATATGGGCAACCCCAACAGTCAGATGAAATACCAAATGGAATATCCAAAGCGTGTCTGCATATAAGCAGCCTTATTGCGGTTGAGATAGCGCTGGTGGTGGTGGTGGTTTCAACCAGCATCGTGGTTAATGCATTTTAAAGGTTATGCTCCAATGAATTCTTTGAGTGTGCATTAAAATTTAAAATTTAAAAAAAAGATAGCTTTTATGCATATACTGTTATGAGGAAAACGGGAAAACTGTCACAGTTAGGTTGCCTTTGGTTTAATATTCTAAAAGGTTTTTAAACGAGATCGCTCGATTTTTTGATCTGAATTAAATAATTTCTGTATGACATATCCTGTCATTTATTTTTTATTTGAAAGAATATTTTATGACAAAAGTGTAGAATTAAGAAAGTTTGAAACAATGAATTCTAAAGGCGTTAAATTGCACGAAATCGGTGGCCCGTAAGATAACCGTGCCCCAAACTTTCAGAATGCTCACCGTGGTAAGCGCGGTATCTTGTTGGAAGCACAGCTCGTCAGCTTCCATATCAGCCAGTTTCGGCAACGAAAAATTGCTTTGGAATTCTTTGGAATGCTTATGACAATGTCAGTTTCGTTTTGCAAGACGCTGGTCCGATGATTCCCCCAGATGTAAGCAATGAATTTCTTGTGATAGATATGGTAAGGTTCTCAGGTAAGGTGAACATACAACACCCAAAGAGCAAACTGAAATCATGCTTGTAACGGATGTTTTTTTTTTAGAGGTTGGTTTTTCAAATAGAGATAGAACTGACATTTTGTGGTCAAATCGGGCAACTCTAATGTCATTTATGTTCAGCTTAGTTTGCTATGTCATCACGAACACATTGACAAATGAACAACGCTTACAAATCGTGCAAATTTATTTCGAAAACAATGGTTCAGTTCGCGAAGCTTACCGCAAGCTCTTTCCATTTTATGGTCGACATAATCGTCCATCAGAGCAGTATGGGCTGAAAATGAGATTGATCTCTATGCTGATTTTCATCGAAAAATGTTGTTAAGTGATGAGGCTCATTTTTGGTTGAATGGCTATGTCAACAAGCGAAATTGCCGTATTTGAGGTGAAGAGAATCCACATGAGACCCTTGAAACGCCATCACATCCACAAAAATTGACTGTTTGGTGTGCTCTATGGGCTGGTGGAGTCATTGGGCCATCCTTCCGAAATGATGCTGGAGAGTCAGTTTGAGTTATCGTTAATGGAGACCGTTTTGGATGGCATGAATGTGGATGAGATGTGGGCGCTACATGCCACACAACGCACTTCACAATCGATTTATTGAAAGAAACATTTGATGAGCGCATAATTTCGCTGAATGGACCAGTCAATTGGCCATCAAGATAGTGTGATTTGACACCATTGGATTGTTTTCTTTGGTTATAACGGGTGATCCAAGTAGAGATACTTTTTTCAATAGCCTTTTTTGACAGATCACGTGTGAGTCGTGTCCTGCTGTCATGTTATTTTTGTTTAGTATTGTTTGGCATTTCATAATGGAAAGACTTACGCGTGAACAACGTTTACAAATTGTTCAACTTTATTATGAAAATTCACGTTCTGTGAGGAATGTGTTTCCTGCACTCCGCTCAACTTATGGTCAACATAATCGGCCTACTGAGCGTACTATTCGCAACACCATCACCCATTTTGAGACCCAGCATTCATTCATTATTGGATAATGTTCGACCGAATAGACCATGTGAAGAAAATATAGCGGCCGTAGCTGAGAGTGTACACGAAGACCGTAGAGAGTCGATTCGGCGCCGTTCCCAGCAACTCGGACTGACGTATGGAACTACTTGGCGCATTTTACGTCAACATCTTAAATTGAAAACGTACAAAATACAGCTTGTGCAACAACTGAAGCCGCTCGACCTTCCCAAGCGACATCGCTTCGCTCTATGGGCTCTTGAAAAGTTCCAAGAAGATCCGACGTTTTCGAGGAAAATTTTGTTTAGCGATGAGGCCCATTTCTGGCTCAATGGGTATGTAAACAAACGAAATTGCCGCATTTGGGACGAAGAGCAACCTGAAGAGATTGAAGAACTGCCACTTCATCCAGAAAAAACAACGGTTTGGTGTGGTTTGTGGGCCGGTGGAATCATCGGTCCATATTTCTTTAAAAATTATGCCGGTGCGTGATCGAAAATTGTACTCAAGGGATGGACCATCTGCGACGTAGCAACGGCCAACATTTGATAAACATAATCTTCAAAAAATAAATGCCAAAGAATGTTCTTTCAAATGATAATAAACATTCTCCATAAAATTTGAATTTTCTGTGTTTTTTTCTTTAAAAAAGTAGGGAACCTCGAAATGGATCACCCTTTATGTGAAGTCGCTCGTCTACGTCAACAAACCAGAAACTTAAGGGAACTTGAAAGCCCCAAATGCTCGAAAAAGTGGTTGAAAATTGGACTTCTAGACTTGGCATTATTCGAACCAGCAGCGGCAGCCACATGCTCAAAATCATATTTAACATTAATGGCATAAAATGATTTTTCCCGTAAAGCTAAGCTAATGGGCATTAAAATGATTTTCTTGTGTTTTATTTCAATTCGAAGTTCTGTACCTCTAAAAAAACACCCGATATAAGTTTATTGACTCTGCTCTTAAATTGGTGTAGACTTTATAATATAAATACGTATTCTGGAAGTTAATTGAATTCTTCGCTAGGTCTGTTACAAAATAAGTTTTGGAATATCCAGGTAATAGTATCGATTCTCCATTTTATTCCATTGCAGATGTTCATAAATGGGTTACATAGCTTATATTTAGTTGTGATATTGCCGAACTTCTGTTATTAATTAATCCATTTCTTTCTAGGGAACTAACAATCAGGGTGTTCAATGTTTATTGTTTCCTTCATAACCTTTAAAAAATTGCGGAGTAAAGCGATGGGTCTGTGATTTTGACGCACACATTTTCTTAATTTTTTGGGAATTTGTTGCATTTGACCAATTTCTTAGCAACTGGGAAAACCCGTTCGTTAAACGACATAGAAAATAACCTGGTGTGCATTTGTAAGGTACTAGTCTAGTCTAGTTCCTTGTCTACAGTCCAAATTGTTTAGCATGGTACATTTTTCTAGATCTAAATTTTATGTCTGTCATCTTTAGGGTACGTGCTTGTTTCGAGTTGAAAGTTGAATTTTCTTAAAACATTCAAGCGAATAGCGACCGATCAGTTTTTTTCAATGGAGGGAAAGACGAATGGATTAAATTTTACTTAATAATTTTGCGATTGACCAAAATGTCCGTCAGCCTCTGCGACATGCCAGAAGTTTATTACTGAATGCCCAAAGGTATATTTAACGTTTCAAGTCTCATTATATTATTAGACTTCACATATTTTGTTACCCTATCTCAAAGGGGTTAACTAGTTTTTAAAAATAGTTTAAAATATTAAAAAAAAAAAACATATGAGCGGGCTATAATCCGCTGTGCGAATCGCTTAATGCCCTATCCCTATCCTACTTCATTGTGAGCACTCTTTTTGGTTTCTATTGCTTCGTTACCTATATTTCGCTGGTTGTTGTAAACCAAAACTTTCCTTTTAGTTGGATCTACGCACCATTGTCTATACGCTTTATTTTTTACAGTCACATATAAGGCTTATGTTGGCGAATTTGGCATTGATGCGGATCGTTACAATGCGTTCGCTAATGTCTTGGAAACATAAGACTTCTTGCCTAAGTCTGGCACTTATAACAAATCCGCATCCGAATAGTAGCTGTTTCTGCTCACTATAACACGGTCCGTAGTAGATGTCACAGTTTTTAATCCTCTTTTTGCCCGGCCCACCCCATCGTATTTCCTGGATGGCAGTAATGTCTGCTTTGTAGCAGTTTAGGGCTTCCGCTAGTTGTTCGCTTGCACCTCTCCTGTTTAATGCTCTCACATTCCAGGTGCAGATACGAACGTCGTTGTCCTTTTTTCGTTTAGCCGTGTCGTCAACAATAAAATCAGTCCTTTCCGAGGCTTTTGGTTGCTTCGTAACCGTTCGATTTTTCCATGATTGGGTAGTTAACCCAAAGCACAACCCCCAACCTGGAGGGTCAGTTCCAATTTATTAGATACCACTAGGACACGGGGCCATCCGTATCCACTACGGGATTGAGTGCTGCCGTTGGCCTTTAGGTTCATCCACCACCAGCACTGTTCAAGGGGCCTGACTAACCCTTGAAATTCCTAGACAACCTGTTTTCCGAATATGTCGAAGCAGCTTGTCTAGGTTCACCTGGGACAGCAGGCCGGGTATTCATTCCGTGCCATTCTGACCTAGCTGTTTACAGTGTTGCTGTTTTTTGTCGTGTTATCAACACTCGCGGTTATCGTTTAGCAAGTCAAATCCGGTTGGATGAGACCAGTACCCGATGGTTACCACTTGGAGGTAAAAATAAGCACTTGATGTGTAGTCAGAGTTACAACAGTGGGGCATTGCCAAGTTAAAGCCAATCAGAGTCTACCCTCGTTCTACAACACCCAACCATTGGCACAAACCTTTGGATATCAAAATTAAGTAAATACACTTTAAGTATAAATGTGCATGAAATAAGAATATTTTGAAAAGATATGAAGCAACCGACTTTTTATTCATTTGACGCGGTAGTTTAGTCATTTTCATTCCATATTTCGGCATACCAGCCTAAACTCATTCGTCTGTGCAAAATGATGGGCTATTCTTGCTGCTTCGTCAACATTTAATACCAATAAGCAGGTGGCCATGGCTCAGAGGAATGCGTAGTTGACTGCCAAGCCAAACGCTGCGGGTTCAAGCCCCAGCTTCGGCAGCATTTGTTTTCTACGAAAATTGCCAGCTTATCTGAGGCCACCTGTGCGATAACATGAGACAATATAAACCGATGTCTCCTCCCCTGTGCCACGTAGGTTTATGTTATATGTCCTTCCTTCTATGTATCTATCCGTCTCTCTCTGTTGTATAAATGTCTTGATCTGTCCCAGCCGATGGCCTCAGTCGCCAGTGCTGTTATGTGTCTGTAGTTCGTTGCATTCATGTGCGAAGTACTGTGATGTCAATGTCAATGTCAATGTCACAGTTTATTGCATACTGCCTTTTTTTTAGAGTGAGGAAAGAATAATCTTTGTTACTATCTTTGCGCAAGTCATCACATCATTTTGCATATAATTCAGATTATTCCAGTTATTCAGAGTATCCGTGATAGTTCCATAAGACCCGTTCATGATCTTGTACCCTTCAATATTGCTAGATTATAGTTTTTATGTTCTCACAGTATGATCACAGTTTCCTTATTTCACTGTTTCAAGAGTATAAAATTGTCATGAAAAGCTTCTTAAATTTCTGATTCGGAATCGGCGTTAAACAAAATGATATCTCATTCTTTGTGGAAAAAATGAAACTTCGCACACCCAAATGAATTAAGAAGATAGGTTTGAGGTTCTATATGGGACGATATTTCTGTTCTTTTTGAGTACCGTAACCAAGTAAAGTTGTTTCGTCAAAATCAGCTAAGATGATAACTTCGCCTGGATGATGAGTTCTTATCCAGTCAACAATTTCGGTATAAGTTTAGATACCTTCCCGAATTTGACAATTTCATTAACTCTGCTTGTTTTGCTTGTTTTTCTTGTTGTTAAAAATTTGGGTCAACTTCCAACTGTTTCTTCCCAATGGGTAGCCTTCCGTGGTAATGCGATTTTACCTAAGTAATTCTTTATTTTAGGATTATCTTGAGCATTGAAACTTAGTAACAATTATTTTACGCAGCGAAAAGAGGATGAGGACTTGTAACTTGCCATGAATTGATTTATTATTTTTCCGAAAGTACACCAAAAAAGTAAACGTCGACGCTTTGTCTGTGTGGCCTGACATATCTAGATTGACTCTTCTTTCAATTCTGATTTCATCCAAATATTTTTTGATATGTGTTCCGTTATCCATTCTTTATGTTACAAACTAAATGCCAAACAAACATAACCTTATAAGAAAGGGTAGGTATACCATACGATAAGCATAAATGTATGTACAGAACATATTAATTAAATGAAATTGATCTATTACCCGGCACGAAAATACTTTCTTGCTGTCTACATTCGGGAGTAGTTCGCTATGATTATTCAGTCTTTGAGAACCACATCTGTTCTTGTAGACTATGCTCATCAATTTGCGGCAGAACACAGATATTGTTCAGACACCGTTTACTTTCGTTTTCTATTGAAATTAACCGCACTTTCCATTCCTTTTTTCGAACACAACAGTTGTATTGTAGGCCACGAGCCAGGACTATACGTCGGTCATTAGATATTTGTATCTGCAATACTGCCCTGGAAATGGCACTGTTTTTTTGTTTGCCAATGCGGTTTGTCCTTACAGGTTGTAAATGATTTCACGTATTCTTAGAGAAATAAATTTACATTACCATAAAATTTTCGTGTATCTACATACGTCTTTCATTCTTTTTATCCATTGCATAATTGTAGTAAATATTATTGTTTTACCTTAACGCTTTTTACTGCATTGTTCGCCTCTGTTTAAAGTACGCCTTTGAAGGTGATATAGTTACACTTTACATCTGATGAACATGTTTTAACTTTCCAGCAAACTATTTTTTTTTTATTCTAAGCAACATCCATACTTTATGACTTAACTAAAAATGAAATTCGTAAAACTCTGCACAGGTCCTTCAAAAAGTTATAATGACTAAACCTATGAAATAATATTATCGGCAGCTAACAATAAAATTAAAATGACGATAAAGTTCCTATCAACATTTTCTGTTTACGGAAAAGAGTCATAATTAAACCAATTAGACGTTTTAACTTTTTTTTTAAAACTTTAATTCAGTCAACTTTTAAATTAAACTTCCAGATAAACCCTTTGGAGATATGGACGTAAAAGTGTAACAACTACAAAGGCTATTTGTTTTCGTTGAGTTAAAAGAACGAACTGTCGGTTCGTACCTACTCTCCAAATGCGAGAGGGTGCAATTAAAATTTTCTTTTTCGGTTTACATATTCACGCAGGGGTACAAACACAGGTATACAAGTTTTGTTATTGCAAAAAAAGTTTACATGTTGGACCCAAAGGTATTTGTAACGTTTCAAGTCTCATTATATTAATAGGCTACACATTTTTTGTTACCCTATCCTATAGGGGTTAACTAGTTTTTAAACACGGTTTAAAATGTAGAAAAAACATATTAGAAGGCTATAATCCGCTGTGTGAATCGTTTATTACCCCATGGCAAATATATTAAAGGACAAATCCATTACAGGCAGTTTATCTAAGTCTTTCATAACGTTTTTTTATTTTTCTATATACAAATGGGAGTGAGTTAAAATAATTTATAAATGAAAGGTTCACTCACAGTATTTTTTTTTCCAAATATGTATGTAAAATGTACATCCATCGATAGTTTTTTTTTAATTTTCCTCAAAATGTACCGAAAACAGTTTTTTTTTCAAAAAACGGCTCCAAAAACTGGACTTTGCAAAAAACTTTATTTTGACGAAATATAGATATTGAAGGTGTCTAAATTTCTCGTTTAGATAGTTTTTCAAAATGTTGCTTCGTCTTACAAAGAGTTCTCAGTCTGTATACAAAATTTTATCACTCTAGCTGAAAATTAAAGGCACAAAAATCGGTTTTATACAGACGGGCGGATGCGACGCGATGGACGCACAAACAGGCATGGCTAGATCAACTCAGCTTGTGATTGAATTATTTGGTGGATATACCCAATTATTTTATAGTTTTTTAGTTTACAGTACTAAATATTTACATTGTAATTTGAAAACCGACTTTCTGAAACATGCACTAATTGAAAAGTAAATTTTCGCGGAAAGGACGAATGTAATTCGCTTTTAGTTTAATGTAGTCAAATTTTGGACACTAGATTTTGCCAATTTGTAAGGGGTAATTCAGTACCTAGCAGACATATTAGCGGACATTTTTGAGAGCAATTTGCTATCATGGCCCAGGAGGGGCCTGTATAGCCGCTATTTTATTAGATATACGAAATGCAAAATAACAATGATTTTAATAGGTCAACAAAACATGTGGGTCGTACGGAGAGCACATAAGAATAACAACGTCGCAAATTCGCATAGTTCTTACAAGATCAGACGATTCTTACGCCTGAGTTTTTCATGTGTTTCAGCGCGTAGTTTAATTTCTCGTCCAAATAATTGGCCTACATAACGAAAAATTGGGAGCCAAATTTTCATTATTGGATAATATGGGAATAAATAGACGACATCCACGTACTGATGAGAAAATATAAGCGGAAGTGGACAACTTTACCTAACTATCTTAATGGAAAAGCATACAAAATTCCACTCGTGCAAGAATTGAAGCCGCCCGGCTTCCAAATCGTTAACATTTTTGTCGTTGGGCTCTAGAATACCTTGATTCACTGTTTTTGCCTGAATTTTTTTTCATCAGTGAAAGTGAAATGTCTGAATTTGTACCTCAATTAGGGAAATTGCTTTATTTGGACTGAATAGTCGATAAGGATTATAAGCTGGCTCTGCATCCAGACAACAGAAACTGGTTGGTGTAATCATCGGTCCATACACAGAAAAGTGCCTACAAATTGTTGACTTACTTAGGTCAAATTAAATAAATAAAAACGTGAACCCCCCAAAATATGAACTACACCAAAACGGTAACACTGTATTTCTTATGAACAAATCTAAAAGCTCTGAGACGTGAAGATAATTGTTCAAGATTTCTTCATAAAAAATCACTGATTGATCGCAGTATATTCAGAATGCATAGTATTTGGGAAATCCCATTATATTGACAATGCTGTAGTATGCGTGCATTTGATACCACACATAAATACGTGTTCGTATTGATTTCATCCCTTTTTCCATACTGTTTATCTCTTGCCAAATTTGACGTGACCAATATGTTTTTTTCGGTTCAAAAATCTGAAAAAAAACACAAAAATTCAAAAAGAAAGCGTGACAAAATTTATAAAAAAAATGGTATCGCTAATTCTACAATGTGTCAACAAAATTTAATACTGTAATGTGTTAAAAATAAATGTAAAAATGTCTTTACAATTGGTTCATTCGAATGCGAAATAAAAATTTGCCTGTAAGTGAATTTACATTAAAAGATTTACATTGAAAGACATAGAAAGTCGAAGATGGTTTTTGTGGTTTAAGAAAACTATGGATATGACATTCGATTTCTTTAAATAACTAAGGGGTTTCACTTAGTTGATTCGTTGAAGTCAAAATTAAAAGACGAATTGAAGAAATGTTATGATCAATTATAGAATACACATGATTTGTGTGATGCACAAGAAATATGAGAAAAGATGTTTTATTTTAAAAGCATTAGAAAGGCAGTATGGAGAAATAAATATTTTGTCCTAAAACGTTAATTCTAAATCATGAATAGTCTCAAAAACTAGTTTACGTTTTCGAATGTTCAGTGTATACTACTATTACTGCTTGCAACAATTCCACATAATTAGTTTCGCCCAAATCTTAATATTACCAGAATTTTGGTCAAAAAGCGGCAAATCCTTACAATTCAAATGGACACCGCAATTTCCTTCAAATTCCGGAATGAAGTTCATATTATCAAAATTCCTCAAAATGATTATCATGTAAGTAAAGGGTGTTTTTCGAATAGAGATAAAACTGACATTTTGTGGTCAAATCGGGCAACTTTAATGTCATTTATGTCATTTAGGTTGACAAATGAACAACGCTGGCAAATCGTGCGAATTTATTTCGAAAATAATAGTTCAGTTCGCGAAGCTTACCGCAAGCTCCGTCCATTTTATGGTCCACATACACGTCCATCAGAGCAATTAATTCGGTAAACAATGGATCGTTTTCGCACTACGTCTGCTCTATGTGATAAAACGCATCCGCAGAGATCTCGAACAGTGCGCACCGAAGAAACACTTGCCGCTGTAGAGCAAAGTGTTGAAGAGGACCCGAACGAATCGATTTGCCGCCGTGCACAGCAATTGGAGCTTTGTCCATAAACTTTATGGAAGATTTTGGGCAAAGATCTTGGCTAACGACCTTACAAGATCCAGCTTGTGCAAGAATAAAAGCCGCGAGACCATGCAATGTTTCGTGATTTTTGTGTATGGGCTGAAAATTAGATTGATCTCGATGCTGGTTTTCATCGCAAAATTTTCTTCTGTGATGAGGCTAATTTTTGGTTAAATGGCTACGTCAACAAGCAAAATTGCCGCATTTGGAGTGAAGAGAATCCACATGAGACTCATGAGGCGCCATTACATTCACAGAAACTAACTGTTTGGTGTGCTCTATGGGCTGGTGGAGTTGTTATGCCATACTTCTTCCGAAATGATGCTGGAGACCGTTAATAGAGACCGGTACTGAGCCATGATAACCGACTATTTTGTTCCCGAATTGGATGGCTTGAATGTGGATGAGATGTGGTTCCAACAAGACGGCACTACATGCCACACAGCGCACGTCACAATCGACTTATTGAAGGAAACATTTGATGAGCGCATTAGTTCGCGAAATGGACCTGTCAATTGGCCAACAAGATCTTGTGATTTGACACCATTGGATTATTTTCTTTGGGGACATATGAAGTTGCTCGTCTACGCCAACAAACCAGAAATTTTAGGGGACTTTGAAACCAACACTTGTGGAGTGATTGCCGACATACGGCCGCAACTGCTCGAAAAAGTGGTTGAAAATTGGAACTCTAGACGTGGCATTATTCGAACCAGCCACATGCCTGAAATCATATTAAAACATTAATATCATAAAATTATCCTCCGAATAAAGCCAAATTGATGGACATTTAAACGATTTTCTTGTGTTTTATTTCAATAATATAAGCAAAAGTTATGTAAGGGTTTTCCATATTTTGGCCAAACCATGGAAATCGTTCTGTTAAGAACTACCTAAAGTCCAATGTCGACATTGATAAGTCAGCTACAATTGTCGAGAAACTGAAAGCCAACACTATTTACACCTTTGTCAAATGCCTTTCGAAATATTTCTCCCTTAATTGAGGTGTGCGAAGTTAGTATTTTGCCATAAAGAAGAGGGCCATCTGTTAAACGCCAACTCCGAGCGTCAAATTTGAGAAGCTTTTCAGTGTTGTCATACTGTTAGATATTTTTCAGGGTCTTGCAAGAGATGAGGTAGTGCAAGAATTTAAACTTTCGGTATTTGAACGATGAACCCGCTTAATGATGCTACTAATGGTATTCTCTAATTATTTAATATTTTACATATATGTATTCTATTTTATATATATTGTATACTTCCGATAGTTCTAAAAAAAATATCATTATCCAAAAAGAAAAACCAAATGGACCAAGCCGAATACCTTTCATTCTTTTATCATATGATGAATATTTTTTGAGAAAAGAATAATCACATAGATACATATTTCACTCGAACTCCCTGTTCGCGTATCACTGACATAAAATTCGCCCCTGCTCACATCCATTGCCTTTGTTAAAGCAAATCTAAAATGAAATCTAAAATTTAGTTTTGCCCTGGAAATAATTTAATAATAATTTAAGCCGATTGCTTAAGAATGAAATTCATTTCTTCATACTGTAAGACAATTTACAAAATATACTCATACTCATAAGCGGCATCATGAATGCCAAATCAGTTTTTCAAATGACATTTTTCATTGTACCAAATCCCATTGTATTATTCTTTATTTTTTACTTCAAGGCAACTTGATAATAATTACCAACCATACTTTGTCCAAATAACGTTAGTTTCCTTTTTAATTCGCAATGTACTCGTACCTCAAAGCCAAGCAAATGTAAAACGATTGTGGTTCCTCATTTGTTGTATTATCAGGACTGTTGGATCATCCTTAACTAAATGTGAGTTTTAGGATAATGCAAACATTAAAACTAATGACTTTTGGCAGAATATCAGGTGGCAACAGAGTGGGTCCTGTCATTATTAAATTATTTAAATAGTTTTTCGACCTTTGGTGAGGACCTTCTGGGAAAAGATTTTTCTTCCTTTTCCATGCCGACGCGACCGTTCTATATGCGCAGCATCTAACTGTCCTGCCATTCAAATTCACTCCTAAGGGCGTAAGGACACTGCTGACTGCTGCCCATTAGGAGTTAAACTATTGATTTTTTTTATTCATTCTGTTTAGCCTAGCATTTTTCAGTTGGCCTACTTTCTAACAGCAGCACTATGTACATACACATATGTATGCGAGTACGTGCGTTGTCCTTTTTCTGAGTTGCTCGTATTATTCTACGCATTTATGTATGTCTGCTCATAAATTCTATTACAGTCAGAACCTAATAATTGCGTTAATTGGGGTAGTTTGCATAAAATCTCTTTTTTATTGAAACACCATGTGTGTGTGAAGGAGTCTTTTAAAAAGTTAAAAAGGGGTTATGCTGTGTCAATTGTTTTGGTGTATATTGTGGGATTGTTTATCTAAGATTCGTTTATGTTTATAAAAGAAATTTAATTATTCTTTGAATTTGTTTGTCTGTTTTTCTTAGGAAACCGTCGAGGATACTGGATCTGAAAGCGCATCGGGTGATATCAATAGGAAAGCCAAACGAAGACGTAGATATTTACAAAAGCGACGTTCTGTTGTCAATCCAGACGAGAATTTTTATTTTTACTGGCTAATGGTGCTAACTGTTTCTGTTTTATATAATTTATGGACGCTAATTGTTCGACAGAGTTTCCCCGAATTGCAAGTAAGTTAGATGTATCTATCATTTTTTTTTAGAGGTCAATTAATAGTTTTTCTATCGATATTCACAATTATACATTTCCTTTATATTTCAGAATGCGGTTTCGAGATTCTGGCTCTTGTGTGATGTTCTTACAGATATTGTTTTTGTTCTAGATATTGTTGTTCAATTGCGTACAGGTTATTTGGAACAAGGTCTAATGGTAAGGACATGCAAATGGGATTATACTAAACGAAAATAATCTAGCACACTGCACAACTGCCAAATTTTCTTTGTAGGTATATGACGATGGTAAACTCGCCTGCCATTATATACGTTCCAGAGATTTTGTACTCGATTTAGCCGCTCTGATTCCATTAGACTTGCTGCAGCTGAAGATCGGATCTCACCCACTCTTACGTTTCACCCGCTTTTTAAAAGTAATCATTTGCACATATTTTCCAAATACAAAACCAAACAAAAAACATACACTCACATTGTTTGCTGTAAGCTTATTAAACAAAAAGTTATATTCAATTTAAGGTTTATCGTTCCATAAAATTTTACTACATTGTCGAAAGTCGAACGGTTTGGCCAAATTTGTGGCGCGTTGTCAATTTAATTCATATTCTTTTGATTCTTGCACACTGGTTTGGCTGCTTTTATTATTTATTATCCGAAGCGGAAGGATTTCAAGTAAACCTAAAGAAAATCTTTTTAACCCTGAGAATGGATGGTATTAATGTTTGGAATTTGTTTGACGATTTTTTAGGGTGACTGGGTGTATCCGTATCGGCCGGGTGATTATGCCACTTTAACACGAAAGTATCTCGGAAGCCTTTATTGGTCAACGTTGACGCTGACTACAATCGGGGATCTACCGACGCCTGAAACCAATGCTGAGTAAGTGAATACATTTTGAAATATATAAAAACTTTAAAAAAATGAAACTAGTTAAAACTAAAATACTTCGCCAACGGTCGATTGTGTAGAAAGGAAAATCTTTTTGAAAGTGATTTGGTTCGTGCTATATAAATATTTATATTTTTGTCAGAACAATATCAATGATTATTTAAAATTCATGTCTTCAATTTCAAGATAACATTGCTCTGTAACTCCCACCGTTGACTGAAACTCCTATACCAGCCTTATTTTCGAAGAAAAATGGTCCAATGATGCCAATACTCAACAGCCTGCACCAAACTGTCACTCTCTGTGGATGCATTGGCTTCTATACAATAACAAGCGGGTTTTCCGAGCCCCAGATGCTGCAATTTCATTTGCTAACGTAGCCGCAGTGATAATAATGCGAATCGTCAGAAAAGATGATATTTCGGCCAAAATCGTTGTCCAATCTAAACTGCTCTAAGGCCCAAACTGCGAAGCGATAACAAAGCGGATGGTCCTGCGCTCAATTGCTTAATCGGAGGTATTTGTGCAGAATGCTTCTCGGGCAAGTGGGTGAAATGTTGAGGTTTTGAGATCGATGGAGAGTTGATGTTCGTAAATTGAGTACGAGGTGGGGCGACTACACCCACATTTCGATCATAAATTTCGATATAGGCGCTGATGAAGTTTGGTTGAAAAAAATAGTATTTCTCTTTAAGGATTGAGATGGTTTCTCTTTGTTTAAATAAACGTTTAATTTAGATATAATTTATGTTTTGGTGGGCTGTTACCGATCGTTGGATCACTAGCTTACACTTAGTAGGTCCATAACGATTAAGGTTAAAAGCATGAGTTGAGCTAAACATATTTCTTAAAAAAAATAAAGCTGTCGACAACATCAACCAAACCATTGAATAGCCTTTGCGAACTATAAATTATATTCCAAATTGTTATCCATTTGAGCAGACACTTTTTTTCCAAAAACGCCTGGATTATCCTGTATGGCAACAGTAGCAATTTTTTCCGTTGTTCGAACTGAAGGATTCCGTTTATCGATTGTCCCACGTTCAGAAAAAGAGGATCTCATTATGATCTATCTGTTAGAATGCGTGCCGCCAAATGTGGGTCGAAATTCGCTTTGGTTACAAGGAACGGACTCTAGTGCATGATGCTGGCGCACAATGATAATGCAGGCTTTTTCATCCTAGTCATCTAATTCTTTGTAAATATATTGATCTGCCAATTTAAAAAAATGGGGTTGATAAGCTTGTTTTACTACTTTAAAAATTATATCAAGTTGATAACCCCATACACTGACTCTTACCAACATAGCAGCAGGTATGTTGATAATTTCTGGTCGGATATTAGTCTTCAGGTCTTGTAAGGTTTCCAAGGAATCAAATCGGCTGTCCATTCTAAACCGCGCCTTATTAAAATAGATACCCGGATAAGTAACGGGTGATTTTTTAAGAGTTAAGTTTTTCAGGTTGGTAGTACTGGTTAGTAATGGCGTCCAAACGCCATCTGTCAAAGTGAAAATTTTTCAGTGCAATCTGTCATTTAATCATGGAAAGACTAACAAACGAGCAATGATTGCAATGCGCACCATTTGTTACGACCATATTACAGCGACTAGCGATGAGGCTTATTTCTGGCTCAACGGATACATAAATAAGCAAAACTATCGCATGCCATACAAGAATTACCGATGCATCCCGAAAAAAACAACAGTTTGGTGTGGTTTATGGGCTGGTTGCATCATCGCTCCATTTTTCTTCAAAGACTACCGTGGTTTAAGCGTTACCGTCAAAGACCAATGATATCGAGCCATGATACGCTATTTTTTTGCCCCAGTTGGCTGAGTTGAACTTGGTTGACATGTGGTTTTATTAAAACGGTGCAACATTTATGTAAACGACTTACTCTTGACGTAGCCATTCAAAATTTTACGATTAAAATCAGCATCGAGATCAATCTCATTTTCGGCCCATACACCAAAATCACGACGCATTGCATGGTCTCGCGGCTTTAGTTCTGGCACAAGCTTGATCTTGTAAGGTCGTAAGCCAAGATCTTTGCGCAAAATCTTCCATAAAGTTGATGGACCAAGCTCCAATTGCTGTGCACTGTGGCGAATTGATTCATTCGGGTCCTCTTCAACACTTTGCTCTACAGCGGCATCTGTTTCTATGGCGCGCACTGTTCGACGTTTCTGCGAATTTTATATCACATTGATCAAACGTAGTGGTTAAACGATCAATGGTTAACCTAATTAATTGCTCTGATGGATGATAATGTCGACCATGAAATGGTTCGCGAACTGAACCATTATGTTCGAAATAAATATGCGCAGTTTGCAAGCGTTGTTCATTAGCCAACCTTTTCATGATGAAATGGCGAACCAAACTGAATATAAAAAAACATTAGAGTTGCCCGATTTGACTACAAAATGTCAGTTTTGTCCCTATTCGAAAACCAACCTCTAAAAAACACCCGTTAGAACAAAATTATAATAAATTTTCAATTTATGTAAACGACTTACATGATAAATGACAGAATGTTCACAAACACTTTCTCATTGCATTAATATTGTCAGGTGTTCTTTACGTGCTTGTATTTCATTAAAATCCGAAGAAATCATTTCCTTCCATCAATAGCAAAATAAGTCCAAATATAAGCTCTTTCTATATAACAAAATCGGCGATCACGTGCACTAGCCGGACTGTAGTTCAGAGCATGAAGTATATGATTTTTTTCATAACAAATTGAATTTATTGACCTATTGTGAGCAAGCAACATAACTTAAACTAAAATGCATGCAGCAAAGGCATCGAAAATAAGTTCATTTATTTCTAATAATCTTTAGCTTATAGATAGCCTTTAGAAAAGCTCACTCAAGTGGCAAAAGTGTTTCTATTTTTTTCGACTGAGTTATTGGACTGGATATCCGTCTTTAGTATTGACTTCTGACATTTATATAGCTCACGTTTGAATTGGGAAATATACGGTTGCAGACATTTTGACAGACTTGTACATCAGGTGAATCCATTTTCGAAATTTAAGAAAACACTTTGGTATATGAAGGTGGAGGATCATATACTTGACCTCCCTACGATTGAATAATTGAAACGTTGTTTTTTTTTTGTATTTGACAGACGTTCGAATTCATCAAGAAGATAAATCAATTGACTTGACTGTTAGCTATTGCATTCAATGTGAGTTTATATTTTCGTAACAAAAGTGAAAAGTGACAGCAAAGGCAATAAACAAAATTAGCAAGAATTGTTTAAAATTAAACAAAATTGGCAATAACATAGAACACACAAATAGCTCAAAGGCTCTTTGTAACATTGCTTTAATGTCATAACAATAAATTTATTTGGTATTCATTTCACCAACAATTAAGGAATTGTCAAATAAATCTATTGGCAATTTTGAGGGTGTCATTCATCCTATCAAATGCCTGATGCATTTTTTCAATTAAGTCTGTCTCACTGGAACACGTTAAGTTCTTTATTGAATATTCACTTGCAGAGTTCTAACAATAATCAGACCGATATTTTTCGAAAAGTTTTGCGCTTGCAAAGAGTCAAGGGATTTTTTGTTATATTTTGGTACGATATATGCCTTATTTTATATAAAATCTACAAGCGTTGAAATTCTTTTGTCTCTGTTTCTGAATCCACTGCAAAAGTTAAGTCATCTTCCCATAATCTCAAAGAGCATACGAGTATGCTTCAAACACACGGGAATATGTTCAACCGGTTGAATATTGTGTAATATAACAAACTTTGCTTTCCTGGTTTGTTTTCAGTATTGTTTCTTTTTTATTTCGGCGAAAATATACAACAGAAACAATTAAAACTGAGTAGTACCGATTAATTTTGGGTGTATAATTTATTTGTTATTGAAATTCTTGTTTGTAAGTTTTATTTAGTTCGATTGACAAGGAATTGGCCATCGTGTTCTTTTTTAAATACCACAACTTTCGGAAACACATGCATGAGTTGATAGAATAAACCATCTTCAACCACTTAATTTGGATGAAAAATTGCTCTCCAGTGGCTGTCAAACTGTGCTCCCTTCTCACCCGTCCAACAAACTTGCAATTGAAACATACTCATGTGCGACGGCCCAATTTGTTTTTGACATTATTCAACGCTTGGCCGTAAGATAGTTCTTCGTCGAAATTCTCAGAGCCAAGGTAGAAAAAATTCCTTGCTAACTTAAATTTATACAAATTGGCCCAAAAGTTAAGACACAATGTAAGTGTCCCAAAATTTTTAAAAATTGTGTCAAATGTCATTGTGCTTAGATATTTTTATATGCAGAAAATTATATTGACCACATAAATTGAAGCGATAAAAAACGCGGAACTATTGTTACATCTTATTTGGTCAATTTCCGACCTGTTGCTTATCGCAACTTTCTTTCTTTCTTTGTTTTTTTTTTAACTTAACTTTAACTTTTTTTTTAACTTAATTGTAATTTTTTATTATAAATTCTAGAATCTTATTTTTTTCTGTGTTATCAACCAATAATTGTTTTTGTAAACAATGGTAGGTACGGCACTAGTTCAAGATTTCTTTCAACTACGAAATGGTTGAGAATTTAATTACGTCGTTTCGGGCAAAACTATTAATTAACAATAATAAACTTAGATTTATAATTGCAACGATCGCTGCATTAGTATTAATTGCCGTGAAAAACTTGTCTCAGATCATGCATTCGGATCCAACATAATCCAACACCCTCAGCACCGACTGTAATTTAATGACGATTTGCCAATGTTCATCTTGACTGGAATTCTGTTCTGGTCTTTTCTGGAGGGAAAGCTCTTTAAATTCCCAGTCGAGCGCTTTCTATGTCTATGCGGGTTCATAGACATTCGCACTATGGTTGGTGCAATGAATTGCCGCGCAGAAGATCTGGGTTCGATTCCCAGCCGTAGTGACACCTTAATGATTTTTCACAGGCCCTCCTCTCGTGATGATGTGACAAATCATCCGGTTAGTATCAGCTGTCAAGAAAAGCTCACCTCAAATTCGCCGTTCGTTATCGGCATAAGACGGACCTCCTGTCATCGTGCAAGAAGTACACTGGCATGAAGAGTTTCCTTGTAGGTTGTTACTATCTGTTCGTTGATGAGGAAGATAATGTCAGGTCACAATTGCCGGATTTGATGCAGATTCAAAGAGTTATTAATATAACTTATTATTTTTTCAAAGTTCGATTACATCAATTTTAAATGATTAACGACTTTAATGAAATGAAAACCAGAGTTTAACAGAATATTCCAAATTCATGGTGTTTGGCTTACTCACGGCTTACACAGGCGAATATTACTAACAGCGTTTTATGTTTTTATGAGTATATCTGTACACAAGGGACATAACTAGCAGTCCGGCATGTTTTTTGCTTGGAAGTTGGCCCATCAGTGGGTTGCTAGTAACTTGAATTTTGTATATTGATTTTTTATGCTAGCGACTATCGTATTCCTATCATCGATTTTCAGTGAAATTATCATACCTAGGATATGACATTTTTTGAGAATTATAATGACATGCTAGTAGTAAAAACGCGCCATTACTTGCTAAATAGTTGTACACGCAAAAAAACTAACACCATGATATAAATTCTGTTAGTTCTACTGGCCTGTAAGTATGAATCACCATATATCAGAATTTTTATGTGTACAGCCTAAACTGATCCCCTTTGAAAACGTAATGTATTACGTCTGAATTGTAAAATGGGAGAAACGCATTTGAATATTTCGTTGGAGCAAAGCAAATCAAATAAGGAAACATTTCTACAATGTTTGAGCGAAACTAAGGAGTGCACTATGCCTATGTTTCACATAAGCTTTTTTCGAATGCTTTTGAATACTCTCCAGTTGTAAAAATGCGTAATATAAATTTCTTACATCAAATTGCTTTTCAAGGATTTGGTAATTCCATCGGTAGCTTTACGTTTAAGTTTAATTCATATCTAAAGGGTTCAAATTTGGCTACGATTTTAATCAGCATTGTATCTTGAAAGCATTGTAATCCACTCTGATAAATTTATTCCACTTGATAACGCTGTCGAGGTCCTAATTTATTGAGCCGTATAGATACATTTCGTCGCATTAACTACATTTCCGAAAAGCGGGAGGTGAGCCTGTAAAAGAACATGAAAAGCTAAGGATACTGATATTGATGAAGGAATGAATTAGACTAGATATAACAGGCATGAGAACATATATAAAAGTTCAAAAGAGATTCGGAGACAAAACAGAGCAGAACACTAGAGGACACGTTGATGTGAAAATCAAACTTCCGGTCATTGGGAGTTTTCGTGTTTTTTTTATAATGAGTGTGTTAATGAACTTGGAAGTACAATTGCTCGTAATTGGATGGAGAATTTTTTTTTTTTTTTGACACGGACTAGGCAAATGGACAAAAAATCCTGATTAGCTGAAAAGATAGAAAAGGTTACACGTTGGTTGCTACAATGCTCAAGTGGCTTATCACTAGCGCTATTTTACGAATTCATTAAGTAATCGGATAGTTGCCTCAAGCCAAAGGTGATTTAACTGGAAAACGTTCTCTGTTTTTTTGAAACCCTATTTTTTTATCACAGGCAAACTTCTAATTTTAAGAGAAGTTTTCTTGTGATACAAAAAATGTCTATACTTTCGCAACCCAATATTGCCGGCGGTGGTCCTCTCATTTTACTTTTACTTGTTCTCAACTTAATTTTATTTGTATCGTAACCTCTGAAAAGTATTTTTGTTCATTGTTTGTACTCTAGCTTCTGGGAATAAAAGTTTTAAATGAGTTTAAAGTTCAGAGCATACATTTCGACGGTAAAACTATGAGAGATGCTTGTATACATATAGGAAACAGTTTTGAAATAATCAGTTTCAAGACTCAGACACATATAATTGCCATTCAATCGCCTTAGATCAAATCTCCTGTAAATAAACTATTTATTGGAAAAGAATTACATTCGCCCCAGGGCCTTTGAGATGGTTTTGCAATGACCTGAACACTACTCACCATTAGTATTCGACGATTAGGGGTGATATCAATCAGATACAAATTTGTTATCGTTGGGGTGTCGCTGATAGGATTTCATCCATCGACCGTAAAATCCTATTTACGCAACAACACCAATCATTTCGAATATTTTACCATGTCTGTAGAAAATAGACGGGATTTTAGCTTTGTTCGGCAGTGTCGATGTCATGCAGAGCGTAGAGAAAAGCATAAAAAAGTACGTCCTGCACGTAATTACTTTGAAATGAGCAAAGTATACCAAAGTATTCTAATTTTGTTAATTCACTTTGTACTTTATGGACAACAAAGCATACGACTTGATGCGCTTAAATTTGGTTGAGTGGTTGAGCTCATTCGAGAAAAGTGTATAAAAATTGTGTTTTCAAATTTTAAAAAAAAAACAAGAGTTAATTAAATTTGTTGCTAGCCTTTTAGTTAGAATTTATATTCGTTACTTTTAGTCAGAAGTATTAGCATTTGAGCAATAATTATCTGAACATACTAAATACATTTTTTAGTTTTAAAGTTATAAACAATAATAACAATAATAGTTATGAAAAAAAGCGAGGAATTTGAGACTTTTTTCTGCTACAGGATTACTCAATCATTTTAATTTATGAATCCACGATTCCACGATTTATGAATATTTTAACCGAGGTAAAGTAAACATTGAATTGACTGAACCAACATCACATTTTTTTTCGAACACTCAGCCGTACTTAAAATCTTTAATAAATAGAGATATGACTTTGACTATAACTTTAAAGTCCGCATTGCATACCATACAGATAAGTCTGGGACTCACCCAGCACTATCTCCAAAGATATCTATCTCATCATAACAGATGGTTCGAAGACAGAAAAGTAATTATGAGCTACAATCTTCACAGAGCCAATTCTTTCCATTGACAAGCTGGTATCTTCGCAGTTAAAAAAGCAGCACCCACTGTTCTATATATAGAACTAACAGAAGAGGAAATAAACATCTGCGTGTAAAGTTAATCTTAAAGCGATTAACTCTAACATTGTAAACACAAAATGCATATTGGCATTCAAGCTATAAATCATCATTCAGGAATACTCTGCTGGGTTTCCGACGGAAACGCTGGAGTAGAAGAAAATTGAAAAGCGGATAAACTGGGTAGATACGATTTTGATATGAAACCATAACGGTTAGGTGGTTGCTACTTCATTGTTTTATTGACGGTTTCACAATAAAGTTGGCCAAAAACAAAACACTTGTGGTTGCATCATTTAACGGGGTATTAATCGAGAACTGCGTAAGATGCAATTCTGAATGTTTTCAACAAATGATTTCTGCATCGCAGATAAAGAAGAACGTCAAACAGAACAGTGTTCTTCGACACGTTTGATGACTTACTTAACTTACTTAAGTGCACTACAGTCCGGAATGAACCTGGGCCTCAACCAACATGCCTCTCCAATTAGCCCGTTCCTTAGCTAACTGCCTCCAGTTGCGCACTTCAAGTTGGTTGAGGTCGGTTTCTATTTATGCGCGATACTTAAGGCGAGGTCTTCCTCTACTTCTCCCTACGTCTGGCTGGGAATCGAAGACTCTGCGACCTGGAGTATTAGAGTCCATTCGTTCTACATGTCCTAGCCATCTTAAATGTTCAATCCGGAGTGTTTTGACCAGGCGCATGTCGCCGTACAGCTCGTATAGTTCATGGTTGAATCTTCGTCATCGAATTTTCCTCTCAAATCAACCAAGGACTTCTTCATCCGCTTTTGAGATGGTCCATGCTTCAGCGCCATAGAGCAGGACTGGGATGATCAGAGTCTTATATAGGATCTCCTTAGTAGTTCGAGTGAGGGCTTGACTACTAAATTGCTTTTTTAGCCCGAAGAAACAGCGGTTGACGAGAGTAATTCTTCTTTTAATTTATGCCTCTGTAGTTGGTGCATTTCAGAGGGTCTCCTTTTTTATGGATCGATGCTTAGGTTCCATTCTTGAGGCATACTTTCTTCCGACCATATTTGGCTTATAATCTGGTGGATGTTACTTACCAGTCATCTCCGCCGGCTTTATAAAGCTCGGCGGGAAGCCTTCATTTCCGGCAGCCATATTAAGCTTGAGTTTAGATATTGCTATCCTCATTTCACTCAGGTCGGGTGGTTGGCAGTTTTTGCTGTTGTTGCCAATTTTCTGCCTGACAGCGGAATGTTGTTCGTCATCGCCGTTTAACAGTCTGCAGAAGTGGTTCTTTCATATCCTCAGCATCGACTGTGACTCAACTACGATATTTCTTGTTCATCTCGACAGGATTATGTTCGAGCGTTGTATCCTTGGCTTTGACATTTTACACTTTGGTAAAACTTGCGAACGTCGTTCCTGGAGTGGCACCTCTCTCTACCTCGATCTTTTCTTGCTCTTTTTTGCTTCTTTCTGAAAAGCTGATGTTTTTCCCTTCTTCTTTGCCTATAGAGCCCAACGGCAGCTTTTGTCTTCACCTGCAGCTTAGCCTTGTAGGCTTCGTTCTTGGCTGTGAGCATCTGTCGGAATTCCTCATCAAACCAGATTTTTCCCGCTCGTGGACGCGAGAAACCTAGCACACCACTTGCGGCTGATCTTTTGGCTTGTTGGCATCGTTGCCATTCTTCTTCGAAGTTCGATGCTGGTGGTATGGTGATAATCGAGAGGTTTAGGGATACGCTTTGCCGAAGGTCCTGGCGGTCTCTTGCGATTGCAGTCTTTCGACATTACATTTTTTCACAGTATTTCTGAATTGTTGTGGCGTGGTGGATATCCGCATTCTTACCTTGGCTGCAACTAGGTAGTGATCCGAGTCGATATTAGCTCTTCGGAATGTTCGGACATCCAAAATACTGGATGCGTGCCTCTTGTCTATCGCAATGTGATCAATTTGGTTGACTGTTCGTTGATCTGACGACTTTGGTAGTCTTTAGACATCATATTCAAGTTATATTGGTCCTTCAACCATGTCCAATTTATACCGCATTCATCAGATTACATTTTTGAAAGCCCTCCGATCTAGTCAGCTTTATCTCTTTCTCTGCTGAGTCAAACATCTATTTAGTTGGATATCAAAGACTCTACTTTTGGGTCCATTAGGTCAGGCTAGTTTTGACTGGTTTATATTATCTATACATTACTTCAATACATAAAGTTATTTTTTGTCCTTTGTCGTAGTGATTATTTGGGCTTTGTAGGTTGGGAACGGAATTTGTTCAATTACAAGTAAAAAAAAACATTTTAGATTAAATAAATGAATAGCTAAGCTAATTTCTTCGTACAATATTAATATCTTCGACTTATTTGTAGTGGCGATTTTTGGAAAGTGATATCCCACTGATGTTGGCGCCTGATTTGTACAATCTTCTCAAGTAAAATGTATAAGAAATCACACCAAAGGGCATCATTTTTTTATATCTCGGTATCGAAAGTTTCAATGGACTAGCGTGAATAGAATTCCTTTTATTTATCCGGTTAATATTTGGTTCTTCAATTCTCCTTAACATATCTGCAACAGATCTTTCAGCAGTTCCAGTCTCCACCTGCATTGTCACCTTTAAGGTCTCATTACTTGGTCGACCAGTATTCTTTGTGATGCTTTATGGGATTAATCGACAAAAGGAATACACGGTCTGCAATTCACTGAGTGGCCTTCCGACTACACCCCTTGCGACTATAAATAGAACTAACTCACTGTATGTCACCTTTGTTGTAATAAACGTTATAAGTGTAAGGTATAGGTAATGAGTAAGGTAATGGCATGCTAGCAATAAGAAGCCGCTAACAATTACTAGTTGCACATAAGCTCACAAAATTAACTTCATGATAAAAAGTTGGCTTATATTTCTTAGTATAAACCATTGCGACACACATAAGAACTGAACTTTTTTTAGGATTGGTATTATAAATGATTCGCATTTTGAAATAATAGCCTTTTCGTATGTTTTCTGGATATATTCAGTTAGGTGATTTGTGGTGACGAAGATTTTGAAATTGTAATTTGGCACTTATCGACTATTTGATTTTTAGAATCACCGATGCTGGTAAAACGTAATAATCGTTGCTTCCATTTCTGAAGTATTACAGATTGTCAATTAAAAAAAAACAGAACGAAATTTCGAATAACAGAAGGCATGTCCTAGTTATGGATCCCTAAGATGCTTACCTCTCTCTCAGTTGAGACATTTTATTCAGCAAAACAATATTCTCAGCAGAGGCGAACATCCTGCGGTTTCCCTACTTCGAAGCATAAAATATCATAAATTCCATGCATGATAAATAGAAAAAACAGCTATTCCCTTTTAGCATAAAGGGCGTAGAAAAAATGTAGTTGATATTTGTAAAAATTTGTACGGCTTGGGAGATATCGGTGATATTGTAGGGATCATTGAGTGGATCAACCTTTTAGCTTACGAAGCGAAATACAGAGTAGAACGGAATCGAATGGAATCAAATAAGGTGATTTGTGATAACTGGGACTCGAAATTAATAGAGTCGGTCTCTGTAAGCTGATTTCTACATATGTTTATCACATCTTCGCGACTTTTTCTTCGTCAAATCATGTAATTAATGCTCAATTGTTGATTTTTTAAACAATTTGGGTTTTCTACTTATATTTTTTTATCAAAAAGTGCCATAGTCCGGAATAAACATGGGCCTCCACAAATGGTGATACACTGTTTTTATTATTTTTGTTTAAACCATTAACAATTACGCATAAACAAAACATAGAAGGCGGTTATGTTCGCCGAAAAAACACACATCTTCCAAAATGAATATTTTAAAGAACGCCCGTTTCCCTAATCGTATTGAATTTATAAAATACGTTGTTGTTCACTTTGGAAAACTGTTAGTTGACAAAGATCAAAAAGATTAATCAGGATGAATAAGAATGTACGTTTCAAGTTTCCCCCTTTTTAAGTCTTTTCTATCACTATAATTTATTTTATCAAACAGGTTATAAACGAAAATTCAATAAACAAAGGATAGAATTAAGTAAAAGTTTAAATGATACGCAAAACATTTATAAAATTATCGATGACGTTTTATTTTTAAGACCATCTTACTCGGTGGACGGCCCAAGATCTTTACCTAGACGTGGTATAAAATCCAGATTACTGCAATTCGGTTCAAGCTACGGGTATGCATACAAGTAATATTCAAAATTAAACTACAAATATATATGACAAAATATTATATTAGTGATCGTTGGGGCTGTCCGCCTAGTAATCTGTGGTAACGCGTTTTCTAAAAAAAATAATAACACAACAATAAATTGATTTATAAAACCACTGTTTTAATCAAAGTTTTCGAATAGAATATAATGAAAGAGACAGCCTTCAACGGTTAATGATATAATATGTTTCTTAAAGAATATAAAAATGAATTATTAAATAAAAATAAAGTCGAAAACTTTGAATTTAAACAAAGTGGGAACACTCTGCTTTGAGCTATACCAATTTGCTGTACTTTTCCATTTCATTGCAGATATATTTTTACGATAACTAGCTACTTAATAGGTGTGTTTATTTTTGCAACTATCGTTGGACAAGTTGGCAATGTGATAACCAATCGCAATGCCAATCGTTTGGAGTTCGAAAGACTCCTTGACGGAGCTAAGACGTATATGCGTCATCATAAAGTACCTGGCGGTATGAAAAGACGAGTTCTGCGGTGGTATGATTACAGTTGGTCACGCGGCCGAATACAAGGCGGTGGCGACATCAATACAGCTTTGGGACTGCTGCCCGACAAGCTCAAAACCGAATTGGCCTTACATGTTAATCTAAGTGTTCTGAAAAAAGTAACTATTTTCCAAGAGTGTCAGCCAGAGTTCCTACACGATTTAGTACTAAAGATGAAAGCGTATATTTTTACACCGGGTGACTCGATATGTCGCAAGGGCGAGGTGGCGCGGGAGATGTTCATCATTGCCGATGGTATACTCGAGGTGCTCAGCGAGACTGGAAAAGTCCTAACAACAATGAAAGCTGGTGACTTTTTTGGCGAAATAGGAATTCTCAATCTCGACGGACTGAACAAGTAAATCTGAACTCTGTAATATTCTTCATTTACAAAGTTAAAACAAAGTACACCTCATTCTAGGCGAACAGCGGATGTCCGATCGGTTGGCTATTCAGAGTTATTCTCCCTTTCAAGAGAGGATGTGCTCGCTGCGATGAAAGACTACCCCGAGGCCCAGGAAATTTTACAATCTTTGGGTCGAAAACGTCTTATGGAAGTGCGTTGTGTTAACAAGCGACATGCCAAAGCGCAGAGCGACAAAGAAGCGGCTAATCGTGCCCTACATGCGCATGATGGTGCTGAACCAGCTCACCATCATGCTGGTGAAAGTGCCTCCAAAAGTATGGTCGACAAGATCCGACGTGACGTTAAGGGTTTTAAAAGTGTACTTAAAAAGTCGCGGTAGGCTTAGATAAAATTCATACTCATTAAGAAACCTACTGATACTTATTTTGGTGCATATTTTAAGAGCCTTGAGGAGAAGCAATGAGTCGTTAGAAATGCAGCCACTCCAGAGCGCACCGGCAAAAAATGAAAAATCCTCATGGAAGCGAATATCACGGACTTATTCTGACGAAAAGGATCGACATGAAGATCCGGCAGAGCCGCCACGTGAGAAGACACCGAGCCCTATCGGAGCTGGATTACCGCTGTTACAGCGCCTTCGATTACTGAAGGAGAAACAGGTACAGATACTTTTTGCTTATTGTATGTGGTAGAAATGCTTTGGGATGTCATGCAAAGCGGTAATTTCGAATTTATGATCACTTTTGGATTATGTTGAACCTGCTTAATATTTTTTTTATTAAAAGTAAACAGCAATTTTTTTTAAATTTTTATATATATATTCAATGGAAGTACAATTGTGTATACAAGTCCACGTGGATCAATGTAAGTGGGTCGTTGTTAAATGTTAAAGGCCCAGTCTTGATGTTCAGCTTATCGATAATTTTCAGCTATTAAAAAAGGATTGTTGCCTGTTAAATAATTTGGGGTGGATTTATATTTTATATATTTGATTAATAGATTTACGAAATTGAAAACTGATCGAGCTTCACGAGACTTTATTCAGAATTTTTCTCTCGAAAAAGCCTAATGACTACTCCGAGTCAGGTAGAGTAAGCATTTGGATTTTCGGAGTAAGAGTTTCCATCCCAGTCGTTAACTACGAGGCCAACGCGTTTTGCCTCTTCCTCAATTGCCGTAATTGCTTCTAATGGAAGCGACCAATGAAGTCAATATCGTCTGCGTACCCAAGTAGCTGTACATAATCTCTATCTTATTTACTCCTGTCCTACGCCCTATCTGTCCAGCAAGAGATTGAAGAAATCGCTTAATAGCTTTTTGGAATACGGTACATGTTTGGAAAAGTTCAGATGATCAGTTTCGGAAATGGTGTCCTCCAGTGCTAGGCGACACAGCTGTATCAGTTTTGACGGTATCCCGAATTATTGTAAAAATTATGTCTATGATCGATCGCCCCGGAAGCCACACTGATACTTGTCGATAAATGCGTTGCAGAAATGCTCCAGTTTCACACAGTCCGTTTGATAGAATCGTATTTGCGACATTTCGCAGGGATATTCATAGGTAGTTGGTGAAAGGCATGGGATCGAATTTTCCTGTAGATGAGGCATGAGCTGATATCCATCCAGATTATGGTTTGTTGCATGTACATTTATATGGAAACACCTTTGTATTTGAAATATAAGGCCTATGTTGGTGAATTTGAACTCATATCTTCCAAGCAAATGACTTCTTGTCTGAGTCTGTCAGTTTATAACAAATCCGCATCCGAACTTAGAATGCAATAGATGTCGCAGTTTTTTTATCATACGCTTGTACAGCTCTTCCCATCGTATTTACTGGATGCCAGTATTGTCTACATCGTTGCGGTTTATGGCTTCTGCTAGTTTTTCGGTTGTACCTTAAAATCAAACATTGCTGTTCTTTTTGGGTTTAACATGACCGTCAACAGTATAGTCAGTCCTTTTCGAGGTTTTTGATGCTTCGTAACAATAGGGTTTTTCCGTAGAACCTAAAGCTCAATCCCCAACCTGGAGGTCCAACTACAATTTGCTAAATATTTCTATGATACGGGTCCATCAATATACAATACATGATTGTGTGCTGCACAGTGGCATGCAGTGGAACTAATCCACCAGCATAAATATTCAAGAGGCCAGATTTACCTTTGACATTCGTAGATGACCTGTTGTCCAAATATGTCGAATTAGCACCTTGTTGTTTACTCTGTCCATTCTAACTGGGACTGTCGACGCCACCGTTGATTCTGTCTTGAGAATTCTTCCGCTAAAGGCTTGAAAAAAGAATAAGGGTTTAAGTGTCAGGACATGTCTTTCCATCCACTCTCATCTGATGCCGTTAAGAATTTACACAGGGGCTCACAACCTATCTACAGTCAACGTACTTAGTAGCGAAAGGTCGATGCGAGGAGGTTAGAGACGTAGTTGACAGCCATCAGCTGTAGAAAAATATTGTTTTTTTTCATATACAATCCCATTGGCTTCCATTTAATCGATGTTCGTTTTCTTCCAGCACTATAACAATGAAAGCGATTGGTTTCTGTCAAACTTTTCGGTTGTAATGACTTTTTCATTTGAAAATTTACGAAAACCAAATATGAAATAGAATTTTATCTTTTTTTTTGTTGCCAATGGAACACGATTTTTGAACAAATTTTGTTTGTCTTTGTATTATTGGTGTAATTTCGTGTCCCTGAAGTTAGTAGTATAACTGTCAAACTTTCATTCACTCAAGTTGTTTTTTTTTTATTTAATTAATGTTTTGCTTATAACTGCTACCATTGACCTAAGGTCATGTGTCAATTGTTTTAAAATGGGGGTTAAATTTTATCCACTGGCAAATTTTTGACGTTTCTGCAGGGGTAAAAAAAAATTGACTTTTTGCTGTGTCAATTGGATTAAATGGGATTTCAATTGAATACTATTTTAAATAATTTCCCAAAAGAATTGAAACAAAATTCCTTTCTTTATATTTTCTTGTTTAAAGAGTATACGGAATAGATTTCAGAGAAATCATCAGAAATCCCTTTATTATTTATTATTGTCAGTAACAAAAATATTGTTTTATGTTTTCATTATTAAGCTTATCCCTATAAAACTTATTAAACATATTTCGCATATAAAATATAGCGAAACGATTGAAATCATAACACTTTTGTAACCATCCATTTTCAAAAACCCATTTTTAGTTTATTTTAAAACTGTAATTACGTTTTTTTGCAAAAAATAAATGTTTTTTGCTTCTTATTTTTTAATCGAAATGATGTGTTATTTTCCCGCCACATGTGAACACTGGTAATGACGATTAATCCACCAGCGTGCTTTCTATCTCTCTCACTCCTCAGAAGGTATACCAAATGTCAAAAATTTGACACTGGATACATTTAAGCAAGCTGTTGAGCAGGTCAAAATTTTGAAGTCTCTTTTCACCATACTAATATCAAAAATTAACCACTGGCTAAAATTTTAACGCAATCGACACACAGCCTTAATGAATAACATTCGATTTTTCACAACCATAATATTAATCGAAACAAAAATCACACTTGTCCAAATGACGGCCGAACAATGCAGATTTGCAAAATTGATCTGAGATAAAAAAAAAAATTAATGCCTAATGGAACACAACAACTGTCAAAACCAGTTTGATGTTTTTACTAATGGAAAACACCATCCGTTTATTCAAATTGCCGCAAAAGACTTTGTATCGAAGGAGGTTTGGCAGAAAAAACTCTAAAATAGTTAGTAGTGTTATTTCAGTTTGAGACCACAATTCAATAATTACATATAAAAGAAAAGTATGTATTGTTTTTTTCCAAAATGCAAATATTATTTTATATTTGTGTAAGAACAAAGTTTTGAAAGACCAAGGAAAATTGTTAAATTATGTTGTTTTGCAAATTTTATTTGGTGTTACTTTTGTACAAAACACATTTCCGCGTATATTTGGAAAAAAACAAACGAGTTTCTGTCAAACTCCTGGGCTGTAATTCTTTGGCTGTTTTCATTTTCTCACCAGCCGAAATTCTGAGTGAAGAAATTTGAGAAAAAATTAACGAAGGTTAATTTGTGAAGCTTCACATCGAAGTTTATTCAAATTTACTCTTGTACATGAGTACCCGAATGAACTTTTTGTTCTTGTTTTAATTCATTTGACACAGAAATTGTGGTAAAGTAATCTATCCTCCTACGATTTTAGAGATTTGACAGGTTTCGTTCTTCATGCAAAAGTAGTAGTCACCCCAACGGCCTTAATTTTAGTTTTGTTTGGATAGAGTGTGAAAAATTAAAACGTTTTTGTTTAACTTCTGAAACGTGTGTCAAAACGACATGATGTCAATGATACGAAAGAATTAAGAATCAAATAGTCTTCCAGAAATTAGATCTTTGGATTGTAAATCATTCTGCATGGTGACCAGGCCATTTTAAAAAATTGTCAATATTACATTTGCTATAGATGATAAGTGCTTTTGACGTGATATCGTGGAAGTAGAATCATCATTGGCTTGAAAGAGTTTTATTTTTAAATTTATATTTGATCAACAATTGTTAGTATGCAAACAAATCGTATGTGCTGTAAACGTGCATGTAGCGCTTAAGAAAGTTGTTGTCAAAACGTTTAACAAACGTCAGAGGAATTTTATTATTATTTTTTTTTGTATTTAATTTATTTCAATAATTACACGCTATAAAACTGCAAGTATACATTTTTGTATAAGAAACAAAAAAAAAGCTAATTTTTGTACACAAATGGTTTTTATTTGCAAGATCCGATTTAATTTTATTTTTAATGTCGTCAACCCCACTCCTAAAGTAGTTTTGTATGTGTTTTTATGTGTTTTGCACTAGGATCGCGAAGAGCGAGAAGTTAAGTCCACAGCACCACAGAAATCTCCACCTCACTCAAATGTAACATCTACGTTGTCACCACAGGAATCGATACAAGAGGAGCCAGATCAGGAGATGATTGAGGCACCGCCAATCCTACAGAGATTGCAACAATTAAGGGCAAAAAATGAAATGAACGCTAAAGAGCCTCTCTTAACGGTAATTAAAATGATAAAATACATCCAGCAGAACAGCATATGTACATTTTATATGGCTTTGCATTCGATTGACAGTTCACTATACTACACATAAACAATTTTATTTTATAGATGCATTAAAGATTTTATTTTTGAATTTCTTTATGCACACAGATTTACACAGTGTCAGAAAAAAATACATTTGACTGGCGATCACAGCACAAAAATTGTAAACGTCATTATATTTCATTTCGAAAATTAAATCATCTGATTCGTGGATGTATGGTCGGTGTTAGATTTGTTTGTGTGTTTTACACATTCGCCATTGTGGCGCTAGCTATACGGTCCTTTCCTTTGCATCCTTTGCATTCCCCAATGCGAGAACCAATATTTTTAAGGACCGGTTCACTATAAAATATCTTAATTTATTTTAAAATTTTGCTATCTATATGACACTAACATTAAATAATAAAATATTAAAATAAAATATGGTTTACGTTTATGTTTTATGGTTGCAATATGATTGATTCAGTTCTCATACAAATAATATAGAATCGAATTTGCACGAACCACAGATTGAATGATTATTTCATTTAATAAAGCATGTATGCCAAATATATGTTCCGTTCATTACAATTGGCAAAAGCTGCAACTCATTATGTGTGTTCCACTTGCGGTTCCCTCAGAGATTTTACTTTATTCAGCGGAACAGATTCTCAGTAGAGTTGAACTTAAGATAAGCACTTCGCTTCTGCAGATAAGATACGTAACAAACGTGTAAATAAAATCTTTTAAATGAAAAAAAATTATTGAAAAGTCAACAAATCGGTTTTCTTACTTCGCAACTTACCAAGGGGTAAGTACATACATAATAAGAAGCTGGACACTTTCGGTGGGGAGACGACTCCAAAAAAATGTAGTCTCAGCATATTGTAGAAAATCTGCGGAATCGTGTTTGACGTAGGGTGATCGCGGAGTTATCGAAGGGATCCTTATATGGAACTCACCTCCTATCGCCCTGTTTCTATGTAGATCAGTTTTGCCTCGATGTGTTCATTTTGACGCTCAATTTAAAATAAATGGCTAAAGTAGCCGAGCACTGCAATTGTTGATTACCTTTTTAAATCGCTTTTTATGTCTTTTTTGCGGACAAACTAAGAAGCTTACCATCTATACACTTTTGTTAGCTGATAAATTCTTAAATTTAAAATTTAAGAAAATTTGGTGAGCCGAAAATAATTAAATTTGCAATGCGTACCTTGGTTGGGAATTTAATAAATAAAATTAAAATAAATATAAAAATGGATAAAAATCAAAACAAGTATTTAGTGGCAGATGTTTTTGTGAGTTGTTTAGTTCAAAGATTACCAAAGAGTACATACAAACTTTTCTAGCCGTCAATAGCATTTGCCGTGATCTTAATCAGAGTTTCGGACGATAAGTTCTCTACTTGTAACATGTTCACAAAAAATTCGTTTTTTAAATAACCCAGAACGAAGTCTTTTACATTTTTTTTTACATTTTTTGCGTTTTTAGAAAAGCAAGGAAAAAAATTGCATTGCAATAGTTCGTATGTGCACCTGTAGATCTGTATGTAACCTTACATCTATATTTCGTTTTAGAAAATCTGGAAAAATAAAAAGCCTTCCTTATTTCTTCTCATTGAGATTCCATCGTGTTTATTGGCATGAATTAATTATGAACTTTATACATTTTTGTACCTTAGCATATGGAGGTAATTAGTTTTTATACAATGAGCGGGTATATAAACACTTTGTTTATGCAATAATGCATTTGCCATTACAAGTTTAACATTTTTAATTTTTTTTATAATTAAATCTGCCGTTTTGGTCAAGCCAAGCTTCAAGTTTTTGGTCGAACCATAAAAATGGATGAAAAGGTGTCAGAAGATAATTGCAATCACACGTATGTACATATTTTCATTATGATAAATAAAAAAGCGATTTTTGGTAAAAATTCGAAACAAGTTTGAAAATGATAATTTTAAGGATGGAAGGGATTGGATGTTTAAGGTTTCACATACTGGCTTGTAGTCGTCTCTCAAATTTCGGCATGTCTTATTAATTAATATTGAGCGGAACGTTGTCGAAATGTATTTCTACATAAATTTATTAGTCTGCAGTTACCAATTTAACTCTTTAGTGATTTCAAAAACACTCCTATTACTTCGTTAGAAAGTTAGAAGATGAAAGATAACATCTAATGTGATTGCGACCAACATACAAACTTGACTTGATAGTAACTATTTACATTTTATTTATGTAGATAAGATTCGTTTAATAGACATTGACCTATAAAATCGTTTAAAATAAGTGAATCAACATTCTTCGCAATTTTTCGTAAAACCTATGGCACATCGCTATTTAACATTTAACTTCATAATACAAAATAACGAAATAATTTTCAATATAATAAACGAAATAATTAATTTGATAAAGAAAGGATGCCGTGACATCAGGCCAAATTTATATGACGCTTTATGAAAGTGACATAAGGCCAAATTATAGCATTTGGTATTTTGACAGTTTGATGAAGCGTCAAAAGGCGGATTTGGCTTTATGACCATTTCGATGGCAAATTATATTTGCTTCTCTGATACTTGTATACACAATTTGATTTGAACTCTATTAAGCTTCTGTCACTTTCCTCATTTGCCTTAATTTTGCTTTGTCGAAGGGTCATAATGCTTGGCCTAATGCCACGGCACCAAATTTGGTTTAATTGAAGTCACGTGTGTGCGAATTTTAACAATCAAAAATCGTTGTTTGTCCCGTATTGACTTAAATGGTTTGTTTTCGTTAGGAATTTGTTACATAGTTATATAGTAACATCATAGTCACATTCCCTTATTTTGTCGTTCCAAACACGATGTGGCGTATATGCTAAATCTAAATTGGTGTATACGTCGGATATGTCTGTTCCTAATTTGCGTTAAACATAATAAAATCATTAACACCGAAAAGAAAATTATTAATAAAACTATAACGCTTTGAAAGATACAGATACAGCACTTCATGTAATGATAAATAACGACCAGTAGATAATACACGCCAATATCTCAAAATTCCAATTTTTGCAGATACGCCACTTCGTGCTTAGAACGACGAGATGATGTAGCTTTCTTTTATGTTTAGCTTAATAAAAATCAGCGTTAACAATTTTATATAATTTCCGTCACAACCAACTGAGCGTTTAATTAAACCTTTCCCTAAACACAACACTTTAGGTACCTTAAAGGAATGAGGTATAAAAAAAATCACAATACTTATTTCATACACTTAACAGTTGTATTTTTGTTTTGAATTTTTCCATACATTTAAAAAAAAAAACAATAAAAAAATATTTTTTTTTTTATTTGAAGAACTCCACACTAAACAATTATTTACTATTTTTCTATAACAGGAACAAAGTGGAGGAATAAGTTTACCACTTCATGAGACTACATCACTCTCCATAACATCACCATTATTCAACAAAACGTCTGAGTGTCCTCAAGTACCATTGCGTGCTGCACAAAAACCAGAAAACACAATTACAACCATCAGCAGTGATCACAGTACTGTCAATACTGCCGCGCCAATCTTATCAATCTCAAAGCCTACCATGAAGGTGTCGTTCAAACAAAGGATCCAACAGTTGCAATCCGGTGTGACTGACCATAGCGCCCAGCCAAGTGGTAAAATTGCAGCCACCGATACATCAGCAAAGCAATTGCCGCCAACCACCACACAAGAGCGCAATAAAATGTTGAAAATAATTCCGACAATATCCAACAATATCACGAAAGCGTCAAGCAATTTAACTTTGTGTGCCCAAAAGCTTAGCAAATCCGCTGCGTACACATCCGATACCTCAAATCGACCTTGGTCCAAACTGAAATTTGCCACCCTAATGCCATCCACTAGTTACACGAGCTTGGCCAATTTTGGCACCGAAAATGAGTTCAAGCCTATTAAAAACAATTCAAACGAAAGTATCTCAACGGTAGCGGGTAACAGTGTTTCACTGAAACCCTCACCGGCTCTGGCAGCGACGGCCTCGACATCGATTGCCAAAAGGAAAACGATCAAGTCATTTAATTTGGGAGCCAAACCAAAGCTGTACAACTCGGTCTTTGATTTATCTCCCGAATATAATGGTTTGCCGTTTGTCAAGCGCCTTAAGATACTTAATGAACGCCAGAAGTTGGCCGAATTGGAGACCGCCCTTCAAACGCGCAGCTTTAGCTTAGACAATTCGAAAAGTCAAATCGAAGTACCCTTCATGGAATCACTGTATCGCAGCCATAGCGATGCTTCGAATATTTATTCGCATCTAATGCCAGCTGCGAACGCTTCATCAACGACAAAAGATAAGCTAACGCTAAGCCTGCAAGAGTACTCGCCACTTAGTCCCGAGTCGAATGAGACTGTGGAACGGCGAAAACTAAAGAGTATTCTTAAGAAATTAAGCAGAAGCAATGATGGTAGTTCACGGCCACGACTAGATCATCCCAAGGGTCTGTTAAGAGCCCCAACACTTGAAGGGTACGTGGCCAGACACAGCAAATTATTGAAGAGTGTAACCTTCAATTCCACTCTTTCTAGCCCACCACTAAGTGCCAACAGTGTTGTCGGTAGCTATAGTTATGACGGCACTGCACAATCCGAACGTTTTTTATTTCCCTCTGTTGTTACGTCATCGAATGATGCGTGTAAATATAAATTATTATCCCCGCCCGTTGCACACAAATCTGAAGCAGGTAACGTTGCCGATTGTGAATCCAAGGAAGCCATAGAGTTGCCTTCGAGCTCGATTAAGGAAGGACCATCCAGTGGACACAATATCACCGCCGCTACAAAACAACTTCACAGTATTCAGGGTATGTGGATAATGGTTTTTTGTTTGTATGTTTTGTTTGCTATGTTTGCTATGCGTATTTCTCAAAATCTATATCTCAATTATATTCTGTATATTGTGGTTAAGTTAGGTCCGGTTTGGGCAATTTCTTGACTCTAATGAGTGCAAATAACTGCAGAACCCCAAACTTGAAACAATTTTAATCGAAAACACCCTTCTCACCAATTGCCCAACAACATTGCCCACACAATCGTATGCAACAATTTTTTTTTTGCAAGACCAATAAGAGGTGGCGCTTCAGTAAGATCATAGATTGACAAATACCCAAGATGGCGACTTAGTTCACTTGATATTGCGCAATTTGATTTATCAATTTACACCTGTTGTTGTTCACTTTATATTGAACAATTTCATTCAACCATTTACATCGATCTGTTGTTGCTACAGTCGATGCTGCATAATTTTTGAGCATTAATAAGCAGATTTCCAGTATTCACATTGAACCAAAATCAGTCGTAAACGATTACTTCATCTCAATCAAGTGAAGTTCACGTTATTTTTATGTGACTTATTGCGGGCGAAGCAATCTATTCTCCAATGTAGTTACTGAATTCATTTGATTCGCAGGATTGCTACGGTAAGTTACTACTAAAAGTTGGATCTGTTGTCATCATGCTCTGCAACCTCAATCAACCTAAACCGTCAAATGGTACACAATTGATCGTAAAGAAACTCAAAAAGCATGCCATTCAAGCAAAGATACTTAATGAAAAGTTAAATTTTACGATTTTCTTTCGAGTAAAAATGCAGTCAATTTCTGGTTCGCTGCATTATGTTCGTGTCGATTAATCAGGCTACGGACAACAAAACGTAGAACATTTCTAACAAAAAGCAATGAATTGACTTAACATATCTATAACTCAACATAAAAAAATATTTGAAGGATACTCCATTAAAATAAAAAACTTAAAAATGATTTTAATTTTTTCACGTTGCTTATGGTCAAGTGCCTATTAACAAGACTTTATAATATCGGTTGTTTTTTTAGAGGTATAGAACTTTGTTTTAATGTCCATTGATTTGGCTTTATTGGAAGGATCATTTTATGCCATTACTGTTTAAATATGATTTCGAGCATTATGTTGCTACGGCTGGTCATCGATTTCAATCTTATTTTCCGCTCATACACCAAAATCACGACACATTGCATGGTCTCGCGGCTTTATGTCTTACATAAGCTGGATTTTGTAAGATCGTGAGCCAAGATCTTTGGCCAAGATCTCTTCCATAAAGTTGATGGACAAGACTCAAATTGCTGTGCACAGTAGCGGATCGAGTCATTCGGGTCCTCTTCAACACTTTGCTTTACAGCGGCAATTGTTTCTTCGGTGTGCACTGTTCGACGTCTCTGCGGATGCGTATTATCACATTGAGTAAACGTAGTGCAAAAACGATCCATGGTTAACCGAATTAATTGCTCTAATGGACGATTATGTCGACCATAAAATGGAAGGAGCTTGCGGTAAACTTCGTGAGCTGAACCATTATTTTCGAAATAAATTTGCACAATTTGCAAGCGTAGTTCATTAGTCAACCTGTTCATGATAAAATGGTAAACCAAACTGAACATAAATGACATTACAGTTGCCCGATTTGACCAAAAAATGTCGGTTTTATCTCTTTTCGAAAAACTAACCTCTAAAAAAAAACACCCCTGCATTTGACGCGATTCTTTGTATGCACACAAATTCACAGGGCCAAATTTGTTGATCCCTATTTTATGACTGTGAATTAAGTCCGGTAAGTGAACATGTGAAATGATTTTTTTTTGCACTTGATGAATTCGAATTAGGAGTCATTCATGACTAACAGGTTGGAACACCGACCAAACAACATGGGGATCGATGGCTGGTTTGAGGACACGCTTCTTTATGGGCCTCATCTCAACAAGGGGCAATTGGAGTTGCCCTCCGGTCCGTCACTAGTATACTATGGCAATTTTTCTCGCTAAGGGCATGTTGATCATCGAATATATAAATGACGCTGATAATGATGATTCGATATTTGATATTATATGATACGATATGATTATTTTTTTTTTGGATTGCTTACGTTCAGGATAACGTTAACAAAACTTGATTACAAATATTTGTCACTTGTTTTTATACTTTCTGAGATAAACCTCTACCATAAAACAAACATTTTTAATATTTTTGGTTGTAAACATAAAATTTTGATTTTTTTATGTTTGTCTAGCCTCACAATCCTCAAGTTATTGATTATTTCTGATTCTTCAGAATGGTTGAAGTCGTTTTCGAAGAAAATATTTTTTCTTAAACCATTACTTTGAAATTATAGTAAATGTTGAGTTAATAATCACAACCCCAACAATTCTTCTTAGTTAAGCTGTAAAAACTTTATGTACAAAGTTTCAAGCAAATAATACAACGATTTGCTCGATATGTCATCACAGACAGACAGACCAGCAGAAATGACTTGCCCACTTTTTATTGTGATTCTATAAGCGTAATAGAAACTTAAAAAAATTCACGAGATCTATTCATTTTTTCATTTGCTATGCCCTTATAAGAGGTTTGTTCCTACTTTTGTAGTAAAAATTTGCAAATCCTCGAAACATCTCGGAGTGTGCATAAATTCATTCAGAGAGAGGACAGATTAAAAAAAACGATTCGTTTAGTTAAAACATGTTTGTTTCGTGTAACTTTTAAAGAAGAATTGGAATAAAACACATGTCAACACAAACGACTTGTTATTGAAAAGTAAGAAGTGATTTTGTGCGAGAGGTCAAAATTTCAAAATTCAAATATTTTTGAATAATCATGTTCTAAAATTCAAGAGCTTTGTTTTGACGACAACTCGCTAACGATTGAATTTATAAAAAAACCACAAGAAGCAAAATAAAATTTCCGATGATGGTTTTCAATGATAGCTATAACTGGACCCTTGTTCTAGTTCAGTGAAAAATAAGAAGTGATTTTCTACGAAAATTATAATTCCAAATTTAATCATGTTCTAAACTCATAACCTTTGCTTTGCAACGCCAATGAATTGAATTTATAAAAATGCGCAAGAAGTAAAAGAAAATTTCCAATGAGGGTTCTCAATGATAGCTAAATGGGCCCATGTTATTTTCACTCTGATAAGCTCTCTCTTTAATTATTAAAATATGCAGTAAGAATTAGTAAAACAAAATTATTGTACGAGAACAGGCCTCTTGAAATAGTTTGACTGGCGTCTTTTATTATTTTTCTAAGTATTTTCTATGACAATCTTGTGAATAAACTTTTAATGAAAATTTCTAGGCTTACCGGACCCTAACGAATACTTTAATCATATTCTAAGTGGAATAAATAACGTCATATCGTCACAAATGAGGGAGATGCATCTGAAGTTCGAAAGCCAATTCTTGCTTATGCAGTCTGAAGTGCAAAAGCGCGATGCGATTATATCATGTTTGCAGTGTAAAATTAATAAAATGCAAACGCACGAGACCTCTAGTGAATATGCGGCTCGCCTGGGAACCGTTTCGACTGCTAGTGATATCAGTAACTTAGACGAAGCATCAAAGCAGTTGAAAGCGGACAGTTCTGGCTCCTCCGCAGAGCTTTTATTTATGGTATGTATCCACTCGCTTCATTTTAATTTAAATTTAATTTCATAATCATACAGCGCGGCGATTCGTTGGACACAATATTCACAACATCACCACCTCCATATTGCGAGTTGGTTCCTTGTAATTCACCTAGTACAAGTAGACAACCTCATCCCGCCACCACTGCAATCAAATGTAACCGAATACCAGATGTTATGGTGTCAAATGTTACAGGAAACCTGCGACCACTGTCCAATAACATTGTACTCGACATTGGCGAAAGTTCTAGTTCCAGCTCGAGTACAACGTCGAGCAACTCCAATCTGAACGATGAAGATGAAGAACCCGGAGAACCAGCAGGTCACCTGGTTCATCACAATGACTGGGAAGTGCGGATGTTAGCTGCCGAAATGGATCGACAGGAGAGAAAACGTGGCCAATCACTCTCGGACAACGTGGCCGAATTGAAGCGTTACGGTAAACTGTTGCACCGACGAAGAAAACTGAGTGACACCGAAACCGAATTCAGTGAAACGGACGTAGAAAATATCCAAACGCGCCCCAGGGCCAGCAGTTTGGACCAATTCAATCTGAGATACGGCATCGGCAGAGGTATCTTTAAGGCGATGAGCATCGATCGGGGAAAAGATAAACTTTGAGTTTTATCGACTTTATTTCAATTGTTTTCCATGTGGCAAGGAAAGGAAATCAGCAAAGAATCATATACCTCCTTACGTCTTACAGGTTAATAATTCGAAATACAAACGGAATCTAATAGCTTTAAAAACAGAAACCTTTTAACATTACTATAGACACTAGTTAATTACAAGAGATATTATATATATATGTATATATAAATATGTATATATATATATATATATTATATATACGTATAGATACATAAGTTATAATTAAACAAATATAATCAAATAGGCAAATGTGTATATGATGAGAACTTTGGGGAGGGCAAATGTGGGCACCTGACCTTCGAATATTTTTTAACTTAACATTAAGTGTAAATTTGAAAATGATGTTACGAGTATGTATAAGGCAGGAGTTAGTCGGCTAATCTTTTTTTTTTGTTTATTTTATATAAACCAAATTGTTGTTGTAGGTATACTCGCTTGTGTAAACGGAAATTATTATTATGTAATATGTAGCTTCAACATTAAGCAATAAGAAAATATCATCCGTAATAAGTGTATACTCCTGATTTTAACTCAGGGTCATGTTGTCCCGATCTTTAGTCTGTGGACTTATATGGATGGTGTGTATACGGTGATTTTGTGATGTAACAAATTTATATACCCCAAACGTTTCAATCATAATTTGTTTGAACTTTTTGTAAAATAAATATTCGAGTTGAAATACAAAAAAAAAAAGTTGGGCTCGGTGGCTTAAGTGCCTCTTTGTATAGTTAAACAAAAAAATTTATTTTGTAGAACTGTTGAAGCTGGATTGTTATCACTGGCGCTTTGATTGTCCCGCATTGGTTTCTGTTCTTACCGGAAACCAAATTGAGAATCGTTTATGTCAAATATTTGGTTTTGCTACAAAGCTGGATTTATCATTTATTGCAGTTGAGAAAATCAGTTGAGTTCGTGTTTATCCAGTGAGTTTTTGTCAGGACGGAACTAGTAGTAGATTTGAATGCTCATTTAAATATCCAATGCCTGAAATCATCCAAAAAGTGGTGATAGATAGCATTGTGTTTATTAATGATATTAGCAGTATTGTTGCGGACATTTTAAATTAAGGATCTCTCAAACCAACCTGAACATAAACCACACCAAACTGTAGTTTTTTCGAGATGCATCGGTAATTCTTGTATGGTATGTGACTGTTCATCACTCCAGGTGCGACAGTTTTTCTTATTTTTACGTATCCGTGAGCCAGAAATAATTCTCATCGCTGGTCGCCATAATATGGTCGTAACAAACGGTGCACATTTTTCACAAAGCACGAATTTTGATAATAAATTCCAAGAATTTGCAATCGTTGCTCGTTTGTAAGTCTTTCCATGATTAAATGGGAGAATATTCTGAAAACTTTTCTCTTTAACAGATGACTTTTGGACGCCATTACTAACCAGTGCTGCCGACCTGAAAAAAAAAACTTAACTCTTAAAAAATCACCAAAAGTTGGTGTTTCAAGCTACAAAAATTGCTTGAGTGGCGCAAATACAGTTTGGGACGAACCCGCACCATATGCACGTGCTTCTCCGATTCGCATGGTCGTTAACTAGCCCCCTTTACATCAAATTATTTGAGGATGGTTTTTTCGGTTGTGCGCCACTTAGGACGACTCCCATTTCTAATGAGTCTATATCTGGCTGGGAAATAAAGAGTAGCTGATTAGCGGTCTTATTCAAAATTAAGATTTTACCCTAATTATCTTTTCTTTGTTTTTATTTATAAACCTCAATGACAACTTTTTCAGTATTTTCCGTATTCGCTTATAGCTTATAGGTTGTTCATAACGTCGACGTTGGTCTTGCACACTTACATATTGTTTGGATGACTTTAAAAGAGAGATTGTGGGATATGTATTTTGCGAACAGCGGGACGGTATCCACTTCTATGTCAAATTTGGAAATAAAAATAAACGTCAAAAATAAAAAAAAAAGAATTTCTCTTCTCTTGCGTTTTGCATTGGTTTGTTAGTGCCTGGCTACACGTTCATTCCAATGATTTTCACTCCCATGTTTAAGGTGGCCACACACTATAAGGGTTCAGTTGTGGGTGGCCGCGGGTTAGTGGAAATGTGTTCGCCTGTTGAGCAAATTCATAATTTAAGGAAGTAAAAGTGGCGCGATGGTAAGTGCGATGAACTGCCGCGCAGAAACTCTGGGTTCGATTCCTAGCCGTAGCAACCCCTAAATGATTTTTAATTGGCCCTCCTCTCGTGATGATCTGAAAAATCATCCGAGTAGTATCAATTGTCAAGAAAAGCTTATCTCAAATTCGCCATTCGGAGTCGATATAAAACAGGGCTCCCACCATCGTGCAAGAAGTACACACGCACACATCAATCGTTGTGGGAAAGCTCGGCCCTGGGTACTTAAGAGCCTGTTGCGCCAAAAATTTGTTTTTTTCTTAAGAACCTAATAGGTAAGATCCGCTGCATAGCCTTTCGATACAACATATATGACGGATTCGCTGGAGAAAATATAATTACACTCAACTTTCTTTGAGTGTTTTACGCATTTGAAATTACAGAAATAAATCAAATTCATTTGTAAGGGCGTTTTGAGAATAAGAGAATAAGAAACCATAATACACTCACAAAAGTGAGAAATTGAGACATGGAATCGGATCTTCACAGAAACTGCAAATTATGGAATTTTTTGTTCCCCAAATTAGAATGCAAATGTAATTCAATCTCCCAGCTAGTAAATTGTTTTCTCAATTTTTTTATGTAATTTTGTAAATAGAAAATACGTTATCAAAAAGTATAAGTCGAAGCGTTATATATGCAATCGTATATGTATTCGTAAACACAACGTATGCACGGGATATAACTCTTAAACGTCAGCCCCGATTAGTTTGCTTTCCTTTCAATTCTTGCTGTTCTTCTGTGGACAAAGAATACTTCATCAGCTGAGAATTCGCGGTAAAGTATTCGAAAGTACCGATTAGATTTATTTCCATTTTCAAAACAGAGAGCATAAAATATTTGTTAAAGCAAAATTTCACATTCGGAAGAAATAAAGAAATAATTCTGGTAAAATTTTTTTGGTTCTGATGATTCAATTATTTTAAATGACTCTCTAAAGACATAAATTGTATAATATTTTACTTTGTAATATAAGCCTTTAACTAGTTTTAATTTAAACTAACATCAATTAAAGCAATAATTACCTTAATCTACGCGTCAATTAATATTCGATCCATTTTTAAGTTTAAGGCAATTTTCTACGTTCGCACCAGAAATTCAGCTAACAGCCATTTAAATCTTTCAACAAAACGCAACACAAAACGGTTTATCGAAAACTAAAAGTCTCCACCAAAGAAAGGAAAAAAACAAAAGTCTTTAAGGCTCATCGACAGAATCGCACCATATTGTATGAACAATTAGGTAACAACAACAAAAACAAACACAAATTGTGTGAATCTATTTAGATACAACATAATGTAAGTAATACAAAAAGCTTTAAGAACCAAAAGCCAATAATGAATAGATTTAACAAAAATCTAGTATTAATAGTTAACATTTATAGCAATTAAGTAACAATAATATAAAAGTTTTAGTTATATTTTGTGTTTTCTATTTTACTTCGTTTCGTATATGATCATGGGACGAAACAAAAAAAAAACTTTTAGTTAAGTTAACGTAATAGGGTTTCAAATGTTAATAAACTTAAATAATTTATTTTTTCGTTAAATCAAAGTATATCACATTTTAGGTTAAACTTTAATGTAAAAAATAATAAAACAAAATAATTAAATAGAACCCTCCAGACCAAGAGCTAGTGACGTTATGTTTTATTTCTTTATCCATGTTTATGCAGTATGCTATATAAAACAAAAATACCTTTGTTATGAAGAAAAATAAAACTGCTACATCGTACCATCCATAAATCGATAGTGACTTAACAAACAAATATATTGGAAAAACTAACACAAAAAAACTTTTCAGTGCCCACAATGTACGTATTTTTTCGCATCACACCTAAATTGTACCTTATTATTTTCGACACAGACCGTCAGTGGAGTGCGAATGCTTTTTTTTATTTAGAAACATATTGTTTTAATAGACATGTAAGTTAACATTTTTAACAGAAATAATTAGATACTTATGATACGAACGACAAAATGTTTATAAATCGATCTGATATAACCAGCATATTCTGGATGTGTATAAAATTTAATAAAATTCAAATGTACAGTGTTAAAAACTAAAATTAAATAAATACAACTAACTACTATTTATAATGAATGTTTTTTATGTGCGTGCTTACAACCTGGATGACATTGAAATTCATTTTTCTTAGGTATAGGAAATTTTCCATTTTTGTATACCAAAAATGTGCTAGGTTTCTCGAGTCCACCAGCAAGAAGCCCCTGTTTTGATGAGGAATGCCGACGGATGCTCGCAGCCAAGACGAGAGCTGCCGTGACCTGAGTGACGTGAGGATAGCAATATCTGAACTCAAGCTCAATAGAGCTGCCAAGCTTTATAAAGCCGGCGGGGATGACTTGGTAAGTAACATCCAACCACTCATAAGCCAAATCTGGTCGGAAGAAAGTATGCCTCAAGAATGGAACCTCAGCATCGTTTGCCCGATCCACAAAAAAGGAGACCCTCTAAACTGCGCCAACTACAGAGGCATGAGTCTCATTAACATCGCATATAAGATCATATCTGCCGTAATATTTTTACCAACAACCTGAACGGCCCTTACCAGTGTGGTTTTAGGCCAGGATAGTCTACAACCGATCATATATTCATACCTCGGCAGATCCTGGAAAAACCCAAGAAGTCCAAATCGATACCCACCACCTATTCATCGATTTCAAAGCCGCATACGACAGCATCTATAGAGACGAACTATACAGAGCCATGTCTAGTTTTGGTATAACGCCAAACTCGTCCGTTTGTGTAGGATGACAATGGAAAATTCTCGCTTCTCCATCAGAGTCGGAAACAACCTCACCGATACCAACCAAAAATGTAGGCAGGGCGATACGCAGACTTCTTCAATTTGATTCTTAAAAGGATTGTGCAAAACTCACGGGCCAACACCAACACCAGAGGCACAATTTTCCAAAAATCGGTACAACTACCTTCATATGCCGACGATATTGACATCATTGGTAGGACCCAACGTGATGTCATAGCCACGTTTGCTAGTGGTCAATTGAGAGAAAAATTCTTCGAAAAATCTTCGGTCCCATTTACGTTGCCGGGCTATGGAGGCGAAGATTCAACCAAGAACTATACGAGCTGTACAGCGACATGCCCCAGGTCAAAAAACTCGGCATTGGACGTTTAAGATGGCTAGGACATGTAGAACGCATGGACACCAATACTCCGGCTCGCAGAGTCTTCGATTCCCAGCCCGACGTCGGACGCAGTAGAGGAAGACCTCGCCTTAGTTTGCGCGCACAAGTAAAAACCGACCTCAACCAACATGGAGTGCACAACTGAAGGCAGTTAGCTAAGGACCGGGCTAATTGGAGAGGCATGTTGGTCGAGGCCCAGATTCGTTCCGGACTATAGTGTCACTTAAGTAAGTAAGTAAGCTGTGGTAGATTACGAGTGTAAAGTAACTATTGCCTTAAAGCCTTAGGCGCTTTAACCATTTTGTGAAATGGAAGAAATCATATCAAATGAATTTTTTAAATAAAAAGACGATAACCATTTGGTTACTTTTCGATTGTGTAGTTAATTTTATAATTTTAAAACATAACGTTTGTAATTTTGTTTCATCTTGTTTCCCACATTTTAATTTGAAAATGACTTTTACGTGAAATGATAACCCTTACTCTCCATATTATAAGTTAGCTTTTTAGCTAGGACGTTCATTCGGCTGTCGTTGTGAATGATTCACACACCACTACAAGGATCTAAAGTGGTGCAATAAAATTATTTGTTACACTATAATTAGAAATCAATGGCAAGTAAATGTTGTCCTTGGCTCGGTTTCAAATGGCCCATTTGGAAGTTCTAATTTTGCGTCACTTTTTCTAGCATTTCGGCCTGTATTCCACGAATTACGCTTGTTATGTTATCCTGTAAGGCTTCAATCGTGTATGGCTTGTCCACTTAGACTAACGGTTTAACATAACCCCACAATAAATAATCAAGAGGCGCTTAATCGCATGATCTTTGCGGCCAACTCACCAAATTCATCTTTCAACATTTCCATTGTTTCACGAGCTGTTTGGCATGTGGCACCGTCTTGATGAAACCAAATGTCAACCAAATTCAACTCAGCCAACTGGGGCAGAAAAAAAGTCGAGTATCAGGCTCGATATCGTTTGCCGTTGACGTTTTTCCACGGTCGTCTGTAAAGAAAAATGGACCGATGATGCCACCTATAAGGTCATAAAGCTCACCAAACTGTCATTTTTTCTTGTATGGCATGTGGATGTTCATCACTCCATATGCGACAATTTTACTTTTTTACGTATCCGTTGAGCCAGAAATGAGCCTTATCGCTGAACACAATTTTTCGATAATTTTTCATATAGCTGTTCTAAGGCACATTCACCAAAATTTAAACGTTGTGGTAGGTCATTCGGCTTCAATTCTTGCATCAATTGAATTTTAAAGACTTTCAAACCCAAATCGACACGTAAAATGTTCAAGCTGGTTGAGTAACACATGCCCAATTGCTGAGAACGGCGGAATTTACATTTCACGATCTTCATTAACATTGGACGCTACGACTGCAATATTCTCTTCGGAGCGGACTGTACGCATGTGAGTCGATGGTTTAATGTCCAACAAATTAAAAACAGCACGAATTGTTGATTCACCAGGTCGATTATGACGACCATAATATAGTAGTAACAAACGGTACACACTTTTACACGGTACACACAGAGCAAGATTTTTGATAATAAATTTCAATAATTTGCAATCACTGCTCGTTTGTAAGTCTTTCCATGAATAAATGGCCGAGTATACTGAAAACTTTTTACTTTGACAAATGTAAATGTAACTGTTAAAAAATCACCATTTACTTCAAAATTTGTATGGAAAATAGTTGACAACAATATCAGAAACGTAACATACCAATCGGGAGAGTAACATACCATACATGACAACAATATCAGAAACGAAACATACCAATCGGGAGAGTGAACCGAAATGGTAAAGGTGTCACATCCACAAGTCAAATATCTACGCTAAATTAGGAAAATTATCCAAAACCAAAATATTATAAGAAGAATAAAGAATATTAATAATTAAAAGTACTAAATTGGAGTTGAAATAATTAGTTTACCACATCATTTACGGAAGCACACTTTGGGAGGTTCACTAAACGTTCGTCACCACATTGGAATGAAAGTCATCTCCAACGAGACTGGTATGCCAAAAAGAGAAATAGGATTGCACCGAAAATCCACCGAGAATCTAATTCAGACTAAATTCTCGGTGTGGACATGAATGTTTTATGACTGAAGTACTAATTTGAAATTGGCCTTCGGCGAGTGCAGACCTGAACGTTTATCTGGCGCAAACGCCAGATATTTCATACAGAATATCAAACCTTGCTTCTACCTTTAATTGTGCGTACGAAGTTATAATTTTTGTCACAAAAATAGAGAATCTTCTGTTTATAGTCGAATCTAAACGATAAATTCAAGAAGTTTCGCATGACAGTGTTACTCTTGGATGTTGTCAGACTCTCGCAAAAGGTGGAGCAGCGAACAAATGTAGGTTGTGCACTTTCAGGACTTAAATCAGTGATTCCTCGCTTAAAAGTCCATCCCTTTAAGGCATACACCACTTCTCCATTTCCGTTTACCTGGACAGTATATCCAGGGGCAAGCTTTTTTTCACAACAATATATGCCCATTTGTTCTTGCATGATGTCTGAACCTGCAGTTCTATTCCACTAACAATTATTGGCATTGGAGTTCATCATATATACAACAATCCGCCACTAAGTTAACCCTTACTGGATCTATTTATGTATGTCAGACCTATGTCTGATAGGATTCAGAATGATTTCATTCTGTCTAGAGTCTAGAGGTCCAATTTTCAACCACTTTTTCGAGCATTTGGGGCCGTATGTCGGCAATAAGGCCACGAATGTTGGAAGACGAATGTTGAAAGACGAGCGACTTCACATGTCCCCAAAGAATATAATCCAATGGTGTCAAATCACACGACCTTGGTATCCAATTGAGAGGTCCATTCCGCGAAATTATGCGCTCATCGAATGTTTCCTCTAATAAATCGATTGTGACGTGCGCTGTGTGCCATGTAGCACAGTCTTGTTGGAACCACATCTCATCCACATTCATGCCATCCGATTCGGGAACAAAATAGTCTGTAATCATGGCTCTACATCGGTCTCCATTAACGGTAATTGACTCTCTAGATCATTTCGGAAGAAGTATGGCCCAATGACTCCACCAGCCCAAAGAGCACACAAAACATTCAGTTTTTGTGGATGTAATGGCGTCTGAAGGGTCTCATGTGGATTCTCTTCACTCCAAAAGAGGCAATTTTGTTTGTTGAACTAGCCATTCAACCAAAATGAGCCTAATCACTGAACAAAATTTTGCGATAAAAATCAGCATCGAGATCAATCTCATTTTCGACCGATACACCAAAATCACGACACATTGCTTTAATTCTCGCGGCTTTAATTCTTGCACAAGCTGGATCTTGTAAGGTCGTGAGCCAAGATCTTTGCGCAAAATCTTCATAAAGTTGATGGACAATCAATTGCTGTGCACGGTGGCGATTCGATTCATTCGGGTTCTCTTCAACACTTTGCTCTACAGCGACAATTGTTTCTTCGGTGCGCACTGGTCGTCTCTGCGGATGCGTAGTGCGAAAACGACCCATGGTTAACCGAATTAATTGCTCTGATGGAGCTTGCAATATTGTCTAAACTGCCAACGGTCAAAATTTTGGTTAGCAAAAACTTAATGTTGGGATTGACTTGACTCATATTTAAAATATTTTTTTTTATAATTCATTGTTACTATATTTATTTCAATAACACAAATGCAACTCAGAAACATATATATCGGTTACATTTCAGTTCAATTCTTACTGTGGAAGTTTTGAATTTTAAGTACAAAATGTTTCTCTTTTGTTTTTCTTACAATAATTATCCTACTTCGTTTTTAAAATACTTTTATGTTGTTTTTATTTATTACTAAAGTCGTTTTTTTTTAGTCAATATTATGTGCTAATTATTTTGTGTGTTTTATTTGTGTGTTTTATCACGCAACTAATCGTTGAATTTATGTAGTTTTACTGGTGTAGCGGCCTAAAAATGTGTAGATCTTTCGTTTTCTCTCATCAAGCTGATAACGCATAGCAGGGCTGTAGGGATCAAATGATAGGACTCTTTTCTTTCGTCTAAAAATGCCTTCTTTACGCATTAGTGCACATGAGAGCAAAGCCTAAAGGGATACAATTACGTAGAGAATATAAATAAAATTATATTTTTTTTTGATTTAACTTACCTCGTCGATTGGAAAATCTATAAATTCCAGAATTTCTCTTAGTATCTTTTCCGCATTGGCTACCAAATCATCATAATATACGATATGCAGATCACCAGTAAACATTCGCGCCCAACCAAGATTCATATTCTCCCATCCGTTCAGTTTATTTGTGACGAATTGTTGCCAATCTAAAATTGGAAATGAATAAATAATGATAGTTCATGCATACAATCGAGGTAGAATATTGGATAGTAGATCTGTTCTCGTACTTTTGTAAAAAGAAATAAATTCAATACATGGTAACTAGCTATTCTCTTTTAGCAGAATGGGTGAAGAGATATATCCAAAAAAATGTAGTCTAAGTAACTTGCAGAAAATCTCCATTCGTTCATTGGTCATGAATTTCCAGATAATTTGAGTACAACAATCGGGAAAAATATTATCGAATTTAGTAATAATACCAAAAAATATAAGTTATGCCACGAGAAGACAGGCAATAAATTCGAAATTGTGTATTTCGTTCGTTGCAGTCTATGGGTATGGTGGGTTGCAGAGCAGTGTTAGTTGCAGCTGAGGATTAGGTTCATTATGCCAATCATATTTCCTTAACACAGGAAAAGCTACTGGTATTGGTCTTTCATACCATCGCAGTCAATCAAAATGTCCCGACGCAATTTGTTGTAGACAAGTCTTACAAAAAACATTAATATAATAAAAGTCCTTGAAGTATTCGCTAGTGTTACGTATGAAACGGCTGCCAAGTTTTTAAAGGTGTAATCCGGAAAATGATATCTTGATTCGGTCGAGAACGTTATGATGAAATTAAAAATCGCATGGTTTGAAATACAATTCATTCAATGTTTTGGAATAAAGTAGTTTGAAGCTGGATTATAAACTTGTATTCCAAACCAAAAAGCTTTATTACAGATTTTACAGATGGAACCTGCTGATGAAACCAGGTGTTGTATCTTCACTCGTAGTCGTTTAACGTCAATAAGAAACGAAGATTTCTGCCAAAATAAAATGGAAACCTTCATGTTTTGGAGCAATATCGCCTTCTCTTAAGACACATCTTTTATTCCACTTGGTTCATTTTGCACGAAAGTAAATTTACAGTATTATTGTTAATGTTATAATAAAAAAGTGTATAATAAAAGACGGTGTATACAGACATTATATTGTCTACAGGAAATGATTTCACAAAGTATAATTTACTAAAATAAATTATTTTTTGAATTGAACTACCTTTTGGGATGATGTGAATTCGATTTTATGAAACGAAAAAGTGTAACGAAAAAGAGTCAAATTTAAATATATTTATAGAGTTTCGTGCTGTGAGAGAATGAGATAAAATCCATCAAGTTTCACTTCTACCGCGTATGAAATCACACTCGATTTTTGTTTAAATTAAACTCACATCGTCCTTTTGTGCGTTTGTAACGATCTGGTGATGCAAATCCAACATGTCCTCCACTCTGTCTGTTAAATTCCGCTAAAATTGCCTTATCTGGATCTCGAATCAAAAGGATTGCCTTCGAAAATGTACTCCAAGCATTAGGACCCCATTCATGTGTCTTAACTACTAACACAGACTTGTTGCATATATTCTCCGCAGGAAATCCACTTTTCAATAAACCATAATCCTTGTAAATGCTTCCGGTGAAAATACCTAACAAAACAGAAATATGAGTAGTTAGAGGTGTTTTAATAAAATGCAGTGTGGTACAAATGAAACTTATGATTTATTTATTTTTAATTTGTGACTTGACAGTGTTAAAATAAGTTGAAAGTAACAGCACTTTTGCACTACCTAGTATATCAATTTTGGATGAAATCCGTCCAGGTGTTAGGCCTACACCTGCGATCATAGACCGAAACACGGATAGTGTAGAAAACAGAAGACGGGCCCACTCGCTTGGACTTCTCTTACAACGTTAGGTTTGATTTAAATCTTGAGGTTTTTTTCACGAAACCAACACTTGGTCTATTAGCAGCAAGATAAAAACGGTTGTATAATTAGACCTTATGGGCCTTTTAGAATTTGTAATTGTTTATAATGAAGCTCACCCATTTGTGATAAGCAGAGACAACATAAAAGCACCCTTAGATATACAGGCACTATTCAACGAACAGACGAGTTATTAAGTGTGGCATAGGTTTCATGAACATGTTTTTTCTGTTTAATGTCATTATAGCTTTATACACTTCCTATAATAAGTTTCTGAATAATGTTGATGGTGTATATGGCCTTTCAATACGGACGCTCGAAATTCGTTTACATATAAAACCATCCAAAATTATTTTTAGTAAAGGCATATTTTTGTTAGTTGCCTCTTTCAACTTACTTCGAAATTTGAAGTTTTTCAATTTTCTTTGCGAAAGCGTATGGGAACTTTACGTTGAAAAGAGCGAATTCTCTCTTGGTACTAGAGATATGACTTTGATCTTTACTCAAAACTACCCGAACGGAACTTACGTTTGGTAGAAAAATTAATCATATTGGCCATGTAAATGAATACCTAATCAATTTTAGATTGAAGCCATCTGATTGATGGAAAATGGTCGAATAGAGCTTTAACGTTGTTTCATACAGGGTGTCCGCCGGGAAGATTTACTACTTTGTTTGTTTATAATTTTTGATCAAATGAAAGGGAATGGATCTTATATTGATAAATGTTTTACTTAATGTCGGCAATTATGTATGGAATACAATATCAGGTAAATGCCCGCCTCTGTTAGTCTCACAAATGCGAGCCCTTCTGAGCACATTTTTCATTACATTCTCACACATTTCACGCGGTATTTCATTAATTTCATAACGAATATTTTGTTTGAGTTGCTAAAGCGTTTCTGATTTGTTTGCATAAACCTTGCTTTGCAGATATCCCCACAAAAAGAAGTCCGGAGCAGTCAAATCAGGCGACCGTGGAGGCCAATCAACACCACCATTTCTTGAAATAACTTGTTGTGAAAAGATATTTCGCAGTAATTCCATTGTAATCCTGACTGTATGCGATGTGGCAAAATCGGGATTGTCATGTGCTAGCTGTAACATCCTATTATATGTACGGCGGCGTGAATGGTCTTATGGAAGAAGCTCTTGTGTCAACTGAATCTTAAATGGAAACAAATGGAAATCCTTATGCAAAATTGCGGCCAAAGTTGTTCTTTGAAGGCCAAGCTCCTGAGCACGGCGTCGAATTAAGGCTGATGGATTGTTTTGAGCACTAATTTGAGCAGCAGTAATGTTTTCAGCCGATCTTTCAATACGTTGTGGTCCATGCTTGGGCCCATCACCTACAGACCCTCTTTCTTCAAGATCATTCACTAAGCGAAAAATAGTGCGTTTTGTTGGCACGTTGTTTCTCCCGAAAATTTCACGTTACTGTCTCACCGTAACAATAAAAATACGTTGTTTTATCGAATATTTTTCCATAGAAAAAAAAGAAATTCTACTTCACGACTGCCAAATATGAACTGTTAAGACTTATGTTTACCAAAATGCCGGCAAAACAAAGTAGTTTCCCTTCCCGGCGGACTCCCTGTACATTCGCTACAGTTGCGCTAGTAGCACTGTGTCTTCAAAATAGACGTCAAAAATAGGGTGAACTATCACCAATTCGATTAAATCCACATATTTGTGATTCATGGTGCTCAGTTGTACATGCTGCGATATATCGCATTTGTATTTATCGCTGTACCACAACCGCCATCACATACCCTGCCATTGGCAATTTTATTACTGCGTACTACCAGTATTTTAATTTTCCCGCTTCTTTTTCAGAAGATCGTGTTTGTATAAAAAATTTATTGTCTTAGCACAATGTTGACTTACAGAGGCAAACCAGTCGATGAGCTTTTTACTCAATCCAGCACCGTGTTCAGAAAGTTACACAGAGATTACACACTAAAAGCGCAATCGTACCAAAGAAATAGCACTATCGATAACTTCTGAAACACTGCTACCTGTTATACATTTCAATGTCAGCATCTAAATGACAAAATTTTTGACTCTACATAAGCAAATGTTTCTTTTGCACCACACTGTATAGTAAATTAAGGCAAAAATAAATCGTCTGAAACTGACAACACTCCTCCGAAAGCATTCATCGGTAACTCCTGTGGCCGTTTGAGGAGGGAATTTCATTTTTCCAATTTATTTCAAACGATTTTTTATGACCTTAAAAAGGTCATAATTACTGTAAGGGAAAAAGGTCAACATACCAGTAGATTGTTGCAATAAGTACCGCAGCCAAGTGTTGCCACTTCCCGGAAATGATGCTAATGCTGTCAAACCACTCACAGAGCTATTTTGATTTAATGTCTTCTCCTCCTTCAGACCTTCAGTTGTATTTGCTTTGTTGACATTTTTATCGATTTTCTGTTGGTGTTGTTGTTGTTGTTGTTGTTGTTGTTGTTGTTGTTGTTGGTGTTTTTCGTTTGTGACCTTTGCCCGGAAGGGAGTTGTTTTATTATTCGTCGTTGTCGTCTCAGTCGGTTGACTATGTAAAAATGTTAATTCCTTGCACCAGTGAATCGTTTGCTTTCGATGAAGTCCAATTAATTGTGTTCGATAGTTCGCTATCTGTGAATTGAATATATTGTCACATGTCATAAGAAGAAAATACATTTGTAAATATTTTGAGAGGGTGGAAACTGAAATAAAATCAATAAATTAAACAGGATTTTACGTATGCAACTCTCATTATGTCATTTATTTTAAATATGCCAAAGAATTGCTATAAAAATGATAAACACCAAATTAATTCCGTTAGAGTCACCTGTTGGCCATTAATAAGATACTCTCAAATTATTATTGCCTAACCCATTGGATTTGATAGATTCGTATCATTATATTACGGATACATAAATTATCTTATCCTTCTAAATGACATTCCGCAACCGTATCTGTTATGCATAAATTATGTTAATTACTTTGGACCTTACCTCTCCGAAACGGCCAATTTTTACTCGTTTTGGGTGAGGCCCCGGGACATTGGATATTGAAAGGAACAGGATACCAGCTATGTACATAACGATGGTGCATGCAACTCCAACTAGTCGCCATCCATACAGTGCCATTCCGCATTATTCTTGCAGTCTTTAATGTACGTCTACGGAACTGTTGTCAGAGTGAATGGATAATACGTTCTGAAAGAGAATTCAAGTATCCATGATAGCAGAATCACATGATGGTTTAATGAAAAAACAAAACATTCAAACTACGGATTTATCGACCAAATAAGGTAGATATTTACACTTGTATTAGACCTACTTTATTTATACATGTAAGGTTTGTATATTAGGGATGGAGGAGCTTCTGTCTATATGTGAATAGAATTTGTCACTTAAAAACATTGCGATTTTACGATAAGGAATGTGATGTATGGAAAATATCTATATAAAACAATTCAAAACGATATACCTTTTATCACGTCAATCGATAATAGTAAACGATCCATCAGAGCCTTAAAAATAGGTGTACTGCAGAAGTTTCTCCTGGTAAGTATCAGTAAACTTAAGGTGTCAAAACTTCCTATTAAAAGGTTCAAACTTATGTTACCCTTATACTATCAGTCGTACCTAGTACCGAGTGTTGAACGAATAGCATTCCATCCCAACAAATATAAGAAACTTTCTAAAGATTTTTTGTTTTTCATTTTTATTTTAAATTCTCTTAAAACTAACTTACATGCTAGACAAAAATTCAGGGAAAACTAGCCTACTTATCAACTACTTAACTAACTTACTTGCCCTATGCGGGCGCCCTAAATTAAGCTCTAACAACTTAATTCTACTGCCTTTCGGCCTATTATCTAATAGATACTTTAAAATGAGTACATATCTTTATTTTATTTTTACCAAGAAAAGGTTGTTTTTAGAAAATCTTGGCATCTTACTTCTAACTTTCTAAATATATTTAGTCTTCTATGCATTTTGGGAGAGTAATTATACGCGAAATATTCCTGATAAAATTTAGGTCTGCTTCTTTTGAGATATAAACTAATAAGAAACTAATTTCATAGATGTAGCTGTCCAATTGATAATCATTCAAGTGTAACACTGCCGTGAAAAACTTCTCAATTTCGCGTTCCGTTTCGGCCTTAAAAATTAAGTCCTCTTCGTTTGAGTTCATTATTAACCAAATTTTGAAGTAATTGTTTTTTTTTACGAAAAACGTTTACTCGCCTGGATTACATCAAATGCACGTTTTAAATATCATGTTCATCGTTTTCGTGTTCATTATACTGAATAGGTATCAAAAATCTTATTGCAAATGAATTTGTACTTGGACGCTTACGTTTCTTTCTTTACGTGCAATGTATCATAGTCGTAGGTAACATTATGTGACTTAATTAAGTGGAACGATATTCTCACACATACAACGATCCAGAAGTACTGTTTTAATTTAATGTCGAAAGACTGCAATCGCAAGATACCGCCAAGACCTTCGCGCAACGCGTATCCCTTAACCTCTCGATTAACACCATACCACCAGAATCGAATGTCGAAGAACAATGACAACGATGCCAACAAGCCATTACATCAGCCGCAACTGATGTGCTAGGTTTCTTGCGCCCACCAGCAAGAAACCCCTGTTTTGAGAAATGGCGACAGATGCTCGCAGCCAAGAACGAGGCCTACATGGCTTAGCTGCAGGTGAAGACAAGAGCTGCCGTTGAGGTCTATAGACATACAAAAAGGGAAGAACACCGGTTTTTGAGAAAGAAGAAAAAAGAGCAAGAAAAGCGTGCGATCGGGATATAGAGAGGTGCCACTTCAGGAATGATGTTCGCAAGTTTTACCAAAGTGTAAAACGTCTATATTGGCAACGACAGCGAAAACTGCCAACCACCCGACCTCAGGAAAGTGAGGATAGCAATACTTAAACTCAACTCTTATAAGGCTGCATGATATGACGGCCTTACCGCCGAGCTTTATAAAGCCGGCGGATATGACTCAGTAAATAACATCCACCAACTCATAAACCAAATCTGTTCGGAAGAAAGTATGAAGAATGGAACCTCAGCATCGTTTGCCCGATCCAAAAAAAGGAGACCCTCTAAACTGCGCAAACTACAGAGGCATAAGTCTCCTCAACATCGCCTACAAGATCCTATCTGCCGTAATATGCGAACGCCTGAAACCTTTTACCAACAACCTGATCGGCCCTTACCCAAGGCGTTCAATTCGATACGCACCACCAATTCATCGATTTCAAAGCCGCATACGACAGCATTTATAGAGACGAACTGTACAGATCCATGTCTAGTTTTGGTATGCCGCCCAAATTCGTCCGTTTGTGTAGGATGACGATGAAGAATTCTCGCTGCTCCATCAGGGTCGGAAACGACCTCACCGACACATTCGATACAAAAAAAGGATTTAGACAAGGCGATGCACTGTCATGTGACATTTCAATTTGATTCTTGAGAGGATTGTGCAAATCTCACGAGCCAACACCAGAGGCACAATTTTCCCAAAATCGGTACAACTACTAGCATACGCCGACAATATTGACATTATTGGTCGGATCCACTTTGATGTCATAGCCACGTTTGCTGTTATAGAAAAGGAAGCGGCAAAAATGGGTTTGGCAGTAAACGAGGGCAAGACGAAGTATATGCTGTCAACACGAAAGGACACACAACATCGACGAATTGGACAGAAAGTCACCATAGACAGATATAACTTTGAGGTATTACGGGACTTTGTCTATTTCGGCCTCGCTATTAACTCTGACAACAACACCTCGTCAGAAATTAAACGAAGAATTACTCTTGCCAACCGCTGTTTCTTCGGGCTGAGAAGGCAATTCAGTAGTAAATCTCTCACTCAAACTACTAGGGAGATCCTTTATAAGACCCTAACTATCCATTGTCTCAAAAGCGGATTAAGAAATCCTTGGTCGATTTCAGAGGAAAATTTTTTAAAAATGAAGATGAAGATTCAAAAAACACGTGGCAATACACACTACTTGTCACTTTCTGATAGCAAAGGTTACTTTACTGATTCCTGCTTAATGAAACTTCGACGGTTAGTAGTTTTACAGGGAGAGAACTGAGCTATTAATTCCATATGGTTTAACTTGGTGCATCTAAGAATCTTTTCTTCTTTTTCTTGCACTCCTCAATTATTTACTGATTCTATTGGTGAGACCATGGTAACCGAAAGACATAGGTATGATGACGTTCGCATCTGCGTACGAGAAGTGTAACAGTAAGCGTGCAGTTTAACCAAGACGGAAACCAGGACGGAAACCGTCTAAGAATTTAAATAACCTGTGGATGCTACCTTTTTTTTCATCTAGAAACTCATGGGTTGTCATTAATTTATTGAGGAGTGCCTTAGCAGAAACGTAATTCTCTTACGGGGTGATTTGTTTCTTATAATTCGAATCGTTCTTCAAGCGTAAAACGATCCATTTTATACAGCGGATATATTATATAACTGCCAATTTTGCTTAACGTCTGCGAGTGTTATAAGGAAATCTTCATAATTTACTATAAGTGGTGTTACTGATTATTTCCTTGAATGTTATCATTTTTGTTTTTAAAGTAAAACTATGTTTACTGTCCCAAATGACAGTACCTATTCATTTTAAAGTACATTTGTAAAGGCACTTACGAATTATGATATTCATTGTGGTATTCATTCATGTCATCGTTTGCATCAAATTTTCTGTAAATACAATGCATGTAACTGAAATGTAGCAACATGATATACTTATCTACTGTAACATCTGTTAAATTTTTTGCAACTTGCAACAGTCACAGTACAGGTCATTGACTTTGCATGTTACTCGTTCCCCATAGACAAAGTGCAGAGATTTCTAAACATTCACCCCTAGGGTTTTCAATATTAATAGCGTTTCAGCTCTAACTTAGAAGCAATACACACATAATCTCATGAGGTACATTGAAGGGTTCGTAGTGGTGATTCTAAGTGGGAATTATGCTATGCGATGGGAATACCAATTAAACTTTCTCTAATAAGATGTGCATCATATATTTTTGTTAGTTTGTGTGTTTGTGAGGGTTATCAGGTGTTTGTTTCTAAAATAAAACATTGAAACATATTATGCGTTTTTTTCTTATTCATTCGCATGACTTTGCCCATTTCTAACTACAACTTATTTTCATCCTTGAGTTACTTGTATAACTAAGAAAAAAAACAGAACACCCACATCCGGCTCTCGATTACACTTCCCTGGCTTCTCGTACTACTTAAACATAAATCAAAAGAAAATCCTCGAAACAGATACACATGTCGGTAATCCTTATCGGATGAACAAGTGTTGTTCAATGAAAAATATCAAATAACATTGAAAACTTTCTATAGCAAGGAGCTCCAAAGATTAATAGTTATATCAATGCTCACACCTTACTAAAGGATAATGCCTTCCTCAAATGATGTATTGCATAAATTCTACACTACCACAATGTGGGAAAAAAAATTCGATAGTTCCGACAGAATAATAATGTTTGCCACACCTTTCTCGATACTTATCAATCTAGGTAATGAGAATAGGTATGTTCCACTTAAAAAACAAATCACTACCTGAACATCGAAAATATTCATCGACCGCATTTCATAAAACCCGAATAATAACAACATGAAAAGTTATAAATAATCACAAACGCACTCTTTTTATACACAAATAGTCACATTTTTATTCACAAACAAACAAATCAAGGAAAAGTAGAAAACTGAACCAACATAATGTAATAGATGAACTCACTGTGTGCGCTATATCACTTGAAGGGAGATGTTTCAACAATTTTTATCCCTCTGAAATACAACCATATTTAGGATATTTTTTTCACTTTCACTGTGTACATATAGAACACAAAAACAATAAATTTCTAGGATGACAAAAAAACTAAAAAAATAAAAAAAACTCTAAGAATGCAAATGCTTCAACACACTTTCGAACGTCAAAACTGCCATTGGAAATGAAAGAATCAGACTGGCAGCTTTTGCTTAAAGGCGTTCGAAATGAAAACATCTTTCCTAGTCACTTTCCTATTATTGTTCGGCTACCATGCCTACGAATAGAGACGCGAGTATGTTTTCTTTTTTCGGGGTGAACTGACATGGCAATGTTGCCATGGCGCATGCCTCGCTACATGTCTACTCGCGGTTTTGAGTGGTTGGGAGCAGAAATGAGCTTTCATGTTTTCCAATTATTTTGAAAACCAACGAGGTTTTTCATAATAGTGCATAATGTTGCATTGAAATCCTTAGAAAACTGTTAAAAGCTTATACCTCGATAGACAATTAGTTCTTATGAAGCTGATTTAATATTAATTTGCTGCTAATGAGGTGTTGATTGAAGTGAACGGGCGTTCTCGAGTACGCCCACATTTTGTGGTACATATATTCAAAAACAGACATAGATTGATTGTGTCTATAGTTTGTTTGGGGCAGCTGTGAGAAATCTTGATTTCGGAAAGAACAGGGTTGAAACGATTCCATTATTTAAAAAAAGGGGGGAACAAATGGATTTTTCCTTAGGTACTGATTCTTACTGATTGTTATTATATTCATTCCCGTACCGGAAAATATGTAAAACGGAGGCTTATGCCTGCCACTGTATAAAAATCATTAATGCAGAAATGTCGGTTTTTAAGAATCAGTAACCTGGGTTTATTTTATGTTTTCATGAGCAAATATGCTCATGCGCCTAAGTTTACTTTCAAGAAGAAACAACAGCATCGCTTGCCCGATCCACAAAAAAGAAGATCCTAAAAAACCAGGAAGTCCAAAACGATACCCACTACCTATTACTCGATTTAAAAGCTGCATGCGACAGCATTTATACAGACGAACTATACAGATTTATGTCTTGTTTTGGTAAATCGCACACACTCGTTCGTCTGTGCAGGACGAAGATGGAGAATTCTCGCTGTTCTGTTTTCTAAAACCACCTCACCAAAACATTTGATAAGGCGATGCACTCTCATGTGACTTCTTGAATTTGATTCTTGAAAGGATTGTGCAAAATTCCCGAGCCAGGCACAATCTTCCAAAAATCGGTGCAACTACTAGTATACTGCGACGATATTAACATAATTCGTCGGACTCAACGGGATGCTAGTATAGAGAAGGCAGCGACAAAAACGGGTTAAGCTCTAAGTGAGAATACGACCCAATATACTCTGCTAACTCTTAAGGACACACAACATCGACGAATTGGACAGAACGTCACCAACAACATCTCGTCAAACGAAGAATTACTCTTGCCAACCGCTGTTTCATCGGGTTAAGAACACAACCAAAGAGTATAAAACTACATAGAGGACGCATCACAGCTAAAAAAATTTTAGCCGTTTCAGACGCGGGCGTTAAGAGCGAAGGGGAAATTTCGTAGATCGTATGCGTCGGCAAGGCTATTGTTTGATGCTGGGGTAGAAATGTGAACAATGGGGTATCAAATCAATATCAGTACCCCACATAGAAAATATTCGTTGTATGAGAAGCGCACTCTATGTAGTTCTATACTCTTTGACGCTACTTAGTAATAAAGCCCTCACTCAAAGATCTTATACAAAAATCTGTCCTGCTCTACGACTTTGCAGGGTGGACCGTATCAAAGATTATATAGTCATACAGAAAATGATGCCAACCAGCCATTTGATCAGTCGCAACTGATGTGCTAAGTTTCTCGCGCCCACCAGCAAGAAAACCCTGGTTTAATGAGGAATTTCGACAGATGATCGCAGCCATGAACGAGGCCTACAAGGCTATGCTGCAGGTGAAGACGAGAGCTGCCGTTGAGCTCTATAAGCAGAGAAGAAGGGGGAACACCGGGAGAACCACTTCTGCAGACTGTTAAAAGACGATGACGAACAACATTCCGCTGTCAGACAGAACGAAGCATTCAATATTGGCAACGACAGCGAAAACTTCCAACCAGCCGACCTGAGTGAGGTGAGGATAGCAATATCTAAACCCAAGCTCAGTAAGGCTGCCGGATATGACGGCATTCCCAACGAGCTTTATAAAGCCGGCGGGGATGACTTGGTAAGCAACATCCACTAACTCATAAGCCAAATCTGTTCGGAAGAAAGTATGAAGAATGGAACCTCAGCATCGTTTGCCCGATCCACCAAAAAGGAGACCCTCTAAACTGTGCCAACTACAGAAGCATAAGTCTCCTCAACATCGCCTTCAAGATCCGTGAACGCCTGAAACGGTTTACCCACAACCTGATCGGCCCTTATCAGTGTTGGTTTAGGCCAGGAAGTCCATAACAGATCAAATATTCACACTTCCACCACCTATTCATCGATTGCAAGCCGCATACGACAGCATAAATAGAGACGAACTCTGCAGAGCCATGTCTAGTTTTGGTATACCGCCCAAACTCGTCCGTTTGTGTAGGACGATGATGGAGAACTCTCGCTGCTCCATCAGAGTCGAAAACGACCTCGCCGACACATTCGATACCAAAAAAGGATTTAGGCAAGGCGAGCGCAGTCATGTGACTTCTTCAATTTGATTCTTGAGAGGATTGTGCAAAACTCATGAGCCAACACGAGCTCTACTGCGCTGAAGCATGGACCGTCTCAAAAGCGGATGAAGAAATCCTGGGTCGATTTGAGAGGAAAATTCTTCGAAAAATCTTCGGTCCCGTTTGCGTTGACGGGCTATGGAGACGAAGACTCAACCAAGAACTGTACGAGCTGTACAGCTGCTGGTCAAAAAACTCAGCATTGGACGTTTAAGATGGCTAGGACATGTAGAATGCATGGACACCAATACTCAGGCTCGCAGAGTCTTCGATTCCCAGCCCGACGTCGGACGCAGTAGAGAAAGACCTCGCTTTAAGTGACTCGCACAAGTAGAAACCGACCTCAACCAACTTGGAGTGCGCAACTGGAGGCAGTTAGCTAAGGACCGGGCTAATTGGAGAGGCACGTTGGTTGAGGGCCATTCATTCCGCATTGACACTTAAGTCAATTCAAACGCCACCGCTTTTTGGGCGCTTTGACATTTTTGCTTGCGCTCATAATAGAGCGAATATGAGTTTCACGAAATAAATAAAGCTCCAGATTTTAATAAAACCGAACACTTCGATAATGGAGTTGTCCGAAAGAACTGGCTGCCATTTTCTACCAGTTTTAGAATTAGGATAATGAGTTCGAAATGATCGGTATTTTCAATTTGATTATAGTGAAATCAAAATTTCTTCAAACAAGAGCTTAACGATTTTGGTTGAACTTAACACGTTCATATCCTATTTTCCCGAAAAAAAAACGAATTTTTATGTCTAGGGCAAAATGTAAAGATCACCATCTTCGTTATCTGAAATGGATTGAGGTCTTTTATAATGCTCATAGTTAATATTCTCCTAAAGCTCTTTTAACGGATAATTTTCAGTTTTGGCCACTTACAGAGAATATTATAATTTTTACATCAATATCAAAATCAAAATGTGTCTCTAAAATCATCATATGGTAGAGCAATTCAGCGATTCCTTCAATAAAAGCAGGCTAAATATCTATAAAATTCGGGCACCAAATATTAAATAGATTCTATTCCTGTTAATAGTCTTCTCATCATCTTACCACATACAAAGTACTGTCCAAGTGTCCAAGGCACATTATTATTCCCCATCTTAAACAAATCATAGCTATAAATAATCTGAATCACAAGTCTGTAGATGGTAAGCAGTTTTGGTTAAATTCGAATTACCGTATGGTTTAATTCGGCTCGCACATGAATTTTATTTTCTATAAACGGATGCCAGGATTAACAATAAACAAGTTTATGATCGTAAGCACTTCACCGTGAGTTTATTATTTAGTTTAACATATTGAAGTCAAATGTTAAAGTTCATGGAAATTAAAATTTGCACATGTGGAGCACTTTGCTTTTTATAAACATTTTAACTGTTGCGTTGGAGCCATACACTCAAATGCTTTGATTAATTGCACATCCAACCCAAATAAGTTTAATTTCACTACTAAATAGTTACATAGATCTAAACCATTTGATTCAGTGATTGTGAATCACGTCGGTATGCTGCAGCATCTGAGATTCTATAGTTTCATTTGAAATTCACCGCCGTTGTTGATAGAAGGTGGATATGTGATTCATCTTCTCTAGTAAAATTACGTTCTGCCAAATGTGGGCGTTTTCTACGTAATATTTTCGTTTATCGACTTATACCATGTCATTTTAGTAAGCAGCATTGTTTATGAATGGTGGGGTTCACCTGAGTAGCTTCAGTGGATCATTGATCTGTGCGTTGGACTTCTGCGCGGGTGGATGTTGAAGCTATCGTATAATTTTATATAAAGATTTGTTTACAGTCTATCATTTTATGTATTGTTAACGACACAGCAAACAACATCGATCTCATCGTTAGCCTTGTAGCTTCATAGATGACTATACTGCCACCATCACGTGGGACACATTTTTCTTTATAAAAAATTCTCTATACAAAATCATGTGTATAAAATAAAAGCTTAAAAATATGTTATTAGCTTAAATAGTTTTAGAAAAAATTAATATAAATGTCCCATCTGCTTGTTGATGCCTGTGCATTGAGACAGTATTAGCCGCAATTGTTTCTCGGATGGATTGCTTTAGTTCATACAAATTTGTGGGTTTTGCTTTGTAGACTTCCTGTTTGCAATAACCCCACAAGAAAAAGTCAGGTGCAGTAAGGTCAGGTGACCTGGGGGGTCAACGGAATGTGGAGTTTCTGGATATCAGTTTATTGGCAATTCTGTCATAACAGGATGTGCTATGTTAGGAGTTGCACTATCTTGCTGAAACCACACAGAGTTGAAAGAAATTCTCATTCGGCGTAATTCTGGATAGAAAACTCCTTCAAAATGCTCATGTAATGGTCTCCAGTAACCGTTACGGTGTGACCGTTTTCTTCGAAGAAGTATTGCCCGACAACGCAGTGTGATGAAACTGCACACCACACCGTGGCACGAAGTATATGCAATTCCGTCTCATGCAGTATCTGTGGGTTGGAAGCACTCTGCTTATAAAGTAGATTTGAGCAGATAAGCTTGCTGAAACTCTTGGATTGTTTTGTATGGCAGCAGCTACAGAAGCGATTGTTTCCTCCGTCCGAACTGAATGGTTTCGCTGGTAAGGTCTTCTTTCGACTGTACCATATGCTCGGCAAAATTGTTAACAAGTGTCATTATGGTCCATCTGCTCGGAGGATTGCCGCCACGCGTGCGCCTATACTCTCTTTGAACCGAAACTACGGAAAATCAAAATTATTGTTTCACTATCCCAATATGCCAGTTACCCATTTTTTTTTTAAATCTAAAAATCAATCTGAAAATAAAAAAAAATAACCAGATTGTTTAAACAGAAAAAAATTATTAAATGTTTTTTTTGGTAGCGGCTTTCATCAGATATCCTGAATGATGTTCAGAAACTTATTCGAAATCCCCAAAGTTATTATAAAACAGCTTATTTTAATGAAAAGCTTCCCCAAAAGTTGGTGGTGCTTAAATCTTTTATGAGAAATTAAGATATCGATGTTTAAATATGTTGTTCAAATGTTAAATAATGGCTGACCAATATTTTTTGAACGTGTGCGTCAGATTCAAAATTAAGTTCCTAAAACTAGTGACAGACTTTTACAACTCGGTAATCAACATTTGTTTTTTTTTTTTTTTCAAAATTAATCAATGAAAATATTTAAAATAAATAGGAAACACCGTTGTTTGTTTTAGTTGTTAATTCTTTATTAAAGCAAAAAGTACATAGAATATTCGGCAAATAGACCCCATGGCTTCTTTCGAAAATGCTGAATTTTGTTGATATTGCGTTAAAACTAAATGTACGGATAGTTATGAACGTGTATACCTTTGACTTCATTTCAAATAAACCCATACAAAGAAATCCACTCGTGTAAAATCACATGATCTTTCAATTGTTTTCACTCAATCGGGAGAATACGTGACATGAAATGTCTCATGCAACCATGCTGCATGTCATGTGGCATCATCTTGCTGATACCACATGTTTTCAAAAAACATTACCCAATTTAGTCATAACAAATCATGTCGCTACATCGCGCACCAGTTACTATCACTGCTTCGTTATCCTCATTTTCGAGGGTAACGGTGGCATCATTTCACCAGCTTTAATGCACCGAACAGTTATCAGAAACATGTTTTGAATGCATCTGTTTAACTATAATCACATGTGGGTTCTCTGATGAACCCCAAATGCGGAAATTTCGACAGTTAACGAATCCATCAAGATAAAAATTAACTTTTGCACGACTTTCATTATTTATTTTTTATTTATGTTGTGATTTATTTTTATTTCCAACTTAAAAGAAAAAAACACCCCAAAAAGTGGCTTAAATCTTATATGGACCCAATATAGAAAATAACATTGATAAAGACACTCATTCATAATTCTTTATAGTTTTATTAAGAATGATTTTTTGTCTGGAAAGTTTGAATTTTAAAAATACTTTCACTTGTACTGGAGACATGAACAATGTGCCTACAATGCATAAACCAAATTCATTTCCTACAAGTTTGTCTGTAAAGTTAACGAAAAAGCCAGCGCATTTCGGCATGATTCGGCCAATGTAATTGCCATACAATATGACTTTCTAAATTATGTCTCTATGTTACAAACTATGTGCCCAAAGTAATGCATGCCAAGCCACCCAATGATTAGAACCGTAGTAAACTTGCGCCTTCATATTAAGTGTAAAAATGGAATAAAATTTTAAAATAACACACAAACAAAACATACATTTTTTTTGAAAACATAAACAAAAAAGCATTTATATATATAAAAAAGTCAATTTTCGCCAATTATTGGTAGGTAATTCTTTCCATTCATTGGCATTCGTCAGGCATATTTTACGCACAGAGATATTTTGGTACATTGTAGTCTTTTAAATTCCATGCATAGCATTTCGCAATACAGATAGCTAGTTAGCCATACATAATAACGTGCTAATCACGTATTAATCGTCCAAATCACTGCAAATGAGATCTTTTAAGATCTATAAATTGTGATTGTAGCAGAACTTACAACCTGAATCTGTGTTGCTGCAACATGGCATGAGATCCTTTTCTTCTGAGATTTTTAAGTCTTCTTCATAAACTGTTCTTCATTTCATGAAGAATTGTTCTTCATTTTAGGTTTCAGATTCTTCAACTCTTTATTGGACACTCCCTTGTAGTATTGCAACTGTTAAGCAACCACTTTTTTATACCCTATCCCAAAGGAGTAATTAGTTTTGATACATAGTTTGTAACATAGTGAAATAATTTAGCTAGATATCGCTTAAAGTATATGGATCGACTCAGAATCGATAGCTGAGTCTTGGGCCTTAATTTTTGAGCAAGAATGATGAAATTTGGTATACGTGTTGGGTAAAATTTTAAACATTTTGAAAAAAAAATGTTATGCAAAATCGTTGGTTATGGTAATATAAACTTTTCTTCTACATACCATTTTAACCCACCCTCAATTCTTGGAGGCGTTTCCATACAAAAACCATTTCGATACACAACCTAATAGAATAACCAGGCGAAAAACGATTTTTTTTGTCGAACCATAAATGATTTTGATAAACTGACTGAACAATATGTTCTGACAATGAGATTTTCTATATTTTATCGACATAAATCCCACATTTTGGGATATTAATTTTAAGGATGGACAAGGTAAACATTGCAATCTCAATTATTTTCTATTCATTTAATTTTCTTAAATTTAAAATTCAGTATTTTGTCAGCTACTTAAAGTACCTATATAGGTTGTAACTTGTAAGCTTCTTAGCTTCAATTGCCAATATTAATACCTAACTTCTGAATGAATGTTTTCTTTTCTTACTTAAAGGGTTTTCTTTTTAAACCAACTGGGAAGCTCTTAACGGTTTCTTTAATAATTTCCACTGGTCAATATGCTTGGGCTAATTGGCGTGTTGGTTGAGGCTGCCCAGGTTCATTCCGGACTGTAGCGCCGCTTAAGTAAGTAAGTAATATGCTGTCTCGATAGTGAAGTGGATGCTATTGCACCAGAACACCATTCTTTTGGGTATGAAATCATTTATCGAGCTGCAAAAAGCTTTTAGGTTGAAAGTGTTATGTTTTGATCATATACGGCCACTCCTTTTGAGAAAAACTATAATGCTCAAATTAAGAGTGTCGCCATTTCCCACCAAAAAGTGACCAAGAGTACACTCTCTTCTATATGAAAAATGTGAGGAAATAATCTTAGCATATTGAAGGTTAATTTCTCTTCAATATGCTAAGTTTTAAGAACAAATGACAGAAAAAACAACAATAAAATGTGTGTTTAACACGAAAAGTACTACTTTTCAGCCAATCAGTTCATTCAAAACCCTACTCAAACCAAGACCTCAGTGGCGCAAGTGGCAAGCACTTGGCACGCTACGCACGGGATTACAAGTTCAAACCCTGATTAGGGAATAAAAGTTGTTTCGATAATTATACAGGAAACTGAACGTTCAATTAGCGCCACTATTAGAAGGAATCTGATGAGAATACTTGGTATGAGATATCTATTATAATTCTAACCAACTAAAGTTGTTGTAAAGAATTTGTTGTTATGATTTCAATCATTCAAATAATACACGTTGCCTATTCAGTGTTTTTTTTATTTTTGAGTTATAATCGTTTTATTTCATTAGAATTTTTCAATATGGCAATGCTGCGTACACCACTGGAGTAGAAAAAAAGGAATGTCAAACTACATACTGTTTATATAGAAATTTAACCAAAAACTGCATTTTAATTTTAAGCATAACTTTTAAACTAAATGTAAGCGACATTTAAAAAAAAACATATAAATGATCATCGGTTTGTAAAAAAGTGCAAAAAGTGAGTGGAAGCTAAAGTAAATTCATGCCGTAAACGCTTTTGTTCGTATGTAAAAAAAATTAAGGCACGGTTTTTCTGTGCTGAGTTAATTCGGAGTTAACTCAGAGTTGACTAACACCGGAAAAAAAACTTTATCCAGAGTTCACTCTTGAAGCAGTTTTTCACTGCAGGGGTAAATTTGACTCTGTGTGTGGTGATTTTATTTGATAACACTCATGATTTATCGATTTTGATGTCAAAAAGTTATAGGAACGTATAGAATCTGCAACAGCTAATTTATCAAATGAAAATGACTTTTGTTGCGATCTTACTAGCCTATTCCTTCATAAAACAGTTAAACTCAATTTTTAAGTTTCGAGTAGCTAGGGTGTAAATTTTAATATATCGTACACGTATTTGGTTTCTAAAAATTTGATTAAATATCCATACAAAGGGAATTGAAAATAATTGTTTGTTTGGTATTTTATCATCTGTCAAAAACATAGGATCATATAGTCCCAGGGTTAACTCACCAATCTAGTTTGGTCAACTCGAAATTAACTCTGGATTGACTGAAAAACTACTTTATCGTTTAGTTTAATCCTAAAATAGGATGATCTGGCACTGAAAATGTGTCAATGGCGTTAAAATAGGGGTTAAATTTTATCCAATGGCTAATTTTCGACATTTCTGCAGGGGTAACCAAAATTTTGGCTTTTTGCTGTGTCGATTGGATTTTTTACAATTCTATTTTCATTAATTTCGCATATGAATTGAAATTCTTTATATTTTTTTTTGTATTAAAAAAATGCGGAATAATTTTCAAGAAACCCTAAATTGTTTATTATTACAAGTACATACAAAAAATATTGTTGTATGATTTTTGTTCATGATTAAGGATATGCATCCTACTTTGTTCAAAGTAAAACATATATCGAATATAAAATATACTAAAACGAATGAAATCATAACATTTTTGTAAACGTACATTTTCAGAAACTAAGTTTATTTAAAAATAAAATAAATATTCTTTGCTTCTTATTTTATAATCTGAGTGATGATTTTTTTTCCCGCTACATGTGAATACTGTGGTAATGACTATTAATCAACTCCTCTGTTGTATACCAAATGTCAAAAATTTGCCACTGGATAAATTTAAGCGAGCTTTTGAGCAGTTTAAAATTTCGAAGTCTCTATTCACCATACTAATGTCAAAATTTATCCACTGACTAAATTGAAACACGGCTTCAGAATAGAGTTGTTCAGGACAACGTCAGTTAAAAACTGTCAAAAGACAAACTGACATCATCTGTATGAAAACAAACAAACTTTTGCATAGAATACTTTTTGCTTTTCTCATTGAAATTACATATCTATTCACACTTTGCAATGATACTATTCATGAATTCCACTTTATTTTTATCAATTTTATGATTTAACACACTCTGTTTGTATTTTTATAAGTTAATAATTTGTGTTTCAAAGTAAACAACCTATATTTTTATGTTTTTAATGCAATAACCCCATAAGATAGCACTCCCGCCATTTAATTGTTTTCACATTGTTGTCCTCCAAGTGATTTTGACGTTTTAATGAAAGAGACATGTGAGGGAGAAGTCTCATGAACCATATCAAATTCTCTTGTTTTCCTCCAAATAGGGACAACCGCACTTGTTAGGGAGATAGTGTCGTGAACAACTCTATTCGATCTCTTCTCCCATAAAATTACTCATTTACAAATTTGTTGCCTGAACGACGTGCCCAATGAAACCACGAACACATGCACTGAACATAGCCCAACAGATTGACAACTGTAGGTGCCATTGAATTATTTGTACCAATTTTGGTCTAATAAACTTGTTTCGATTAACTTCTCCATAAAGACATTTCTCGCATTATTTATTAAATTACTCTGAGTTAATACTGTATTCAAAATAAACCAACTAACATTGCAGCATTTCCAGATATTAAAACAAAAATCATCCAGCTAGCTGCAGCCGTTTCTAATTCCTAATCTCACATGACATATCCAATAACCCGCATACTTCGAAATGCGTCGCTGTGCGTCGCATTGCCGAGTACTTTTTCAGCACTGATTTTCAGCGGTCGTGCTTATCAATTTGCTTGTTGAGAGGTGTAGAACTCACGCGAAATGTGCTAAACATGAATCATTTACGTTTATAAAATGAATATATTTTTCTATATTTCGCTTTATTGTAAATATAAATTCAGTGCATAACATTAACTCTAGCCCGGTTTAACTTTTAGTGAATAGTTTTAAATTAAATTAGAAAGCAAAGAAGACACTTGCATCAAAAGGAAAAGAAGCAAATCCTACTGGAAAACCCAAGAACAAACATACAGTTCATTCGAATATGGATATAGCCAAACTAATTGGAAAAACATTCTGGTCTACAGATGTGTGGCTTCCGCCCAACGTCACCTGGCAGGATATAGCACCGGGGTCTCGTCCAGATGTTAAACATGCCGATTACCGAGATCTGATATGGCCACTTCCATTAGCTCTTATTGTGATGTTGATACGCTACGCCCTAGAAAGGTATGCAATTTTGAATCGATATATCTTTTTTTTTCTTGAAGCTAAATTATGGTAAGGCTTGCATTGCTTCCTGGTAAATATTGTTATGTGGTTTTCTGCTGTGAGTATTGCAGAGCGGTCTAGAATAAAAACATAACCTCTCGTGGCCTGGAAACGCCCAAACACGAAAAAGTGCATACGGGAAAAAAAGGAAATGTATATTTCTAGAGTTATCCAGCAGTTCTACAGGCGGGCTAAATTTATAACACACGTTTTTCCCGTTGGTTTTCTTAATAAATATTTGAATGTGTGTTCTAAACTCGTATGACTGATATACATAGTTTAGATTTATTAAAGCCGTCTTTAATCACGTCCGATTAAAGCCGTTCAGCTATGCAAAAGATAATTATATAAAGATATAGATGATAAGATACGCTCTTTTCGTCCAATTATTGCAGTCTTACTGTGGGGCATGCTGGAAAGGTAGTAGGTATTTCTTTGAAACTAGGTCAGCATGTAGGTATACTTCTAGCGTTCTAACATACTGGAGTGTTTATGTTTCTTTTCTGTTGGTGTGTGAGGGTAATGTCAACAAATGATGCCGTGTTACTGACCTTAACCTTTCAAAAGATTTGTCTTTTTTTTTTGTTGCTTCAATTGACAATTGGGTTTCGGTACATGCGACCTCAATTCGGTGTATTCGATGGTTCGTTGAAATGTGTAATTGGTCAGGCGCCGTTTGTTCGGCGATTGGAAAAATTTGTTCTCTTCTGTGTATGATTGTGAGGTGACCAATGGTGAGAGGAATTCAATTTTTAAATTACTTATCTATACCCTGGAATTCGTGGTCTGACATACATATTTAATATATTTCGAAGCTCGTTAACGATATTTACGTCGGGTTGAAATGAATTCATCACACAGTTTGTAGGTAAATAAATTACTTTTATATGAGTTTATTGCTTTTGCGATCGAGATTATGGTGTCTTATTAAACATTCCAGTTATTATGCATATTGTGCCGCTTTAAATGATTAGAATGATTTCACTACGCTTGATAACAGATCTGTTCAAAAATGCACTTTGGTGTTGTCGGTTGTTTCAAGTATCCGGCCATTACATTCCATTGCGAAAATTATGAGTAATGTTTTTGATAGAGGCATTGAGTTATGAATGTTATTTAATGAAAGTAATGTTATTTGCACAGCGAGGACGCTTTAGTTGACAGAAGTCTCACAACGATGAGGTGATAGTAGTGATATATAAGGCGCGTTAATTTTCTGTTTGCTAGCCATTTCTATATACTGAATGCATTACTTCAAATACTATCACCTAGTTGTGTACATGGACATGAAAAGCAACCCTCAGTCACATGCTAAAAGTATCTCGCCTATTGACAGCTAGCAGACATGAAAAGCAATTTTGTTAGTACGATGAAATCGAATTGAATTATATCGCGAATTCTTTCTTGATATGTTTTATGCAAGTCCACAAAGATTTACGTGCTACGCAGTTGTTTATATTTTACTTAATCACTCTAAACAACACTGTTAAAGAACCACATTTTACAATTAAAGAAACAATTGGGAAAAAGTTATTAGGTGCAGCAAACACAAGGTAAAACGAATTGCATACCAGTGTATTCAGAATTAATGTTCGGTTGCAATATCACAGTTATAACACCAGTAAGATCTTCCAAATGAGAACTCTTTTAAGTAACCCAACTTAATCTGACATCACACAAGCTCTGAAAACAAGGAGCAGTATGAGCAGTGAACATTTCGGGTTGTGTACCAATTGTATATGTATAAGTGCATACAATACATGAATTCAACAAAAACTGTTATATCGGACTAATATACAATTTTAACAGTTTTTGGGACAGATTGGGGCTTTTTTAATTCATACAACTTATGAACACAAACGAGGCGCGAAAATAAGGAGCAAATGTTGTTAGAAAATAAAAAATTAAATTTTTTTTGGCGCAACAGGCTTGTTAGTACCCAGGGGTGAGTTTTCTCATAACCATTCACGTTCGTGTGTACTTCTTGCACGGTGGCGGGACCTCCTGTTTTATGCCGACTACAAACGCCGAATTTGAGATAAGCATTTCTTGACAATTGGATGATCACGAGAGGAGGGCCGGTGAACAAAAATGTAGGTGCTGCAACGGCTTAAAATCGAGCCCATCCCTTCTGCGCGAGTTCATCGCAATAACCATCCCGCCACTGAGCCCGTGGCGCGAAAATTGTGCCTCCGGTTTTGGCTGTAAGTTTTGCACAATCCTCTTAAAAATCATTTCATATTTTAAGTTACAACTCCAAGGAATTTAAAACAGATCTACATTTATTTAAGAGTGACTACAGGAGAATTCGCCTCTTCACAATAATCCAATCCAAACCTAAAGTAAGCTTCCATTTGTTGAGCTATGTCTTTTCTTCCAATGTCTTTAAAATTGAAAAGTAGAATTACTACTGGCCCGTCTGCGGGGTGTGCAGTTTCTTTCCGACAAATTGATGCTCTTGACTTCTAGTTGACTTCTTCTTGATTAGGTTTGGTTTTATTGGTTATTGGCTCGCGAGGTTATGATGTGGAGCTTCGGGTGTCCGAAAAATATAATCCTTAAAGTGCGATCCTTTGCAAAAGCGGATGATTTGCTCCATAGGGATATTTGTCAGATCCTATAGAGCTTTGTAATAGTGTAATAGAAACTGAAGTGACACATTAGGTTTGTAATACATATCTTCTCCATCTCCAGGGTCGCTACATTTCCTGTATAAGTGATGCATGTTGCTGGAATGCTTACGCGAAAGGCTGTGCTTGACTTGTTATTGCTCTTACCGCTCTTGAAGTTGATGCCCAATTTGGGGTTATAAGTTTGTTTTTATGCCGTTTTTTTTCCAGCCAGAGATCTTTGGTAAGTCGGGTATGGAAGCGCTGTGTGTATATCCTTGTCTAGCTAATCCGCCTGTCTTGTTCGTTTCCTATTATTTTATTTTGTTATTTCTGGACCATCTTGCATGAACCCTTAGCTAGCGTACAATAACTCGTGATGTACCAACATTTGATGCTTAAACTTTTATGGTCGGTTGAAAATCTTTGTAGATGGATATATCCTCATATTAAATGTCTAGTTAACTAAACTACAGCTTTTCTTACCCGATATTTTGATCCATCAATGTAGATTGCTGTTTCCAAAATGGATACCACGTTGTTGGTATTTTCATTTAATGATATCAAAGACATATCAATGGATGATTAAGTCAGATATTCCTTACTCATATGCCAATTAAAAAAACAGGTTCCAAGCTTTTCTCAGTTGTGCTGCAGTTTTTGTTGCTGTATCATTGACGTGAAGGTTAATTGGTGTAACTTTGAGGATTGCCTCAAGTTGGACTCGTACGCATGGCTCCTGTTATCAGTAAATAAGCTATCCTTTGTATTTTGGTGCACAATGCAACATGTTTACCTTTTTGATAGGATTCTACAATACTAAGAAACCATATGTGAAAATCTGTCTTATTACGGCTGTGCGTAGACATTTCGTAATCTTTAAAAAAATGCCCCCAACTGTACACAGCAATGTTTGCTTATTTTATGATGTCTTTGTTATTAAGGTCCCAGATATTTTGTGCCAGTTGCGGTTTAAGTGGTGACTGCAGAGGTCGGAAGAGGAAATTCCAGCATCTATAAATTGCTGGTAAAAAAATTAGTTGCGTTTTTTTTGGATTCACACCCAATCCATTTGCTAAGTGTGTTCAGAATTGTCTGTAGGACTTCGCTGATGTTTGATGAAAATTTACCGCATGCCATGAGGACTTGTGTCTCTATTGCGGTGCAGTATAATTTCTTTAGCACTGAGCTTGATAAAATTAACCAAAGAAGTGGCATAGTACACGTCCTTAAAGATTTCTTCTTGCTGTTGACAGCTTTTTAGTGTGGTTATTATACAGTTGCTAACGGCCATATTTGTATCAGAATTTTCAAGTCAGTCACCTTTGATTGCTTTAGTTTTCATGTTATTCGACACTCCGTGTATATCGAGAAAGACTGCCAACGTATACTCCTTGCAATGTAGTGATTTCTTCACTGTAAGAAGCACCCTATGTAGGAAGTTTCTTCCGTATTGCCTTTAACGTAGGCGAAGGTGAATATTTTAGCTTTATTAGCGTTGCGTTTGGTATGTAGGTCCACTAGTCTTTCCATGTTTTTAGTAGCATGACAGGCTTATTGGTTTGAAATCTTCAACTAATGTTTGGCTGCCTTTATCCGGTTAGGAAATGAAATTGACGTTTAGTTCTCAACAAGCTAGGGAAGGATAATTAATGCTTAAGCAGCTGGGAAGACAACTTCTAGTATCGATATAATTTTTGTCTCGTTTTTTTTTTTGGAGCATAATATTGCTTATTTCTTCTGGACCTGATGGCTTACAGAGATTGAAAGTGTAATTGACTACCGATTTTTATTCCACAGACGCCACTTTTGGATTCGGTGAAAATATATTTTCAGTACTAGGTCCACAGTTTAAGTTGCTGATTCTGTTTAAGTTTCTTCCGAAAATTTTCAAAAAGACTGTGCCATTGGGTGCCTTTCTTTTTCCAATTCTGATATATTTTTAGTAAAGTTGGAGGGAAATCGTAGGGAAATGGATTATGTTGTATAATAATTTAGCAAAGCACGGAAATACTGAAATTGATAAGACGAAGAGAGGAAATGCTTAGCATTCTTGGTTCCGCGTATGCCACTGTTGAATTGTTGAAGGGATGGAATGGATGAAGCTATTTTGTTTGAACATTTCTTGTTATAATAGCTGCAGAAGAGTGTAAGAAAGGAGACATTCATACGATATTCAAGCAAGACTATAAGGTTCGGTAAGGTTCGCTATTGCCCGATTTTCTATTCTGTAGTAGATGTTGCACCTGACCATTTAAAGGCTATGAACTCAAGTTTGGGGCATATATACGATTTATATTTTGAGACTAGCCTGTACGAGTAAGAAAGTTGATGTGCGCCATAAAATGTTATACGTTCTCATGTACTGGAGGAGATTACGCACAATCTGGCAACATGGTACTTGCTGTTCATTTTACAGCAAGCATATTAGCTTTGTCTAGAGAGATGGGAACTGGAATGTTATTTTAATTGAGCGTTGGTATGGATGATGATGTCGAAGAGTTTTTTTTTTAACGACGTCCAAAAGTTTTTACTACCTTTGTTACATAGTAGAATTTTTTGTATAAACTTTTTATCGTGTTAGAATTTGACACGCTGAATGTGGGCATTGCAGTTATGACTCGCTCCTTTGAACCTCCTCAGTAAGATTATTGTTATTTCCCCCTACAGTTCGAGTCATACCACCGGTTTGCCTAAGGTTTGATACACTTTCCCCGTGGGCTATAAAGGATTTAATACCCAGCGATTTTAGGAGTTTGTCCTTTAAGTTAGCTGAAGATGGAGAAGGTTACATGACATGGCAAATATGCACGAAATGTTTTAAATTCGATTTGTTTAAGGCTTTTCTTTTAAAATTTATAAACAAATAGAAATTCGTTTAGCTATTTGGTTTAAAGCAAATACAGAAATATCTATTAGTTTATATATAAACAGAATAAAACGATGGACAATAACGATTACGGAACATTATTGTTCCTTATTGTTCTATTAATGATGCTTATTTCAGATTAGATTAGAAACATACATAGATGTTTAAATGTGTTACCTATGTACTTATGTAGATAAAAAAATACGATTGTCAAATATACAAACAAATTAGTTTATTTTCTATTATTAGAATAATGTTACGTACATAACAGTATCAAAGCTAAAGTTAAAAAAAAGATTACTGTAAGATTGATTTATTCCGTTGATAATCGTTGTGACATACATTTGTGTGCTCATACAATTTGAACCGTCTCGAGGCAGTAAACTCTTCCTAAACACCAATTTATGTGTGATGACTAATTTCGATTTAACGATTTGTTTACTTATGAAACATAGCATGCAGCTGTCACCGACATGTTAACAAGTTTCAATACACCAATTGCCACAAACTTAGCTACAACCAGTGTAATTGCGTCTACTTACGATGTGATTAGTTTAATAAACAACATCTCATTTGCTGTAGATTTGTTATTTCGTTGGTGATAGGATGTTTAACTAAAATCGTAATAGCTAGGGACACTAGGCCTGGAAATAATCCTGTCGACTGTGACTCAATCTAAGTTGCGTCCGGAAGACTGTTAAACGGCAATGGCAAACAATCTACAACTCTCGGGCAAGCAAAAACATTTAATTTTGGCGACGATATTGAAAGCCACCAGCCACTCGACCTAAACGATGTGATGATTCCAATACTAAACTTAGAGATTCTTATTATTCGAAAAATTCAAGAGTTTAGACAGGATTAACTGTTGTCATATTACTTTAGTATTGATCTTGAGAGGATTGTGTAAAACTCCCTAGCTTACCTGTGCCACATAAATTTGTGCAACTACTAACTAACGCTAACGATATTGAAATCAAAGGTCGGACCAAACGAGTTGTTATCCCAATTCTTGAGGGTTTACAAAAAAAAACGTTTATGGTCTGTTTGACTGTAAACGAGGGGTTTAACAATTAGTGCACGAGAAAAATCACCAAAAAACCGTGCACAAATGTAGGCAGTAAGCTAAATATCTGGGTGACTGGAGACGGTTTTGTCTAGGAATGGCAGGGTTTCATTGCAGTTATTTATATAATAAATGTATATCCATAGTTCTTAGATACGTATAAACAGTGCAAAGTGCACCTGGAAATGAATTGCAAGGCTAATATTCTCGATCCTATAAAAATGCAACCTAGCGCTTTACAGTGTAATAAGACAATCGATCGAGCAGAAATATGTGAAAATATACCCTTGTGTGGTGCTACCATCTGAGGGACAGATATAAAACCATTTCCAAACATTATCGAAGCTCTAAAAACCATTCCTTCCGCGGCCCCTGATTACAACTTGGTTTACATGAACACGGATGGGTCTAAAAATGGCCATGGGATTTGTGAAGGCGTCTTTTCCGACAGGTTTAATTTCGCCTTCCTAAGGAACGTAACATTTACCAGGCAGAATTCGTTATAGTTAGTCTTATCCATACCCTGGCTGAAGTGTAACATGATATCCACCAAAGGTGTTTTCATCTTCAGTGACAGCCAAGCGTCAATCAAATAGCACAACTTGTATACTGCTAACCAGAAGAGGTTTCTCAGTTTGACAAAGGGGAAAATATTTTATATCGGTTTCCTCAAAGGACGCTCCTCCAAAAGCATATACGCAAAAAGGTTAAGCTTTGTCAGTAAGGGTTACTAAAGATCATTTCGCACTCCCTAATACAATTCTTTGTTGACAACCTAGGTGATCAGTGTCTTATATAAGATCGTTTTGGTAGTTCGAGTTAGGGGCTTTACTACTTTATTGCCCTCTTGGACCGAAGAAACAGAGATTTGCAAGAGTAATTCTTCGTTTAATTTCTGACAAGATGCTGTTGTCAGAGTTAATAGCGGAGCAGAGATAGACAAAGTCCCGTACTATCTCAAAGTTATATCTGTCAATGGTGACGTTCTGTCGAATTCGTCGATGTTGTGTGTCCTTTCGTGTTGACAGCATATACTTAGTCTTACTCTCTTTACTGCTAAACACATTTTTGCCGCTTCATTCTCTATACTTGCAAACATGGCTATGACATCACGTTGAGTCCTTCTAATGATGTCAACATCGTCGGCGTACGCTAGTAGTGTCACCGATTTTTGGAAAATTGTTGCTCTGGTGTTGGCTCGCAAGGTTTTCACAATCCTCTCAAGAATCAAATTGAAGTGACATGACAGCGCATCGCCTTGCCTAAATACTTTTTTGGTATCTAATGTGTCGGTGAGTTCGTTTCCGACCCTTATGGAGCAACGAGATCCTACACAAACGGACAAGTTTGGGCGGTATACAAAAACTAGACGTCGTATGCGGCTCTGAAATCGATGAATATGTGGTGGGTATCGATTTGGACTCCTCGGGTTTTTTTTTTAGGATCTGCTGAAGTGTGAAAATTTGATCGGCTGTGGACTTTCCTGGTCTAAAACCACACTGATAAGGGCCGATCAGGTTGTTGGTAAACGGTTTCAGGCGTTCAAATATTACGGAAGATAGGATCTTGTAGGCGACGTTGAAGAGACTTAAGCCTCTGTAGTTGGCGCAGTTTAGAGGGTCTCCTTTTTTATGGATCCGGCAAACGACGCTGAGGTTTCATTCTTCAGGCATATACTCATCTGAGCAGATTATGCGTATGAGTTTATCAATGTTACATAACAAGTCAACATATTGCTTTCTTCACTTCACTCAGGTTGGGTGGTTGGCATTTTTCGCTGTCGTTGACAATATTGGATGATTTGTTCTACCTGACAGCGGAATGTTCTTCGTCATCGACGTTTAACAGTCTGCAGAAGTGGTTCTTCCATATCCTCAGCATCGACTGTGTTTCAACTACGATATTTCCTTGTTCATCTCGACTGCGATCATCTGTCGGCATTCTTCATCAAACCAGGGGTTTCTTGCTGGTGGGCGCGAGAAACTTAGCACATCAGTTGCGGCTGATCTAATGACTTGTTGGCATCGTTGCCATTGTTCTTCGACATTCGATACTGGCACTTATAACAAATCCGCATCCGAATAGTCATTGTTTCTGCTCACTATAACACTGTCCGTAGTAGATGTCACAGTTTTTCATCCTCTTTTTGCCCGGACCATCCCATCGTATTTCCTGGATGACAGTAATATCTGCTCTGTAACACTTTAGGGGTTCCGCTAGTTGTTCACTTACACGTCTCCTGTTTAATGTTCGCACATTCCAGGTGCAGATACGATCGTCGTTGTCCTTTTTTCGTTTAGCAGGGTCGTCAACAATAAAATCCGTATTTTCCGAGGCTATTGGTTGCTTCGTAACAAAGTGGGTATTTAAGATAACGTACAACCCCCAACCTCGAGGGCCACTTCCAATTTATTTGATACCCCTAAGATACGGGACCATCAGTATTCACTACGGGATAGAGCGCTGCCGACAACCTGTTGTCCGAATACTTCAAAGCAGCTCATCTAGGTTCGCCTGGGGCAGCAGGTCGTGTATTCATTCCGTGTCATTCCGACTAGGCATTTGAAAAAAATCTGCATTATAAATTCTTTCCCTATTTTGAGAAGTGTGGAGAAAGGACAGTACATTGTGTACAATTAGCTCGGTTTAATCTTGTTTTGTTTATAGAAACTATTAAAAATGTTACAGAGGTCCTAAGTGCTTCGTCAAAGGGCTTAACTACTTAAAAACCTATGAACGACTACTATTGTGAGATATAGCTGTTAAAAGTGATAGCGAACTCAAAGTAGATAACAAAGTCTTCATAATAATGGTAAATTTATTTCGAGGCACTATTTCTAATCAGAAGTTAATGAATACAACGTGTGCGTAGTATCAACTAATAAAGTGTTTATACGACTTTGCGTAATATCAACAGAAAGCCGTTTATAAATTGTTTACTTAACAAACACATGAGTGTTTGCATGCGTATGCAGTAGACGTGTTTTGTACTCACCGTTTACTTTTTTTTTTAATTTTTTTATTTCTTAATATTAACTGAGTTATTAGTGTAAGTGTGATACCTTATAAATTTATAAACATAGATCCATGTATTTTAAACATTTTTATCGGTCCATAATAAAAAAAATATTTTTTTACAAATAAAATAAAATTATGGATTTTGAGTCTGAATGCACTGAAAAAAAAGAATCACTCTCTTCGCCTGTTATGGTCCTTGTGGTAAAATGTTTCATGCGAAGTGGATAAGGTTAACGCAACAGTGGGCACTTTTTGGTATTGCATTGCTCGCATAAATTGTCACTGTCCAGTCTCGCCTTTAAAATGTCGACTTTTAAACCTGACATTGCTAAGCTCTCAAAAGGCTTTAAAGACCGTATCCACTGTCTTCCTTCTTAGATCCATGTGTGTCAAGTGATGTTTCCACGTCTACAGAGTCCTTATCAAGCTCTTTAGATGACACTAAAAAGATAAGTTACTCTGTAATCACGTCCATTTCGTCTACCCCTTGCAAAATATCCAACTATGAAGTTGTCACAGGAATACAAAAACGTGTCAACAATTCATCGTCGGCAAATCTGAGGGCTTAATGCTCAAATATAAGAATCCAAAATCAAGGCAGAAGCACAGAACAACGACGTTCCTACATTGTCGGTAGAGTCCTCACTGTGTGATTTTTCTCCTTCTAGCGTTACCCTATCATCTGATCAAATTCGAACAGTAATCGAAAATATATCAATTCCTAAATCGAAATCGATTTTTATTTCACGGCTAATTAAACCTTTCGGTTGACGATCAATTAAATGTTCCAAAATCAGTAAACCAGGTATCTTTGTTTCGTCATTTAAAATACCTGTCCCTGGCCTAAGCCTCGTAAGCCGCAAAGAAAACAGTACTTTAAAAAAAAAATAACTCCATAGACTTTCCCCTTTGCTATCAAAATGCAAGAGGGCTCCTCACAAAAAAAAGAGAAAATTTTCGTAAATCACAAGCACTTTTCTTAACGCCATTGAAATATGTAGTCTGTGTTAAGATAACTCAGTGGTTCAATGGCGCGATGCTTGGTGCGGTTAACTGACGGGCATAAGGCCCTCCTTTCGTGATAATCTGACAAATCATCCGAGTAGTATCAAGCTTATCTCGTTCGGGTTTGGCATAAAACAGGTGCAAAGAAGTGCAGAAAGTGTGCAAAAATTCCATAATTTTTTTTAAGATATCGTCTTTTCACTCTATATTCAGGCGTTAGAATACATCTTCGACTTAGCTTGTTGTGACAGTACGGTTTTGTAGCTGGGCGATTTTTACTTACCACACATACACTGGGTGCTTTCCGAGGGAGAACCTCATTTCATACCATCTGAAGTCTGCACAGCAAGAGCTACTATTACTTGAAAACATTAAATCGTTTGACTTGCAGCAAACAATCTGTATACAAAATCACAATAATCGAATTCTTTATTTAGTTTTTTCCTTTGACACTGTTAGTACTGCAGTACCAGAATCTAGTACCACTATTTCTAACATGGACAAAAATCATCCTCCACTGGATATTTTCATTGACATTGACTTTCATTTGCACAAAAATGCTGACTCGTATGATCGTTCGTACTCTTTTGACTTTCGGAAACCGAACTATCAACAGCTATCCGTCGAAATTATTCTTTCGAATGTGTATATTCATATAGAAGAAGCTGTTAAAAATAGGTATCTTGTAATAAAAGATTGGATAGAACTATTCCAGTCGAGCATTCTAAAAATGATGTGACCAGCATCCTTGTTACATGAAAGAGCTTAAATCTCTTCGAAATAGACGTAACCGGGCCTAGAATAATTTTGTAAAAGCCAGAATCATTAAATTAAAAATCAAATCATTATTTAATTATTTTAATGATTTATCATTTAGTCGTTTACATAAAAGGTATTTACATAAACGTCGAAAATCTGCGCTAGTCCAATCGTCTTTCTTCTTTGTTGCATTAATGGACACACACTCGTTCTGCAGAACGGAAGCAGACCTGCTTAAGTACAATTTTAAGTAGTCACTAAATGTTCATAAACGTCAGTTGTGCTCAATCTTAATTGTGGATTAATAACAAGGGAGAAGAATGGACCAACCTTTTTAATGTCCTCTACGATGTTTTTTTTTTCTTTTTCCCAGAATTGAATTATTTTTCCATCAGAATTCTTTTATGAATTAATAGCTTAGTTTTCCCCACATTCCACAGTGCAGCTTCTCCTTACCTTAAAAAAAGACAAATGTCTTTTGAAACACACAATTTATTAAAAATTTGCCAATAAAACTTTTATTTTCAGACTTAAAATTTGTTTTCTTTATCTCCTGCACTTTCGTCAGTCAAAAAATATGGGTGCACAATCTGCCGGATGCTGATGAGACTTATGGCGTTAATGAACATATCGTCTGTACTCCATCTGGGTCTGTTCGATCAAAAATCTGAGTTTATGAACACGTCTAAATCAGATCTTAGTTAGGCAGACATTTACGAAAACATCCAATGACTAAATAGTCAATATGGAGATCGCTCTTCAAAGTGACCCTAAAAGGTTTTGGGGATTTTTCAATTCGAAAAGAAAAACGGATGGATATCCAGCCAACTTCTCTTTCAAAAACATCGAGATCTCTTATCTTATCAAACCTATTCGCAGAGAATTTCAGTGAATCAGTGCAGTGTGATATCATTTATTTATTGATACCCCTCTAGCCTTAGACAAACATTGTTTCAGTTATCTCAATGACTGTCCTCATGTTAGTTTCAGCAATGTTTAATTTGTCCAATGGGTCCAATTTCCGGTGACTTTTTCCAACATTTGTGGGCATGTATCAGCAATAACTCGGCGAACTTTGTCCTCAATCGTTTCGGGCTTTTCGGCGTAGACTACCGATTTCACAAATGGCCACAGAAAATAGTCAAGCGGCGTTAAATCGGACGATCTTGGAGGCCAGTTCACAGGACCAAACCGCGAAATTATGCGCTCACCGAACGTTTTCTTCAACAATTTAATTGTAACACGAGCTATGTGACATGTTGCGCCGCCTTGATGAAACCACAGCTCCTGCACATCATGGTTGTTCAATTGATGAACAAAAAAGTCAGTAATCATGTAACGTTATTGCCAGCATCGTTTTTAAAGAAGTACGGAGCAATTCCACCAACCCATAAAGAATAAAAAACAGTCAGTTTTTGTTGATGTTCGGTGTCTCAACATACACTTGAGGATACATAGACTGATTCAGGTCTTCCTCTACGCTACGCTCTACAGCAGCAATGACTTCTTCTATACGCACTGTACGAGGTCTCTGTGGATGCGTATTATCATTTAGAGTAAACGTGGTGCGAAAACGTTCCATACGAATTAATTGCTCTGATAAAATGGACGTAGTGCGCGATATGTATTTCAAACAGAATCATGATTTTCAAGTAAATTTGCACAATTTAGAAGCGTTGTTCAGACGTTAGTCTATTCACTTTGAAATGCCAAACCAAACTAAAAAAAACACTTGACTTCTGACAAAATGGCCGCCAGTTAAAATAGTATTGCCAACTTAAAGCTCTATACCTATAAAAAAAATCACCTGAGTCAGTCTCCAAAGCCTTTGACCAGTTATCACATAACATAATAATTTGTAAACTGAAGGCGTATGGATTCTCTCCAGGATTCAGAAATTGGGTTAAATCATATCTCTCATTGGAACTTACCAAGTAAAATGTAGAGGTTCCAAGTCTAATCTGGTGTACCTCAAGGAAATCATTTAGGTCCAATTTTATTTATACTTGTAATTAAAGATGTAATAGCTTGTATTCCAGATAAAAAAAATATATGCTGATGATATTAAAAAAATCGAATGTGTCGGAGATCTAAACAATTCGCTTTTTCTACACACCGATTTAAATAGTTTTACCATCATTTGGTGTCTTGAAAGTAAGTATCAGCATATGACATTTTCACGAAAACGTGCAGTTTTAATTATATTCTGTCCGGGAACAATCTCTGTCGTGTGAACAGTTTTAAATATATAGGTGTTTATTTTGATAATAAAATGGAGTTTAATGAACACATCAACATTATCATATTATCAATAAATCCAACTCTATGTTAGGATGCTAGTTAGTGCGATGAACTGCCGCGCAGTAGGTCTGGGTTTGATTCCGAGGCGTAGCAACACTTAAATGAGTTTTCACTGACCCTCCTTCGTGATGATCTGAGAAATCACCCGAGTAGAATCCACTGTCAAGAATAGCTTATCTCAACTTCGCCTTTCGCAGTTGGCATAAAACAGGAGATCCCGCCATCGTGCAAGAAGTACACACGCACACATAAATGGTTGTGAGAATGCTACGCTCTGGGTACTACATGCACCAAAAATTTGTATTAGTTTTGATACATAGATTGTAACATAGAGAAATAACTAGATAAATTATTTCTCTATGTTACAAACTATTTTGTTGGACTCAGAACCGCTAGCTGAATCAATATAGTCATGTCTTTCTGAACTTCCATCTGTAAATTACCGATTTTTAATCCTTAAAATCTGATCTAGGATAATGAAAATTAGTAGAAATTTGGCTCATTGTCCATGTTTACAGAAGAATTGCAAACATTTTCAAAATCCGCCCTCTCTAACGTCCACTTTTAGAAAAATATTGTTTTTAGTCAAACCGTAAGGAAATTTGAAAAAGGGTTGAGCAAGATATTAAGACATTCTCAATAGCTATATTAAATCAACATAAAGACTTTTGCCACACCCTTTTTGTGGGCGTTTTCGGTAAAAACAAATTTAGGCAAATTCGAACAAAGAGCGTTCGATGAAAATATTTCAAGAATAATATTATGAACGTCTTTAGATCATTTTACCTATGGGTTTTTCTATAAAAAGCGATTTGTAAAGCCTAACCAATACAAATACTTGGCATTTTTCGAACGATAATAGTTGAAGACAAACTATCTCAAGAAGATGTGGTGACAATGAGATTTTCTATTTTATCATCCTCGCTACGACACAGGTCGTGTTTTAAAAAAAAGGCGCAAAGCGTGAAAATTTTTTTCAGATACATGAACGAACATGGATTCATAAACGGTTTTTATATAGCCAGTATATTTTGTCCGTTGAGTCATCGGTTAAGCGAAAAGCAAATCATTTTGGAATTTAATTAATTTAAAATAAAATAACTCTGGTTTATCTAAGGTTAGAGTTTGAAAGTGTAAATACAAATGAATTGACGAGCACTTGCGATTTATTTATTTTTTTAATCAATATATAATTAATCTCGGGTGCACTTAGCGCAAAACCATTATTTTAATCTTCCTGAGTTATAAAATGTCGGTGTATTAGAATTTTCGGAAAAAGATATAAAAAAAACGCATTAAATAAATCAAATTTGAACATAAAACCTAATTCGGGGGGTATACCAGTAGTAATATTAAAAAAAATTGTTTATTGTGCTTTATCGGTTCATTAAATGTTGTATTTAACCAGTCATTATTTTCTGGTGAGTTTTTAAATGAATCAAATAATTATTTTATAACTCCAATCTAAAAAAATGGTTTAAACAAAATGTAGATAAAATGGTATGAAAGCATTGTTGAGGAGAAAATGTTATCTTCATGGTAAAAGGGGTAATCTCTAATAAGCAACAGTGCTGCCAATTTGACTTTATTAACAAAATATGTAAAACCTTTGGAAACAAGTGGGGACTTCAAACAAAGATGACATTGTTGATGCACAGAGCAGTGTTACGTCCAACTCTCAAGTACGGCTCACTAGTATGGTGGCCCGCATGGGATACAACCTCACAAAACTAAAAGGCTGCAAAGAACAGCCAGTATAGGCACCAAGGTCGGCACCAACGGACACCCTTACTGTGCTATTGAATCTCTTGCCTCTCGACCTACAAATTAAAGATACCGCTTTATGCAGCTCAGTAAGACTCAAGAAGTCAAGATGCTGGATTTTAAGGCTGTATGGCCACAGTTAACCTGGGCTCTTTCCAAACGGCTTGGTCACGTTTTTAACAGACTACATCACATCCACACTAAGCTTCAAGAAAGGCTTCCACGTAGGTTTTACTACCAGAGCTCAAGGAAAGAGAAATGAAGTAGTAAGAGATTTCCACACTGTCGTCTACACCGACGGATCTAAATCGAACTATAGCGGGGGGTCCGGAGTCTACTCGGAATCATTGAAAATATCAGTATCATACCGCTTATCGGATTTTGCCTGCGTATTTCAGGCGGAACTACTTGGGCGTGATACTACGAAGAAGCAAAAATTGTCATCGTCAATTGTCAAGCTGCCAATAAAGCCATTAACTCGGCTACCATATCCTCCAAGCTGGTACAGGAATGCTGGAACAAACACTTCTCTGGCTCCCAAGGCACAAAGACATTGAAGGAAACGAGCGTGCAGAGGAGCTGGCCAGGCAAGGCTCAGCTCTACACGGATCACTTGCGGTAAGGGCAAAAAATCTTGCCAGGTGCGGTTAAGGGACAAATCCACACACAATTCTTGAAGAAGGCCGACTCCAAATGGAGAAGGTTTACAAATTACGTTTTATCAAAGAAGATATGTCCTTCCTACGACAAAAAACACAACGAACGATCTACTGAATAGAACCCGCCCAGACATTGCAAAAATTACGGCGATAGTCACGGGACACTGACCAATTGACCTTGCAGCCAAACTAGGGATCCCATACAACCCCCAATGGCACAGTTGCGGGAACACAAATGAGAGAGAAAATCCTCTCCCATTTAATCTGCAAATGTCTGGCACTAGCAAATGTCAGATTGCTTGCGTTAGACCAACCTTAGCGACATCTCGGCTAAAATGCTACAAGTTCTTATCCGTTTTCTTAACCTCACAGGCTGCCTGTATCACATCCTCAACAATCAACATAATAAAGGTCACTCGAGTCGTGGTTGCGAAAAGGCACTATTTGGGTTCATGCTGAACCGCCACTTCTACCTACATACTCTACACTGACTTTACAAAAGCCATTGATAGAGTGCACCACATCCAAGTTTTATAATACTTAATACTTAAATGGTTTCATAATTATTTAACAAGCTGAAAGCAAATGGTAAAGATCGATGGTTATACTTCTTGCGAAATTGTTATGACATCCGGTGTTCCGCAACGTAGCCATTTAGGCCCATTGCTCTGTTTTGAATGGCATTCATGATAGTTTTATTCCGATTTTAATAGTTTGTCCGCATGTTGTAATCATAACGCTTAACATCGCGAAATGTATTTTTTTTACAGCATTCCATTTAAATACACCTATGAACATGAAGTCTAAGAGCTTACGAAATAAGTTAAGATCTCGGGGTCAAAAAATGACCCTCATAATGATTTTCTTAAGTGAAACTGCAAGTACTTTCGTGATGTATCTAGCCTTAAAACTTTATACTGCTCGTTTGTCGGAACGCGGTTGGAATACACGTTCATCATATGGGAATCGCCATATGAAATGCAGGCAGTTCAGAAAAATTTCACGAGATATGCATTCCGTAAAAACGTCTGACGAATTGCCTAATTATGATAAAAAAAAAATTGAACAAATAGGCTTGCAAGGCGTAAGTTTGTACTGAATATTCTGAATTATCATATTATTTGACCGGAATTGATTACTCTTATAAATTTATATGCTCCCAGTTAAAATATTTGGCCTACACAATAGAATAATATGCGACTACTTTCTTACTTAAGTTTCGCTACAGTCCGGAATGAACCGGGCCTCAACAAATATGCTTCACTACGAGTATTGGTTTTCGGAGACAGAGTATTTGGTTTACATGTGCTACCCATCTTAAGCGTCCAATGTGGATTTTTTTTTTTTATGACCTGACCTATGTCGCTGTACAGCTCGTATAATTCGCGTTTGAGTCTTCGTCTCCTTAGCCCATCAACAAAAACAGTACCGAATTTCTCACTCAAAACGTCCAAGAAATTCTTTATCCGCATACACTTAATCTTACCCTTATTTACTGCTTAACCCATAAACTACATCCAAAATATTTAACATGGAGGTAACATGAGTCTTAGGCGACGTCCGTGATGAATCAGTTCGCCACCTTGGCTACAACTTGGCGTATTTTACGCAATGATCATGGTATAAAAGCATAAAAAATTCATTTGGTCTTACAATTCGTGTAAGACCGACCTTCCGAATTGTCGTCTTTAAAGTCTGGAAGTTCTTGAAAATCGATTATTAGCATGAGGCCATTCCTGGCTACGTCGAACTAAAGCCAAATTGACTAATTTGGGAAGAGAATCAACTCAACACGACCTGGAATTACATCCAGACGAAACAACTGGTTGGTGTGATTTATGGCCAGGTGGAGGCATTTGTTCATATTTTTTCAAAACGTAACTGTGATTTGGTTCCCGTTATTGCGCAATGGTATAGGACTATTTGCTGCCAGAAAGTGAAGCCTTCAGGTCATTTGGGATTCAACAAAGCGGGGCTTAGGTTAGAGTGGTGATTTCCAGTTTCTAATTTGAAAACCATAGAGAGCTCCAGTTAAAACAGAAGGGGCTTTTCCAATCACATATAGCAAATGTTTTAAGTCAGTAGGTGATTTTTATTTGTAGGTTCGGTCTTTTCATTAGAACGCTCCCTCTTAAGGCCAACCCTTCATTATTTATTTAGCAATATTTTCTAGATTTAACAATCTTTCTAACCAGAACATTATTTCTCATTACTCCCCAGGTTCTGGATAGCACCAATTGGAAAATCATTTGGAATAAAAAGCTCAAGACCAAAGAAAGCATCAACAAATCCAATCTTAGAAGATGCGTATGAAAAATCAAGTCGGTTAGGTCACAAAACCGTAAGATAACATTCATCTTGCACATGTGAATGCGCAAACTAAACAAAAATTTTCTTTTCAGGTCTTGAGCTTAGTAAAACAAACAGATTTGACTGAAAGACAAATCCAAAGATGGTGGCGTCTGCGTAGAGCGCAAGACAAACCGTCAACGTTGGTGAAGTTTTGTGAAAATTCCTGGCGTTGCATTTACTACACGTACAGTTTTATATTCGGAGTAATAGTATTGTGGGATAAACCCTGGTTCTGGGATATCAAGAACTGCTGGTATGGTTATCCTCATCAGGTATGTGTAGAGTAAAATTTATATAAAAATGTGGTTTCGATTAATTTGGTTTATTTTCTGCTTTTTTAGTCGATAGAAAATGACATTTGGTGGTACTACATGATCTCAATGTCATTCTATTGGTCTTTAACTGGAACTCAATTCTTTGATGTGAAGAGGAAAGATTTCTGGCAAATGTTCATACATCACATGGTTACGTTGCTGTTGATGTCACTCAGTTGGGTTTGTAATCTGCATCGTGTTGGCTCGCTGGTACTCGTGGTGCATGATTGTGCTGATATATTCTTAGAGGTAAGTAAATATTTATTAAAACAGTGTATGGAACCAAGTGCATCCAAACTCTTAGGTTGCCTTGACAAAAAAGAAGAAACACATCCAATTTGTTTGATATCCTTTTATTCGAACATACCTTAGAATAGACCTCTCAGGGTGTTAAGTCTGTGCATTATAAAGCTCCTCTTTGTATGCATTAGAGTTTAACCATAATGTCCAGTAGGATCAAAACTGATGACATATAAGTACGGAAAATTTTTTTTTGAAACAGTACAAGATCTACAATTCCTATGGAATAGTATTTATGGGATAAGTTTGTGTTCATTGCTCGCCTTGGATAGTGTAATCGTTTCCGTGTTTGGTTATCGTTAATTTAACCGCGACATCAATCAACGATCGACAAATTTGTGGTATCCCTGAGAACCTTTTCACTTTATAAGTAAAAACGTGATAATTCGGTTATACAAATTTAATAGCTTCGATAACAATATCTATTGCCAACGATAAGAGATGTAATATACCTACTGCTAAATGCTGAGAATTAAAACAAAAAAAAATCGAATTCCAACCCAACTACAACTTTATGCGACAAAGTCCAAAGATTACAAACATTTTCCACATGGCTGTGAAAATTTTATAAGCACTTATCCTACTGTTGAGAATAATCAAATTCAAGAATTCTTCTTTAAAAAAAGTAAATGATCAGATAAACCACCATTCCCCAATCACTGGATACAAAAAAAAAAAAAAACAATGTAAAACCTAAACAAAAAATGGCAAAATAGATTTGCTGATAAAAAGATCCCAACCATGACCACCTAATCAACACTGTAAAAGGCAAAAATGTCAAAGTCATGATAAGATAGGATATCGCTTTTTTCAACTACGTGCGTGTTTATGTAATCATACGATTTGCGGTATATTTTTGTTGGTTTATCATGCTTATTTTTCTGATGATCTCTGACACTGCACTAGAAGATAATCAGAGTATAAGTGAATCATCGTCGGAAACATTATCGACGAGACTTTACTATGCAGTGACTCATAAATAGTTAGTCTGGTGATCAAGAAGTTGACGGGTGTTTTCAATTTTGAGTTTGAACAGCAGAGTAAATGGCGCTAGATGTATAAGCTTGCTAAGTGCGTTAGTTCTACTCAAGGTCTATTAAGAGATTTCGGATGCTTTTTATATTAGGTTCACATGGTGACGGGCTCAGTGGCGCGATGGTTAGTGCGGTGAACTGCCGTGCAGAAGGTCTGGGTTCGATTCCCAGCCGTAGCAACACCAAAATGATTTTTCATTGGCCCTCTCGTGAAGATCTGACCAATCATCCGAGTAGTGTGTCAATCCTGGATAAACCTGGAGGGTCATACTAAAAAGCTTGGCGTATAACTTTTTATGGAGGATTTGTGTTTTTTTGTGTTCCCGAAAGAGATTCATTTCCTAATGAAAGAGTTAGTTGTCTACCTGTCGGACACAAGCCTCTACATAATGAAATGTTGAATAAATAGAATTTAAAGCACACTTTACGGTGATGTCAAAAATCCGTAAATTTTTTTTGCAAAAGTGCTTTAAAATCGGAACACACATGAGAAAACGCTAAACATTTTGTTTTCTTACCGCAATTGAGGTATCGCTTTTGACAGGTTTCGCCGCGCTTTTTAAAATAAACCCACTACGCAATTCAAGTTGGTTAAATTCGGTTTCCTCTTGTGATTCCAACCAAAGGCGAGTTTATCCCTACTTTGTCTAACATCTAGCTAGAAACATCTGCTGAAATATTTGTATCAATTTTTTTATTGCTGTAAATGGCGAACTACGTGGCGCAATGGTTAGTGCGTTGAACTGCCGCGCACAAGAACTGGATTCGATTCCCAGTCGTAGATAGCCATTCGGAATTGGCATATAATAAAAGGCAAATAAGAAGGTAATATCTCCTTAGCAGTTTGATTGGAGACCTTGCATCCTAGCATAGTATTCCTTTTTACCTCAAAGATACAGCTGTTGAACCTGAATTCCTGTCCGCTTTGTCGATGTTTTGTGACCCTTCTTGTTGACAGAATTGACTTGATCTTGCTGTCATTTCGTTTTTCCGCTTCTTTCTCAATACTATCGTGCCCACCAACAAGAACGAGGCCTACAAGGCTAAGCTGCAGATGAAGACGAAAGCTGCCATTGAGCTCTATAGGCTTTTCAGAGAGAAGAAAAAAGAGCAAGAAAAGCGCGCGATTGAGGATATAGAGAGGTGCTACTCCAGGAACGATCTTCGCAAGTCTTACAAAAGTGTAAAACGTCAAAACCAAGGATACAAGACTCGAACAGAATTCTATCGAGATGAACAAGGAAATATCGTAGTTGAGACACAGTGGATGCTGAGGATATGGAAGGACCACTTCTGCAGATTGTTGAACGGCGATGACGAACAACATTCCGCTGTCAGGCAGAACCAACCATTCAATACTGGCAACGACAGCGAAACTGCCAACCACCTGAACTGAGTGAAGTGAGGATAGCAATGTCTAAACTCAAGCTTAATAAGGCTGCTGGAAACGACGGGCTTCCTGCTGAGCGGAGATGACTTGGTAAATAACATCCACCAACTCATAAGCCAAATCTGGTCGGAAGAAAGTATACCTGAAGAATGAAACCTCACCATCTAAACTGCGCCAACTACAGAGGCATAATTCTCTTCAACATCGCCTAGAAGATTCTGTCTGCCGTAATATGTGAACGCCTGAAACCATTTACCAACAACCTGATCGGCCACACTTGGGCAGATCCTGGAAAAAACCCACATTCGATACCAAAAAAGGATTTAGGCAAGACGATGTGCTGTCTGTGACATTTTCAATTTGATGTCCGCAGACAGCAGAGGCACAATTTTCCAAAAATACGCCGGCGATATTGACATCATTGGTAGGACCCAACATGATGTCATAGCCACATAGCCACATAGCATTAAAAGATGGCAAGACTAAGTATTTGCTGTCAACACGAAAGGATACACAACATCGAAGAATTGGACAGAACGTCATTTGAGGTAGTACGGGACTTTGTCTATCTCGGGTCCGCTATTTACTCTGCCAACCGCTGTTTCTTCGGGTTAAAAAGTCAATTCAGTGGTAAATCCCTCACTCGAGATCCTATATAAGACCCTGGTCATCCCAGTCTTGCTCTACGGCGCCGAAGCATGGACCGCCTTAAAAGCGGATGAAGAAATCTTTGGTCGATTTGAGAGAAAAATTCTTCCAAAAATCTTTGCTTGCGTTGACGGACTATGGAGACGAATATTCAACCAAGAACTATACGAGCGGTACAGCCTCTGGTTAACTAACTCCGCATTGGACGTTAAAGTTAGCTAGGACATGTAGAACGAATGGAATCCAAAACTCCGGCTCGCAGAGTCTTCGATTCGCAGCCAGACGTCGGACGCAGTAGAGGAAGACCTCGCCTTAAGTGGCGCGCACAAGTAGAAACCGACCTACACCAACTTGGATTACGCAACGGGAGGCATTTCGCTAAGGATAGGCTATTTAGAGACGCACGTTGGTTTAGGCCCAGGTTCATACCGGGCTGCACCACCTCTTGAGTAAGTTCTCTTTACTATAAAAGACTGGAGACCACGTTGAGTCCGATCAATGATATCATCAAACAGGTTTCCAAAAGATTGTTCCGCTGGCGTAGGTTTTGCACAATTCGCTCATGAACAAAATTGAAAACTTTTTGTATAAAATGTTTTGATGTGGTCGTTGCTGACCTTAATCGACCCGCGAGAATTCTCTATCGTCTTTTGCACAGACGATCGAGTCTGAGCGGTATACCAAAGCTAGACATGGCTCTGTATAGTTGGCTTTATATATGCTTTCCTACGCAACTTTAAAGTTGGTAAGGTATTTGGTATCGATTTGAATTTATCGGATTTTTTCCATATTCTGCCGAAGTTTGAAGATTTCCTGGCGGATTTTTTTGGGCTAATTCTGCATTGATAGGACCTCTCAGGCTGTTGGGGCATGGTGTTCTCTTACGTTTGTTTGTTTAGTCTCTGATCATCATTTCTAGAATCGATCGCTAAATTTTCTTGTTCTTAATACCTCTCTCTAAAAAGCGAGTGTTCTTCTCTTGATCTTTTCTTATAAAGCTGAATTGCATATTTAAATCTTGGACTACAAGCATATGCCGGAATTCTTTCGTCGAACCAGAGCGGTTGCTTGCTGCTGAGCATGTTAAATCCAGGACTCTGGTTGCGGTTTAGCTTTTAGCTTGTGTACAACTTCATTACCATTAGTTTTCGACATTAGATGCAGGTATTATGCTCTCTTACACTTACCATCTTTCAACATCAAAAATGCTCACAGTGGTATGTCCATATTTTGCTTCATCAGCAACAAGCAATGGTCAGAGTAAATGTTAGCTGCTGGGAATGTTCGGACATTTAACATATTGTATGTAAGCCTCTTGTCTATGGGGATTTTGTTAATTTGAATGACCTTTTGTTGGCCGGATGACCCCTATTCATTGCGTAGCAAAGTTTATTAGCGTAAATACCTTACAGACCTGGTGTCATTAGGCTGTGTTTTCGATAATGCTGCCTAACCTAGCACGATTTAAACATCATTCTTCATCAATAGTTCATATGCGTTGTCGTGGAGAAACAGTCCTTAGTGATTCATCATAAGGACAATGCTTTCGCTGTCTTCGAAGCATAAAATGTTTCGCCTGTGTGTGTCGTCCTCGTAAGAAACTTCTTTTCACCAAATTGAGTAGTTAACCTTAAGGTCATAAGAACCACGCTGTGGACTGCAGGCCGTATATTCCGCGCCTACTTTTCCGTCCATTTACCATTAGCAACATTACTATTTTTTTTAGTTTAACTAAGAATGTTAACATGTCTAATCCTGTTTGATAAGACCAGTATCCAATAGGGAGTTACAAGGTATGAGCATTCTTAATATGCCTCTCTCTACAAAACCCATCCATTATCGTAATCGGACAGCGGAGATAAATAGATTGCCTGTGATTGCCTATTACGTCCCTATGCTGCAAATATAGTAAATCCTACATACTGTGTATAATGCTTCCTACATATTTGTGAACAACAAAATTATCAACACGCGCTAATTGACTAAATGTCATTGGACTTCAGAAATTCGTACTCCCGAACCCCATTCATTTGCAATCAATAAAGAACATTGATATTGCGGGTGCGCGCCAACAACAAAAAGAAAGTGTCATCTAAATTGTTGCCACACATTGTTATCCCAGACGACGAAGAGACTTGCTTTACAGAAACTGATTACATATTCATCGCGAGAATTGCGGACGCTTGTAGAATTTTTTAAATAGTAATTCAGCACATCTCGTCGTACATTTACATTTCCTGTGTTTCAATTTAGTTGCTTTTGCGTGATATACTGTCAGTGTTCAACTGTTTGCAGTATATTCGAGTTTAGCCTCGCAAACAAGTTAATTATACTCTGATGTAGTAAACTAATTGCAACACTCGAGTATTGTTTTGATGCTCAGCGAGTAGAGCTGGTAAATAGATGCAATCAATTTAAAATAGCAAAACCTAAAAAAGGAAAGAGATAAGACCTAACAATAATTTACATGTTCGGCCTTGCAACTTGTTTGCTTTATTAAAATATTTATGCACCTGGAAAAGTGCTGGTTGTCGATCAAGAATTTGCTTACTGTTTAGCACCAAATTCCAGCAGCCTTAATCCGTTTCAATACTCGAAGGCGGAGTTCACCAAAAATTAAAATGTTCTGGTCGATCAACACTTTTATGATGCTTTTCAATTATATTTAGCATAAATGTATATCAAGCTCAGGGGACCCCACATTAAAAAGTTATTTCACCTCTATTCTATGTCTTGTCATAAACGATAATCTTATGAAGTTACAATATAGAGAAGTTACATTTTGCTTAGCAGCTCTAATGATTCCACAAAAACAGATCTTGTTCTTTTTACTTTCAATCTTTATTTTGGGCGAAAAATCCTAAGCACGTTGCTTTCAGTCGTTCAGTCCAAGCGGCTTGCCATCTAACGTTGATACTTAAACGGTTTTTCTTTTCGTCTCGAACCTGAATCAAAGATTCTCTTGTCTGGAGCAGTACTATTTATTCCCTCAATACGGCCAATGCAGTCGACTTGTTTTTACCTTTTGTACTAAATCAACATTTTGGTACAACTACCTCAGCGCATAAAATAAAATACAAATTTTTGGCAAGACCTCCAATTTTATTTTTTATTGAATCCTAACTTCTGATTTGAGATGAGCTTTCCTTGACAATTGATACTCCTCGAATGATTTATCAGATCATCACAAGAGGAATGGCAGTTAAAATACATATAAGTGTTGCTACAGCTGGGAAACGAACTCAGACCTTCTACTCAGCTCATTACACTAAACATCGGCTGTTGCATTGTTTACTCTGGCAAGAGTACTGTTTCACTGTCCATCAAATTCTTCTACAACGACATGATGGGAGCGACCAATGTTGTCAATATCTTCTCCGTAAGCCAGTTACTTCACATATTTGTCAATGGTAGTACCTTCCGCGTGAATGTTTGGAAAACTTCAGATGAGATACTTCTAAACCCAACGTGCTATCCGGTTTAAGGCGACACAGCTGTATCAATTTTAATAGAATCACAAATTCCGTTACCGCTTTATAGAGTTTTAGGCGACGACGGCTCCCACCATACGCTGCCTAAATGAAAGATGTAGTAGATGTAGTCAATGGTCGACTTCCAAAAATGCTGATGTTTGTTCGCACAGTACGTTGGATTTTCCTCACTAGTTGGTGCAGGACATGAGATTGACTTTCTCGTATAAGGTGGGCCAAAAGAAGTCATCCGATGTTGTTTGGCTTTCAGAATATCGGTTGTGGCTGGCAGATCCGTCCTGTTGGATCCACATGTTCTCCAGTCCTAATTTGTCCAATTGCGACAAAAAAAAAACTCGGTTAACATGGCCCTATAGCGCGCGCCGTCCACTGTTGTCGTTTGACCAGCGGCATTCTCGAAAAAAAAAAAAAATGGCCCGATGACTCCTCCAGCGCATATATAGTGGTATTGTATACACTGGGTATTGTTATTAGTGGAGGGTGAGTGCATATCTGGCAGTCGCTCACTCTGTTGTTCATTGTATACTGTGCTCGTATAATTCTTCCTTGACAGGTTCTTCACTCTCATCGTTAGGAGCATGTGTGGCTGATGTTTAAAAATGAGTCGGCTCCCTACAACCAATCCGCATTGTTATAAGTCCATCCTTTGGTGCATACTCTTCAGTCGTTGTCGTTATCTAGTTTCTCATAACTAGTTATCTAGTTTCTCATAACTAGTAATCTAGTTTCTCATAACTAGTTACATATCTAGTTTCTCATAACTAGTTGTTTTTACGTGGTAAACGGGGACTTATTTCATCCGCGAAAGGCCCTGACAATCCATTAATGTTCCTATTATTACTCTGTCCATTCTTAACGGGACTGTAGACACCACAGTTGATTCCATATTGGGAATTCTTTCACTGCCGTCTTTGAATAGAATAAAGTGACCTAGTATGAGGACACTTGTCTAGCTTTCGCCACGAGATGGCTAAGATTTGGAGGTAGGCATCAGCCAGTTGAAATCGCTTGTGCTTTCATATAATCGAGTCTTCTGCCATTTCTTGGACGCAGAAGAATATTCACCCACTTATGTCACGGAATTTATTAAAACCATTTTGTGTTCATTTACAGGCAGCAAAGTTGACGAAATACGCCAATTTCCAAAAACTATGCGATTTTATTTTCGCCATCTTTACCGTCATCTGGATTATTACACGGCTAGGATTCTTTCCAAGAATTATATACAGGTAACTGTCACATATGATCATCAAAACCATACCCAAACTTACCTTTCGTTTTAATCATTCATCGCTAGCTCCTCAATTGAAGCACCAAAGATCCTGCCAATGTTCCCTGCATATTACATTTTCAATGGACTGCTTATAATGCTCCTGGGGTTACACGTCATCTGGACATATATGATTTTGAAAATAGTCGTGGACTCAGTCAATAAAGGACTGGTAAGATAAAGCAACATATATACCCAACAAAGATACTACAACCATTTTTTTTTATATTCTATTTGTCCCTTAGATGTCTGGGGATATTAGGTCTAGCGACAGTGAGGATATTTCTGATAGTTCAGAGAGTACAAAACATCTCACAAACGGTACCACAAAAGAAAAGACTGCAACTTCAGCGAGTTTACCAAAAAGCAAAATTGGTGATCACACCAATTGATGATAATTGATAACATTGCATAGAAATGTTCAAAGTAGAAACTAAAACAAGTGTTATATTAGGTTTTATAATTATTTTTCTTTTCACACTCTGTTTAAATTTTTGTTTCATCAGTCAGGTTAAGGTTTACGCTGAATGTAGAATGAAACAAACACCACAACTAAAATTCATTCCGATAGTGTTTTCATTTATATTTAAAAAGAAATATTATTTAATTTGTATTGATCTGCTATTAGCACATTTTTATATTAAAAAGAAAACTGTTCTAAAGAAAAACCAAAATTGATCACATCTCATTTTGAAGCAGAAACCAAAAACATCGTTATAAACGTTCTCTATGCTTGTATAAAACTAACTTACAATCTTTTGTTTATATATATAATGAAAGATACAAAACAACTTGTCACTTATAACTTAGAATAAATTGTTACTAAAACCCAATTAATAATTTTTGACTTCACCCTGTGTCTATATATTAAAAAAAAAAAAAACATCATTGCTTATACACAATTATTATTATCTGAGGCAGGACAGGCTGGTGAACTTCTTGTGTAGCTTAAAACGATGACTGATTCTCTTTAATCGTGAAACGGTTTTGATTTTTATTCATGTACTCGTTTTATGTATTTTTAGTCTCCGTATGTGTTATTCTTTTCATTTAAAGGACAGGAAGCATGACACCAAGTTAGATGTTGCACTAGCGCACTATTTTTGTACACAGGAGTTATATCACTTAATCATCACTAATCGGGACTGTAAGCAGAGATGGTAAAATTAACATTTTTAAACTATGCATGGACGATTGCTGTCGCCTGTCCTCGTTTCCAGCGAATATTTGTTTTGTTAAAATATTTATATTGTTATTAGTTTTCGAATGCTTGCGAGAAACTGTGTATTTATTATTTTTCTAATATATATAAATTAAATTCCTGCAAATGAAACATATAAATATAACTGAAATCCATTTCGTTTTTCAATGGCAATTTAATACAAACAACAAATTTCCATTGTTTTTTTTTTTTAATATAACTATTAATTTTAAATATTTACATCGTAATAAAAATAAGTTGAAATATTTATTGCTTTGAATTTTATTTTAATACTGGCAGACCCGGCAAACGTTCTTTTGTTTTATAAATTATTTCTACTAAACATTTGGGTTGCTTGATTAAACAAAAAAACATAAACATGGCGCTACAGTCCGGAATGAACCTGGGCCTCAACCAACATGCCTCTCCAATAGCTAACGCTCCTTAGCTAACTGTCTCCAGTTGCGCACTACAAGTTGGCTGAGGTCGGTATCTACTTGTGCGCGCCACTAATGCGTCCGTCGTCTGGCTGGTAATTGAAGACTCTGTGAGCCGGAGTATTGGTGTCCAGTCGTTCTACATGTCCTAGCCATCTTAAACTTTTAATGCGGATTATTTTTGACCAGGGGCATGCCGCTGTACAGCTCGTATAGTTCTTGGTTGAATCTTCGTCTCCATAGCCCGTCAAAGCAAACGGGACCGAAGATTTTTCGAAGAATTTTCACCTCAAATCGACCAAGGATTTCTTCACCCGCTTTTGAGGCGGTCAATGTTTCAGCGCCGTAGAGCAGGACTGAGATGATCAGTTTGAGTGAGGGCTTTACTACTAAATTGCCTGCTTAGCCCGAAGAAACAGCGGTTGGCAAGAGTAATTCTTCGTTTAATTTCTAATGAAATGTTGTCAGAGTTAATAGCGGAGCCGAGATAGACAGCGTCCCGTACTACCTCAAAGTTAAATATTTCAATGGTGACGTCCTATCCAATTCGTCGATGTTGTGTGTCCTTTCGTGTTGACAGCAAATACTTCGTGTTGCTCTCATTTACTGCTAAGCCGGTGGTGGGTATCGATTTGGACTTCTTGGATTGTTTCCAGGATCTGCCGAAGTGTGAAAATTTGATCGGTTGTGGACTTTCCTGGCCTAAAACCACACTGAGGGCCGATCAGGTTGTTGGTAAACGGTTTCAGCCGTTCACATATTATGGCAGATAGGATCTTGTAGGCGATGTTGAGAAGACTTATGCTTCTGTAGTTCGCGCAGTTTAGAGGGTCTCCTTTTTTATGGATCGGGCAAACGATGATGAGGTTTCATTCTTCACGCATATATTCATCTGACCGGATTTTGCATATGAGTTTATGATTGTTACTCACCAAGTCAACTGTGCCGGCTTTATAAAGCCGTGGGAAGGCCGTCATTTCTGGCAGCCTCATAGAGCTTGAGTTTAGATATTGCTTTCCTCACTTCACTCAGGTTGGGTGGTTGCCATTTTTCGCTGTCGTTGACAATATTGAATGGTTTGTTCTGCCTGACAGTGGAATGTTCTTCGTCATCGCCGTTTAACAGTCTGCAGAAGTGGTTCTTCCATATCATCAGCATCGACTGTGTTTCAACTACGATCTTTCCTTGTTCATCTCGACAGGATTCTCTTCGAGCCTTGTATCCTTGGCTTTGACGTTTTACACGTTGGTAAAACTTGCGGACATCGTTCTTGGAGTGGAACCTCTCTATATCCTCGATTGCGCACTTTTCTTGCTCTTTTTTTTTCTTTCTGAAAAGCCAGTGTTCTTCCCTTCTTCTCTGCCCATAGAGCTCAACGGCAGCTCTCGTCTTCACCTGCAGCTTAGCCTTGTAGGCCTCGTTCTTGACTTCACGCATCCTGCAACAAGGTAGTGGTCCAAGTCAATGTTAGCTCCTCTGAATGTTCGGACATCCGAAATACTGGATGTGTGCCTCTTAAAGTTAGTAAGAGTCTACCGTCGTTCTACAACACCCAACCGCCACCGCCTGTTATATCAAGTGAGTTCAAAAACGTTGTTGGACCATTTCAGCTTTGTTGGCATTGCAAACAGAATTGAATGATTTCTATGATAAAAATTCGCATGGTAAGGGCTGCTGTATCTTGAAGTTCAAATCGCCGACATCCAGATTTTGCTACCAATATGGCTCTTTCGCCTTTAAGTGTTCCCACATCGGGGAATATGCGGTCAATGACAGCACGTTGCATGTTATCGATTGTGCTGAAATTGGTGGGTATGCAACCAGTATTTTCATCGACAGTTCCGTCGCCGATATCAAAAAATTGTTTCGAGAATCTGACATCGAATGCATCTTGTGCCATTATGATGCGCATGATTATTTTATGGTAGACTTTTTCAAGATCGTTAAACGTGGAATATCGGAAAGTGTTTGTCTGAAATCAATGAGCGCCGCTGAATAGTTTGTCGTTTTTTTTTATATTTTAAGAGTTCTGCTTAAAGCCTCGAGAGAATGTTTGTGTGCCATAGTGCATTCCATTTGATTATTTTGCATTGTCTTAACAGTTGGGCCCTCGACAATATTTTTTTTTTAATTTTTGCACATTTGATCTGGATTTCTCCGAATATTCAGAGTCAGCTCAAATGATGAATGAATGATCCGCTATGGTTCATCCGATAAAGTGGCTGCAATTCCAAATGAAGCAACGGGTAATGCGATGCCATTATTTGATCTATTTCGGCAGTTATTTTTATAAAAATGGCCTTAAAAATGGGCTTTGGTTAAAATGATCTAAAGACGAAATGTTCATTGCATTACACTCAAAATATTTTCATCGAAAGTGAATTTTACAAAAATTGTTCTGAAAGTAGGCTGATTTCCAAAACGTAGTACTTCTGCTTTACTGCTTAATCAAAAGTTCCAAAACGCAAACGAATTACATACTGTGATGCAAAGCATTTTTTTCTAAGACGCACTGTGATTGAGCATCAACTGAGCAAACACACGCAAAAAGAGCATCGTGAATGTTTGTGATGCATAACATGCGAAGCAGTGCAAAAGCATTCATAACCTGGCATTATTAAAGCAGTTTGCATTCACAATGCGCTTTTTTTTGACGTTTTGGAATTTAGGCAGTTTTTTTCACGACAAACGCGCTCAGAAAAAGGGCGTTACAAAAAACTTTGTGTTGACGAAGTATAGACAGAGACAAAGGAAGTACCTAACTTGTCTGGACGTAGGGCCCACTACCCCAGCCGTCGCGTCAGTAATAAAGTGGCTGGGTAGCGAAATTCTAGCCTACTAACCGAATGCCAAGACATAATAAAACACAAAAGAAGCCTTTCGTCGACAACCTTTGCAATTCCTCTGATAAACAAATCGAAGCTTTGATCGTATTCTTAATTCCCATCGATGTATTTAATAATCGTTTCGTATCAATGACATGTTTATACGATACGGTTATTTTAAAATTTAAACCACTAAAAATGAAATGAAAAAAAAAATAAATAAAATAAAATAAAAATAAAAATAAATAAAAAAAACATTGAATTTGTTTGATTCATATTAATAAACATGTTTTATTTACAGGACGATAAAAATTAATTATTTCTGTGTAGAAGTACATCATATAACCATCTTTTTATCCTTAAAGTATGTAGTAATATATTTCTTTCATTCGTTGACTTATATATCTCATGTTACAAAAACAAAAAAAAAATATTTGTATGAAAATTAAGTAGACTAGATGGCTGTGGTGTCTTTTGTCCATTCTTTCACGCAATCGTAGTACAAAATTGGCATAACCCAGGTGATTTATTCACATTATCACGGCTTGTGTTCCAAATATGGAGTAAATTCATTAATTTTGATTCGATTTTGGGATTCAACATTCAACCAATTTACAACATGTAGTCCAAAAACAAAGCTTTTATTATTTTTTAGATCCACTCGGCCCTGTGCTATGAACGATGTGTGCTAAGTAGTGGTGTGCTCTCGGCTACGTTTGAAGTAATTACGGACTGAGTTTGACCACGACCTGGCTGGCCGGACGGTTGTCCTATGCGTCTATGCGGGCGAGATTTCATCTGGAATAAGGGGTCCGTGATACTTGTGATTGTAATTGAATTGGAATTAAGATAAACTTACTCGTCTGCGATGTACTTCGTGCAGGTATAGGGTACTCAAGCACATATCTGCTGTGGTAAGGTCAGTTGGATTAAAGCCCAAGTGTGTGTCTAAGCCGTAGATGCTTTAAAGAATGGAAGCGTTAGAAAATTTCCAAAACAAAAACTGACATTCGTTACTAATTACCTATAGAGGAGACTGTCCGACGGACCTTCTGGGCGCCCTTCGGTCTTCCTCACACCAAACATTCGAATACTCTTATCCATTTGAATGGTGGACCTGGGTAGCGTGGCCAGAGGAGTTTCTTCTGGTTCGTTTTCATCCTGATCGGGCAATGATGATGCATCTTCTAAATTTTGCTGCAGCATCTGCTCAAAATCAAAGGTTTGCCTAGACTCCGCTGTGGTGGAGGGACCGGCCGGTACATTATGTGGGATGATCGGCTTGCGTGCGGGGTAAACCGATCGACCCCAGACACTTCCAGCAATGTGGTGATTGCTGAATATAGAATTGGCTATCGAGGAGTACTAAAAAGAAACGTAACATGTATCATCGCATAGAATGATAGGAAATTCTTACCTCTTCGCCAATTGTTCCAAACGACACCAAACTCTCGGCCATAGCTGTGTTGTTGTTCTCCAGTTCCGATGTTTTTGCTCGCATCAGATCTTGGATAGCATTCCGACGAATACCTTTCATAAAATGTCTAGCATCTGGTGGCATTCGCCATTCGGGATTCGTAAGAGTAAAATGAACTAATGATAGTTCGGTTTTGCCATTCTCCACCGCATAATGCTTGACTTCCTCTTCTTGAGCCTTTACCTTGTTCACAGGCAGTTGCCATTCTGGATTTCCATGTTTTCGAACATCCATTTGTGCAAAAGAACATACATTACCTACTCCCTTGACAGTCACAGTGAAGCTTCTAAAAAATTTAACTATCTCGAGTGCTTTTGGGCGAAAGACAAAGAGGAGGATGAACGGCGTAACTAGGGGACTGCAGATCTCATTCAATAGATAGGCCTACGGAAAATCAATACAGACAATGTAATCCAGGTTATTGTTAAAGGCATTTGATTGGTTTTACCGCTTTGAATTGGAAGAAATGTCCAAATTCCTGCTGCACCTGAGTTGTGTGTGCGTAGCATTTCCACTCACTTGGCAGGTAGTGTACATGTGCGAGTACAGCTGTTAGAAGTTGTTCTGGACACCATATTCTATTCTCATCAGGTATTAGCGTTCTAAATTGAAAAAAAAGAACATCTAGACTGATCTTAATTGATTTGTTAATGATTACCTGCATACAACCCCGATACCGGATAGGACTGCAAGAATCGTGAGGACGTGTTCCACTTGAAAGACATATTCATCGTAGATGCCAAGAGCTAATATCAACAAAAGTATACCGCCGGATAGGAAGAGCAAATTCCTAAGACAATTACACATTAGCAAACGTATTTATTTCGTTTAAAAAATATCTTACTTGGCAATAATGCTCATAATTGGTGAGGAAAAAGAGTTAAGATATCTGTCGGCTGGTTCGTAGGCACGGTTAAGTCGTGCATCTAGCTCGTGCTCAAGTTCGTTAAAGTGACGCAAATAGAGTCGGCCATAGTTGGACCATGTACGCATTCCCAAAGCACCAGGCTCTTTTTTAAGTATCTAAAATGTTAGTTCGTCATAAGGGGCAACCATTCATATTTAAGAGAGGGGGGTACTTACGTTTACATATTGAAAAGAAAAATAGATACATTGCCATAGAAAAATTATTGGCGAAAGCACTAAATTTGCTATGGCCACCCACATAATTTGCTTTGATAGACGTTGAGCAAGCTCAACTTGATTGCTTCGTTGGGTGTAGTCGTCACGCAATTGCCAGTTGTTTTGGAACGGAGATCCTGGACCACCTAATGGAGAAAAAATTTTCGATGAACCTCAAGTAGAATTTGAAGAAAAATTATTGATTTACTTACGGAACAAGATAAAATCTATATTATAAGTCAGGCCACGACTTAACGAAACAAATTCACCTAATATTGGAACACGGAAATGTACGGGTAACAAATTTTTATTCATTAACGCCACCATGTAATTTTTAAATCTAAAAAGAAAAGCATGTACAGTTAGTAGTTGAACGTTCTTAGCAAGCAGAATTATGATTTTTTACCTTAGGATTCTGTGATATATATCTAATTCGGTAAGCTGTTCCTTATCTATACACATGTGCTGTTCGGCCTGAACTTCTCTAATTTTCTTTTTGATTTCGTGCCAAGTTATATTGTCAAGTTCACTCTGAAAGTTAAACAATTTATTGAAATCATATTAATGTAAATAAAGTGATGTTTGTAAGACAATGCCAAGATCCACACTAACAGATAGTTCTCAGCCTCTTGTTTTTCTTGAGAATGTAGACATGGGACAGTATATAGTTCTATATTGACATACATAAATTCGTTTATTCACATGGTTGCTCCCTTGTTCCACCGAAGAGGTGTACTTCTACGCTAACAAAATTACTGCGTAGGATTTTTTTTAATTTGCTTAACGTCATGACTCTTTCCCACTAGACGAAAAAGTGTATTTGTTTCACACGTACCAACATACGTCCCTTGTTTGCAAGGTCATGGAAACGCTGATAATTCATCCGCTTTTGATTTATATCGAAACAAGAAAGAGATTTCTAATCATTTGGACACCAATAACAACACATACATCAAAACCAAACTTGTCACTGAATTTTGCAACATTCGACGTCTGGGATACACCAACGATAATGTTATCTCCGTACAGAAACATCTCCAAAGGTAACACAAGTTAATTTGACTTACAGCTAAAATTATCTTCGGTGCCCTAACTATGATGCAGTTCATGGAAACGTGCATTTAGAGGTTGTTCTATGTGCAATGTGCATATACAAGATCTGATCTACCATACCAGAGATAGAGATAGATGGAAGCTGGTTATGTTATATAACTTCCACGAACTATATACAATCTACAACAGTTCAAGAGCAGAGTCAACAAGTATCTGCAGAGTCAACAAGTAACTGAGTTCCCGAATCGAATGGCATGAAAGTGTATAAGATGTGGTTCCAACAAGACGTCGCAACATGCCACACAGCGCACGTCACAATCAATTTATTGAAGGAAGCATTCGATGAGCACATAATTTCGCAGAATAGACCTGTCAATTGGCCACCAAGATCGTGCGATTTGACACCATTGGATTATTTTCTTTGGGGACATGTGAAGTCGCTCGTCTACGACAACAAACAAAAAACGTTAGGGGACTGGGAAGCCAACATTCATGGCGTTATTGCCGACCTGCGGCCCTCAATGCTCGAAAAAGTGGTTGAAAATCGGACCTCTAGGCTTGGCTTTATTCCAACCAGCCGCGGCGACCACATGCCCGAAGTTTTATTAAAACATCAATGGCATAAAAGTATCCTTCCAATAAAGCCAAATTGATGAACATTAAAATAAAAACGACTTTCTTGTGCTTTATTTCAATTCAAAGTTCTATACCTATTAACAACATTTAACTGCGGTGGCGGTTAACACTTGAATCGCTAATTTCTAATACTCACACCTATTTTACGAAAACAATGCTTTATCACAATGAAGAGTTACTTATGTTCATAGTATATGGGTAAGAGAGAGTGTGTAACACCGCAATAGCGTTAATGTTTTGTCATTTTAAAACTGAGTATACGTGCGGTGTGAAAGAGTGTGGTGTGCCAATAAAGATCTCTGATCTTCAGATATAATTTAAGGGTGCTCCTAGAATGGGTGGATTAAGAATCATTGGAAAACGTCTTCTGTTGATTAGGAGTTATGTGTACAAATGCTCAATTTAAGTTGTACCGGACAGTCAACGCGACTCATCAAATAAATGCTGGTCCCACTCAAGGCTCTCTTTCCTTTCCGATACTCTTTCTTTTTTTTTAATAAATTGTATTTTCTCATCAACATCATTCGTTTAAAACTATAAACCTTAAGACCCTTAGCATCGTATACTCGTTTCCTAGTTTACGTTCTTTTTGTTGGGATTTTCTTTTTCATTTTTTCCATTTTTTTAGAATCGAGGAGTATGGACTTTCAAGTGAAACTAGATTTCAACTTGCTTAAAGGATGCGGATAGTTTCGAAAAAGCATTCAATAGACGACTTATACAAATGTTTATTTTTATAGTGAGTATCACAAGATACTGAAATAAGCTTTTGCGATATTGGCGCATATTATTGAGACAAATGGGTGTCGAATTAGATCATACTGTCTTTGTTAGTCGTTATGTGATAATATCATCTATCATCGGTAGCCGTAATATTTATCCTTAGCTTCAAAAAGTTCTACGCCACGTTAGTACACCCGGTGCAGACAACGGTTCACAGATTCAGGCAATGTTAAAAAGTGACAGCATAAAAAAAGCAAGACAGGTAGGTACTGCTTATGCGAGAAAGATTAGAGAGCGGAGTAGTATTGTTTAGTTTGTCGCTGAAACTACTAAAAGAGTTTTCGGAAAGGATAAGTATAGGTACTCAACTATTTGTGTCAAATTTTCACCTCAGGTAGCAAGTCTTTGAACGTAATTTTTATGGTTAGAAAATCGTATATATAATAAAATTTAAAAAATTAACTTACATCTTCAATTTGTAGTGCAGAATTGTAAAATTTTTTTATGTCAGAATATTGAGTAATATGATAAATCATTTTGATGAGTTTGACCATAAAGAAGAGCGTCGCCAGAAACAAAATAAAATAAGTCTTCTTTCTTGTGCTTTATTTCAATTCAAAGTTCTATACCTATTAACAACATTTAACTGCGGTGGCGGTTAACACTTGAATCGCTAATTTCTAATACTCACACCTATTTTACGAAAACAATGCTTTATCACAATGAAGAGTTACTTATGTTCATAGTATATGGGTAAGAGAGAGTGTGTAACACCGCAATAGCGTTAATGTTTTGTCATTTTAAAACTGAGTATACGTGCGGTGTGAAAGAGTGTGGTGTGCCAATAAAGATCTCTGATCTTCAGATATAATTTAAGGGTGCTCCTAGAATGGGTGGATTAAGAATCATTGGAAAACGTCTTCTGTTGATTAGGAGTTATGTGTACAAATGCTCAATTTAAGTTGTACCGGACAGTCAACGCGACTCATCAAATAAATGCTGGTCCCACTCAAGGCTCTCTTTCCTTTCCGATACTCTTTCTTTTTTTTTAATAAATTGTATTTTCTCATCAACATCATTCGTTTAAAACTATAAACCTTAAGACCCTTAGCATCGTATACTCGTTTCCTAGTTTACGTTCTTTTTGTTGGGATTTTCTTTTTCATTTTTTCCATTTTTTTAGAATCGAGGAGTATGGACTTTCAAGTGAAACTAGATTTCAACTTGCTTAAAGGATGCGGATAGTTTCGAAAAAGCATTCAATAGACGACTTATACAAATGTTTATTTTTATAGTGAGTATCACAAGATACTGAAATAAGCTTTTGCGATATTGGCGCATATTATTGAGACAAATGGGTGTCGAATTAGATCATACTGTCTTTGTTAGTCGTTATGTGATAATATCATCTATCATCGGTAGCCGTAATATTTATCCTTAGCTTCAAAAAGTTCTACGCCACGTTAGTACACCCGGTGCAGACAACGGTTCACAGATTCAGGCAATGTTAAAAAGTGACAGCATAAAAAAAGCAAGACAGGTAGGTACTGCTTATGCGAGAAAGATTAGAGAGCGGAGTAGTATTGTTTAGTTTGTCGCTGAAACTACTAAAAGAGTTTTCGGAAAGGATAAGTATAGGTACTCAACTATTTGTGTCAAATTTTCACCTCAGGTAGCAAGTCTTTGAACGTAATTTTTATGGTTAGAAAATCGTATATATAATAAAATTTAAAAAATTAACTTACATCTTCAATTTGTAGTGCAGAATTGTAAAATTTTTTTATGTCAGAATATTGAGTAATATGATAAATCATTTTGATGAGTTTGACCATAAAGAAGAGCGTCGCCAGAAACAAAATAAAATAAGTCCAACCAGTAAAGTTCCGCACGCATTCGCCCATCGGTATTATAACATCGCTAATAGAAACCTTGGTGTTGTTTTCCTTTGAGTGATTTTTATTCTCTGGTGGAATTTCACTAAAATAAGTAAAACCAAAGTGAACCTTGACTTCTTTGTATCGACGAAAAACACACAAAATTTACCCAAACAAAACTGGAAAATTTATACAGTGTACTGTAAAAGTCAACAGCCATACAACAAATGCAAACTCGCACAGCTGAAACACTTCATCCATAACAATAACAGTGAATCCATGCTTCTGGTGATAATTATACATTCGTGTAAAAAATGAATCCAAGTCTTCAATGTGATTCCATCGAGCTAGTAAAAAACATAAAAAGAAATTGTTTACACAATTTTCTGCAACAATATATCTTTCCCTTACCCCTACTTGTCTCAGGAACTATGTGAATCATAATACCACTTGTCCGCGGGGTATCTTCATTTTCGTTCGGACTCTCGATATCCTCACTATTCTCCCCACCGCGAAATGGATTACTGCCCTCATTTAGGGATCTGTAGTTCACATCAGGATTGGCCATTAGTTGAAACTCTCTAAAATACAAATATCTTTATTTAGCAATGATGGAAATAAAAACGACTATGTTATGTCAATGTCACTTTACCAAAACAAGTCGATGTGAAGAAAAAAATCTTTGTTTGGAAACAAAGAAAGAAATTGACACCACTGGCTGCGTATTGCCTATTTACGAACTAATTTTGCAATGAATTGCGTATATCATTTCGCAAGCATTTAATTTAGGAACAAAATCCGCAATAATACGTCTCAAAATATTTATTTAAAACACTAATCAAAACACAGTAACGACTGATAAACGAACTTATAACCCACACTTTTAACATGAAAAATTAAACTGATGCTGTCATGAAATCATGAGCGACGTTCATGTGGTGCGGATTTTTATCAATTTATTAATGAGTGCATTCAGGTAGATAATTAATTACTTTGATAATAACTGGCGGTTGAGTTTAGTTGAACCAATATTTTTGAACGAATGTAAAACATGCACAGTCTTATGTATTAAAATTCAATAAAATTTATCTAAACGGTTGTATAGTTATACAGTACTTAAGTATTTATCGTCCTTTATTCAGGGTCGCACAAATTTATAATAATAAAACAATTCTCTATCCATTATACAGAGTTTGTGTCAAATAAATTACCAAAATGAGGGACATCTCAGGAAATCTAGGTCAGGAGACCATAGAGTTGTTCACAAGTTCACGACAGTATCTTCCTCATAAGTGGTGCTATTTCTATTTGGAGGAAAACAATGAGAATTTTATATGGTTCATGAGACTTCTCCCTCACACTTGCTTTGTCTCTTTCATTAAAACGTCAAAATCAATTGGAGGAAAACAATGTGAAAACAATTATATGGCGGGAGTGCTATTTTACGGAGTTATTGCATTAAAAACATAAATATATAAGTCGATTACTTTGAAACACAATTTATTAACTTATAAAAATACAAAGAGAACGTGTTATATCATAAAATTTATATGAAAGGAGTGGAATTTATGACTAGTATCATTGCAAAGTGTGAATATAAATGCAATTTCTATGAGAAAAACAAAAAGTATTCTGTGCAATATTAGTGCTAAAGTTTGTTTTCATACAGATGATGTCAGTTTATCATTTGACAGTTTGACACTAACGTTGTCCTGAACAACTCTATCGAATAATTCTCATGGCGACCACTTTATATTCTAGACTTTGATAACAATTTGATGACTTGTGTTGGGCCTTTAGTTAAAAATAAAATTGCTAAACTTAAAATAAACCCTCTTTTATATACTTTTGAACGATAGTATAGCCTTTTTTTCATATTTTTTTTAAATTCATTTTTATTTTACTTCATTTTAAAACTAACTTTCATACCAGACAAAAATTCATGAAAAATTAGCCAACTTATCAACGACTTAACTAACTTACTGGCCCTATGCGGACGCTAACAACTTAATTCTACTTCCTTTTGGTATATTCATGAACACATTACAAGGAGTCTATCAAATTAAATATTCCTTAAAATCTCTGTAATCGTAAGAACCTTATACAATAATAGAGCTGTTCACGAAACTAACTCCCTCTCTCTTTCATTAAAACGTCATAAGGTCTTGGAGGAAAACAATATGATAGTTTACATGGCGCGAGTATTAATTTTTGGATTATTTGCTTTGAAAATATAAGTTGTTCAAAGTGTAACACAATTTATGAATAACAACACTAAGAGAGTGTGTAAAATTATAAAATAGAAACAAAAACATATGAGAAGGCTACAGTCCGCTGTGTAGATCGTTTCATACCCTATCCCAAAAATTAATATCCCCGAAGTGTGGGCTTTATGGCGATGAAATATAGAAAATTAAATTTTGTCATAACATATTGTTCAGAGAGTTTATTAAAATCATTTATGGTTCGACAAAGAACAAAGTGTTTCGCTTGGTTATGCCTTGAGGTAGTCTGTACAAATGTTTTTTGTATGAAAACGCCTCCAAAAAGTGGGCATGAGTTGGCATAACTAACAAATAATAATTATTTTTGGAAATGCTTAAAATTTAACTGAAAAATGTTTTTTTTACTTAAAACCGCCCCCAGAAATTGGGCGTAGCAAAAAACTTTGTAAAGACGAAATATAGACATTAGGATTGTTTAGATAGCACTTAATCACACGATCCCTATTGGAGTGATATCAGAGTGAAATTGATAACTAGTGCCATTGCAAAGTCTCCAAAAAAAGTGATTGCAAACGAAGTTGATAAGTTTTCGTGTAATAAAGATTATTTAGTTCTTATTTTCAAAAAAAAAACCAAACAATTCTGAATATTTTTTATAATTTGTTTTGTTCTTATTTTGCACTTTTACACAATTTTCAAGCAAAGTGCAACAAAACAACCTCGCCGCCCTCCAATAAGTTTGCCTTCATACAAATGTCAGATTGCGTTTGTTTTCATACAGTTGTCAGTTTTCATTTGGCACTGACGTTGTCCTGAAGAATTTTATAGAGGCTGCATAACCAAAACGTATCTGTTGGTCGAATAGTTCCTGTATAAGTGTGTTTTAAGTTATTCTTCTCTCATTCTCACAAAAATCTGAGCTTCATGGCTGTCAATGATACAACTTTAAGTTGAAAAAGAATCGTCCGGATCTAAAAATAGGGACTGTTTGCATTTTAACATTTGTTTAATCTATTCAAATGCTGGTTCTTCTTTGCTTAGAGTGTCAACCATATTGACTAATTATATATGGACTGGTAGTGAAATTTCATTTTCATACGCTTCTGCGAAAAAATATGTTCCAAAACAGCACAGACGCCGTTGCGGATTACCATTGAAACAGATGCCGTCGGTCGTCAAGCTTATATTTCCATAGTATCATGCAAACAAAAGAACGACGTCTTGTGCCAGGAGATTCATTTCCACAGCGACATGTAGCGTCATCTATTCAAAAGTTGGGACACTACTAGGAGTGATTTCAAACAAATTCTGTATTAACAAAACATTTCTTTACTTATTGACCTATAAACTGAACAAGTTGAGTCAAATTGTTTCAAATTGTATCATACCCGTCAAATTGTATCATATCAGTCAACATATTTCAACAAAATGATTTGGAACCGCTAACTGTAATAGATCTCCTTCTTGTTGATAGTGTATTTTACAAAAATTCAGTACAAATATTATGGATGCGGAAATATTTTATATACATTATATTGTGGAACCGCTAGTTGAAACATACTTTTCTCTTGTAGTGTAGTGCATTTCACACAAACTCTGCATAACTATTATGAATACGGAAATATTATATATTATTATTTTATTTATAAAAATTTGTGCGACCCTGAAGAAAGATTGTATGATTTTGTTAAAAGGTGTATCAGTGATTGTTTCTTCAAACATTCTTAAAAATATAAGTTGATTAAAGAATGGTATTGGAATTTGGAAAACTAGTAAGAAATAGGAGTGCTTCACTTTGAAAATTGTGATTTTAAAATATTTTTTTTTTAATTTAAAAGGTGAAAGCGTAAAACAAATACAAAAGAAAATACGAAAGAAACTACACCCAAGCAAGTTGGTTCAACGAATTGACGGTTTGAAAATGCCATGAATGTACCAATTATTAATGATCCAATTTCTATATAAAACTTAATAAGTAATAATACAGCTAAACAGATATCGTCTTTGCGTTTTTATTTTTGTCTTGTTCTGCGCATCTACGTGATGGCACATGGGTAAAGTCATATCCGTAGTTGTTGTATCATATCATGAGAACATCATTTTCACTTCTGCTACTGTAGTGGCTGTATCCTGATCAAACCTTTATCGTTTATAAGATTCCTCACTAGCAAAGACTAGTACGCAAATCGAAGCAGATAGATTTTAGAGTCACTGATCTCCAACCCGCTTATTTTTGACCCACCACATCGATTAGTCAGTGAAATGTCGTACATTTTCTGATTTTGTATTACCAAAAAATCGAACATTTAGCTTGTTTTAATTAACTAAGCCACCAAAACATTGAGTAGGTATTAGGGCTTAAGGCACATGGGGTTAAAAAACGAACCGTATATAATCCTCCTTCTTGACCGATAACTTATATTTTGTATCAGTAAATGGCAAACAAATAGGTATGGGCTTCTGTGAATATCTATAGATTGATGGATTTTTTCTGATAATGAAGAAAATTTTTGCAACTAACATACTTCCATTTTACTACAATAATTTGCTCCCATTAAGCTCTTTAATGCTGTGTTCTAGTCAAACAGAATAATTAGGTATTCAGAGGTACATGACTCGAACCAGTTGCAACTCTACTTTTCAAAATACACATTTGATGAACAATTTTTTTAAATCGCCAGTCTTTGGTCTGCGAACTTAGCAGCGCCATATTAACGATAAAATGAATTGACGATTGGAAAAGTTCAAATGCGACACCTAGTGCAAAAAAAAAGAATGTATTTAGTGCTATACAATTTGAGAGCTACTGTTATTTGTGAAGAATTTCCATAAGGAGTGCAATAATTTGCAAGTAAATAAATTAAGGATTTTGTGTGTTAAAAGTAACTTATTGCAATTAAAATAAATTGAATTTGTAAATTTATGATCTGATTATTTGACATATGCGTTGAAACAAACTGTCTGACACGTGAACCAAACAAAAAAACACAAGTTTAAAACGATCCTTTTGGTAGAATTCGATGTTCGCAAAAACGGCTGATAGATACTTTTCTTCGTTTTTTTCCCCATTCGAAGAATGATCGCTTTATTAATCGTTCTGCAGTAATTACATATGTATAAAAATAGTAATTTCATTTTCAAATTAGGAGCAAAATCTTTGGAAATCACTTTAACGATTTTCGAAGACTTAAGACTATTGTATTCATATGTTGTGTGTACAATCGCCTTCAGTCGTCAATTAGAACATTCAAAAAACAAAATAATCACTGGAAAAGTAGTGTATATTGACTGAATACTTTTTTATTTTTGGTTGGTTTTACTAATAAAATTTGTTAACTTACTTATGAAATGTAATATTGTATCGTATGAACATACATTTTCACTATATCTACATACACATGAAGGTGGTTATTTATTATTTGCAAGCAAAAAAAATATTATCTATTCAATTGTATGCTTAATAATTCCTAAACCACTTTTTCATTCACTAACTGATGCTGCATTTTGTTTGTTTTATTATCATGCATCTGTTGGACGAGAACTTTGATTATTCCAAGGACAAGATTTTGGGCTGATTTCTTTATTTCGTCCTGAAAGAAAATTAGTATTATTTATAAGTTAGGTAGGTAGACACATATTGTTAGATTTAGTAAATAGGCTGAAACTAAGCTTTCTCCTTCACATGTGCATTTTAGAAGCGACATTAAAAGAGCATAATTTGGACCTACACTAAGGCCAAATTGCACCAACTTCTTTATTGAACCACCTAGGAATAATTTCGTAGATTTCGGGCAGCTTTAAACTAATTTTCGAATAAATGCGGTGAAGGAACTCGGCATTAGTGAAATACCAGATTGTAACATACGAGCAAATCAAAATTGACTCACAACTTGAATGGCAAGATCTGTTTCTGTTAATACACCTGCTGCATTTTTCTTTGCAGGTTGAACATCAAGGGCTGATAAAAGTTCTTTCAATGCGCCACCAGTCTCTGATTCGATTGCACCAACCTAAAAGTTGAATTAAAATAGTTTTAATGTAAACAATTTGTGGTTTGTATGTAGACCAATCTAGTTACAAGGCTCTCTACTAGTGAAATGGATTTAAGCGTTTCGTTGGCAACAATATCGAGATTTTCCATCATTTTGCTTCGGACCTCTTTTAATATGACATCGGCATTTGCGCGAACCTCGTCAAGTAGTATTTTGGGTAGTTCTGCTGGAGAATCATCTGCAAAAGCAAGCTAAAATATTTGGACATACCAATTCCGATTAATTTTCAGAGCTTAAGGTGGATTGTCACTTGAGATGATATGGGAATGTCGTTTTTTAAGTTCATTGCATGATTAAATTGTTTTCAACATACATGCGCAAACAAAATGGAACAGAATACAATTAAAATTTTTCCTGCCATTTTAATTAATTTACTTGGTGCGACTATGAATAACCGTAAGACAAGACTAACGTTTAGTGGGAGTATTGAAAACGTTTTATAGGTAAGCAACGAATGGTCTTTTAATTAGATCCATTTAAAAATAATCTACTATCAGTAGGTAAGCATGGGGTGTAGTATCAATCGATGATGCTGTCTATTACATGCACTTGTGATATTTCATAAGTTCTCGAGTATTTCTAGGTATGTCTGCAACAATTTTCTCAGAGCAGCGGAACTAAACTAATTTAAGGCGGTGTGTCAACTCGGCTTAAAAATGTTTCTCCAGAGGGGTATACAAATGTTGATACATTTCAATATATATAATTAATATAGTCAATTTGCCAGGTAAGAGTCATTCCGTATCTAGAATAGTTATTGACAGCCAGCTTCGCCATGTTTAAAAATAGTTTGCTGCTTAATGACATGGCTGCAATTTACACACTTTCAGCAAGTAATTAACAGCTGTGTATTCTATGTGTATTATGCGCATTTAGTCATCCGCAAAACTCTATAAAACAGCTATCTGTCGCCTTATTGCACAATAACTTGAAGGGATTTAATAAACTTAGCACAATACAAGCAAATTCAGAATATCGGTAATAAGATTTTAATTTTAACAAAACCAACTTAGCATTCATTTTGTAAAGATTTTCGTCAGTTCAGTTACATAATAACGATAAAATATACAGCAGATTACTCTGTTATTGCTAACTTGTGCTGGGTAATCCAAGGTAGGAATCTTTATGCCATAAAACATAGCCTATACAAACCAAATCAAGCAGCGGGCTTAGGCTTTTTGATTACAATACTAACAAACGGTCTATCAAATTGATCACATTGCGATTATCAAAAGGCGCGGATTCAATATTTTAGTTGTCCGAACATTCCTAAGAGCTAACATAAGTTTGGACAATTTCTTTATTTCAGCCAAGTTGAGAATGCGGATATTCTATAAGCTACAAAAACTTAGAAATACTATGACGATATATAATGTCGAAAGACTGAAATTGCAAGGGTCCAACTAGGTATTTGCAGAATTCCTATCCTATAATTTATTTTATGCATTAAATGTCAAAGACAATTAGCGACATTGACATCAGGACTCTTTCGAAGAATGTCGACGGATACTATTGAGCTTTCTAATAATGGAGAGTGGATAAAACAACGGCTTTAAACAAATTGCTTCCATTTAGATATAGAACTGTACTTTTTCCTCAGGGAACGATGTTCGTATGTTTTACCAAAATTTATAAATTTATAAATGAAACCTGACATAAAGAGACCATAGAGTTGAGGTCCTGTATGCTGCTATCGTCTTTATTCATTTGTGCGTGCGAACATATATTTTATTTTTGCCACAAAGAAAGGAACAATTCCGAGCGAAGCTTCTTCTTGGTAGTAAATATAAAAAGGCAAAATGTTTCTTGTCAATAGCTACATTTAACTGGGCCTCAATCCGTAAATTATCGTTTGACTGCAAAATTTCGACGGTACAGTAATCGACAAATCACAGACTATTATTGAGCGTTTGCTCATGAGGTCTCGGCTACCGCCGGAGGAATAATCGTGTTCAAAGTAACTGAATGAACCCCCCTGATTTTGACAACGACAGAATTAAAAAAAACAACATTCCTGCTGTTTCTTTTGGCTATTTAAGAACGTATATAACAGAGCGCTTTCTTAAGCTGCTACATAAGACTCCGATCATCAGAGTCATGAATCGTATTAAAAGACATCCATTCTCTTTTTGAGCGAACAAAATCTTTCGAACATCGTCGAACATAAATCAAAAGGAAATCGTTTTAACGTCCATCAATTTTACTTTATTGGAAGGATAATTTTAAGATAATATATGATTTCGGTCATGTGGCATGGTTCGAATAAAGCCAAGTCTGGAGTTCCAATTTTTAACTACTTTTTCGAGCATTTGGGGCCGTATGCGGCAATAACACCATGAATGTTGGCTTCCAAGTCTACTAACGTTTCTGGTTTGTTGGCGTAGACGAGCGACTTCACATATCCCCAAAGAAAATAAACCAATGGTGTCAAATCACACGATCTTGGTGGCCAATGACAGGTCCATTCCACGAAATTATGCGCTCATCGAATGTTTCCTTCAATAAATCGATTGTGACAGACGCTGTGTGGCATGTAGCGACGTCTCGTTGGAACCACATCTTATACACTTTCATGCCATGCAATTGGAAAACAAAATAGTCGGTTATCATGGCTCTACACCGGTCTCCATTAACGGTAATTGACTTTACAGCATCATTTCGGAAGAAGTATGGCCCAATGACTCCACCAGCCCATAGAGCACATCAAACATTCAGTTTTTGTGGATGTAATGGCGTCTCAAGGGTCTCATGTGGATTCTTTTCACTCCAAATGCGGCAATTTTGCTTGTTGACGTAGCCATTCAACCAAAAATGAGCCTCATCACTGAACAACATTTTGCGATGAAAATCAGCATATAGATCAATCTCATTTTCGGACCATACACCAAATTCACGACGCATTGCATGGTCTCGCGGCTCTAATTCTTGCACATGCTGGATCTTGTAAGGTCGTAAGCCAAGATCTTTGCGCAAAATCTTCCATAAAGTTAATGGACAAAGCTCCAATTGCTGTGCACGGTGGCTAATCGATGCATTCGGGTCCTCTTCAACACTTTGCTCTACAGCGGCAATTGTTTCTTCGGTGCGCACTGTTCGACTTATCTGCGGATGCGTATACTTCGTGAACTGAGTCATTATTTTCAAAATAAATTTGCACGATGTGCAAGCGTTGTTCATTCGACAACCTGAACATAAATGACATTAGAGTTGCCCGATTTGACCACAAAATATCAGTTTTATCTCTATTTGAAAAACCAACTTCTAAAAAGAGCACCCGTTATAAACATTACAAAAGGTATACAGCAACTCAGCCCTGAACAAGAGTGGACGTTTGAATTGGTTAGGATACCTGTGTCCACAGAGTCTTAAATATCCAGTCTTAAACGCGACTCCAAACTTCTTCAAGTGTGCAACTTAAGACAGTAAGTTAAGAATCACGCTAATTGGCGTGCATGAAGGTTAACGTCCAGGTTGCAATATACTGAGACTAAAAGATGATGGTACTATGAAAGGCATTCATCAATAAGGAAATTGTTTTCGGCTGAAGCAAGCCCCCTCTGCTGAAAATAGTGTTCCATTGAATTAAACAAGTGGTGGGTGATGTACTGTTATGAGAACTCTTAAATCTGAAGTTGAATTAAATTACATTGAGATATTAAAAATTTCTAGTTTGACCTAAAAACAAGTTGAGTTTAACTAAAATTGAAAAATTTCGTTTTTTTTTTTAAATAAAATCCATCTGGGTATTTTCCCGAGTACCCAGTATATCAATAAATCCGTCTATCTATTTATTCCTCAATGAGTGCCCAAACCGACAGGCCGACAGAGTAACTGAAACAACATTTTCGGGCTTATTTGATTGAAATATCAAGTTAAATCGCAGCTAAGAAAGCTGAACATGCATAATTCGTCTCAGGCATAGGGGCGGTATTTTTCTTATCCATGAATCATTATTTTCAAAATAAATTTGCACGATGTGCAAGCGTTGTTCATTCGACAACCTGAACATAAATGACATTAGAGTTGCCCGATTTGACCACAAAATATCACAAAAATATATATCAATAAATCCGTCTATATATTTATTCCTCAATGAGTGCCCAAACCGACAGGCCGACAGAGTAACTGAAACAACATTTTCGGGCTTATTTGATTGAAATATCAAGTTAAATCGCAGCTAAGAAAGCTGAACATGCATAATTCGTCTCAGGCATAGGGGCGGTATTTTTCTTATCCATGAATCCAAAATACAATCTAAGAGGGATTATTTGGCAGGATTTTATAGTCCAAAATATTATTAAATAAATAATATGCAGACTTCCAATATAAGTCCAAATTAAAAAGGTTTTCCTATTTGTTAGCTTCCAATTTTTTTTGAAGAATATTAGAATACTTCGAGAATAAATACTAGTAAGCAAATAAATATACATAAAGCTCCATTTAAAGATACCTTTTGTTTTTTATACGATTGACAGAAGAGTTTATGTTAAGTTGGACGTCTCATTTTAATTTGTCTCCATTGAGTTGCAGAGGTTTCGCAAAAAGCAAACATACATTCCTTTATCTTAGCTCTCCAGTTAAATATCTCACAACCATTTACGAGAGAGTGTGCTCTAACTCGATGACTCTTGCTCGATGGTGGTACCTACATTTTTATGCAGTATCAAAACGGCTGAGTTAAGATAAGCTATCATGACAATTATTTATACTAGAATGATTAGTCAGATTCTTGTTAGATGAAGGCCCGTAAATTGAACTTGTATGCAAAATTCAGTCGTTTTTCATATCAGTGCATGTTACCACTCAGTAATCCCTTAACAAAAAATAATAAAACAAAACGTATTTTAATTCACAAGTAAATATGAAATGCTCATAAACTTATAAATACTTATCGGCTTATGTTATATAGTTATAGTTATATATCGTTTTTTTAGTTATAGTTTTTTTTTTTGAATAAAAGAACATTTTCTATTTTTTAGCTTTTTATTTTATAAATAAGTATAAAATTGTCGTTTACACCTTCTTCATGGATTGTTGAATCTGGTTGTTAGTAACCTTTAAAGTCTCAACAGCAGTCTCCATGATTTTGGTTCCGATTTCATGTATTTGCTTAGCAGCATCGGAGTCACCGATATCGCTAATGCCATCCATAAGATGCTTGGTATTTGTGGTAAACTGATCCTAAATCAATATATTAATATCTAACGTACTATTATTCAAATAAATAACTAAAGCTAATATTGTCTTACAATGTTTTTGCCGGCTACTGGGCTAACCTTCTTCAAATTGCCGATAGCTTCATTGACACTTGTACGCAAATGCATTACAGGTCCACTGTTTTCAAATTTTTCAACATTCTCATCAGCCTTTAATTTAATATATTATTTTTTACATAATGTCAAATTGAAATCATTGATGATCTTACCGTCTTCTTGATATCTTTAAACAAAGTGTCGAAATTTGTGGCATAAGCCTTGGCTTCGCCAGCCACATATTCGTTGAATTGTTGTTCATCCTTAACACCAACAACCTTAAAAAGGTTGTTTTGAACCATTTTCCATGTATCTCCTGCTGTGGCAAATAAATTAAAGAATGGAAAAACTTCCGGTTGACCTTGACCATCATGGACTGCTGAAGCACGCTTGAAGATTTAAAAAAAAAATCAGAACACGGATGTTAAGAGCGGCATACAAACATTTATAAAAAAAATGTATACGTACTGTTGCAATAAAAATCACACAAACAACGAGCAATATTTGTCTAGTCATTTTCAATAATTTAGTCTGACTATGGCTAACTACAATACACAAACTTCTGGAGGGAAGATGAATAAGATTTTAAATTCGTTCAACAATTTACTCGACTCACTTATCAGCAAAAAAATATACAACAACAATTGTAAGTTATTGCGTTTTTTTTAGAAACATGTGATTTTCATTCAAGTATATATATACGTATGAATCATGAATGAACACATAGGGTGGTCCGGATATATACATACATAGTTTGTAAAATGGAGCAATAATATCGTTTTTAGCTGAAAACGTTTTACAGTTGGAATGAATACCCGGTCGGCTGTGCCAGGCGAACCTAGACAAGCTGCTTCGACATATTCGGACAACAGGTTGTCTAGGAATTTCAAGGGTTAGTCAGGCCCCTTGAACCGAGATGGTGGCGGATGAACCGAAAGGCCAACGCCAGCTCTCAATCGCGTTGTATATACTGATGGCCCCGTGTCCTAGGGGTATCTAATAAATAGGAACCTGCCCTCCAAGTTTGGGGTTGTGCTTTGGGTTAAGTACCCAACCATGGAAAAAACTAACGGCTACGAAGCAACCAATAGGCTCGGAAAGGACTGAACTGCTACAAAGCAGACATTACTGCAATCCAGGAAATACGATGGGATGGGTCGGGCAAAAAGAGGATGAAAACTGTGACGTCTGTTACGGACCGTGTTATAGTGAGCAGACACAGCGACTATTCGGATGCGGATTTGTTATAAGTGCCAGACTTAGGCAAGAAGTCTTATGTTTCCAAGACATTAGAAAACGCATTGTAACTATGCGAAAGGCCAAATTCGCCAACATAAGCCTTATATGCGCTCACGCCCCAAACAATACCTATGAGCGACTACCGAAGTACGGTGCTAAAATCGTGCTGCGAGATTTTAGCGCGAAGGTAGGAAAAGAAGATTTCTTTAACAGTATCTATTGTCGGAAAACATAGCCTACACGACAACACGTCTGGTAACGGACTAGGGCTAATGGACTTTAGCCAGCACACGGTTTCCTTGCATCGATATTAATGAGGGGACATGGCGGTATCCAGATCAACGAACGGTCAACCAAATTGATCACATTGAACATCAACTCGGACCACTACCTCGTTGCAGCCAAGGTAAGAATGCGGATATCCACCACGCCAAAACAATCCAGAAATACTGTGAAAAAAATTAAATGTCGAAAGACTGCAATTGAAAGAGACTGCCAAGACCTTCGCGCAACGCTTATCCCTAAACCTCTCAATTAACCAAATACTACCAGCACCGAATGTCGACGAACAACGATACCAACAAGCCATTAGAAATTAAAAACGGTTTACAACAGGGGGCGGTGGACTCCCCGATATTGTTTAACATTTATACAAGTGATCTTGTAGGTTCCCTCAGTCACGCTCTACCGTACGCAGATGATCTGGTGGCGTACAGATCAGGTCCGAAAATCGGAGTCATCAACATACTTTTGAGGCGTGACTTGGATCACATTAAGGGATATTGCGAGGATTGGAAATTGAGGATCAATTTCCAAAAAAAACCGAAACAATTCTGTTCAGGACCCCAGTGCAGAGGGCTTCTTACGATACCAGAAAAACTGGAAAAAATTGTGTATCATTGGACAGCATGGACGGCCGTTGGCGGTGAGAAGTGAAGTCAAATACCTTGGCATCTGGCTTGACAAGTTTCTGCATTTTAATAAAAATGTGGATGCTTGTCTGGCCAGGGCTAGGGGGGCTTATGCTCTGACAAGAAGATTGTTTCATAGCAGTCAACTTGATTCAAGGGTGAAAGTCATTTGCTACATGGCCCTCATAAGGCCGATCATCGCTTACGGTTGTCCCGTGTTCAATGTATCACCATCCTACATGGAAAGGATACGGCTGTTTGAGAGGCGTTGTCTCCGATCCTGCTTAGGATTGTAGCTCCTCCGCTTTAGCACGGCGGTATCGGATCGGGATAGGACCGACGCTGAAAAGCAGCCCACCGAGTTTTGGTGGCTAAACGAGGAAAGTATTTCTGCAGTTCCTCAGGTCTTTGCGGACTTTTAGTCCACTCCTTAGTATTTAAGTAAATTAAATTTAGGTACAAGGTCTGAAGTCTGGGCTTATGCACCATATTTTATTTAATATGGTTGCATAAATGCTTGCTGGGCCCAATGACGCAATCGGGATTTCAAACCCTCGGGGCATATGCAACGAGTGCTTGCCACCCCGATTATAATTAAGTTAGGTTTAAGTAGTTACGTAGTCTTAGTTAGTTAGGTTTAACTAGTCTTAAGTAGTTTAAGTTAGTTTTAGCCTAGATTAAGTTTATATATAAAACAAAAAAAATTTGTTACTGTTTAAAGTTTTAATTTTTTCTTTGAAAAATCAATTAAATGTCTTAATATTAAGAAATTTAAATTTAAGCTGAAAAGCAAAAGAAAAATGTTAGTTATAAGCTTACAGCGCCCGCTATGGGCCGATAAGTTAGATTAAGTAGATATGTTATTGATAAGTTAGATTTAAGCATTTTTGTCTAGTATTAAGTTAATATTTTAAGTAAATAAAAAAATGAATTAAAAAAAAACCATTATATCAGACGCAACTGATGTGCTAGGTTTCTTGCGCCCACCAGCAAGAGAGTTCCCGAGAACCCAAAATAACTTGTTCAGACACTTTTTAAGAATTCCATACGTTCAACCAAAAAACATTTTAAACAGAAAAGTGTGCGCATTTTTGAAATTTGTACAATTGTTCTGCTGGAAGTAACAAGAAGTTCTTTGAAGATGATTTGGTAAGTAACATTCACCAACTTATAGGCTAAATTTGGTAGTATGCCTGAAGACTGGAATAAGTCTCCTTGCTCAGCATTGCCTACAAGATTCTATCTGCCTTAATAATGATTCTGAAAAAATAATCAAAAAGTTCAAACCGCTTCCCACCACTTCAATTTCAAAGCCTATGACGATCGACACATGTTTGGTTTCACATGGATTTAGGCAAGGCGATGCCCTCCCACACGTGACTTCTTCAATCTCATTCTTGGGAGGATTGTGCTAAACTAACAAATTGGAGAGAACAACATCATTGACAGATATCACTTTGGAGTTGTACGGGACTTTGTCTACCTCGACTAGGCTATTAACTCTGACGAAAACATTTCGATCATACCAATCCTGCACAATGCGCTGAAGCATGGACCGTATCAAAAGTTGATAAAGAAATTCTTTGTCGTTTTGAGAGATTAATTCTTCGAAAAAACTTCGGTTCCGATTTTGTTGACGGGCAATGGAAAATAAGTTTTAACCAGCAATTATACGTCCTTTACAGCGATATACATAGTAAAAAAATCCGCATTGCACGTTGTAGGACATGTAGAGCGAATGGACAGTAATAAGGACCAAGGTTGGAGAGGCATTTTGGTTGAGGCTCTGGTTCATTCCAGACTTTAGCGTCAATCTTAAGAAGAAAATTAGAGTAAAGGGAAATAATTCTCGCGGGTTTTGTATTCTTGATTGGGATGAATGTGAATTCCACACTGCCTGTGGTTCGTAAGTCAATGAAACAACGAAATCTTTGCGGTTAAAAAGACATTCAATTATGGACAAATTCTAGTCCCAGATTAAGGTCCAAGTAACACCCGACAATTCAAAAGGAGATATATAAATAAGTGTAAGATGCCGACAACAAATTTGTTTTTTTTTCGTAATTTTTTTATTTTATTATTATCAGAGAAAATCATTTAAGCCTTCTTGGTGGTTTCTTGGATCTTGGTGTTGACATCCTTCAAGGCTTCAACTGTGGTTTCCAAGATTTTGTTTCCGATTTCCTTGATTTGCTTACCAGCATCAGAATCACCGATATTGCTGATTCCATCGATGAGATTCTTGGTTGTCTTGCTCAATTCATCCTAATAAAAATGCATTTTGTTGAAATTTAAAAAAAAAATAGTATGTATATAAAACTTACAAAGTTGTTCGCAGCATTTGGGTTCTCCTTTTTAAGGTTAACGATAGCTTCATCGACACGGGCACGGAGTTGAGTTACAGCCTCACTGTTGCCGATTTTCTCAGCATTCTCATCAGCCTTTGAAATTAAATTTTTACATAATGTTCGACTACAAATTATGAAAAATTAACTTACAGTCTTCTTGAGCTCCTTAGCCAAAGTGTCTAATTTGCTAGCGTAGGACTTGGCTTCGGTGGACACATAATCGTTGAACTGTTCTTGGTTCTTAACTCCAGTAGCTTCAAAGATTTTTGATTGAATATCCTTCCATGCATCTCCAGCCTTGGCAAGCAAGTCAGCTAATGGGTTCACCTCAGGTTGAGCTGGTGCATCGCGGACTACTCTCGCTGAGGCAAGCTAAAACATTTAAATGAGACACCAAACGGATGTGAGTTATTTCAATAAAAAATGCAGTCGTTAACATTTTTTTCTGGTGAAGATTAATTTTCAACGTACGGTTACGAAAAGAAGGGCGCAAACAACGACAAATGTTTTTCCAGCCATTTTAATCAATTTAGTCCGACTTTGGGTAACTGCAAAAGAAGACTAACTTTCGAAGTAAAGATGAAAAACATTTTATATTCGTCGCCTAATCTAATTGAATCACTTATCAGTGAAAAAAAAACAACATATGACAACAATTCTACAGACGAATACGATACACGACCTTTTGTGTCTGGTTGAAAAATGTGTGTTTCGCATACGTATACGAATAAACAGGGTGATTCGAAAAAAAACTTATTTTTGTTTAAATTTTATTTAAAAAAAAAGGTTTTTTTTTTATTTGTTATGTCTAACAACTAAACATTCTCCATACAAAATTTGGAATGTTTCATAAAATATTAACGAAACAAAACTTACATCAAACAACAAATTCCTTGTTTCAAACTAATAATAAGTATGTCCCGGTACGAGATTTATTTTACTAATTCTCAGTGATAATTTATTACCGTATGCAAAAATAAGTTACAGACAGAGAGAGAGGACAACTCTAACCTACAAAATGGTAAGAACTTTTACTACAGGAATGTTTATTATAAAAATCAGTAAACTTTTAGTTGGTTGGTATCCGAAAGTGTCAAATCGTTTGTTTTGAAAGGAAAAGGAATAGAATATTTTTACTTAGTCTTACTTAACCGTTTTAACGTATTTTTTGTAAATTTTTCTATATCTATATGAAACTTCAGGCAAAAATAAATAAAAATTTTTGGCGCAACATGTTCGTTAGTATCCAGGGCCGAGCTTTCTCATAACCATTCATGTGTGAGTGTTTATTTCTGCACGATGGCGGGACCTCCTGTTTTATGCCGACTCCGAACGGCGAATTTGAGAAAAGCTTTTATTTACACTCGGATGATTTATCAGATCATCACGAGAGGAGGACCAGTGAAAAGTCATTTAGGTCTTGCTACGGCAGTTTATCGCACCAACCATCGCGCCTTTGAGCCCGTCAACGTTAATCAAAAGATTTAATAATACGATTTTTTTCATGAAACTAAAAAGGAAGATGTACACATTTATTTACAAAATGATCCAACAAATTTTACTCTCAGCTAACTTTACATCGTCTCCGGTCCTTCAGGTAAGGAATCACGTTCCACTTACAAATTTTTCGAAGATCTACTTGATATCCACAAGTGGAATGAGCTTATCCTACACTTATAAATGCCAAATTTGATTTGAGATGAAGGGAAACTCACTTTGATGCCACACGTTGAGTACAAATTGCTCAAATATATCTATCAAAAGATATTGGTACATATATGCCAATAGATATCACCAATAACTTGATTTATTATTTTGAAATAAACATATGTAGTTATTAATGTTAACAAAAAAAAAACTAGAAAAAATATATGTTGCAGTAAAGTTGAAGTTCAACTTGAAGTTATCTATTGGCAGCCCATATTTAATATTTCAACAAATTCAAAACTACTTAGTTTTGTTCTGAAAAAATCTTAGTCTTAAAAAAATGGAATGACTCTATTAGATTGTGTAGTATTTATGTAATTTTATTGTATCTCACTATTCAGATCATTGAAATGGATTTAGTGCGTATTTCGAAGCACCTTGTGTATGCACCTCAGAAAGGGCATCATTACCATGTTTAGGAAAAAAAAAATATATTGATACTGACCAATACAGAACAAAATAATTTTAGTTTACTTTACGACTAATACATACGAAATCGTCTTGACTATATTTCCGTATCACTATTGATCTTCCAAAGGTCAAACATTATAATCTCCAACGGAATACACCGAGAACCGATTATACATGCAGCTAGATAGGCTGTATATTTTCCAAAGTCATCTATCTGTAACTTCTTTTATTTGCATTTTCGGACCTAGGGTTGTGGGATAAAATAAATATTTAATAAGTACGATAGCGCGTCTCGATTTTATAGATGGGGTACCTACTGCAAAATAGAATATTTATTCCTCAGAGCAATCATATTGTTTTTTATATTGCACTTAAGGCACTAAGGCGCATAGATATTTTTAAAACATCTTCCGTCAACTTGTTCGGTGACCTGTTGATAATAAATTATTATTAAATATACATCATGAAATCACACTTAAATACGAATAGTGTTAGTTCTTGTTATGGTTTAAAAAAAAACAGGAACCAGCTATCACAATGGGCTGTTGATTGTCAATTTTTTTTTGAAGGCAGTCATTTTAATTTTCGCAGAAGCAATTTTTTTTGCAATTTAGGAGTAAATAAGAAAACGTAAACAAGCACGTTCATAGAATGTTTAAAAAAATTTCCAGCACTTTCTCTGCTTCTGATGTGCTCAAAGTATTTATGCAAAACAAACATAATTGCGAGTGCTTTTACTAATTAAAAAAATTATTAATCGAAACTGCATTCATTATATATTATTCGTATATTGAAAGAGTTCATAAACGCAATATTTTGCAATTAAGAGATTATTGAACGGAGTAACGGAATACAAACGCATGAAATTTATTTTAATTTATTGGAACACAATAAAGAATTTATACACAATTGTTGTAAAACAGTTGGTGCTCACTTGCATTCTCGTACAAAACTATATCTTATCGTTTCTATTTGATCCCCTGTTGTTGAACTATTAATGTATCGCAGCATTATCTACTTGTTTCGATTTCTAACCATAACAATCATAATTAATGTTTCACTGCCCCGTGAGCCGTGAGACCATGACCTGACAAATCACTCGAATTGTAACAATTGGCGCGAAATATCTTATCGTGAAGGCGTTCAAGCACTGCATACACAAAGACGGCAATGGAATATAAGTTCAAATATATAGGACCACAATTTCATCATTGCAGCATCATCCAAAAAAAAAAACAACTTAGAGGAGAAATCTTGCATACTTTCGAAATTTTGCTTGCTTTGCACCAGCCTAGCTTCTATTTCTCTATAAGGACCAAGTAAAATCAGAAGGATCATTCCATAACCTTGAAAACGATTATCACTCAGACGGTAGTCGAAACCTCATGATCAATAGCTCAATAATCGTCTGTCATTTGACGATTATTGTTTTACGTGAAGCAAATAAAGTGATATCGCCGACAGCGGAAACGACTCTTTATGTACCGTCGAAATGTTGTCGTTAAACGATAATCACTTTACGGATTTGATTTGCAGTGTGGAATGGCAGACATAATAAACCAACATCCACCGAAATGGTCCTAAAATGGTTTTGGCGTAAAGCTAACCCAAAAAGTCTCTTTTTGATCGCACAATGGTATTTCATAGATGTGGATATTGGTTTTGTGTTTTTTTTTCGGACTAGCTTACCCGGCAAACGTTGTTTATCTATATAAATTATTATTTATTTCCTAAATAAAACTAGTGGTCTGTGCACGACTGGGTCGTACGCAACTTTCTCTGTCACAGCGAGCTAATTTGACGTTTTAACAATTTGGCCAAAATACACAATAACATTTATTCTGATTAATGGTGCTAAAAATGATATAAATAATGTCCAAATGTGATTATACGAACGTTTTTTCCGTAATTGAAATTAATCAGTGTCCATGAGGGATAATTGGGCCAAGACCATTTATGTAGAACTCATTAAAACAGTAATAGTAGTGTACTAATAATAGTATACTAATACTATACTAAATTTTATTCAATGTGGCCAATAGTTTGCCTAAATGCAAAAATCTGTTATATGGATTTTCTCGAAAAAAACTGGGTATTCAGTTTGTTGGAACTAATATGTATATTGAAGTTTAATCAAAATCGTTAGAGCCGTTTTCGTGAAAATCGGGGTTATTTATGATGTTTATATGCCAGATATGTACCCGTAATAACATGGCTAAGAGCGAACCAAAAAAATAGCCTAGAATTATGACCAAAAAAACGATGGATACGAAGTTTAAACAAAATCGGTCAAGTCGTTTAAGCTGGAGAGACGTGGACGGACAGACAGACGACGACCCGACGAACCCACGGACGGAATTCCAAAAACCTTTTTTTTTGAGTTTCGCTATCATCATAATGTTAGAATCAATCAAAATATCGAGTTCGAAAATTTTCACGAAAACAATATCATTCTCTTTATAAGAAAAAGTTAAAAATATATGACAAGGCTGCAATTCACTGTGTGAATCGTTGTTTATCTTTAATTTTATCTTTTTAATCTCTTAGAAGATGTCGATTCGGAGTCGATTTAAGGTATGTCTAATCTCATTTATTTCTCTATGTTATGTGATAGGGTATAACAACGAACAGAAATTTTATTATTATCAAGATATAAATGCAACCGTTCATAAACTCGATTATAAATAATTCAATTTTATCCACAGAATTTTTATAATTTTCAAAAGATAAATGCGAGCGTTTAAATCAATTAGAAAATAGTTCGATTTTATCGACAGAATTTTTATACTTTTCAAGAAATTTATTAATATGTGGTTGTTTCAAAGAGACGTAGTATGAGTACAAAAAGGCTTATACCAATTTGAATAAAAAAGTCCTTCGGAAGAAAAAGATGTCGTTATATAAAAAAAAGGAATTTAAAGGAGCAGCTTGGTAAGTTCAAAGATCCCATGATGTAATATTGAATAAAAAATAAACGAATGGAAATCCTACTTTCAAAAGTAATTATCAATCCATGTTTCTACATAATCACGATCGAAAGAATGATCCCTAAGGCCGACAATTGTGGAAGAATTTTAAAAGGAATTATAACCCCGCTAGTGAAGTATATGAAAGTCTAAAATGTTTAGAATTTGTTTAAGCGTTTGTTCAGCTTAGTTTTAACTTCTCTTGATATATATTGCCATGATACATCTTTGTTATATATATATATATATTGCAAGACGATCAACATACGCCTAGTTGAGGGGAACAAATTTAGTCTCAAAGCTTACCGCTGCGCTGTTCTCACAGGTAAGATGGATCCATTTCATTCATAAACATATGATTAGGCTTCAATCCTCTGTGCGAATCGTTTAATACCATCCCATCCTTAAAATAAATATCCCCAAAATGTCGGCTTTGGTAAATGTCATTATCAGAACATATTGTTCAGACAGTTTATCAAAATCTTTTATGGTTCGACAAAAAACAAAGTTTTTCGCCTGGTTATGCTATGAGGTAGTGTATACAAATGGCATTTGTATGAAAACGCCTCTAAAAAGTGGAAGGAATGTTTAAATAACCATAGCCAATATTTCTGCATCAAAATTTTTTTCGAAGTGTTTAAAACTTTGCCGAAAGACGATTTTTACTGAAAAAAGTTCTTTACTGAAAAGTGGGCATGGCAAAAAACCTTTTAAGGACAAAAAATAGATATTCACGTTGACTACATATGTTTGAAATTTGGATTTTGAAATTTTTTACACTGTTTCGAACAGAACGTACAAGGATCACGTGTACCAATTATCATTATCCTAGCTCAAAATTTAAGGCCCGAAAACCGGTTACCTACAGACGGACGGACAGACAGACGTGGCTTAATCGACTCTATATACTTTAAGGTATATCTAGCAAAATAATTTCTCTATGTTTCATCAAAACTATTATACCCCTATGAGATAATGTATGCTGATTTATTTTGCACATGTGTTTAGCTAAAAACTAATTTCAATAATTACTAATGAGAATTGACCCCTTTTTTGAACGCAGTTTCGTAAATTCGATCTGGAATGGAATTATAGAAAATTTCTATGTTTTGTAGCGAAATTCAATTTTGAATCCTTGTATTAATGACTTTTTGTCTTTGAATTATCTCCCTGACTCGTATACCTTACGTGAAAGAAGTCCCCACCTATTATTTGATATTGTGGTTAGGAAAGTATGGAGGCCACATCAATATATTCACATTTTGGCTCTCAATCCGTCCATGCTGTACGAATAGGGGCATTATCATATTGAAATGTCCACTGTATTGGTCCAAACAGCTCAAAAATCTGAGGGAATGACTTTTCTAACATAACCTAAAAACTATCAGCATTTGCATTCATTCTAGATGTAAACAATTGGATTTCGAAGGGCCCTAGAAGGAAATAGCTACCCACACCATGCAAAAAACTAAACCCCTTAGGTTTTGGAACTCTCAATTTTAACCCTAATGAAGAGAATGTTACAATTTGTGTATCTAGTACCTTCTTGAAAATTGTGTAATACATTCGATATGTAACAGCAAATAGGTAACAGCATTATTTCGTACACATTTTATTTATATACTTTTATTTAACTTAGTTATTTAACTTCACACAGCACATGTACCAAGTATCAACCCTACAATACAGATCATGATTAGACCCCAAATAGACAATAACATTTTATCATTAAAAAAGCATAAAGCGGGAGGATCTAGCTAAAATGTACACTGGAAAAAAGAAAAATTGAAGCGAAAGCGTAAGTTGTTATCTTAGTCAATATCCCTTTGCGTTACAAACACCAAAATATTTTTTTTTGCACGCCAACCCGAGAGAAAACTTTTCACAATTTAGAACTTGTTGGCTTTTATGAAGAATGAAATAAAATTTGTAAAATACTCCCTAAAATGGACTACAAAATATTTGCATTTTTATTAGGTACACTAATAGCACTCAAGATATTAAAAGATCCACAAACTCCAAGCAGATATCTTGAAAAACTAAACTTATTTTTATTGCTTATTTTCAGCTTGCAATTTCTTGAATCCTTCATCAGCTTGTTGGGCGATTTCCTTGCCTCGTGCGACCACTTGGTCACCGAATTGCTTCATGGTTTCTCCCAATTTCTGAAAAAAAAAAATATTTTCATATTTATTGAGTAAGCATTCTGTAAGCAACTTACATCGATGGTATCCTTGTTGATGTTCTTTTCGATGAGTTCCTTGAAATTTGACATGGCTTGTTCCAAGGCATTTTGTAACTCTGTACCTTGGGTATTAGTGTCACGGGGAATGCGTGCTGCTGTTGCGATCTATTAGATAGAATTTATGTTTAGTTGAATAAGGTTTGTAAATATTTTTAAGAAAATTACTTGGAAAACGCAGAAAGCGAAGAGGAAGATGAGAGCGATTTTGGCCATTATGATGAGGTACGCACTATTGGGTGTTTAGAATGAAACTAGCTTTTCAATTTTCAAATAACTATGAAGTCAAGTATTTCAGCACAACTTTGATAACCTTTTGACGCTGTAACGACCGACATCTTCTTTAGTGAGATAAGCGCTTTTTATCAATCTATACGAACACGGGCTAGTCTTATCAGTTCCAGTTGATGGTTCTTTTTTCCTCGTTATATCAATTTGTAAATTTTTGTTGTACGTCTTTATTGAATTTATGATAAGCAAATGATTTATTGTAAATTGACTCCTTATGCATTGGGCTGCAGCTAGACTTTGTAACAGACGTTTAAGGAAATGATTATAAGACCTTACAATTTGTATACCCCATCCCAGAGTATATTAGCTTTGACATTAAGTTATACCTGGATTATGGATCGGCACATAATCGCAAGCAACCTAGCCATGTCTGTCTGTCCGTCTGTTCGTCCGTCTGTATGTCACCGGTTTTTTGGGTCTAAATTTTAACCTAGAGTGATGACAACTGTAAATATTTTTAAAATCCGCCCACTGACGTCCCCTTTTCAGAAAAAACTTAGGAATTTAAAAAATGTATCTGAATAGCATATTTACTTAGATAATCTATATTTCGTATATTTAAAGGATTCTGTCTGATCAAGATTCATTTAGTTTTTAGCAACACCCACTTTACTTTGTGTGGTTATTTATATCGGGTGGTTAAATTTTAAGGGCCGATGTTGAATGAGAACCATACCCCTTAACGTCAAATTTTTTCTGCATTTCATTTGACATTTCTCAATTTCTCAATTTTAATTCAATTTGAACCATGGAAAGATATAAAATCGAGCAACGCGTTTAAGTTATTTAGGCGTATTATGAAAATGGGCGTTCAAATCATGCACTTCGGTCAATTTAATCTTCCAAATGTGCGTACAATCGGGAAGATCTTGCAGAAATTCGAACAAACCAGGTCTCTAGAAGATGTAAAAACACCAGTACATTGCTGCTATTCGCGATAGTGTGGCAGTTGAGCCGTCGACCTCAACTCGGCGTCGTACCCAACAATTGCACCTTTCACGCTCGTCGTTGATGAACAATTTGCATAAAAACTTGCATTTACACGCTTACAAGGTGCAATTGCCTCAAGAACTAAAGCCTCTTGACTATTTAAAGCGTCGTCAATGGTCAGAATGGTGGCAAGAAATGGCAACAGTGGATGATCAATTTTCGAAGAAAACCATCTTCAGTGATGAGTCACATTTTCACCTCATGGGATTCGTCAATAAGTAGAATTGCCGCATTTGGGTGAATGATAATCCAAGACTGATTGTCGAAAAACAAATGCACCCACAAAGAGTGTTTGGTACGGTTTATGGGCTGGCGGCATCATCGGACCGTATTTTTTTCCAAAATGAGGCCGGTCAGGCAGTTACTGTGAATGGTGTTCACTATCTTGAGATGATAACGAACTTTTTATGGCCCGAATTGGAAGATATGGATGTGGGCGATATGTGTTTTTAACAGGACGGTGCCATTTTCAACACAGCTAACGAAACAATGGCTCTTTTGCGCGACAAATTCAATGGCCGTGTTATCTCACGTGGTGGCGATGTCAATTGACACCAAGATCATGTGATCTGACACCGTTGGGCTTCTCCTTTTGGGCTTATTTGAAAGAAAAAGTGTACGTCGATAAGCCAGCAACAATTCAAGAGCTAAAAGATGAGATAATTCTGCAGATTAAAAATCAACACCGGCCATTTAAATTTAACCACCCTTTAATTAGAATAGGATTGGATTGGGTATTCAATGATTCGCACAGCGGATTGTAGTCTTCTCATATGTTTTTATATAAAAATAAAAAATAACATAAGTCATCTTTATGTACTTGTTATAGGTTGTCGTAAAAAGGATTAAAGACTTTTTGAATTGATTTCTGTCTACACTTTTCTAAATTAAGGTGAAGCTATAACATTAAGGAAGCTTCTTGAGATGCGTAAAGATGAATTAGTGTGTTCTACAACTATTCTACTTTGTACATTGGTGCAAGTCGTTCTATCGTTGGCTCCGAATTGTTCTATAACAAAAAGAGTCTTTATATATAATGTGCTGTTCTTGTCATTACCAGTTTAACTAAATATCTTCGTATTTCGGCTGTTTGTTTTGTGCGTCCTTTAATGATCACATATTAAGGGACGTTTTAGCAAAACTCCTCTGAGCATCTGACGTAAAAGTGAGCTCAAAAACCATCGATTATATGTGTGATAGTCAAGAGCCTTTATTTATAGTTTTACTATTTTTAACTTTCTCTTATAAAGAGAAAGATATTGTTTTCGTGAAAATTTTCGAATTCCGTCCGTCGCGTCGGTTCGTCAGACCGTCTGTACGTACAAGCCTCTCCAGCCTAAACGACTTTACCGATTTTCTTCTAACTTCGTATCCAGCGTTTTTTTGGTCATTATTCTAGGAAATTTTTTTTGTTTGCTTTAAGCCATGTTATTACCGGTACCTGCCATATAAAAATCATACATAGCCTCAATTTTCTCGAAAACGGCTGTAAGGATTTTGATTAAACTTCATAAAAACTGTGAACATATCAGTTTTAACAAAACTGCAAGCCCAGTTTTTTTCGAGAAAGTTTATATAACGGATTTTCGCATATAGGCCATATAAAGAAAATTGTCAATTCCTCGCAAACTATTTGGCTAAATTGAATGAAATTTAATTTGCATACTACAATTACAGTTTTCATGAGTTATATTATAATTATTATAATCGGTTTTGGTCCAATTATCTCTAAACGGAATTTTCAGTTTTGGCCAATAACGGAAAATCATAATTATTCACATGGATACCGATTACTTTCAATGACGGAATAAACGTTCGTTCACATTTCGACATTATTTATATCATTTTTAGCATTATTAATCAAAATATATATTATTGTGTATTTTGTCCAAATTGTAAAAAAAAACTGTTTGAATGATGGAGAGTAAGAGGTGAAGAACATCTTTAGAATCCACTTAAGTTGATAATCTTTGACAATCCAGGTGATCTGACTAAAAAAAATCATTGATGACCTTCTCCGCTTTGTACTTAGGTCGGGAAGCTTATTTTTTACTCAGTTTTTATTCTCTTAAAATATTAACTTAATACCTACTAGACAAAAATGCTTAAATATAACTTAATAAAAATATGTTGCTCAATCCAACTATTATCTCGAATATTTTTATTTTCTAATTTCGCCTTAAATTTATCTTGTGTTTATTTATTCGCATGCGCTTATGCTTTATTGGATAGGATTGTAAAATATGTACCAATATAATGTAGGCTTTTGATTTCCCTTAGCGTTTTCATATAAGTAAGACTTATTGATTGATAGCCCATATTCATATTCTCAAAATTTTATTTATTATGCACATGTACTTATAATAAAGATCATGTAATGCACAGAACTAAATTTAATATTTAAATCTCCATGTGTAATATTCTGTTCATCGACCTCAAGTAAGCAATTTCAATGAATTCCTGAAACAACCTCTGTAATTAACAAGAATTACTAAGGCTATCTCGTGCGGAAGACCAGCATAAAGTACGGAAATATACTTCACATAAATATGCTATTCAGCGGAAAAAGAAACCCATCTGTCTTTTTTGTTTACTACTAGAATTCGCAAGCACATCCAAACATTACGCCAGGTGTCCATAGTATTGTCACCAAATGAAAACAAAAACAAGACTACTCACTCAATAGTAGTGGATACCCATGGCTTCACATTAAAAGTGCATTTAGTAACATTATCCGCTAGTTATCGAGACCATGTTGAAGCCGCTGAACAGAGTCACTACATCGTTTCTATTTTATATAAAAAATAACGTCTTAAGTTTTATTTTTAAATTAAGTGTTATCATTACAATGTTGATCCTAATATATTTGGTGGTGAGTTTAATTTTAACTGCATCCCTGTAAGAAAATTAAAGAAAATGTTTAATCTCTGTCCCATAGAGCGTCCTGAGCCAGCCAAATAGAGTACGCTCAAGTTACTTCAGTGAAGTTAGCCCTATTGAAAGTTCTCAAAAGTGTAAGCTTTTTAGTTTGATCATCAGATAAGACTTTTTAGTTAATGATCTTATATTCTAGTGATGTTAACGGTTTCGACGGAAACGCCTTCATTTTTGGATAATCTATTCTCGACGACAGAAAGGTCGACCACCACACTGGATAATACAATTTTAAAAACAACTGAGCATATTGGTACACATCCTCTATTTCCAATACAAGAGAAGACGACTTCTCCAATGTTAGTCGAGCGGACAACCGAAGCAAGTTTTGAACGGGAAACCACAGCTGAAACTAGTGTTGTTCCAAATCTAGAATCTACAACACCATGTGAAGATTCCTACAACACGGATGAGCACAACTTTTGGGAGAGCACAACCGAAAGTTTAGAAAAGGAAACTACACAAAAGGCGTTGTCGCAAGAAGATGAACAAATCTCAACCACAGCGATGATGATTACAACAACAACTATAGCAACACCACATAAGACCGTCGAAATTGAAACGAAAAGACCTCCAAATGCAGCTGAGCCTGATAGTCTGTTCATAGATAACTGGTCGTTCTTGGAACAGCCAATAAATGGGGAAGAGCCATCTCCCGCAGTGGATATGCCAGTTCCATTAGAAGAACTTAAGGAACCAGCACCAGATAGTTTTTTTATAAACGAAGAAGAAGACTTGACGGCACTCTTAGATGAACAAGGTGCAACCATTAAACCAACACCAAGGCACGAATCCCACGAAATGATAGAAGTACCCCATTCAGTTGAAGAATTCCATCAAAATCATGAAGATTTTCATCCTGGAAGAATTGATAAAAATAAAATGTCTGCCTTCGAAACACCTTCAATATTCTCAGGGGATAATCTATTGAACTTGTTTACTTTTGACCACCTTCCATCGAATTCAAATAAAAGAGCCGTTTGGTGGTCAAAACCAAATGATGTACCAGTTCCAGAACCGACGATACCAAGGAATGCGAACAATCGTAGACGTCAAGTAAACGGAATCCATCCAATCTATGAATCTGAAGAAGTGAATGAAAGTCCAAGGATATTTAATCAGCTGTTTAATAGAAAATTTCAAGACTCGATGAGCCTGCTAGAGAGATTTTTCGGCAATTTGATTATGCAATAAATTGGAATAGATATAGAAACATATTTTGGATGTGCAATCGAAATAAATCAAATGAACTGTAACAAAATGTTGTTCCAATTTTCGGATTTAATTTTAATTTATTTTGTTTATTATATAATTCGAACTGATAAGTTCGTATTTTATATGATTACTCAATTTTAATGATTGGTATAACATCAAATGAGAAAACAGGAAACTGTTGATGTTAGACAAAATATTTAAAGAGATCTATCTGTATTCATAGATGTATTATCAGTGGGTTCAACCCACCGTTCAAGGTTCTTTTTTTAAGCAAAAATATTCTTGCACGTTTACAGCTAATTTGTAGAGACACGTTTTTAAACCTAACCTTTGAAGATTCCAACACGGTTTATTTATGTCTCCCATAGATTTGGGGAAACAGGATAGCAATGGCCTGTATTGCGTGAGTCGATCGTAGATTGTGAAGTTTGGTATAATGTATGAAGCGGCGGTGGATAACCATTGATTTCACGATCGTTCGTTGTCGGCCATGTTTTCCTAGTCGACTAGGTGCATTTCATATAAAAACATATTTTGTTTAAAAAATTATTGTATTCGTGAATGCATATTATTCATTTATATATTGACACCAAATTCAAAACAGATGATTTTTTTTATTTGCGGGAAAATCCAAATCATATCGTCAAATGCAATTGCAACACTCGACTTTGGCCAAATTTGCATTTCCAAAACATGAACATTTGCTACTTCGTTATCCGATTCGTTGAAAAAAAAAACTCAATACTGAGCCGCTTAGGCATATTCGAACAACAGGTCATCTAGGAATCACAATGGTTACTCACACCCCTTGAACATAGATGGTGGCGGATGGGCCACAAGCCCAACGACAGCGCTCAATCACCATTTGATGGCCACCTGTCCTAGGAGTATCTAAAAATTTGAACTGACCCTCCAGGTTGGAAGTTGTGTCGTCAGGGTAACTTCCCAAACACTTAAAAATAATTAAGTTATGAAAGCCGCGGCAGCCTCGGATAACGGATTTCCTCGAATACCAACCAGACCCGGAACCTTAAACTTACGCACGCTATACACCCCGGGTGCTACTCAAAAACTTGAATCACTCCTCTCACGGAATGCAATAAAGAAAAACGATAGAAACCCAGACTGTAGATTGACACTCTCAATATGGACTTATGATATTCGGATGACAGGTCGTTTAGAAATCTCTAGGATAAAGTTTTATAATCCAGAGACATCAGTGCCATAGTTAAGAGGTGAATGTTGTAACTTAAATGTTCTCTATACAATCTATACAATCCAAAGTTGGTTTTCATAATATCAGAATGGAACTCCACCGAATCTAGGCAGCGAGATGGCTTGCTGGGAGCACAAAGCTACGATAATGATCACTCGGGACTTATGGCACCAAATGTTTGCTACCGTGATTAGGCCAGGTTAAATTAGTTAATGATGAGTTTTCTGGCTTTGAACCGATGACTTTGCGATGTTGCTTACATAATCACCTTCTCCGGGTTTATAAAACTCTGCCTGTTTTTGCCTTGTAAAACTCATTTTGGCTGAAACTTTTCATCAAATCTGCGGTTTCTTGCTTGTGGGCGCTAGAAACCTAACGAATTAGTTGATATTAAGTTACATTAAGGCTATAAATGGTCATAAGTTGCTGTAAAACAAACATCAATGCTATGCACAAAAAGGGGATGGGATTTATATACCGTAACCCATAAGGGTATATTAGTTTTAAAACATAGTTTGTGACATAGAGATTCACAAAAAAAACCCTCTAAACTGCGCCAACTACAGAGGCTTAAGTCTCCTCAACATCGCCTACAAGATCCTATCTGCCGTAATATGTGAACGCCTGAAACTGTTTACCAACAACCTGATCGACCCTTATCAGTGTGGTTTTAGGCCAGAAAAATCAATAACTGATCACAGTTTGTAAGATCCTGGAAAAAACCCAAGACGTTCAATTCGATACGCACTACCTATTCATCGATTTCAAAGCCCCATACGACAGCATTTATAGAGACGAACTGTACAGATCAATGTCTAGTTTTGGTATACCGCCCAAACTCGTCCGTTTGTGAAGGGTGACGATAGAGAATTCTCGCTGCTCCGTCAGGGTAGGGCACGACCTCACCGACACAATCGATACCAAAAAAAGGATTTAGGTAAGGCGATGCTGTCATGTGATTTCTTCAATCGGATTCTTGTGAGGATTGTTCAAAACTCACGAGCCAACACCAGAGGCACAATTTTTCAAAAATCGGTACAACTACTAGCATTCGCCGACGATATTGATATCATTGGTCGGACCCAACGTGATGTCATAGCCACGTTTGCTGGTATAGAGAAGGAAGCGGCGAAAATGGGTTTAGCAGTAAATGAGGCAAGACGAAGTATATGCTGTCAACACGAAAGGACACACAACATCGACGAAGACGAATTGGGAAATACGTCACCATTGACAGATATAACTTTGAGATATTACGGGACTTTGTCTATCTCGGCTCCGCTATTAACTCTGACAACAACATCTAGTCACAAATTAAACGAAGAATTTCTCTTGCCAACCGCTGTTTCTTCGGGCTTCACTCCAACTTACTACTAAGGAGATCCTATATAAGACCCTGATCATTCCCTAGCTGCTCTACGGCGCTGAAGCATGGACCGCCTCAAAAGCAAATGAAGAAATCCTTGGTCGATTTGAGACGAAAATTCTTCGAAAAATCTTCAGTCCCGTTTGCGTTGACGGGCTATGGAGACGAAGATTCAACCAAGAACTATACGAGCTGTACAGCGACATGCCCCTGTTCAAAAAACTCCGCATTGGACGTTTGAGATAGCTAGGACATGTAGAAAGAATGGACACCAATACTCCAGAGTCTTCGATTCCCAGTGAGACGTCGGACTCAGTAGAGGAAGACATCACCTTAGAAACCGACCTTTTTAGGCTTTAATTTCTGTATTTCCCGTTTAAGCACGGCAATACTTGCATATCTTATTATATTGCTATCGGTTGTAGTCCCGAATAAATTAACGTTTTCGTGTTGCGCTGGGCCATCAAATGGCTCAAATGATTCCTCGATTTGTGCGGCAAACACGCCTGCTTTTTCCTTATCGGTTTTTATGCAATCGTCTTTAGTTACCCTTATTGGTGGCAAAGCGTTTTTTTGGCCGTTTTATGACTCTAATTGCTTTCAGGAGCGAATAATTCAATTCCATTCCAGCGGTTAGGGTTAGTAGATAAGTTTCTACTACATGGTTTTCAAAATTTTTTTATCTTGCGGGACACGAGTTTGGTTCCATCTTTTACGAGCTTTTCTTTTTTGTCTAACCAAATCTTTTATTTCTTTTGGGCACTTGATATTACTATAGCTATCTATTTTGCGTTGTTGAGGAGTGTTATTCCATGCTGCTTTGCATTCCAGGTCGAAAGGATATCAATAATTTGGTGTCAGTTTAACCACAGATTTAATTTCCTCGTTTAGTGTTATATATAGAAATGTATTTATTTGATATTTTAAATACAAAATAATATTTATTTATATTTTAGTAAAAAAAAAATTAGATCTGGCAAAAATTTGATTTTACATTTCTGAGCTGCCGTTTGCAACACGAAAAAAAACCGCATGCTCACCGTAAATTTTTTAAAGTGTTGCCGAACTCTTGCAATGATAATGCAGTATTTTTACAATAATAAACGGTGCATTTGCACAAAAGCAGTATTCTTACATTTGTAAACACGACCGTCTATAGAGGTTTAATTTGAGCCCGGAAAGGAAGCAGTTTTAGACATATATCTGTTCTATGCACAATTCGAATAGAAATTAAATAAATAACAATGATACGATTTTTTTCTCCACCATGTCTAGTCTAATGCCATACAATATGATGTTGGAGTTTTTTTTTCTGTACAAACATAGTAAACAAAATCAAGTTAAAGGCACATTTCATTTATTCAGTAGTTGGCCTCATTTCAGCTTAAACTCGAGAGATCAGAAATACTGCTAAAACACAGGCGACTGAGAATACCTATATGTACTCTCTGTATCCACTCTTATTAAGTTATAATATGTACGGAAAAAGTTTTAAGGTAGTATAAGCTCTACAGCATAAGGACTATCCCAGTCCCTGTGAAAAATCGAATCCAACTGAGTGACTATGGTAGTTTCATTATCGGGACGCTCGAAATCAGTATCTCTAATGATCAAGCCAATACCAGCAGTGTTGGTAAAGTAGTCGCCAGACCAATTTGAAGTGCCGATATAGGCGGTGTTATCAGTCACCATGTATTTGTTGTGATTCACACGTCCAAATGGAATTTTAGCTTGATCTTCATCCGTTGGTACAATAAAACGACGCTGAGAAAAAAAAAACATTTGAAAGCAATTAAATTGGGTTTTCCATAATGTTGTTTCTTACAATTTGAATGTCGACACCTTTGAATGATAACGACAGACTTGTCAGAGATCGAAGGAAGTAGTCTTCGGCAGGTCGGGAATGATTCCACCACGATATGAGCATTTTTATAGAGACTTTGTTCTCGATAGCTGCTGTTCGGATTGCGTCATCGATATAGGGCCAATACCTGAAATAAAGGTTGCACAAGTAAATAAAAATGGACATTTTATATCGAAGATGATATACAATTTAAACAGTACAAAGAAATTTCATAGAGTAACGTTTTACGGTGATTCACCATAACAAGGTACGTATTAACAAGAATATTGTCTATCCTTCCCAGAATAAGTTGCACTTTGGCACTCACCTAATTTTTGAAGTGTAGATGAGCAATGGGAAATAATCCATCACAGATATATGTACGAATTTTTCCGCATGCAATATAATATTAACTATTGCATCCAAGTCATTTGTGCGCCCTCTCGAATTAAGAGGAGGAGGAGAGTTCTACACAAGAATAAAAAACCAAAGATACACAAAAATTTAGCAAATTCAAAAATATCCATTTTACCGAAAAGAAAGTCTTAAGTTGCTCACTATCATTGTATGTAACCTCAATTGGAGATTCCAAGTTATACTTGGTTGAGTATTCCTCCGGCCAATGAGCAGGTACTTGGGAAGTGTCCCCACCTAAATACCAATAGGCCTCAAAGATCTTCGCCAGATCTTTCGCTAGGCACGTGCAATTCGTTATCAACACACCGAGCTCTTTGACTTGTGTCAACGCTCTCCAGTCCATATTTGCACTTCCCAAATAGAAATGCTGTCCATCGACTATCCATAGTTTTGTATGCAAGACTCCACCACCAATTAAACGGGGAAAATTAACAGAGCGAACTTCTGCAGCTTTTCGCTTCATTAATATATCGGTATCTGGGCTCGGTTGGTTCTGTGTTGGGATACTTTGTGCTATACGAATACGATATTTCTTTTGCAGTCCATTCGATAGAATTTGTTGGAAGATCTTTTCGCCCTGCCAAGCGGAAGAGTGATTATATACATCGGTCCGACGAAGCGTCCAATAAAAGGACCCAATATCTAGGGATTCATTGGCTAAGTTTAACAGCATAGACCAAGCCTCAAAAGTTGATAAAAACTTTGAATAATTCGATGGATAGGACAGTCCATCGGGAATACTTTCGACAAGTTGAATTCTGAAATTGATAGCTTTTAGATGTAAAATTAGATATCTAATTTTTGTTTTGAACATACCTGCACTTGTCAGTGCATATGAAGCTTGTTCCGTTTTGTTTGGCATTTATTAACTTATCATTTGAATGTTCTACCAATGGAAGCAACACAACCAGAATTATTAGTGTAAGGATGACGGTGATAGGAATGCAAGAGGGTTTACAACACCATTTACTGTTGTTCCATCTGAAAAATGAAGATTCATGAAATTTATGTTGTCATCAATAAACTTGGTATACTTATACGAATCATGGCTAGCTTCCGATCGTAACATTTGATTGTGATCCCATAACTCAAAGTCATCATCACCCGATGGCGGTTTTGTCTCCAGAACCGTCTAAAATTTTAAAAATTAGTTTTTAATTTCATTTGATTTATGTAATCATTTTAACTAACGCATGCCACATAATAATGTTTTACAGGTTTTCCTCTATTTCTACTTACTCTCATCTAGATAATTAAGTAATTTATAATTTTGGAGCACAGACAAAATCCTGATTTACAGATTTAAGATTATGTTTGGTTGACGTATTTGTATGTGCATGTGCATGTGCATGTTAGACAAGAACAAGATTGCTTGCGACGATATCTTTTTTAAAGAAACAACTAACTTTCAAATTTGGCAGCTCATATGGACCAAAACCCCAACCCAAGTTCTTTAAATAAATGCATAGTCGAAATGTGCTTCATCGTTAACAATGATTTTTTGCTTAAAATTAACAATTGTTTGGATTAAAGGGCCGTCTAGAATGCATATCTGTAGCTGACGCTTGTAGCTGAGTCAGAAGTTAAAAACAATGCAACTCGTAAGCGCTTACACAATTTGTATCTTCGTGAATATGTGGCTTGATGTTGAATGAAGGGCAACTTCATGCAAGAAATGTATCATTCTTTTGACAGCGATACAAGATACCAGCTAAAGATACGCATTCTGGGCGTTTTAATAATTTCAACATGATGCTGCTGCGTTAGATGCTTTATATTCAATCAGTATTGACCAATTTGCGACTGTCGTATGCCAACTGACAAATTAAATACACACAAAAATGACAACCCAATTAAAACGACTTGCAACATAAAACGCATCCGATGGTCAACATGGATGGTTGACCACACCACTTTATTCCTCCTACGATATTAAAATTTTGTCAAAAACCAGAGTTCACCAACCACCAAGATGACTTTTACAGCAATGTTCTTTTCGTTGTCATCTTCAAGATGCAGATAACCCATTAACCGCACGAATATGGGTTTTCCGAGACTCAGATAAATTAATCTAATAGTATATTTCCAATCTAATAGTACAGTTTCATTTCAGCCTAAATGGTAATCAACGCTCATTCTGTAAACACATCTCAATCGGTTGAAGAACTTGCTATCAAATTCGATTAAAAACTTTAAGAACCATGCAGTAGAAACTTATCTGCAAAGCCTTACCGCTGGAAAAGAATAGAATTATTCACTTTAGAAAGCTATTAGAGTCATAAAAAGGCCAAAAAACGCTTTGCCACCAATTAGGGTAACTCAAGACGTCTGGGCAAAAAGCGATAAGGAAAAGGCAGACATTTTTGCCGCATTTTGGCGGTTGAAAATTTCACACTTCAAAGGTTGACCTCATTCCTTAATTGAGGGCAAATGAATGATACAGAACCCTTACAGGGAAAACAAAAACATATCTAGGAAACATTTAAGCCTAAAAAAATCACCGAATGAAATAAAATCTTACAGACCTTTTTCACTTTTTGCAATAATTTCAAAAGTTTTTTGTCGCTATTGACTTATTGATCAGAAAAGCCTTTTACCTGATACAATTCCATTTACCTTCAATACAAGACAAGTTCTGTCTGAAATATAATATAAAATCCTTGTCTCATATCTTGGCAATATACTCTTCCGTGTGAAACTTGGAAACGAATATTCAGAGTTCAAAGAAATATTGCCAGGAGTACCCCAAGGAAGCTTCCTTGGACCACTCTTGTACCTCCTATTTACACGTATTATCCCACAAACAAACGATACAATAGTTGCCACGTTTGCTGACGATACAGCCATACTAGCAGTTGGCACAGCAATAAAGGAAACAAATATAAAATCACAAAACGCTCTTAACGAGGTTAGTGAATGGACAAAATCCTGGCGGATTGCACTTAACGAGAGCAAATCGATTCATGTAAATTTTTCGTATAAACGGAAAAACAATTAGCCTGTATTTCTCAATACGATTCGAGTCCCTTTTGCAAATGAAGCGAAATAAATGGGAATGACACTCGATGCAAATTAAAATGGAATTCGCATGTAAAAAAGAAATGCGAAGAACTTAAAAATAAATACGGGTAACTTTACTGTTTACTCGGAAAATATTCGAAGCTTAACCTTGATAACAATATGCTTTTATACAAGCTTAAACACTTGCCTGTTTAAGCATATACATTAGTATACAACTATGGGGTTGTACCGGTCAAACGAATCTATACGTTCTACTATTTTGCACGCAAACATAAAAAACTTTTATTGGGACACGTGAACACAACGGCCAAATTCTTGACGGCGTCTCTAAAGAACTAAGCCCTTAGACTTGGCCCGATAATAGCAAACCGCTCTATAAATTGCGGAAAAAGGCAGGAACTCTTAAAGAAAAGTTACCTTCCAAACATTCATTACTCGTTATAAAAAAATTGCTAGATAATTCGCATACTTAGTTGTAATACAAACACAGAAAGGGTGGTGGTTTTAGTGGATATAAGTCTCACACTACTTTGGGCACGTGCCCATCTTCGAGATTTCCACCAGCCCGTGGAAAAAAAAATTCTGTAAGGCTACTTTTTAATTAAACAATAGGTCCGTTCACGTACTTGTGTGAAAGCCTAAAGGCTGAATTATAATAGTCGAATCGATTCGTACGACGACGTCCGAATGTGCGAATACAACGAAATTGTATTGTTTGACTATAGGCGCGTTCGGGTACTCATGTGCAGGTATAATAAAATAAAGTTTTTGAATAAAATTTGAAACTTGTCTCAAATTTGTTTACGCAGAATTTTGACTGGTGAGAAATTCAAAACTGTCAAAGAATGACAGACCACGAGTTTGACAAAAAACAAAAAAAAATTCTTCCTTCTATTGCAAAATCTACACTTAAATCTTAATGTTTTGTAGATTTTTTGTAATATTTGAGTTCCTAAAAATAAGAATCCAAGGTTTTTTAGGCAAATAACTTCAGTGGAAGGATGTTTTTGTCTACCGTCTTTTTCAACATATGTATTTCAATTGTTTACGTTTTTTATTTTTCCTTTCGAAATCATACAAGTACCTATTTTTTGTCGAAAAGACAAGTTGTGCGAAACAGTTTCAGTATGTTCAGTTCAGTCTATTCAGTAGGCAAATTTTTAAAAAAATTGTTTAGCCCCTTCATCTTCTAATCACTTCAATTATTTGTTTAAAATGTTGATAAATAAATGTTGATATTGAGTTATTTAAATATTCAATTTTATAATAATACTATTCGAAAGTTGTATAGGCACAACAATAATGTGAATAAATCATTTTAGCTTGTCGTGCCTTTCATAATAACGGGTGATCCAAGTAGAGATACTTTTTTCAATAGCCTTTTTTGACAGATCACGTGTGAGTCGTGTCATGCTGTCATGTTATTTTTGTTTAGTATTGTTTGGCATTTCATAATGGAAAGACTTACGCGTGAACAACGTTTACAAATTGTTCAACTTTATTATGAAAATTCACGTTCTGTGAGGAATGTGTTTCGTGCACTTCGCTCAACTTATGGTCAACATAATCGGCCTACTGAGCGTACTATTCGCAACACCATCACCCATTTTGAGACCCAGCATTCATTATTGGATAACATTCGACCTAATAGACCACGTCCAGCACGCTGTGAAGAAAATATAGCGGCCGTAGCTGAGAGTGTACACGAAGACCGTAGAGAGTCGATTCGGCGCCGTATGGAACGACTTGGCGCATTTTACGTCAAGATCTTAAATTGAAAGCGTACAAAATACAGCTTGTGCAACAACTGAAGCCGCTCGACCTTCCCAAGCGACATCGCTTCGCTCTATGGGCTCTTGAAAAGTTCCAAGAATATCCGACGTTTTCGAGGCAAATTTTGTTTAGCGATGAGGCCCATTTCTGGCTCAATGGGTATGTAAACAAACAAAATTGCCGCATTTGGGACGAAGAGCAACCTGAAGAGATTGAAGAACTGCCACTTCATCCAGAAAAAACAACGGTTTGGTGTGGTTTGTGGGCCGGTGGAATCATCGGTCCATATTTCTTTCAAAATTATGCCGGTGCGAACGTAACCGTCAATGGCGACCGTTATCGTGCCATGATAACCGACTATTTGATGCCTGAAATTGAAGCTCGTGATCTCGGCGACATTTGGTTTCAGCAAGACGGCGCCACTTCCCACACATCGCATCAATCAATGGACTTATTGAGAGAACATTTCGGTGAGCACATAATTTCACGTTTTGGGCCGGTCGATTGGCCACCAAGATCGTGTGATATCACACCGTTAGACTTTTTCCTGGGGGGATATGTAAAGTCAAAAGCTTATGCCGACAAACCCGCTTCGATTCAGGCCTTGGAGGAAAACATCACGCGTGTCATTCGCCAGTTACCAGTCGAAATGCTCGAACGAGTGATCGAAAATTGGACTCAACGGATGGACCATCTGCGACGTAGCAACGGTCAACATTTGATAGACATAATCTTCAAAAAATAAATGCCAAAGAATGTTCTTTCAAATGATAATAAACATTCTCCATTAAATTTGAATTTTCTGTGTTTTTTTCTTGAAAAAGTAGGGAACCTCGAAATGGATCACCCTTTACTTCAAGCATCAGAACACTTCAAACATTGACGTTTTTAATTTTTCTTTTCCGAAATGCGTTGAAACAAAATAATTTCCACTCGATATGGGAGGTTTGACAGTTTTTTTAATTTTCCTCACACAAAAGTACAGACCTATAATCATCAAATTACAATTTACCAACACCAAAGTATATTTATGAAGAAAAAAACAACGACACCGCAATAACTACACCGCGTGTAGGTAATCACGTTGACACTTTAACACCACGATCAATTCACTGGACACGCAATTATTTCCATATTCACCTTTGATTTGACTTAACGACAATGCAAATTTTATTGCAAAAAAATATACAAATTAATTTGTTCCAAAAGGAACTAAATGTTAATATTATTTTGAGCACGCAACACATTCTATTGTCCTCAATGAGATCGCTTGTTTGTAGACAATAACAGAAAACTTACTTTCTCCGATTTGGATTTCTTATCCAAGGGGAATTTTAGTTTCATTTCAACCGCTGAGCTTTAACTTTTCGCACATTTATGTTTTTTTTAGGTAAACAAAGTTTCCGACTATGTAATCTATTTTGTTTAGGCGAAACAAAAAAAAACTTCGCTATGGTTGTCCCAAATAACTAGCTCACTCTGATTCTCTAATTAAACTAAAGAGCGGCGCAATCGGTCACACTCTTACTGTGCATTATATCGTTCGTGCGGTACTTCGCAAGCAATCTTGAATTTGTGTGGTGAGCGTGAGATACGTTCTGCTAATGCTAAGGCTATGTGGCACTCTGACAGTTGCTTTCCCGAGGAAAAGTGTCGCATTGCAATCGCAACTACATATAGCTTGCAGGTGGTCTAAAAATATATTTTGATAAATTTCCATATATAAAACGATAATAAAAGTTTGAGCATTTGTTTTGTTTTTAATTATTCTCATCGGAGGTTTCCTCATGGGAAAATGGTCTTTGTTTTGGCCAGCAAGTCCACATAATTGAATAGGGTATAATCATATTTATGGGTTGATTTTACCACAATGATAAAAATGAAATCATTTGAACACTATTTCATAAGGTAGTTTTTGCTGAAAATCAAGTAAAGCTACAATTAATTGTTGACCACCCACTGTTTTTGCAGTTAGAAACATATGTTTTAAATATAAAATTTGAATAAAATAATAATAAAAAACAATTTAAAAAATTGGCATTGACATTGACATCACAGTACTTCGCACAGGTTGGCCTCAGATAAGCTGGCAATTTTCATAGAAAACAAATGCTGCCGAAGCTGTTGCTTGAACCCGCAGCGTTTGGCTTAGCAGTCAACTACGCATTCCTCTGAGCCATGGCCACCTGCGTATACATATATTAAAATTATATTTTTTTATATATATATATATATACAATAATATAATTATAAATTTGTAAGGGATCAATTACAATATTAAATTTGCTGTTTTAACTTATAGCAGTTCGCGTACGCAAAAACACGTAAAAAATGCTAATAAAAGAGGAACAAAATTAAAATTTATGTTTTTTTTACTGGAAAAGACCTATTATAATTTTTAAATCTATTTTAAGAAAATTTAGTTAATTAGCATCATTTATTAAACTCATTAATCCTAACATAGTTATGTAATCCAAAAAAAAAATAATTTAAAGCAAGAAATCAAAACATTCAAAATATGCAATTTTGAAAACAACTGAGTATGCAACAAACTTAAGAAGCCTAAAATATTCCTAAATTCAAAACATTGTATACATTCCTTATGTACCTATTGACAGTAATGAACTTTCGACAAAAATAACTTATTATGTAGATAATATGGTGCTATAGACACCTCAACGCAACTTAAGAAATTTCATTAAAAATATGTTTGATTTACGGAAAAAATTTAAATTTTGAAAAACCGTTTTAATCATTATTAGGCAACAATTCAACGCACCATTTCGCACAAGAATTTAATCAAAAATAGTTAAAGCCATTTTCCGAAAAATCAAAATACTAAATTTAATTTAAATTAAAGCGTTCGTTTATTAGAAATCAGTCAATTTAAGAAATATCCGTTACATGCATTTTTAGCGAAGAACTGATGAAGCCATCTTATTTTTTATTGTAGGCTTTATTATTCATTTTATTGACTTCGTTTTGGCCTTCGTCGTAATAATCAATTTAAAACAAACGAATGGTGGGTGCAAGGCTGAGTCTTACCCAACTTTCTCCTTTACATCGAGTTAATTTGACGTTTTTAATAATTTGGCTAAAATACACAATAATACGTATTTTAAATAATCATGCTCTTAATTGATATAAATTATATCGAAATGTGAATATACGAACGTTTATTACGCAATTGAATGGAATCGGTGTCCATGTGAATAACAATGATTTTCCGTTATTGGCCAAAACTGAAAAATCCGTTTATGTATAATTGCGCCAAAACCAAGTACATGTGTGGAATTCATGAAAACAGTAACAGCCGAATTTATAAAGGAATTTTAGAGGTTGATTTACTTCAAAACACCTCTAGGTAAAATCGGTATCTATACTCGATTTTCACATTTAAGCAACGCTGCTTAGAGGACGCTTAATTTAAACACGATCGACTGCGTTTTGAGGTTGTTTAGAGCCATTTTAAAATTAAATTTGACTGATCAGAGAATTTCCATTTAATTTTTTTTATATTATTTTTGAGTTTGCGTGCTGAAAAGTGGAAGCAAACTAATAAGGATTAACCCAATCGAACTTCAATTGGGTGGCCGCGGTGGAGTGGTAATGTGTTCGCCTGCATTTAAGCCCAAAGGCAAAATAAAACAGCTAAATATAAGCTTACAGCGCCCACTAAGGGCCGATAAGTTAGATTAAGTAAACCAATTATTGATAAGTTAGATTTAAGCATTTTTGTCTAGTAGTAAGTTAATATTTTAAGTAAATAAAAAATGAATTTGAAAGTTAAAAAAAAAGACTGTGTTCGCCTGTTGAGTGGAAGGTTGCGCGTTCAATCCCAGTCCAAATCCATTTAACTTTTATTTAAAAGAAATAAAAAGGTCGGTTGTTATACCTAAAAGACACCACCCGTGGAGTAAGTCTCCACTACATCCAAAATCTTTCCTATCACTCTATTTCTTTCCCTTCTCTAACGCTCGTACTGTAGTTACATATAATAGATATTCACAACCCCTTGAGTACGTGTAAATTATAAAAAAAAGGCAAACATTTTCGTCAACAAGTATCGATTTCTAAGCCAAATATGGAAAAGCTTATCAACTTTGTGCGATCCGATCTTATAGGGGTGGTCACATTTCTGCTGATCTCCAAGTGATGGCTGCTCTAAGATATTAAGGTCGAAATGAAGTATATTATATAATCTAATATCTCACTAAAATATAGTTCATAAAACATTCTATTATACACGTTTTAGATGCAAAATGCGCATATTAACGGATCTAGTCAATCTACGTTATGTGAGAGCAAAGGCATTTGCCTCAAAGAGATTGCAATTTGTGAAAATGCCAAAAACATCTGAGCAAATAAAAGAAATAAATGGGACATAAACTTGTATAAGATTTCCTTTATTGTACTAGATTTGCAAATTTTATTACGTTTTTTGAAACAATCGTCGTTTAGTTGAGCAGCAATGAAAAATCGATTATAGATAAGAATTTAAGCAGTGTTGCTTAGAAACAATTTAAATATTTGAGCATGCTTAACTAAACAATTTCTGAATTATTCAATTTGGCCAAAGAGTTTGAGAGAAATCGACAATTGTCTTCATATGGCCTATAAGCAAAAATCCATTATATGGATTTTCTCGAAAATACTAGGTATGCAGTTTTTTTGGAACTGATATGCTTATAATGACGGGCTCACTGGCGCGATGTGCGATGAACTACCGCGCAGAAGGACTGGGTTCGATTCCCAGCCGTAGCAACACCTAAATGATTTTTCACTGGCCCTCCTCTCGTGATGATCTGACAAATCAACCGAGTAGTATCAATTGTCAAGAAAAGCTTATCTCAAATTTGCCGTTCGGAGTCGGCATAAAACAGGAGGTCCCACCATCATGCAAGAAGTACACACGCACACATGAATGGTTGTGGGAAAGCTCGGCCCTGGGTACTAACGAGCATGTTGCACCAAAAATTTGTATTTATTTGTATTTTAATATGCTTATAGTATATATAAATTTTAATCAAAGTCGTATCAGCCGTTTTTGAGAAAATTGAGGTTATGTATACTTTTTATATGGCAGGTACCGGTAATAACATGGCTAAAACATCAACATTATGAATAGACTTACGCCAGAACAACGCTTACTAATTATTGTTGAAACATATTTCCAAATTAAGTCCTTAGTCAGAAATTGTTATAGAGTTCTTCGAGCACATTTTGGGTCGTCATAATCGTCCAGCTGAATGCACTATTCGTAAAACTATCACCAAATTCCGAACCAATTTTACACTTTTCGACATTCATCCAACAACCGGAGTGCGTAGAACCCGTAATATTGAGAATATTAGAGCTGTAGCAAAGAGTATTCGAGAAGATCGTGATCATTTAATTCTTCGCCGTTCTCAAGGTTTGGGAATCTGAAGACGTCTTGAAGAGTAATCTTGGTTTAAGAACTCATAAAACACAGATCTTTCAAGAATTAAACCGACTGAAATTTTCAATTGGTCAACAAGATCATGTTATTTGATATCATTGCATTAATTTCAAAACAAATCGTGTTCTTATTGGAATACCGGTCGATATGTTTGAAAGAAAGGTAGAAAATTCTGCGAGAAAATATGTTCCAAAACAGCACAGGCTCCGTTGATTCACTTCGGATTAGAAAAGAAACACATGCCACCGGCAAGTTTAAAGGGCCACCCAGAATGCCTATTTTATAAACTACCCATCAGCACTGATGGGTAACATTTGCAGACTATGCAACGAGGACGAAGAATCAGCAGAACACATCCTGTGTCACTGTAACTGCCTAACCGGATTTCGTCAACACCATCTAGGTAAACACTACATTGAGACAGAGGGCATATCTGACAGCCCACTCAAAGATTTACTAGGATTCATCACAAATTTGCGGTATCATGAGTGAGCTCTAACTGGAGTTAGTCACAATAGGCCCAAATGTGGCCGCAGTAATATGTTAAGGTAACTTACTTCCAACTCCATAACCTAATCTAATCTAAGCTATACAGTCTCAGAGCTACTGCTATTTGTAAAGAATTTCCATAAGAAGTGCGATAATTTTCAGGTAAATAAATGAGGGATTTTGTGTGCGAAATGTAACTAATTGCAATAAAAATAAATTCAATTTCGAAATTTATGATCTGATTATTCGACATATGTGTCGAAACAAATTGTGTGACACGTAAAACAAACAACAACAAAAAAGACAAGTTTAAAACGATCCTTTATGTAGTATTCAATATTCACGAAAACAGCGGAAAGATACATTTTTGCGTTTTTACCCATTTTAAGAACCATCGCTTAATGAATCAGTCTGCACTAAATACATATGTATTAAAATAGTAATTTAAATTTCAAATTAGGAGCAAAATCTTTGGAAATCACTTTAACGATTTTCGAAAACTTAAGACTTTGTATTTATATAATGTTTGTAGAATCGTTAATTGAATTCTCAATCCACTCAATTATTATTATTACTTATTATATTTTCCTTATTTGAATTATTCACTTGATGATTTCCCTTACAAATATACGTTAGCTTCCAAAATGTATAGCACTTAGTCGTTACGGAAATTTGCCACCAGGTGCTTGCCTTCAGTCGTCAATAATAGATCAATGGGTGGAAAAAATTTTTCATACAAATTTTGACAGCTCATTTAACGTCGTAATTTTATCACGTTTACAACGTTAACTCCGACTTCCCGAAGTTATACCCCTATTGAAAAACTTTGTTTTAATTTGATTTATTTTTTTATTTTTAAGATAGTTTCACCAACAACGTTGGAGTTCTTTTGGTATGAAAAGTAAGCTAATGAATTATAAAGTTTATTTATTAAAGCAAATTGATTTAATTGTCCTCTGATAATTTTTGTTATTTTAATGATGAAATGATGATTCAATGGTCCTTTAAATGACTTATTGCCTGGTTAAGTCATTTTGTAATAATATACAATAACATACATTAAAGCCGATATATAGGTATGCAGATGGACTTTTTTTGATTCTGATCAACTTATCGGATTCCATCAATTAATTTAGTGAAAATAGTTACCCGTTTGTTTAAGGCAGGTAAATATTTAGGAATATGAACTAAACATACAACTAAAATATTTAATTATTTGTTTAAATTTAATTTCCTTAAATGAACGCGATTATACAACTCCCTTTCGTTCTTCCTAATGTAGGGTAAATAATAATTTAGTGTAAGGCTTTTAATGAACGATGACATGTTTTCGAATAAGACTGAGCGTGCAAGTAAAACATAAAACCGAACCATTTGTAGATCAACCAGATAACGGTCCTATATGCTTGGTAGTTTTTGCATACTACATATAGCTATATGCATCATGCATTACGTTGGTTTGGTCACCAAGGAACGAAAAATTGTGCCACGTGCAATAAACAACACAATCAAAATACACATACTGCATTAGCAGGTATCTGTTTCAAGTTCAAAGAAACAATGGGATCTATAAAGAGAACTTTCATTAAATATTAATGCGATATGAAGTTAAGATTGATTTTACATGTAGAAATAGAAATTGCTTGTGCAAAGCGACATTTACGAAACAATTGCACTTAGCATATTGATTTAATTTAAAACACGTATATAGAAGTGAATTCTCTTATACCTGTGAATTATTTAAATTAAAAATATAAAAAAAGCAAGTGCGAAACTGGAAGCTGGTAGCTAAAGAGGTAGGGGTTAACTCCAAACTGTAGGCTCACTTAAAATAAATTACCAAGTCCAAAATGGGGTGTTTTTTTTATATGAAAATAAGTGCATTCGCAGAGATTTTGGTATGTCATACAGAATTTATTTGAGCATCAACGTTTTTTAATTGCGTCGAGAAGGCATCGGGCTGCATATTCGGGTCCCTGATTCGATTCGATTTTATATATTTGTTCCAAAGAATGGGACCTTAAATTTTAAGAACCAATTTTGAAAATCTTCTCCTGGCAGATACTCTTGGATAAGAGGTAGGCAGTAAAAAATGCTTTAGGCTATTCAATTTCGAGACTTTTACTACGTGCGAAAGATTTTAATTTTACCACGTCGTTTCATGAACGACCCTAACCCTGTTCATATAATGCGGTAACCTACTAAATCAATAAATAAATAACTAAATTGAGATTGAAATTTAGTAATTTAAACGTTGTAAACGTGATAAAATTACGACGTTAAATAAAATGTCAAAAATTGTATGGGAAAACTTTTCAAACAAGATCGGAATTTTCTTACAGGAATTGGGTAAACTGAGATGCTAAGCGTTGTAAACTTTTGAAATGCTATTTTGAAATCTAATCAGTCACTTTCACACATCAAATTAGTACGCTTAACTGAAAAAATATGTATAACGGAAAAAGAAAACAATAGGAACAAAATTCTATCAATAAATAAATTTGTTCCAAAGAATGGGACCTTAAATTTTAAGAACCAATTTTGAAAATCTTCTCCTGGCAGATACTCTTGGATAAGAGGTAGGCAGTAAAAAATGCTTTAGGCTATTCAATTTCGAGACTTTTACTACGTGCGAAAGATTTTGATTTTACCACGTCGTTTCATGAACGACCCTAACCCTGTTCATATAATGCGGTAACCTACTAAATCAATAAATAAATAACTAAATTGAGATTGAAATTTAGTAATTTAAACGTTGTAAACGTGATAAAATTACGACGTTAAATAAAATGTCAAAAATTGTATGGGAAAACTTTTCAAACAAGATCGGAATTTTCTTACAGGAATTGGGTAAACTGAGATGCTAAGCGTTGTAAACTTTTGAAATGCTATTTTGAAATCTAATCAGTCACTTTCACACATCAAATTAGTACGCTTAACTGAAAAAATATGTATAACGGAAAAAGAAAACAATAGGAACAAAATTCTATCAATAAATAAATTACTAAATTTCAATCTCAATTTAGTTATTTATTTATTGATTTAGTAGGTTACCGCATTATATGTACAGGGTTAGGGTCGTTCATGAAACGACGTGGTAAAATTAAAATCTTTCGCACGCAGTAAAATTACGAAGTGGCAAGAATATTCTTTATATATCCAGGACAATATTTATTTGAGGTGTTAGTTTAGTTCATGCCATTTAATGTTTAAAGATTATTTCCTTCGAATCTTGCCCACGGCTATCTAACTCTTTAATGGTCCATTCTGTGGGTCTCATTTCTGACCACTCTTTGAAGCATATCCGCCGGCATTCCATGAATATGTTAAAGTTTTATTAGCTTCGAAAGCTTCAATTGTTTTGGGTTTATCGACCTTAACAAGAGACTTCACATATCCTCATAGAAAGTAATCCAATGTTGTCAAATAACAAGAACTTGGTGGCCAATTGACACAACCACAATCTTATTCAGTATGCTGTTAAATGATAAATAAATTTTCGGTGTATGTACCTGTCGGTTTTGTTGATAGTGCGAAGGGGAAAGTTTTGGTTTAATGGATTCAAGCGGTTTAATGCATTCAGTCGTTCATATATAACTATATTCGGTTTTGTAGATCGAGCAAAGTGTTCTCAGCCTTGTTAATAATTGTCGTCCAATTTAATATATTCTCCAATTAATAATTTCTATTTCATGTTCCAAAGACGTTCGCGCAACGCGTATCCCTCAACCTATCGATTAACTCCATACCACCAATATCGACTGTCGAAGAACAATGAGAACAATGGTAACGATGCCAACAAGCCATTGGATCAGCCGCAACTGATTTGCTATGTTTTTCGCTCCACCAGCAAGAAACCCCTGGTTTGTTGAGGAATGCCGACAGATGCTCGCAGCCAAGAACGAGGCCCACAAGTCTAAGCTGCAGGTGAAGACGAGAGCTGCAATTGAGGTCTATAGACGAAAATCGAGCGATCGAGTATATAGAGAGGTGCCAGTCCAGGAACGATGTTCGCAAGTTTTACCAAAGTGTAAAACGTCCAAGGATACAATGCTCGAACAGAATCCTGTGGAGATGAACAAGGAAATATCGTCGTTGAGACACACCGATGACGAACAGCATTCCGCTGTCGGGAGAACGAACCATTTAATAATGAAAGAGTGATGTGAGGAGAGCAATATATAAACTCAAGCTTAATAAGGGTAAAGCCGGCGGAGATAACTTGGTTTGTAACATCCACCAATTCATAAGCCCAATCTAGTCGGATTCATGTATGCCTGAAGAATGGAACCCTGTAAACTGTGCCAACTACAGAGACATAAGTCTTCTCAACATCGCCTACAAGATCCTATCTGCCGTAATATGTGAACGCCTGTTACTGTTTACAAACAACTTGATCGGCCCTTATCAGTGTGATTTTAGGCCAGGAAAGTCCACAACCGATCAAATTTTCACACTTCCGCATATCCTAGAAAAAAAAACCCAAGAAGTCCAAATCGATACCCACACATGTTCATCGATTTCAAAGCCGCAGACGACAGCATTTATAGCGACGAACTATACAGAGCCATGTCTAGTTTTAGTATTCCGCCAAAACTGTTCCATTTGTGTAGGATGACATTGGAGAATTCTCGCTGCTCCATCAAGGTCGGAAACGACCTCACCAAAACTTTCGATTAACAAAAAAGGATTTGGGCAAGGCAATGCGCTGTCATGTGACTTCTTCAAATTGATTCTTGGGAGGATTGTGCAAAACTCCCGAGCCAACAGCAGACGCACAATTTTCAAAAAACCGGTGCAAATACTAGCATTCGCCGACGATATGGACATGATTGGTACGACTCAACGTGATGTCATAGCCACGTTTGCTAGTATTGAGAAGGAAGTGGCAAAAAGGGGTTTAGCAGTAAATGAGAGTAAGACTATGTATATACTATTAACACCAAAAGACACACTACATCGACGAAATTGACAGAACGTGGTCATGGACATATATAACTTTGAGGTAGTACGGGACTTTGTCTACCTCGGCTCCGTTATTAACTCTAACATCTGTCAACATCTCTTCACAAATTAAACGAAGAAATACTCGCCAACCGCAGTTTCTTCGGGCTGAAAAGCAATTCAGTTGTAAAACCCTCACTCGAACTACTAAGGAGATCCAATATAGGACCCTGATCATCACCGTCCGGCTCTACGGCGCTGAAGCATAAACCGTCTCAAAAGCGGATGAAGAAATCCTTGGTTGGTTCGAGGGGAAAATTCTTCGAAAAAATTTTCGAACAAATTTCGATCCCGTTTGCGTTGACGGGCCATGTAGAGTGAGTATAGTCTAAATTGGAGACAAGATTCAACCAAGAACTATACGAGCTGTACAGCGACATGCCCCTGGTCAAAAAACTCCGCATTGGACGTTTAAGATGGCTAGGGACATGTAGATATTATTAAAGCTATTAATCGAATATGAGATATAGCTTTGCTAAGAAAATGCACAGGATACGTACTACTTAAATAGAAATGGATGAATACCTAGGCTCATTACATTTGAACGACATATTTACAAGGCGGTTGCTGTTCATAGGCAGAGCATGCAAACAATGGTCCGATATACAGACTTATTCCCGCCAGTTCTCAATATGAAATTCAACAAACATGTGCAAACGTATTCCTGGGGCAAATGAAGCGTTATAGATTTTTCTCACCCGAGTGAAACCATAAGTCCATATTTCTTCAAAAATTAGCTCCCGTTAATAGGGGACTATTCAATGTTTGAATTTTAACCCCGTGATCACGACGAAATAAGGTTCTCCAACAAGTCGGCGCTACTTGGTACACAATCTGTAAAAATCTAGATCATATGAAATCACATCCCTAGACCTTACAAAAATAACTTAAAGCGTATTACTCGTATTTACATAGTAACTCATGAATGAATGAAACAAAAACAATAATTCGCATTACTATAAAAAAAATGTTGTCAAACAAAAATACAAACAACATCCCGTCGATTATCCTTCATTGAACTCTCATGCAGACCTTGAAGTAAACCCTGAAATATCTATCAATTTACCCACCCCGATTATATCGATTTCAAGGGCACGCACGCAAAAGTGTGAACAGTTGAACACGTTCTGAAGGATTTTCTAGACAAACAAAGGCAAACCAAAAAAACGACCCAAGTTGTGTTGTGTTCATGCTGTGAACGTGGTCAATAAGAAAAATGACAAACATATGTACGCTAATTCGTGCGCCATTAATATTGAAGCCACAACAACCTTTTCACTGTAATTATTCAATTCGCCTGCATATGTTATTTAAATGACTGGTATGATAGCTGAGCTACACCCAAGAATATGTTTGATTGATATACCCAACAGGGCTAACCAACCTGAGTGATTAAAACAACTTTATTTCGTGAAAGCTTTCTCAATACGTCATCAAATGCGAAGTTTAAGAGTTCGTGTCCTATATTTGATATGTATACCAGCACAGTATAGCTGCGGTAATAAACCCGAATACCTATCCCAATCAACCATTAGCTGGGGTTGAATGGCAAGTAGTTGGTATACAGGCATTCCGTTCAACTAGTGTCGACATAGAAACATTCATAACAATCATTGAATCACGATGAACTTTGGGGTATGCCCTAATCACCCTATCAAGCGAATAACTTCATTAGATCAAACATGTACAATGTAGGTAAACCTTCACCTGTCCAGTTCATTGTTTTGTTGAATCGATTAACAAATCACAAAACCTTTCCAACACTCACCGAGAGACGGTGTTTGTAGTTTGTAAAAAGCCTCCTGGCACTCCCACCACGACTGAGTCGGCGGCCTTTTGATGTACTGGGACCACCATCATATGAACGACCACTGGGTTTGCTATTCCCCGTTTGGGGAATTAATACTGAGTGTGGCTCATCGGCACTAGCCTCGGAAGGATTCAGATTGTTTACGTTAATATTCGTTATATCGCGACCAATGTTGATGTTATTTGTGTTGTTCACTTGCACGAGAATGCTACACGTTTGGGAGGCTATTTGGAACAGTCCCTCTTGCAAGTTATGCTGTGCATTCTGTTTGCCATTGACGAAATCCCAAAATGATGTCATATTACTTGTTGCACTTTCACTTCAAATGCACAAATGAAAAAGAAAACAATCAAACCGCACTCTTTAACACATTTCACTCGAAATCTATGGTACCGTCGCTCTTAATACACGTTCCGAGTCTATCCCATTTTATGTGTGCCTGACTCGCTTGAAAAGCTAAAAATGACTAAAGGTACTTTCCGATGATTTGTTTGTAGGGCCCAAACAACCTGACGTGAGCTTTAAAGTAATATTAAAAAAGTTGTTTCGGGATGATAGATTTATTGGACTGTTTTCGAGGGGGATATATAATATTCGAAGATAGCGTCAAAGTGTCCTTTATAACGAAATGAATGGTCATATGGATGGAATGTTTGATGGAATAAGCAAATAATCGACTGCACATGGGAAGGGGTGTCGATGTCGTGAACAGTTGGTATTTCATTACTTAGTTGGTTGGGAGTGCTGCTACGAGTGAGTTGGATTTCCTTCGCAGAACTCCCATTTTTTTCATTTTATTACGATTTAAATGATTTGCAACCCTTCGGAATGAGGTGTAGTTAAAATTGTGGCTTATGAAATTAGGTAAAGGTCAGATTTGAAGATTAAATTAAGAACACATTAGCGTATACGTAATATTTGTAAAAACTTCGAGAATTTTTGCGCGCCGTAAATCAATTTGTTCAGACCTATCGTTACGTTCGTACTATCGAATTTATAGGAATTGTGCTTGATGTCATCCCGCTTGGAAGTATTTTTGCAGTTCATATTATATAATGATGCTTTATCGAAGTCACAATTAAGAAGAGGGGTGGGCATTTGAACAACCCGACAATATTTCTAAATCAATAACTAGTACAACTTCCTGCATTCCAACCAGCGATTTTAATGTCTACAATACTAGTTGGCTTTGTGATTCACCAACAACACCTGAAGGTTATTACACAGATATTTTGCCCAACTGAACAGCCTTACTCTGCTTGTAGACAAACCAACACGCATACCTGATAGTGACACTCACAGCCAACCCACTCTAGACCTTTTCCTTACTTCACATCCGGATAATTATTCAGTCGCAGTTTTATCTCCAATAACAGGGTCGGATCATTGTCTGATGTCAACTAAACCCCCTTCTCAAAATAACCAGTTCATAAAAAGAACTATAAGAATAATATGGCAATAGGACGTGCTAATTAGAGCGGACCTATCTCGTTTTATGGACTTTTTAACTCGTCTTTATGTTTCCTCAATAGAGATGTTAATGCCGCCGCTGACATGATACTTACTTAAGTGGCGCTACAGTCCGGAATGAACTTGACCTCAACCTACATATGTACCTCTCCAATTAGCTAGGTCCTTAGCCCACTGCCTTCAGTTGCGCACTCCAAGTTGTTAGAGATTGGTTTCGACTTGCGCGCGCCGCTTAAGGCAAGGTCTGACGTCTGGCTGGGAATCGATGGGATAGGTCGGGCCAAAAGAGGATGAAAAACTGTGACATCTATCACGGACCGTGTTATAGTGAGCAGAAACAGCGACTATTCGGATGCGGATTTGTTATAAGTGCCAGACTTAGGCAAAAAGCCTTATGTTTTCACGACATTAGCGAACGCATTGTAACAATTCGCATCAAGGCCAAATTCGCTAACATAAGCCTCACGCCCCAACGTAGGAAAAAGATGATATAGCTAAGTATTGCTCCTATGAGCTCCTTGACAAAAACTAAGAGCGACTACCGAAGTGCGTTGTTAAAATCGTGCTGGTAACGGATATAGGCTAATTGACTTCGCTACGGAACGAAAGTCTCCAGATCAACGAACGGTCAACAAAATTGATCACATTGCGATAGACAAGAGGCAGGTTACCAGTATTTCAAATGTCCAAACATTCTGAGGAGCTATCATCGACTCGGACCACTGCCTTGTTGCAGCCAAGGTATCTAAGAATGCGTTTATCCTACACGCCACAACAATCCATAAATAATGTAAAAATTAAACGAAAGACTGCAATTGCAAGAGACCGCCAAATCCTACGCGCAACGCATATCCCTAATCTCTCGATTAACACCATACCACCAGCATCGAATGTCGAAAAACAATGGCAATGATGCCAACAAGCCATTAGATCAGCAACTGATGTGCTAGGTTTCTCGCGCCCACCAGCAAGAAACCCCTGGTTTGATGAGGAATGCCGACAGATGCTCGCAGCCAAGAACGAGACCTACAAAGCTATGCTGCAGGTAAAGACGAGAGCTGCCGTTGAGCTCTATAGGCACGGAAGAAGGGAAGAACACTGACTTTTCAGAAAGAAGAAAAAAGAGCAAGAAAAGCGCGCGATCGAGGATATAGAGAGGTGACACTCGCAAGTTTTACCAAAGTGAAAACGCCAAAAAGGATATCAGGCCCGAACAGAATCCTGTGGAGATGAACAAGGAAATATCGTAGTTGAGACACAAATAACGATACTGAGGATACGGAAGAACAACTTCTGCAGACTGTTAAACGGCGATGACGAACAACATTCCGCTGTCAGGCAGAACGAACCATTCAATATTGGCAACGACAGCTAAAACTGCCAACCACCCGACCAGAGTTAAGTGAGGATAAACTCAAGCTCAATAAGGCTGCCGGAAATGACGGCCTTCCCGCTGAGCATAATAAAGCCGGCGGAAATGACTTGGTAAGTAATAAAAGGTTGTGCTCCATCAGCAACCTTTTTTTATCTTATTCAAGAAATATCTTGGACTGCCAGGAAAAAGTAAATCTGTTAGATTCTATTTTTGCTGCTAATTCTACCTTACCAGACAGCTCTTCATCTCCACCCTCGCTGAATCCGGTTCAACATTTTTTCCGAACCCGTTCCGTGGCACGAGTCCTTAAAGATCTCAAATGCAATCAAGCTTTGGGCCCAGATGGTACTCCTTCCCTTAATCTGAAAAAGTATTCTTCCACTCCAGCCAAACCTCTAAGCAAACCCTTCTCAATTCGTAATCTGTATGACTTTATAATCTTTGCTACTACTGACTCTAGCAAAAGTTTACTATAAAAGGTGATCGTAAACGTTCTTAAAATTGTATAGCCTTACCGTCCTTACTGTAGTAAATTTGTTCACTATTTCCTGGTTTACCTTAAACCACTTCCATCATGCACTGCCTTTCCTGAAATTTATTTATCTCGATTATAATCAGAACAATTACAACATAAGTTTTCATACGTACGAAGGCTGTTTATTTTTTGTCTTTTTCTTATTAGGATGGTAAGACGGTCTTATTTAAAATTCATAAACTAAATTTAAATGATTAATCCTCAAGAGAACGTTCACATTTAAAGTCATTGCAGCAAGCTTCTTATGAAATTCAATCCGACAATCGGATTTTCTGGACATCATTCCAGCAATGAGAAAGCTTATGTGATGAAATTCGTGCTCCCTCAGCTTTTCTTGGTCAACACTGTGAGTCGTATCTTCAATTGCAAGTAGGTAGCTTATAAAAAACTCCATCAAACTACTAGCAAACATACGATTTTGTAAACACTTAAAGTATATGCTCAAGCCATCATCACTGAGGGCACTTAATTTGTACATTGATACGATGAACAACCCACTTACTGATCCACTCTCCAACCTCGAGCACAACTCCTTCTGTACAATTTGACACTTCATGGCGAAATATGTTTGAGAATCTTTAAAATTTATTATCCATGCGAGTATACTAAACTCCACCCTGTCTAGAATTCGATGAATAGCTAGCTCGATCTCTTGTGCTGATTTTAATTGAAAAGTTGTGATTAGGAGAAACTTTGCTTCTCTAGTCATTTGGTCTTCGACTATGTGAGTTCGACGTGATTCTCGAACAGTTGACAATATTCGTCTGTATTGATGTGTATCGAGGAATTCGTAACAAAAGTCTTGTATCTCTAGTATGTGATTGGGTCCTGTAATTGTCATAAGCAGTCGTTCGCAGACATCGGAGAGAAGACTGCCAGTGTGAAATTTCGCCAACAATGAGTTCAACTCATTTTTGGGAATTGTCGGACACTTTTTAAGCTTTTGTTCTAATGTATTTCCATGGATTGAAAGACTTCCATAAACATAAAGTGCGACTCTTAGTAATCTTCTTACTTTAGGCAGGTCTGGTTCTGAATATGGATCTATGTGTAACAGAGTCAATACCTGAGCAAAACGACTTGGAATTTCTTCAAGATCTGCGTCAATGGAAACATCAAGAGGAAACGGGAACTCTTCCATATTAAAATCTATTTATTTCGATGAAAGAAAACACAATTGGTTCATGTTTGTATTTTTTGTATTAAACCGTCAACTCTCACCTAAATTTATACTTAAACAAACGATTCTTATGTCAATTATTATCATTAGTCACTACAGTGTAATTTGAAACAGATAAATCTAAATGCAGACAATACTTAATTTCACATTTCAACTTGCAGTTTCATTTGTTTATTTTTCTGAACAGTTCAGACCGCGACAACAACAAGCATACCGCGAGCAAAGAAGCAACAGCTGTTTTGGGCGTTCCACCTTTTCTTAAGAGAACTCGGCTTTGTCTTTGCCTTTGTCTCTTTAAAAAAAAGTCATTTGGTTAATGTGGAATGTTAAACTTATCGATTCTCGAAGTGATAGCTACGTTCGTTTAAAGTACTATTGACATCAGAACGAACAAGGAACGGCACCCAAACCAAGTATGATCGGTTTCCTTATACGGCTTTCAAATCGAAGCGAAGTAAAAACTGTTTTTACGACAAAAAGTTTTTGAAAACTATTTACTTGACGCTTTCATAAAGTGCTTTCACCGAAAAAATACCTAATAGTGCTTACACACCGAATCGAAAACTGAGTTTTCTACAAAAAGTATTCGAAAACCACTTGTGATTTCAGCTCGAACTTTGACCACGTTTCGTTTGACATTTCAATCAGCTATGCTGTGATACCTACTAGCTGCAAAATTTGTGTGTGAAATTATAGTAAATGAATAAAATCCTCGGAGATCGTCATTTTTGTCCGCCAATAGCTCCACCAGTTACTCCGTTTTCCACACATTGAAATTGAAAACCGAAATTTTCCCAAACATTTGCAGTTTAAAAAAAACTGGTTAACATTCTGAAACTCGGCATTCCGCTGAAATGCAACGTCGGAAAGTTGTCGTAAGCGTGATAAAATTATGAACTGTCCAAATTTGTATGGGAAATTTGTTCCAACAATTTCGGAATTTTCTAACAGGAGTTAGGTGTGTAAACTGAGATGGAAAACGTTGTAAACTTTTGGACCTCGTTTCAAATAGTACCCTTGCTATTCATGCAACGTGGAGATTTTACTACGTGCGAATGATTGTAATTATACGACGACGTTTCATGATCGACCCTAAAACTTAAGCACTAAATACTGCAGTAACTCACTAAATTGAATACATACCAATTTAGTAATTTGTTTATTGATAGAATTTTTGTTCTATTCTTCACTTTCCGTTCTGCATTTTTTTTTTTCAGTTCAGCGAATATATTTGATGTGTGAAAGTGACTGATTAAATGACAAAATGCTATTTTAAATGTCAAAAGCTTTTATTCAAATAGCTTCTGCATATGTCATTCGTAGCGCAATCTGCGAGTATGGCCTATTAACAACTGTGCAAGAACATGAAATTGTTGACCTTGGGCCAGTTTTCGCGGTACCCGTTGGCCGTAGCTTGGTATTTACTTTCTTCAATTCATACAAGCAAAAACAAATACAATTTAGTTGGGGTAACCCGATCGTAGTTACCAGGGCCTAGCTTTTTCTCATAACTCCTATTTCATCCGAATACGAACGAAAAAAATGTTCGACTGTTGAATTGCGTTTTTGTTGGTGAAACACACATTTTTCAAATGTTAAATTTCGTTAATGAAATGACGAGTTTCGGTTCGGTGGAACTTACTATAATGTTAATTTCATTCAATTGATATAATTTCACAGTTAGTAATTTTGCAGTCAGTAAGATAGCAAGATATGGCAGAGTAGTTTACGTGAGGTATTTTACTCGATTAACTACGCGTATCTAGTAAAAAGTATAAAATGTTAAATTTCAGATTTCGTGGGCGTATCTATGTTCATGGAATAAAAGACGTGTGATATGGAGCAAAGCAACCAGTCTGTGTTATAGATATATTTAGATTTTGAACGCAAATCGGTCTGAAACTATTTATTGTCATGCCAATCTATATGATAAATTAGTTTACATATTTTCTATTTTTGAGAATTTAGTTATGTGCTTGAAGCCTGAATGTTGTGGTGTTAATTGATAGGGATAGCGCAGAATTTATTTGAAATCACTCTTTGTAGTTTACCAACTTTTGAATAGATGACGTTACATATCGCTGTGGAAATAAATCGCTTGGCATAAGATGTCGCTCTTTTGTTAGCATGGTACTATGGAAATTTAAAGTTGACGACGGCATATGTTACTTTGCTAATCCGCAGTGAAACAGCGGCGCCTGTGCTCTTTTGGAACATGTTTTTTCGTAGAAGCGTATGAAAATGACATTTCACTAGCAGTCATTGTGCCTGTTCACACAAGATTAAAATCACTAATTTTCATCGATTAGTGATGGTGCGCAGGGAAATATGTGTAAGAGGAAGGGAATGAAAAAACAATTTAGATTTATTCGGTGAGTATTTTGCTCTTTTGTGGTTATATTACATCGTTCCGGATAAGCCAAATTTATTCCACTTATGTTTGAGCTCGCGGATGCAAAGGTAAAATTACATTACAAGCTTCCATTTGCACTCGATATCGTGCGAGAATTCAGTTTTCGACATTTTTAAATAACGGAAGAGCAGAGAGAAATTATAATACGCAAAGTAATGTCCATTGCGTGTGAACACCCAATGTTACTCTCGTGTGAACTGCGACAATGGTGTAGAATGTATCAAAAGGAAGGTTCGCTTCAACAACCATCAATAAAATTATGTATGCCTATTTCTTTTCAAAAATGTGTTAACAAAATTATGTTTTCGATTAAGGTTTAAGGTGTTTTAGCGCAACGTAAGAGACGTAATAAGACGTTAAATTAGGTTTTTATATAATATTTTCATACATACCGAATAAAATTGTTTATTCGCGAATAATATATAAAATATAGTATATTTGAATTGGGTCTATACCAATTTCCAGTTTTTGTGTAATAGTTAGCAACCTCCTAAACTTTTTCGTTCATGTGTTAAAAGTAACCAATAACCAATAAAATTTATCTAAATGTTTTTTTTTTTGTATCATCGAAAACCATATCAAATCAACGAACATACCTAATGAAATGTCTTGTTTATTTGTTTTGAAAAATCTCTTAAACGAAATACTATCCATTGTCCACAAAGAATTTTAAGAGAACTCTACACCGCGATCACTGTCCTGTCACTGACCTACCACCGATCGCCGCATGAGGGATCTAGTGTCAGTGAATGCAGATAAAAGAGAGGAATTCCAATTCGACCCAACACCATCGGTGATATTAAATTTATCTATTTAAAATAATAGAAATCACACTACAAAAAACTGCCAATATTTAAATAAACGTACACAAACTCCCTCTAAAATTAAAATTTTCTTCGAGTTACAAAAGTGATTTAATTATTCGAAATTTTTGTCATCAAAAGACACAAAAACCCAACACTGCTTTTGTTCGTGCCCCAACTGTGTTCCGTCGTCTTATTTTTGTATAGTGCCAAAACAAGTTTCAATTTACACCTTTACGTATGTGTGTGGCTGGCTAAGCCTGTTAGCAGTGCCCAAATAAAACACGAGTTTAAATTGTACGAATAATCTATTAGCATTTAACATAATATTTGCTCTGATCTGAAGCACCAACAAATGGATGGAAAATATTAACAATCACTTTATCCGAAAGCAGAAGTGATGGATACAGAACTACCTGTTCTCGCTGGATTACTGAATGTTCCAACTCAGTCGGGATTCTCACTTAACCGGATCTCGAAAAAGGTTTGTAGAATGCGCGAGCATTGCAAGGCAAAAGAAAATAACAAAACGCTGATCCTTTTGTTTAAATAAAATGAAAAAAAAATATAAATTCAAATGAACTAAAATGAAAAAGTTGCAAAAAAACAAGATCCTCATCTTTCTCTCTCTCGGTCAGTTGCTTGTTTGTATAGAGAGCAACTCAAATTTGCTGGTCTCTTTTTCTTCTTTTTTTTTTTGTCTAGCCAAAGTCGTCCTATTAGCTAACTCAGCGTGTATGTTTATTGTTATTGGGATGTCTTGTGTAAATTATACATTGTCGGGGGTTGGCTCAGTCAAATGCGCTGGATCTTGATCACGTTGTGATGATATTTCAGGGGATTCCTGTAAGTGCCCTGGCGCCGACACAAGAGCAGTATATCGTTTGCTTTTATCTCGAATTTCTTGTTTGCTTTAAAGTTGTGTACTTAAATAGTTGATATATCATTAAAATAAAGAATCGCTAGTGTGAGTAGATTTTAAATGACGAAGACGTGCACATTTTCGTCGGTTTCCACTATGAAACATTTGATTAAGATTTGCCTAAACATATCCATGCAAAAACGGAAAGGTATACCAACTTGATCAGTTTCAAAGACAAAGCGGTGGTATCATTTGAACTGCAAAAATACCATTAGGTTCAGTTTTTTTTTGGACCTCGTCATTTATTTCAAGGCTAATTTTTAGTAACATTTCCAACTTTTTGAACAAAATCCTTGGTCTGATAGCACTTAGTCTGATTCTCTACTTAAAACTATGGTACAAACACACTTCTATACTCGCAGAGCTGTACCTTTTACTTAATCGTGAGACACAAATCTGTGATTTTCTTAACAGCTGCATAAGCTTTCAATCTGTCGTACTCCTTCCTCATAAAGTTACAATAGTTTGCTGAATCGTGGTATACACAAATCTGCTGATAAAAGGCAGGCACCTTTAAAAAGGTGAGTCGTCTTCTCTATCCAACAACGGAAGAAATTCACTTATGTCCCTTCTTTATAAAATCATGGTAGCACTAATGAGTCAATCATCTAGTTATGAACAATCTTAAATCAGAAAAACTCATCAAGTAAGACGACCACAGCTGATTTTATGACATATCTAGTCAAAAAATTTAAGCAATCCCTCCACCACGGTGAAAAATCATGATCGCTGCACTCGATATTTACGTAGAAACGTAGACATTCTCTGTAGACTATCTTCAAGTTGTTTAGGCTGACGCACGCGAACTGTAGAGATTCCTTTCTAGAACGCACAATATGTCGAATACGTTATAAAACATCGCTTTTCATCCGCATTGCAATTTATAGATAGGGAAACCAATACCAATCCCATTTTTTCAGAATAACCGTTCTTTCCATAAACACTATGACTCCTTCATAACAAAAACCTAACAATTCTGTACCAACAACATTACCAAATACTTTTTTTTTCTTATAGAAAAGTTCTCAACGATACTGCTTGCTCTTCAAGTCCAGTCGCCATGGCATTGAGCGGCTTGAAATATGCGAGTCGAAAGACGACAAGAATCCCAAAATCATTACCCTCGAGAACTGTGTAAAAATAACACAGGAACCAGCACCGGCCAACCTCATTCACATTGTCAAGATGACTGGCACCCTAACCCTGAACACACTGGGAGACGACGACCTAAAAGAATGGTTGAATGCACTCCAATCAGTTGCTTTTCGTGATAAAGGTGGAACACTTAGTCGTGGCACTATAATCGAAGAAGACAACGACCTATACTGCAGCTCTTACGGTGATGGTCTCTTCATAGTAAAACTCATTCCGTCCGATACGTCTATCCGATGCAATTTGGAACCCAAATCGTACATGTTGCACCTCACTGCCACCGAACTGCAATTGAAGGCCGCCGAGGACCTGAGCAACATCATAGCCAAATGGCCATACAGATTCATCCGAAAGTACGGCTATCGCGATGGGAAATTCACTTTTGAAGCGGGAAGAAAGTGCAGCACCGGAGAAGGTGTATTCACCCTTGACCACACGAATCCACAAGAAGTCTTTCGCTGCATGTCATCCAAGATGAAGTCGATGAAAAAACTAATCACCGGGGAAAGCCTTAACAGTATCGACTGTGGCGACAATCAGTTGAGTGCCGCCCTATCAATGGAACCAGGTTCGAGAAGCCCACTGCCACCATCTCCACAAAACCCGAATGGTAGCGAGTTCGAGTTGAATTCCACTCACAGTGTCATCTCCCTACGCAGTTTCCTGCCATCGAGCGACTCGCTGAATAATATTTCCTTCAACTCCAGCACTTCGTCCACGCAGAATGCAATAACACCGCCAGCAGTTAAAAACATTCCAAACAAACCGCCCAGAAAACTTCTAAATCTGACCACGGACAAGCCGCTGTCAGCACAACTCTCATCCGCACCGAGCACACCGCTAACTTCACTAGCGTTACCATCTAACGAACTGAAACCTCTGATCAACAACGCCCAGCAACAGCAAACTTGTGATAAATTTAAAGTATTCCAAAACTATGAACCAGTGTCCATAACGACCTCAGTCGATCCCAACAAAAACGGCGGGTCCACTGTGATCCTTAAGCCGTCATCACCAGACTTGGTTAAGAGCATCGCGGGCGTCTCCAACTCTCCGCCAGACCTGCCCGTTCGCAACGAGAGTACTCAAATGGGCAAACCAACCGAACGTGACTATGAATGCATTGAAACCATAACCGACGCCTGGAAGACCCTTGGCGTCGGTGACGTCAAACACACCGAACGCAACCACAGTCACGACGACGACTTAATTGATTTCGCGTGGCAGAGAACACAGTCACAACGCCATAAAGCCGCATCCAAAGACACCTGCACAACAGCCATCGATAGCGATGACAACGAAACAGAAGCAACCTACGACCGATTGGACTTTATGTCGCCAAACAACAACGCATCCAGTGGATACAAGACCATTGTGACCGTTTCCTCGGCATCGAATCTCCGCAAGCCAGCTAGCATACCAGTGCCTAACGAATACGAACTAATTGCTAGTCCAGACACACATCCATGCCGAATAGCCGATGACAGTTACCTGGGCTATGGAGTACTGCGCAAGCCAAGCACTCCCGGCCCACAGGTTGCCGCCGCCTCTAACACGTCTTCGTCTCAATCAAAGCCGGCAAATGTCTCAACCACTATGCTCAACGATTCAGAGATGACTCTGGACCACAGAAACTACAACGGAATCAGTTACACCATTGTCAGCAAACCGAAACGTGTCTAACCCACATTTCCCTCCAATACATCGAATCTGCGTGATAAAATTTTTAAAATTAAAAAAAGTCTCTTCTGCTTTTGTTTGTTTTTTTTTTTTTTTGTTAACATTTAGACCAAAGAACGTTAAAATTTGAAATTTGCCTGAGATAACAAAATTTAAAAAAAATATTTTTTTGGACTTGTTTGGTTCAGAATCATTTCGAGTCGCTGTTAGTAGTTCTCGTTTGCCATACTTACATTTTTTGTACTCAATTCTTAATCGAATAAGTTTTTATCTTAGTTTCGAAGAAATGTTGGTTTTTTACACAGAAAACAAAAGGAAGAAAAATGAAGAACAAATTATATACTCGTATGTATACACGTATAGATTATGTATATATACTCAGTCAAAATAAAATTTATATTGAGAAGGGGTTTGTTTTTTTAATTTTGTTTCAGGTTGAGATTGTGATTTGTGAAGCTTGACAACTTTAAAAGCAACCGCTACTTGTCTTCGTTGTTTTTACGAATACGTGACCGTCCCTATGTAATTATCTTGCAAACTCTTGGTGCTGTTTTGGTTGACTGACATGGGCTGAATTCCATCTGAATTCTGCATTACTGCTTAGTCAAAAGTTCCAAAACGCAAACAAATCACTATGATGCAAAGCATTTTTTTTCTAGAACTCATTCTGAAAGCATCAACTGCGCAAACACACGCAAAAATCCGAAGCAGTGCAAAAGCATTCATAACCTGGCATCATTAAAGCAGTCTGCATTCACAATGCGCATTTTTTGACGTTTTGGAATTCAGCCATAATTAGCATGAGTTGGTGGCTAGCATAGTGATGTTAAACTCGGCTAGACTCGCGTCCTCCCTCTGATTGTGGGTTGCGTCAGTAGATTCTGCCTGGATTGACCGGGGACTTTCTCTTAGTCTCTTTAGCACTCCATCAACTCTGCTCCTTGAAACTATCAGACAAGGTTTTGCCTTTCACTTAAGCCAGAACTGGGTGATCTTACCCTGTCACGTTAGGTCCCATTAGATCCCTCATGTCGGAGGTACTCGGTTTGCTCATTGCCTCTGTTCTCGAAGTCTCAAGTGATCCTTTTATGTCAAATTAGCTTGCTTCCATAATCATTTTATCACCAATCACCATCATGATGGTTTTGATTCTTTGTCTGACGGAAGCAGTTGACTTCATCAAGAAGTAGTTTCTCCCTTGGATGTCAATTGTCCCTTCGCTTCACTTATCCAAAACTACGTTTGATATTGATTGAGCTGCGAGTAAGAGCAACATTTTTTTGCAAATCAATGTTCAAAAAAAAAATGGAGCTAAAGCTTCCCATGTATTTCTAGCTTGAAGATATTTTCTTAGTTGTTATACCCTCGTCATAAATCTTACCGGCATAGGTAGCCCGAATTCATTCGCTCTTCACTTCATTGGATGCCTTTTCACCACCTCACGATGGGTGATCATGGAAAGTCTTTTATGTTCGAAGTGCTGTCTCTAGACATGTATTTTGTATTCCGTCTTTGGTAATAATAAATTTAGGTCAGTCACAGACAATCTGAAGGTAGTCCCCTACGTCTTTACGGTATTGATGAAAGTTTTTGGTAAAACAACATTTCAGCAGGGATTTTCTCTATTTTCCATACAAAACTCAACGGTGTCAGCACATGATAGCCAGACTCCACAAGGCGCTTATTAACAAAAATCCTCAATTCTATTGAGGATTGTAGCCAAAACGTATGGCGCCACCGGTTAATATTATGCGTATTGTATAGATAAGGCATTTGATAGTCGATCAGACCCCGCAAGTGGCGTCAAGGGAATATGATGTCTCTTTGCTAAACAAATGATCGAGAGCGAGCTTTACTTGTATTAAGTAAATTCGAAATCGTAGTCTTATAATCGAATTTTCCTTTTTATACAGTTACCCCCCCGTAACGTCACCTTTTCCAACACCTCAATTGTGCTCTGACATTATGTGATCATGTGGGACAAAGCCACTTTCTTTAGCAACATATGATGAAAAACTCATGAAGAATTTTGTAGCGGTATGTGTATCCCCTTCAATTGACGGATTGTTCTGATATTAACAAAAAGGGCCATCTTAAAAGTAACAGTAAATTGAGATCAAACGTTTTTGCGTCTGCAGCTAAGTCACCTATCCTTACCTTTAATTCTATTTAATAAAATGGCACACCTACCGAAAGGGGCATAGATCGCCTCAATAGATGGCACCGTAAGCTGCTTTAAACTCAAAAAATTGGTTTTGTGTATGTGGGGCTCGGTTTTAATTTCTTTATAAACGGTTCAGGAATTAAAGAAACATATAATCATGTATTATGTTAAGAGCGATATGAAATAAATAAAATTTCATATTGGGTGAGCTAATACTTCCTTCTTAAGATTCTCGACAGATTTGTTCATCTTCAGTATGGACATTGCTTTCGCTACTTCACCTAGATATCCTGGACGATACTCTTCTGTTATCGTTCCGATTAACATCAAGCCCTTCATCCTCAACGATTTGCTCCAACAGGTGACAACGCTCTATTTCTCTTTAGTGTTGTTTTTTTTATTTCTGAAGGTTTATTTCTAGGGTTTGTATAAAGATTTGTATTGCCTTGTAGACTACATTGTTGGCTGCGATCATTTGTCGGCATTTTTCATTGATCCAACAGTTTTGTAAGAAACGGATGAGGAGATCCTAATACATATTTAAGTCTTACATATAAGTATCATCTCAATCAAACAACAAAATGAGTGAGTCAACCGATATTAAAACTATCGAGGAGTAGTCAAGGTATCTATAGATAACTTGGTAATATTTAAATCCAGATTTGAGTGCAGACGGTGGTGGGCATTGCTCTTGAACATAAACTTTGGTTATAATAGCACCAAATATTTGATTGCAATTTACCAAGAAAAGTAGCATCTAACAGTTTTGTGTTCCTAGAAGTAATTTTTAATGTTGACTCACTTTTTTTAAACTTATTTATATAACGACTTTTATCGACTCTTGAAAATAATCAGCATATTGCTTTTATTTGTAGCAGATATGATAAGTAATCAAATATACGTAATACCAGTCACTGGTGAGGACTCCAAGGCCGAGATAAACCGCTATAAACAACGAAAAAATTAACAAAAATCCGCTCTTTACGTGCATATTAACAAAGAGTATAGAGCTACATAGAGTATGCATCACAGCTAAAAATTTGTAGACGTTTCAGACGCGGGCGGTAAATGCAAAGGGGAAATTTCGTATATCGTATGCGGCGGGAAGGCTTTTGTTTGATGCTGGGGTAGCAATGTGAACACTGGGGTATCAATATCAGTACCCCACATAGAAAATATTCGTTGTATGAGATGCGCACTCTATGTAGTTTTATATTCTTTGATATTACATACCTGGCTAGTATTAAACGTTATTTCATGATAAATTCTCCGTTTTTATTAGATTCTATTCTTATGACCGTTTCCCCCTTTTCAGCAAGAATGTCTTCAATATTCTTCTTCCCGTCAAGATCTGTAAACCAATTCAGATTGTCTGCAATCAAATGGTTATTGGAGCATCCCTTGCAGGTTACGATTACAACTCCCCTGTTGTAAGCAACTTTTGATATAGTTTCGATACTTCTAGTATTACAAACTTTACAGGTATAGACTAGCTGTAGTTTTGACTCAAGTTTTGCCAAAGGAACAGATGTGGGTGTAACTGCGTCAGAATTCTTTGAGCAGAATTCCCGAGTCATTTGACCGACCAAATTCGGTGTTTGTAAAAACAGCCATTTCGTATGATTCGAAGCAATTACTGAACTTTCACTTTGGAGTACTTTTTGACAAAGTACAGCCAATGGTCTGGCGTTAATTAATTTTCTTAAAGTATTCATTTATTAGCCAATCTTTAATTTATTAGACGTAATGAAACACAACAATTTAATTTTGAAATCCAAACAGCACATGTCAGAAAAAATCTGAGTTGAAGTGTCATATAAAATGAACGCATTCAGACATTTTTTTTTGTTTAGTTTCACGAAATCATTCCACCATATTCCTCTGTTAATCATGTAGATTTGTTTAATTTACTTTTCTTTCTAAGCTACGATTGCGTTTTTCAATGACGCCGCCCAGAATGAACACCCGTAGCTAAAGCTTGAATCTGAGTCAAAAGTGAATCTGTAGCTTGAAGTTTAACGGAAAGCAACTTCATGCAATGTAACTTTCTTATGACAGCGATACAAGATACCAGCTACAGATATGCATCCTTAAGGCCTCTCCCTCACTTGTCGGTGCGATATCGTTTCGTTCGTTACGCTCGGTACACATGCGGTACCGAATGTATACCGAATACATGTATTTCAATGCAAAGCAATCAGTATGTACCGCGTGTCTTGTCAAAAATATTGTCTGTAGAAAGTGATATTCAAGTGAATTTAGTTGTTGAAAAAGACGAGTTGTTGTACAACTATAAATTAGTAGAGTATTCAAGAAAATGCCTTACTGAAAAGACATAGAAAGTTCTCAAAAAATTATTAAACAAATCATAGTTTGTAAATAATTTGTTTATTATTACTTAATTAAATGCAATTATTATCGAACTGTTGCTCCCGATGATTCTGCAAAGATGATGTTTAAATACCGACAAGTGACCCGACAAAGGCGGTATCGATATCCTCTCGGTAAGGTAAAAATAAACGATAACGGATACCGTACCGACAAGTCTTACTTTTATTTATGAGCTAAGATTGCGGTTTTCATGACCGAATGGCGTATCTGTAGCTGTAGCTTGAATCTGAGTCAAAAGGTTAAAAACAGGAACCCGCTTACACAATGTGTATCTTCGTGAATCTGTAACTCGAAGTTGAACGGAAGACAAGTTCATGCCAGAAATGTATCTCTCTTTTAACAGCGATACAGATATGCATCCTTAAGACACTTCGACCCCAGCCGGTTTCAAATGTTAAAAGCTTATGAATTTGAGGTAAGTAATGTTTGTAGTAACACCGAAAGGAAACGGACATTTTCCATAATTCCTATTAGCTGCTATGGATGTAAAATTTTAATTGCAATTTGTAATTATAGTTTTCGCAGGAAATCACTTCTTATTTTTCACTCACCAACATTTATTTTTATGAAGTAATGATTGCCATTCCAACCTACTGAAACGGAAATTTCCAATAATTCCTATAAGAAGATATGGTTATCCAATGAAGTTATTCAATGATAGCTATAACTGGGCCCTAATAATACCAAGCGAGTAGAATAAAATGGAATTCCTTATTTTCTTAGTTCATGCTTCAACTCTGATCGCCTGAACGCGAATCATTTATCAAGCAAACGTCAAAAATCATAACAAAACCCATTTGTTAAATCTTTGCAACAGAAAATAATCCGGCTTTGTATTAATTTGTTTAATAATACGTTCAATACAAACATAATAAAATCATTACCCATCTATCCTAAAAATTGAAGCAATGCAGGTTACTTCGACCAAGGAGTCCTTGTCTCAAGCTTTGCAGAGTCGAATTATACCAAATCAAGAATACCTGCTACAAGGATCGATTCTAGATTCAGCTGTTGATCACCTACTTCACAGGTACATACAGTTATTAACTATTATAAATTCATACATTTCTATGTAACTTTCCACAGATTAAAAGGCCTCTGCGACAATGTGGACGCCGGTCCAGAGCAATTTCATGACTTGGAAGTATGTCTTAGCTTAAGACCACCAAACCAAATGCAACCATTACTGCTGCGTGTACGACGTGCCCTTGACATGGACAAAAACACACCTTTTCAATTGCGTTACATTGGTCTTCCTGAATTGGATCGTGTCCGTCCGACATTAGTTCGTTCTAGTATCGATGTGGGATGCACCTCAACTGTTCTTGAATTCCTCACAGAGCTAGGATGCCGTCATGATTTCGAATATGTTAGTCGAGGTAAGAGATGATGAGTATGAATAAGTGAAGTTGTATTACCTTCCTCGTTGTTAGGTTACATGTTTAGAAGAGGCCGCATGAAGATTACTGTAGCTAAGATCATCAAGATCATACCAGGAAAACAGGAAATGAATGAACCGATTTCACAAAGCTATTTGGTTGAACTTTCTGTGCTGGCACCTAATGGACAAGATGCCATTGGAGATGAGATGCGTGCGTTTGCTGAACAACTAAAGCCGTTGGTTCAACTAGAGAAAATAGATTACAAGCGATTGGGGACGCTGCCCTAGTATTAAGAAAGTTTCTACTTATTAGATTTTACAATCAGACGGGATACGATGTTGGAAGAAAGTAAATTTTTAAAACAGAAAATGGATTCATAAGTTATACTTTTATTTTGTTTAGATATTAAGGCAAATAATTTCCTCGGTCCATCAAGTTATACAACGGGTTTTAGATATTGTGAAATGGTTTTGTGGCTGATTAGGTAAGTGGATTGAATTACATGACATTTTATATCTCTCCTTGTTTCACCTATATTTCGTGGTTTCTACAAGCAGTGATGCCCTTCTTCTATATGGAAGGTGTTAAAGAAACGAATGGTATTCTTTTTCTATCTTTTGCGGAGGTTAACCTGGATAGAAGTTATCCCTTTCGCTTTAAAGCATATAGGTATGGGAAACTACATTTTCCATTGGCCAACAACAAATTTTTAGCCGTTTCTGATGCGGGTGGTTAGTACGAAGCGGAAATTTCGTCGATCGTATGCGTCGGCTATGCTGTTGTTTGATGCTGAGGTAATGTAAACACTGGGGTATCAATATCAGTACCTCACATAGAAAGTTTCGTTGTATAAGATGCGCACTCTAGCCCTCATTATCAATTGACAAGCATATCTCAAGTCCAGCCGCTCAGATTCGACAAAAAAACTGTAGAGCGGGGCAAAAGTCACCCAGAGCTTTTTTTGTTCATTAAAACTTTTTGATGATCTTAAAATATATGGATCGCTGAGTTTCCCGAAGGCGCCGTGTTGTGATCCTGTAGTTGTATAGAGCAGATATGAGTTGTGTCTGGTATACATTTTGATTGCAGCCCGCACAGATCAGGCATTTTGATAGAAAGAGGTAGAAAGTTTGATTAAAAACATGTTGGAGTCCGAAACTAAAGGTTCGGGAAGTCTCATTTTTTTGTGGTGTATTCAAAAATTGACAAATGTTTGACAGCTGACAGCATTTATAGAGACGAGCTATACAGAGCCATCTCCACTTTTGGTACACCGCCCAAACTCGTCCTTCTTTGCAGGACCGTAATCATCCCAATCCTGCTCTACGGTGCTGGAGCCATGAACTGTATCAAAATATGAAGAAATCCTTTGTCGTTTTTGAGCGAACTAATTTTGGGTTGACAGGCTGCACAGCGACATATCCCTAGGCAAAATACTCCGCGTTTGACGTTTAAGACGTCTAGGACATGTAGAACGAATGTAAACCAATACTCCGACTCGCAGAGTCTTCGATTTCCAGCCAGACGTCGGACGCAGTAGAGAAAGACCTCGCCTTAAGTGGCGCACACAAGTAGAACCCGACCTCAACCACCTTGGAGTGCGCAACAAGAGGCAGTTAGCTATGAACCGGGCTATTTGAAGAGGTATGTTGGCTGAGGCCCTGGTTCCTTTCGGAATGTAGCGCCACTTAAGTAAGTGAGTAAGTAAGCTTTGTTGTTCGTGCCGTGATTAGTTGGGCCGTGTAATTATGTGCTTTAGCTGCGTGTCGTGTATATCGTTTAAATGCTACAAGTCTAGGGTGATTTCACTAAGCTCTTCTTCATATTACCTGTTATAAAGAGAAAACCTCCTATGAGTCTTTGCTAAAATAAACTATGGACACTTGAAGAGACAGACCAATCGTATATAAGGGGGTTTGCTCGACTCATTGAATTGTGTCCAGTATATTTTGGCGCGAACTCCATTTGAACAGTATGAGTGGGTGGCCGCGGTGTAGTGGTAATGTGTTCGCCTGTTGAGTGGGAGGTTGTGCGTTCAGTCCCAGCAAACAAAAATATTAGTAGTTACTCCTAAGTATACACCATCCTTGAGAGTTCTGCGAATTTAACGAACAAACAAAACAGTGACTCCCCGAAGTTAGTTCGAACTCCACAACATAAAAAATCTTTCGTATCACTATTTCTTCACTCGTACTGTGGTAAAACATTTAAAGAGCATTCAGACTCAAGGGGTTTAAGGACGTGCAAATTAAAAAAAAAGTATTCGCGACCTATGCTTTATAGAGAACAAGGAGTTCGGTTTAGAATTTGAAGAAGTTTTAATGCAAAATTTTGCAAGGAAAAGTTATACCTTGGGATAGACCATGAAAACATCCGTTGTTACAATTGTCAATAAATTGAATAATTTTTTTACTTCTTTTCAGTTTCCAAAATTTTGGTTTAAAAACTCCAAACTTTTTTTGTGACACTAAGTTTTTAACATAAAGAATTAATTTGGGACTAAAATAAAACATTCTTTATGAGCTCTTCGTTGACGCGAACAGTAGAAGGAGTATATATACCTAACCATTTTCAATGCCTGCCTTCCTTTAGTAAACCTTTGTTTTTGAAAGTGTTTTCATACATATTTTGTAAATCTCTACATTTCATAATGATATAGATAATGAGGATCTACGAACACTACATGCTTGGTGGTGTTTTTATTTCGGTACTCTAAACACTAGAACACTGCTTGGTGTGCTGAACTTATAAACAACGGGTCCCTGATTTTAATCCCAAAAATTTATAACCCCAAATATGTCTGCCACTGCCCTACCTCTTGCGAAAATTTGACTAACAGTCATTTTCCAATTTTCCGTTCCGAAAAGCTTTTAGGCTTTTACTACGTTCTTACTGAAGTTCAAGTGTATTCATTTGCAATTTCAACAAAAAGATGTTCTTACTGCGTTTGGCGCATTGCGCATTAAAACAACAAAAACAGAGGAAGCGAATTATGCAAAGTCTTCCGTTGCTGATTCATATTTCATATGTCGTTAACATTGAAATGGAATACTCCAAAAAGGTTTTGCCTATTAAATAATAGCCGCAAAATATAATAATTTACAGAATCGAAAAAATATTTATTGTTAGAAAGAAGTGTCAAAATCTGAAGAAAGTTCGACCATTTGAGAGTTTCAAACGTTTACATTTAAAGAATAACCGTTTTTTTTTTTTTGTCACATTAATTCCAAGTTGACACTTTAGCTGTTCCATTTGTACTAAATTAGGTTTGTTCCATTGTTTGACCGATTATTTTACCATGTTAGCAATTAGGGATATTCATGCAAAAAATTGTATGGGAGATCTTTTACAACAATGGCCGTGATCCGGGTTTCAGCTTTAGTATGATATCGCCCGTGTACCGGATATCAGATTTATTAAAATATCTTAGGTAGAGCTATATTCATCTGAGATATCTTTCTTAATCAGTAATCCGGAACACGGCCATCTTGATAAAGCTCTGTTCTCATTTTTTAATCGACCATTTTAGTCACGTGACATAAGAGGGGAAATGACTGAAGAAACGAGTTGAAAATTTACATATGGTCATTAAATATGACTTAAACAGGTGATTTTTCTTTAACCTGTCATGAATATGTATAATATATAAATTATAATGAAAAGATAAAAGTTAAAAGAAATCTATAAGTATGGAAAAATGAAAGTACAAAATAAGGGTTGGCACAGTTTGATTTTGCGTTCTACGTTACCTTACCTTATATTTCAGTTGTAATCTGAAATCCGAAACACGGCCGGTATCGGAAATTTCTTACACAAATTGGGTGTGTAAACTGAGATGGTAAACGTTGTAAACTTTTTAAACGTTTTTTTTTGACATTTAATAAGTCACAAATGATCGAGAAAGAAAAGAGAACAAAACAAAAAATTCTAATAACAAACAAATTACTAAAATGAGATATATTTCAGTGGTGTATGATATTATTTAGTTGTCCAGTTAAAGTGGCGTTCATGAAACTTCATCGTAAGCTCCCAGTTTTTCGCACCTTGTGAACATACGAAGTTGCTAAGATACCTTACTATAATTCACACTATTGATATGGCATTACCGAAATGAGCGTATTAAACGAAATAAACAGCATTTTGTTGCGCCAAAAATTTAACTTCGGTATCACAAATGCACGCAGAGAAGGTAAATTCTAAGCTCTAATAGCTATGATTTACAAAGACTGTTAACTGTCAAAATTGTTGTTGTAGAGATGTGCAAATGTACGCGTTTTTTAAATTATGAAAAGTTGTTAGTACAAATAAAAGAATATGTTTTGAGTTCAAACTTCAAAGTAGAAAACTTTTTTGTTCGTGGGCTTGTGGAAATCTCAAAAGACACGATGAGCACGTGCCCAAAGTAGTGTGAGACTTTAACCCACTTAAACCACCACCCACCCTCTTTGTATTTGTATTGCAACTAAGTATGCCACCTATCTAGCAATTTTTGTATCACGAGTAATGAATGTTTGGCGGGTAACTTTTCTTTGAGAGTTCCTGCTTTTTCCTCAATTTATAGCGCGGTTTGTTACTATCGGGCCAAATCTAAGGGCATAGTTCTTTGAAGACGCCGCAATAAATTTGTTTCGTCAAGAATTTGAAGGACGGTAGTGACAACGTGTCCCAATAATAGTGACAACGTGTCCCAATAAACGTTTTTTATGTTTGTGCGCAAAATTTTTCGTTTCATTTTCAACCGCGGGAATACCCAGTTCTCTGCGTAGGTCTTCATTATATATCACGGAGCATTGACGAATTATCTTAACATTTTGTTTTCAAAAGTTTGTAAAATATTTAGATTCGTTTCACTGGTACAACCCCATAGTTGTATACCATATGCCCAAACCGGATTTATCACTTGCTTGTATAATAGCAGCTTGGTATCAAGGTTAAGCTTCGAATATTTTCCGAGTAACCAAAACAGTTCTCTGTATTTATTTTTTAGTTCTTCGCATGCAAAGGGACTCGAACCGTATTGAGAAATACTGGCAAATGGTTTTTCGTTTATACGGAAAATCTACATGATTCGATTTGCTCTCGTTAAGTTCAATCCGCCAGGATTTTGTCCATTCATTAACCTCGTTAAGAGCATTTTGTTTTTTCATATTTGTTTCATCTATTGTTGTGCCAACTGATAGCTGTATCATCAGCAAACGTGGCAACTAGTGTATCGTTTGTTGTGGGGTATCACTTGTAAATAGGAGGTACAAGAGCGGTCCAAGGACGCTTTCTTGGGGTACTCCTGCATATATTTCTTTGAACTCTGAATATTCGTTTCCAAGTTTCACACGGATGACTCTATGCTCAAGAGACGGGACAAGGATTTCACATAATTTTTCAGGCAGAATTTTTTTTAATTTGTATTGAAGGCCTGTATGCCAGACCTTGTCAAAAGCTTGCGACACGTCAAGATATACGACTGAGCAAATTTTCTTTTCTTCGAAAGCTTTCTCAATTACATCAGTAATTCGATGAACTTGGTGCACAGCCGAATGTTTACTTCTAAACCCAAATTGATGGTCAGGTAAAAGGCGTTAAAGTACAAAACATAACAAACATGATTGGACGTAAATGCCTTATATTTATTAAAAAAGGCCTTGCTGGTTTGTGTCATGACCTGATACGCAGAAGAGCTGGCTTGTTTCGAGTCCCAAACATTAGAACAAACAGCAGAAGGTGTTCGGCTGGTATAAAACATCTCTTAACGAAAAAATGTTTAACTACCAACTTATCTTTAACCTTGGCTAACAAAAAAAAAACACGTAGAAAAAAATTCCGTCAGAATGGAATGGCTAGTCCTTACAAATTTTTTGCACTAAAATAAGTTCTTAATTAGTTTAAAGAAATTGGAAAAAAAATTTTACCAACTAAGTCAGAAGGAGAAGAAAGATTTTTTTTAATTTTTAAGGGCATTTATTCAATAAGGTGTTCAATTTTTTTAATTTGCCATTATTAGAAACAAGAACACTAAGTTTTCATTCAATCTTTGTAAATTGTTGAATTTCCAACTGCAAAGTTTTTGCGAAGTTTAAGCGTTATTGTCATACAGATGATAATTAAAAAAAATGATGGTGTCACTATGAGTTTGGTCCCTACTGTATTTAACGAATAAAATTCTGCAGACCAACATTTAATATTCAAGATGAGTCAAACATTTAAACACATTAAATTCATATTTAAATTCGAGAAAAGGCGAATAGTGGAATTTTTAATGAAATTCGAAAGGTGTATGTAACGACAACCCATTTGAGCCATAAAATATACATCAGGTGTCAGTAATAATATGTCACCATTTTTGGGAAGCCGTGTTGTTTTCGTTTCGCCACGTCTCCCCACCGTTTCTTCTTGATTTGTCGCGCGTTCTATGTTTGTGTCTTAATATATCGAAAATACGTCAATTTAATTATGTATTTAACAGCTAATATCTTTCGTGTTCTCTTTTACGTCGTAAGGCTTTGTTCGAAGTCTGCAGGTGCACGCCACAGCTAAAGCCCGGTTATATAGTTAACCAAAAATTCAGTTCTATTTATCAATCGATGGTAATTAATCGTTGATCAGTGATTTCTAAATTATGCGAACTGATTCGTCTTCGTCGTCATATCTGGTAACCCGAACTTGGAGAGAGACACTTTTGTTTTAGTATTTTTGCGAAATTCATCACAACGCAGCCCAGGTAGAGGGGCACAGGTGGTCTGGAATTTACTTCTCACGAGAGCCTACAAATTGCACATACAGTTTATTAATATTTGGGAATTTCCCTATACAAGTCGTACCATATGGGTAATTCCGGAACACGAACAAGAGTTTACGATGGGAAAATCCATCATATCCGAAATGGTTCTCTAATCCCCGTCGTGTAGTTTTCCTTTTCGACAGGTTTGCTTAGGATATTAAATCGATCTTCAATTGGCTTTCCGAGAAGAGTACACAAAATTATCTCTAAAGGATGAGGTGTTCGCGTAAACCCGGACATTTAGTTTTTGTTGAGATATGTAATTCAGGTGCATCTTTACAAATATCACGCAAAGAAACAAATGTTTTTCTTTATTATGCTTTACAAACAAAGCCAAAGCATTTCAGTATGTTGATGAGGCACTGAGGCATTTTATTTTGCTAAAGCTGGGTAAGGTCATTCATTTTATCATCCAAGCAAACGAAAACAACAAACACACTATTGGCTTGGCCAACAAATGCAATCAAATATTTTATTGCCAGCCCATATTCAGATGGTTAACCTTACGGTAATATTCAATGTAACAGTCACCACTAAATATGTAGATTTGAAATAAAAAACAAACTCAAAGCGTTGCCACGTGTATTCAAGTATTCCTGAATGTAAATTTTGTTTCGAACTAAGCGCTATTGTGCAGTCTTCTCTGAAAAGCAAAGAAGTGAAAGTCACAGTATTTGAACAGAAGTCATGGCCAAATGTATGCTTCTTTGTTTCCATTTTTATACTGTCCAACTTCAAAACCCACCCAATCTGATCTTTTAACTTTCTAACTTGTGTCTTCAATATTTCAGCGACAATACGATCGTAAAGCTACAATCAAGATCATAGGTTGATCACTGGTACCAAATACCGTAGTCATAGAACCTTAAAACACATGTACCGCTTTGAACGCTTCCAGATACAGGTTTTGAAAAACGATGCGGCGAAGAAGAAGTCATAAAAGGCTCTCGCTCTCTAATCCCATATATCCGATCAATACGCCAATTGCAGTATTGCGCTATAAAACGAACTTTTTTTAAATATCCTAATATAAATTTAAAGTGTGAACGTAAAGCCTCTACTGTAATATCTATACAAATCGTCAGTACTGGATGTTTCCAACGGATTTTAAGTCGAAGATTGTTTTTGTCGACTTTTGTCCTAAGCTCTAAAAGGTGACGGTTGAATTCGAGGTCCTGAGAAACCAGATCTTTTTATATCACCTAACGCATCGGCTTTTCCGAAAATGTACCCGATTCAACAATTAAAATTTATAGGCATTCACGATTTCTTGATCTACTAACGACCGACAGTTCGTTCTCACATGCGGTGCCTAACCTGTGGATGTTGAAAATATGTTTCACTCAAATTTAAAATTACTTATCTCAGCACGGTATCGACTAGGATTGATATAAAAATGTGAAGTTGGTACGGGCGGTCCCTTTTCTATATGTATCTAACGGTCGCTGCCCCATCCACTTTAAAAGTATCCCTAGATCTGAAACAACATTTTTTTGATTATATGTAAACATGAGATTAATAGGTAAACAACAAGAATTCGAGAACAAGTAGATTTAGGTAATAAACAACCCCAGTTTTTTGTCAACCTCTCAATAGATACTTTATAGCAGACCTAATCGCTACTAAACCTTAAGGTTTTGCTGATCCTTAACGAATTCTTGCATAGGGCGCTGGCCGTAAGGGAAAAAGAATAATGAAATAGAAATAGTGTTTTGTATTTCGTGTGCCTAACGAAAGGTTGAGTTTCTCCGCCGTAACATATTTGGTTAAGTTAGAACTTGTCCCACATTGTTAAAACTTTAGAGATTTGAAAGGTTTTCTTTTTCGGCATAATTATGGAAATTCGAAATTCGTTTAAATCTGGTCAATAACCAACAGTGCAACTGCACACCACACTGTCACTCGAACTAAGTGCTTAAAGGCACTTCCATATTTGGAATTTTGCATACTTATATTGCATTTGAGGTCAAAATAAGTTTCGTCTGACTGTTAAGGATGTATTTGTCCTCGTCCATCATTTAAAGAATCCTCTTGCAAAACTCCAAACGAATCGCCAAGTGTGTTGGATATAGTGGGCTTGTAACTTGCAACAAATTTCAAAACTCTGTCTGGTGATATCATTTTGAGCAGTTCATTTTCTTGTAGAAACGCCTGGAGTGACCTGTATCTCAGCAACTACAGAGGCAATTGTTTCCTGGGTTCAAACTGTGAGATTTTGGTTGTAAGAAATTCAACTGCCCCACGGTCGGAAGAAGAGTTTACCAGCCTCATTATGGCTTACCATCCCGGATCTGAGCCGCCAAACGTGCGCCGAAACTCCCTCTGGACAGAAATTACCGACTTCTGTGATAGCCGGGCTCAGTGGCGCGATGGTTAGTGCGATGAACTACCGCGCAGAAGGTCTGTGTTTGATTTCCAGCCGTAGAAACAAATAAAATGATTTTCACTGGCCCTCCTCTGGTGATGACCTGAAAAATCATCCGAGTGGTATCAATTGTCAAGAATAACTTATTTCAACTTCGCCGTTCGGAGTCGGCAAAAAACGTGAGGTCCCGCCATTGTGTAAGAACTACACACGCACACATGAATGCTTGTGAGAGAGCTAGGCCTTGGGTTCTTACGAGCTTGTTGCGCCAAGTTTCAATTTTTTTGTGTGGGATAGTTGCGCACAACTCAACTTCGTGTATTCTCATCCCAACAAACATAAGGATGTACATCAAAAAAAATGTACAGGATGTAGAAGAGTATTGCGTTTGGTATGCAGTTTGAACTAATCCGCCTTAACTATATAGCATATTTCAAGCTTTAAATTTTTTTATAATTGTAAGTAAATACTGACCCCCATATTAATAAATCTTGATTAGCTAATCAATGACAAACTTGACAAAGTTAGTCACTGATAAGCTACGTTTATTAATAAGGGGGTGGAAGTGTAATTTTGTATAATTTCCGACGCTTAAGTCGTTCTGAGAAAATATAGATATTTCACATCTAATATATCTTCACCTGGATGCAATAAGTGGGTAACTTCACCTTCCACACTTTTGAGAAATCGGCAACAAAGTTATGCTTCTTTTGTAAACAACTTTGTGAAAACTCATTTCCAACATATTTTTTTAGCTACAAGATATTTTTTTTACTATGACACAGGTTTATTGGAATATAAATATTTTGTTGAGAAAAAAATATTAACATTTAAAAAAGGTCAGTTTTTTATAATAACTCTTTCTAATAGTGGGATATTAGAACGTATTTCGCATAAGCTCATAGAAGAGTTACTCTATGTAAACGACGCTGAAAGGCTTTTCAAAGACAGTCAGAAAGGAGCTCGAGAATTTTTTTTAAATTTATTCCATTGAATAACATCCTGCAAAATTCTAACGAAACATCTTAATGCACACGCATCTCCGGAAGCTTAAAAACAATCTTACAGAGTTTATAAAAGGGTATTTTCATTAGAGGTTTAGAACTTTGAAATGGAATAAAACCAAGATGATTTTTTTTAAATTGACATTAAATTTACTTTATTCGAATGATAATCTTCTGGTATTAGAAGTTAAAAATAATTTATGGCATATGACGACCACGGCTGGCGTAATCCAATCTAGAGGTCAAATTTTCGAAGACTTGTTTAAAATGTGTGGTATATCGGCAATAACGCGGCGAATATTTTCCTCCGAGTGGTCAATTTTTTCGGGCTTATCGGCGTAGACTACTTACCGAGTTCACATATGACCAAAACGCGAAATTATGCGCTCACCGAACGTTTCCTTCAATAAATCAATAAATACTTACCGAGTTCACATATGACCAAAACGCGAAATTATGCGCTCACCGAACGTTTCCTTCAATAAATCAATTGTGGCACGGATGTTGAATATGTTGCGCCTTCTTTTTGAAACCACAGTTTCTGCACATCATGGTTGTTCAATTGATGAACGAAAAAATCAATAATCATGGCTCTATAGCGGTCAACATCGTTGACTGTAACGTTCGTTCCAGCATCGTTTTTAAAGAAGTACGGAGCAATTCTTCCAACAACCAATAAAGAACACCAAACAGTCAGTTTTGTTGATGTTCGGTGTCTCAACATACACTTGACGATTATCAATTTAGTTTATTGACGTATCTATTCAACCAAAAGTGAGCTGCATCGCTAAACAAAATTCACTTATAAAAATGGAGATCAACGGTAATCTTTTTTTTGGGTCCATTCGCCGAATCTACGTCTGGCTAGGTGATCCTTTGGCTTCAATTCTTGCACTAGTTGGATTTTGTAAGCCTGCAAACCAATCTCTATACGCAAAATCTTCTATAAAGTGGATGGATACCCAATCTTCCTCTAAGCGACGCTAAAAAGCAGCAATGACTTCTTCTATACGCACTGTACGAGGTTTGTAGATGCGTATTACCATTAAGAGTAAACGTTGCGCGAAAACGTTCCATACTTAATCGAATTAACTGCTCTGATGGACGATTGTGTTTGCCCAAGTTGAAAGCGTCATTCTATTCATATTGAAATGCCAAAACAAACTTAAAATAAATCACTTAACAGCTGGCAAAATGGGTGCAAGTTAAAATTAAGTTGCCAACTTAAAGTTCTATACCTCAAAAAAAAACACCCTTTACCATCATAACTTCGAATACGCTTGTGAATTTTCCTGCAAAATCTCATTAACAGGCTTCTACCCAAACAACCCAAACAATCGACTGCGAAAATGCTCAACCTCCACGCACAAGTACTACTACGTTCTCCTACTAATGCTAACGGTTTATAAATTGCGTTTATTGTTAAGATCATAATACCATACTAAATTGAAAAACATCCAAAATATGAAAACAAAAAAAATCGATTGCCCATTTTAGTGTGGTTCTTGGGAAAAATAAGCATTGGCCGTTTTATCGAATTATATACTTCACAAAACTGGCTCCCGACTCGTTGACTGCCTGTTTTTTTGGAAAAGACAAGCTCCCATCCTCTTCAACCCTGCGCACGCTGCTTGAAGTCATTTATACAAGGTCCATAATTCTTGATCTTTAAATTGTTGTTACTGTTGCCGGGCCAAGTTCTATATTCTATATTGTAAATTATTGTCTTATGAAATTAAGGGAATCGTTTTTTATCTCAAGCTAAATTCATCTCAAAACAACCACCTAAAATTCTTCCTAGAACCAACACTCTTGGAGACTAGCTAAAAATGGATACCTCCTTATTCTTCCCAATTTATTTGATTGCAATAAAATTAGTTCTTCGAAGACATCGAAAGACGAGGTTGTAAAATCTGTCGCCAATGAAAATGTTCAGTTTTTATGACACGTGGGAAATTCCCGTCCACTACTGCGATGCAATCGGACAGGTAGCTCTATATTTCTATATTTGCGCTACATAAACAGGTGGACAGTAAAATTTTGTCTGCGGGAAAAACCATCAATTATCGACCAACAAATCTTCATTTGGCTAGGCTAATATTGCAAAATACCTGATTAACCGATTGAAATATTTAATTAATTAATATTAGTCGGTAGTGCAGTTTGCAAATTTTTTTGATAATTTTTTGATAAATTACATCCGATTAATTTTTTTCTTGTACGAAATTCATTCGGAACACCCTAAATGTCCGGTACCTGCGGGGTGAAAAGTCAAACACTGTTTATTCCCTCATAAATTTCCGTAGAACTACACAGGACCCTAGACATATACATGACCGTATGGAAATGACTTCCGCTCGGTGTCTACTTATCGTGTGGGCTTCAAAGCGGAAAATAATGACAATTTTGGAATTATGTATACAATTATCATTTCAGTATTTTGAGTGTTATTTTGAATAAATTGTAGACGCATGCATCAATGCGATAGATACGGTATATTTTTCTACGTCCTTTGGATGGAAATCATTTCGAGAATTAATTCGTAGGGATGCCTTCAAAAATCTAATTACATAATTAAAAAGAAAATATTACGATTTCAATCAATTATATAGGTGCTGTTACCATTTATTTAACCTTAGCTTAAATTATGTCAGATCGGAATAAAAGGTTTAGTTTTGGAATAATTGCATTACTGATGTACTATGGTAGATACAGATATTTAACAGGCAATATGGGTGGATTAACTGACGCGCCGCTGAATTTTAACTCTACATCTTTTGACAGGGAGAAAGCTCAACATTGAACACATGACAACACAACACAACACTATTGGACAAATTGCGGCAAGGTAGTGGTTTTCAACAACTATGTGGTTTTAAGGCCCGGTTTTTCAGTGCGATATCATCCTAATTTTGGGACTAAAATCGAATTAACTCGAGAAAGTAGTTTTTCAGAGTAAGCTTTGTGTTAACACAGCAAGTTTGGCGAGTTAACCCTGGGTTAAAATAATCAGATGTTTTTGACTGACGATAAAATACCAAACAAACAATTATTTTCAATTCCATTTGTGCGAACATTTTATCGATTTTTTAAGAAACTATATACGTGTACGATATCTTTAAATTCAGATGTTTGACCGTTTTAAGAAAACGACGTGTAAGATCGCGACAAAAGCAATTTCATTTGTATGGAGAAAATTAAACCAAACAACTAATAACTGGGCTCTTGCAGATTTTATACATTTCGATAACTTTTTGACAGAAAAATCGATTAATCTTGGGTGCCATCAAATGAAATCACCACACGCGGAGTCAAACTTAATCCTGGTAATGAAAAACTGCTTCATGAGTTAACTCTTTTCTCTTCAGTTAGATCTGTCCGCCCTTGTATAAACCCTAACTGCCTCCAGTTGCAGATTACAAGTTGGTTGAACTCGGTCTCTACTTGTGCGCCCCACTTAATTTGAAGACTTCATCAACCGCGTCCTAAGTCTGGCTGGGAATCAATGACTTTCCGAGCCGCGGTAATGGTGTCCATTTGCTCTACATGTCCTAGCCATTTTAAAATTCCAATGAAAATAGTTTGACTAGAGGTATGTCCCTGTACATCTCTTAAAGATCATGGTTGAATCTTCGTCTCAATAGCACGTAAACACAAACGAGGCCAAACATTTTCCGAAGAATTTTTTGCTCAAAACGATCAAGGATTTCTTCATCCGCTTGTGATAGATTCCATGGTTCGGCGAGGTAGAGCAGGAGGACTGGGATGAACTGGGTCTTGTATAGGATCTCCTAAGTAGTGAGTGCTATGACTAAATGGTTTTCTTAAGGTAGCCATAAACGACAAACATGCTTGCCGAACTTGCTCGTTTGAGTTATCCCCTACACAGAACAATTTAGCGAGCGTTCATTTCGTGTTAAAGGACCAACAACAACGAACACGAAAAAAAGAAAAATTTTCGCCAACAGCGACCGACTCGCGAACCACAACGAGCTTGTTCGTCGTTTAGGGATAACGTAAGCTTGGAGAAATAACGTTTAAATTCTGACGAGATGTTGTTCTCAGAGTTAATAGCGTAGACAAAGTCCCATACCACCTCAAAGTTGTATCTGTCAATGGTGACGTTCTGTCTAATTCGTCGACGTTGTGTATCCTTTCGTATGATTGGTCTTTCCCTTAGTTGATAATAAGACGAAAAACAGTTGCTTTATTAGATAAAACGGAACGAGCGGCAGGTAAACGATAGTCACGACAAATTTCGGTTGTGTAAAACGAGAAATTTTGACAGTTTAACGAAAACGAAAGCTATACGACTGATAAATGTCAGTCAGAGTATCGTTAAACCTAGAACGATATTCGTTTTATGTATGTAATCGAATTTCATCGAAGTGATTTCAACGATATGCGTTTAATAAAATATGGCCCAGGAACACTATAAAAATCCTGGACAGAAGTAATGGCACAAAATACCCGGCTGCTGTCCACAAGCGAAAATAGATGAGCTGCTTCGACATTTTCGGAAAGCAGGCCATTTAGGGATCTCAAGGTTAAGTCTAGCTCTTGAATAGAGATTTCGTAGTGGATACTGATGGATCAATTGGAACTGGCCCTCCAGGTCGGGTGTAAAAAGTTGGAAAAAGTAAAAAGACGTGTTTTGGGATAACTACCCACCCATGGAAAAATGTAAAAAGCCAATAGCCTAAGAAAGAACTGATTTTATTGCTGACGCCCCTGCTCAACGAAAGTACAAAGACGTTCGCATTTGCATCTGGAATTTGAGAAAATTAAACATGAGAGGTGCAAGCGAACAACTAGCGGAAGTCCTAAGCTGTGACAAAGCAGACGTTAATGCTATTCAGGAAATACGCTGTGATAGTGTTATAAGGATTTCTTTTATCCGCTTAGGCAAAAAGTCTTATTTTTTCAAAACATTGAAAAACGCATTGTAACCATTCGCATCAAGGCCCATTGCGCCAACATAAACTTTATATGTGTTCACGCCCCGACGGCAGAAAAGGAAGATATAGCGAAAGAATGCGGGTGTTTTCATTAACGTCTGCCTAACTTAGATCTGCGTTAGACGTGTTCATAAAGTCAGATTTTTATAGAACAGACCCAGATGAAGTGCAGAAGATATGTTCATAAACGTTATAAACCTCATCATCATCTGGCAGATTGTGCATCCATATTCGTTTGACTACAGAAAGCGCAGGAGATAAGAAAAACAAATTTTTAGTGCGAAAATGAAAGTTTTATTGGCAATTTCTTAATAAATTGTGTCTTTACAATAACCTTTATCATTTTTTTAAGGGAAGAAGAAGCAGCACTGTGGAATGTGGCGAAAACTAAGCTATTCATTCATAAAAGAATTCTGATGGAAATGAATTAATTTCTGGGAAAAGGAAAACAAAATTATTGTAGAGGACATTCAAAAAATTGATCTATTCTTCTCCTTTGTTTTTAATTCACTATTAAGATTGATCATAATTTCTTTCGTGGTCATTTCCAATTTTTGTCTGACGTTTATGAACATTCGGTGACTACTTAGAATTGTACTTAAGCAGGCCTGCACCCGTTCTGCAGAATGAGTGTGTCCTATATCTAGGAAACTACCGAAGTACGATGTTAAAATCGACGATGTTAAAATCGATTAATGATGCCTTTATCTTCGGCGAATGCTAGTACACCTATACCTCGCTTTTTGTCGTTTCGTTTACGTTTTTTCGAAATTGCGTCGCTGTTGAATTAGTAATAATTTGCACTGTGTGTTGTTAGCTTTTCGAAGTTGCGTTGTTTTGGGTTCGAGTTTCAGTTTCAATTAGTGTGCTATGCTTTTTCTAACTTTCAATTATTGTGTTGTGCTTTTTTTAAAGAAGGTAGTTTCTGGTTACAAAAAAGATAAATATTTTCCCAATTTATTTTTTGGCAGAGTTATATTATTTTTAGCCAAATGAGTGGAAAGGGCGCTGCTGATAAAATTACAAAAAAAAAAAAACTATTCGCTTGGAGACAAAATTAGATATTCTGCGACGATTTGGTAAGGGAGAGAAGGCTGTGGAGATAGCAAAGGCTGTTGGCCTGGCTGTTACAACTGTCAGAATTACAGACAAGAATGAAACATTTGAAGTTAGTCAGGTCTGGTTTGAGAGATTCAAAGTTCGAGCAAATCATTGCTCTTAAAGGGGAAGCAGATAGCGCTGATATAACTGCTGCAGAACGCTACCCTACAGAGTTAAAAGCGTTAATTAATGAAGGTGGCTATGATCCGAAAAAATCTTTAATGTTGACGAAACTGTGTTATTTTGGAAACGTCTACATAACAGAACTTTCATATCTAAAACAGAAAAATCTGCTCCAGGATTTAAAGCTTGCAAGGATAGACTGACTCTTCTTCTTGGTGGTAATGCAAATGGTGATTTCAAATTTAAACTGTTTTCATTTATCAATCGGAAAATCCGAGAGCTCTGAAAGGTTGTTCAAAGAATCTGCATCCTGTCCACTGGCGAGCAAAAAAAATATGCATGGATGACAGCATCATTAGTTCAAAACTGGGTTTCAACTTGCTCTATTCCAGAAATTAAAGCTTGTTGCAACAAAGAAAACTTAAACTTCAGGGCTTTGGTCCAAGTAGACAATGTTCCTGGCCACCCACCCAGTTTATGTTGATGAGTTGTCAGAAAACGTGAAATCGGAATTCTTGCCGCTTAATACGACGTCAGTTATTCAGCCGATGGATCAGCGAGTAATATCGACTTTTAAAAGTTGTTACCTTCGACGAACATTTAACATTTAACGAACATAAATCCTAGAGTTTTGGAAAAAGTTCAACATAGAAATTATTTCCGATTAGTAAGAGGAGGTTAAACCATTTTGCATGATTGGTGTTTGGCGCAAAGTATGGCCTGAATGTGTAAACAAAGAAGTTGATGGTACATCAGCTGTTCGTCATAAAATTTCTTATTTAGCAAGAGAGTCTAATTTTGAAGGTATGGAAGAGACTGACAAATGAATTTTTAACCTCGCACAACCAAGAATTGTGTAATAAAGAACTATTGCAACTGGAATTGCAATTTGCTAGTAAAGAAGATGACAGTGACCGTTCATTAAAAATATCCGAAGAACAAAATTTAACCTCCAAACAAATTTCCAAAGCGATGTGTTTGATTGACGAAGCTATGGAGATTTAAAAAAAAACGATCCTGACAGCTGAAGAAGCTTTAAAGTGTCACAAGCGGTGGCTACAAGGAAATTTATGTAACGTTGAAGAAAAAAACCTATTCAGCAAACATTGGACCAATTTTTTTGTGAAAGAAAGCCGACTTAATTAATAAATTAATTGAATATTTAATTTTGTTTTAATTGAACTTGTTTTTTTATGTATGTAATAAAATTTTATATTATGTATTTTAGTTTTTTAAATGTTTACTTTGTTAAATTTTTTTTTCTTAAAAATTAGAATTTTCGTTACCATGGAACCTATCATCGGTATATACATGGTTTGCAGTAGAAAATCATAATTCACTTTGCTTCGTGTTTTTTTGGAACGCAACGTGAGGTATTGGTGTAGTTGTAGGGTTAAACAGTCATGATGGCACAAAAAAAAACAGAAAACGCTTGCTGTGGCTGTTCTAGTTTTTAAGTTATTTTATATTTTATATTTAGGTAGTTTTAGGTAGTATAAGTTAGTCGATAAGTAGGTTTAATAAATAAAATAAAATTAGAAAAGAATAAAACCAAGTTTTTTCAAAAATGTTTCTTGGTAACCATTATTATAACTATAGATAATAGGCCGAAGGGCATTAGAATTAAGTTGTTATCATTTAATTTATGGCGCCCGCATAGGGCCAGTAAGTAAGTTAAGTAGTTGATAAGTAAGCTAGATTTTTTCATGAATTTTTGTCTAGAATGTAAGTTAGTTTTAAGATAAAGTAAAATAAAAACAAATTAGAAAAAAAATTGGTGTAGTTGCACAGATTATCGTATCAGTATCGTTACTGAAATCCGGCTGTTTGCTTCGCTATAGGTTTGTTTTGTTTTCGATTTTCAACTTTTGATAGGTGCAATAGAAGTAAGGAAAGCTGTATATTTTGTTTCTTTCGTCTGCCAAATATTTCCTAGGCGCGCGTTCATGATTTTTGTAATCACGTTTTGTCGTTACTTACTTCAGTATCGATTACGTATTACGTTATAGGGATTCTGTAAAAAGAACGACCTGAAATAAAAAGAACCAGAGTGAAGAAAGCCAGCGAAAATTAATAAAAAATAAATTTCAAAATGTTCAATTCATATGTATATTGTTTTATTTTCAATGTTTTTTTTATACAAAAATACTGTTCTACATTTTTATTTTGTTAATATAATATATATATATATATATATGTATATAAAATAGTCTCCTTATAATATATCTATAAAAGTTCTTCATAATTGACAGATATTTGTATTTATTTTATTTTTAAAACTTACATTGTATTTTTAATTCTTTTGATTGATTTAGTATCACAAAATTCTGAATTTTACTTTTATATTTTATTTTAATTCAGAGAATTTCTGTTTTTTTTGATAAATTTTCTTAGTTAACAATAACAATGTTCAATATAAAGCTATATTATGTGTGTTTTTTTTTAGTTTCTTTCTATGAAAGACCACTTCATCGCACTCGAGTTGAAGTAAATGAAAGATGTATAATTCATGTATAAACATTTTTAAAAATAATTATTTTAAATTATATGTGTACTTTCTATGAAAGACCATTTCATCGCACTCGAGTTTAAGGAAAGATATAATTCATGTATAAACTTTTAAAAAATATTTTTGTTTTAACCTAGAATAGAAATAATTTATGGCAATTTTATTTTATATAATTTGTTTTTTTTTATAATCTGAATAAAGCCTCAATATATTGATTCAATAATTTGATATTGATTTGATATTTTGTGTAATTGCTTAGATTGCGAAAAAAACGTTGTGATATGATATTGTTTAAACTCAAACTTAACATTAAATTGTTCTCCTTTGTCATAACGGTTAAAAGTATTGCTGTGTGTATGTACAATATGTTGATTAGAAACCTAACAAGGCCAATAGGGTGGTGGTGGTGGGTTTCGAGATAATCGATTTCAAATCGATTTGCACGATTAGACATAGAGAGCGATGCTCTGTCGAATGCCAGATTCTTGGTCCAGCCATCTCTGTACGTGATTGATGGAGGTGGGCGGGAGTGGAATGCATCCAGATGCATCCGATATCAAGTGCTTGGCGGGGAGGTGGTCACCACTACCGTTGATGTTTTGCACCTTGAGGTCGAAACTGTAGGTGGTGTGGGGTAGGTTGCTGTAGTGGTGGTGGTCTCCGCCACTTGACGATGCTGAATCGGAGTAGATGGACGATGATGACTCATAGCCGGATACGGGTGAACCCTTTGGGCAACGGAAACTAGCTGGTGTGGCTGCGGCAATGGTTGGTTGAAAAGAAGGACTCCCGGCGGGAAATGGATACGCTTCGGGGGCTGGGGGCGATTGAAAATTACTACCCCGACTGCTGCACTGGCGGCTTTCTTGACTGATGGGTGGCGACAAGCAAGCGGTGTGATGGCTCCAAATGATCGGGTCCCTTTGGGTGGATATCTTGTTGGCCGAGTCTTTATCGCTATCGCTGTCTCCTAAGAGATAAGGCTTGAAGAGCTTGAAGGTTTTCGCCGGTTCATTGGGCTTGTCGCTGTCCTTTTCATCATGCTCGTCATTGGAGAGTTTCGTTTGCTTTTCGGCGGAAACTTCATCATCTGAACTCTGCATCAGCACCTTGCGTTTCCTCAAAGTTAAATCAACCACGGACGACTCTGAGATATCCGAATCGACTACATTCAGCTGAGAGTCTTCATTTTCATCTTCATCATCAAGCTTTAGCGTCGTCTCGGCAAACGTGGAGTTATTCTCGGTGCTACGGTCCCTGAAAGACGACAACGAGTAGTCGAGCCGCTTCGTTCCCAATGACAAATCGATTGGCGCTATCATCGTCGCCGCCGGATGCATATGCAGCGGCATGTAGTAGTGGAAGCCTTCAAAAGCAGCACGATGCGTCCTGTACTCATTTTCATTCATATAACGATTTTCTGCTGCAGTTGCTGTCGTCGTCTGATAGTCACGTAACTCGCCGATTCGATTTTCTTCCGCTTGTGCCAGAGACAACGTCGCGGCAGGGGTAGTTGCCAGAGTGTCTGTGCATGAGAGAGCAACAGCTGTCATCGGTGCCGGGGGTGAGGAAGCTGCCGACGACGACGAATGCGACGAAGACGACGATGAAGAAGTAGGTAAAACAGGCAGACTTGCTGACGGCACGAACGGACGTCGTTCACTTGATGGCGGTTGTACCACATGATTGTATGGGTGATGAAGATGATGGTGGTGGTTATGGTGTTGCTCCATTTGAAGGTGGTGGTAATGGCTTTTCAAATTGGCCAGATGCAAGTGTGTATGCGGATGTGGTGTAATTATTGGTACTGATACTGGCACACTTGTCAACAGTGCAGGTGGTGTGTGGATACCCATACTGTCGCGATGATATTGGGGGTGTAGTGGTAACGGTGCCCCTGGCCCTCCGCCTAACGATGGTGACTTTGTCAGAATATGTGGATGGTGGTGAATTGGTGATGTAGGTGCGTTTCCACATTTCACTGTAGATGTGAACGCGGGCGACGACGATGATAATGGTGCCACTGCACCTACATCTCCTACATTTGCTGCTGCCGCCAACACCCCTTGTTGGGCCGCTTTAGATGTTGGAATCTGTATGGAAGTCAGAGCGACGCTATGTCTGGTTGTGTCCAAGGACAGCCGATTATTAATGGCTTTATACTGTTGATTATGGTGGGTATGGTGATTATTATTTGTGTGTATTGACGAAGACGCCGATGATGCTGCTGCTGATGATGATGGCAACGTTGACGCTGTTACAATTGGCATTTGATGGGTAATGTTATGAAACTGATGTTTCACGTTATTCGCACTGATGTTCGCCACCGATGAGCGCAAATTCGATTCACACTGCAGCCACTTTTGTATCTGACGTCGATGGATGTTATATTTCCTCGCTGTGGCCCTTTGATTGCCCTTGCAATCGCTATCATTGCGATACGATTCGAGCACTTGCAATTTGAATTGTGGTGTGAAAATTCGCCGCGAACCCATTTTCGCACTTACTGAATTGGAGTTTACCGCTGTTGGCACTTGAGAATTACAATTGCTGGAGGTAGCGCTAATTGATTTCGCAACCATTGATGATGATGACGGCCGGTAGTAGTCACTAGAATCCGTTTCACGTTTGATCTTTGAAAATGGCGCTAGTGTTATTGATGGCAAATCACTTGATGAATTCGCCGTCGCTACTGTTGTAGATGACGATGATGATGTTGTTGTTGTTGCTGACTTGTTGCTGCTACTGTTTGTATTGCAGTTATAGTATATGCTATTATTATTGGTGGTGTTAACTAATTTGCTTTCATTATCACTTTTCATTGTTATTGAACTCGATACGTTTGTCATAATTCCACTTGTGAAATATATCTTTACTTGTTTTTTCCGTTAAGTTACAAATCTATTTTATGTCTACGTGTGTATTTGTACATTTAGACTAATGTTAATGTAGATATTGCAGTTTTATACTTTTTTCCTTCATGTGGATAGAAAATTATTTGTTTTTATTTTGTTCACGTTTATTGGCTATTTTTAGGCACTTAAGTTTCCACCGTTAAAACACATCACAAGAAAAAAATAAATCAAAATTAGATATAAACTGTCTCTCACTATGTGATGATGATTCGAGACAAAATAAAAGTATACTGTGGCACACGATTTATAATAGAAACACAACTTGGAATTTGGAAGTTGAAACTATATGTCAGAAAAGTATCTCTCGCTCTTTTAAATGTATAAAACACAACCGAACTATAATTTTTTTTTTGATGTTGTTGTTGTTGAACTGAACACTTTGAACAGAGTTGAATCAATAAATCGAACTTAAGAAACAAAATGAATAGAAGTTATAGTACTTGATTTCTAATGACCGTTCTAATTTAGGAGAGCTGTTCTTGCCGTTCTTGTGACACCTTTCCAACTAACTTAGAATTAATAACAACGAATAATAATATAATGGGTTTGAATGGTGCTTCGATTTGCTACGAAAAACACACTTTGCTTCTCCCTTTCATCGCTGTCTACTAAATACTGAACACTTGAGCGGATTGTGTCTCGACGAACACCGAACGAAACCTCTGAGACTGAGTGTCGTCGTCGGTTGTTACCTGGGTGTTGGTGAGACGCACACAATCAAGCTCACACCCTTTTAAGTGCGGCAGATGGATTTATGTGCACACAGATACACCATACACCGGCAAGTGGTGTATTTTTTTTCCTTGCCTCTTGGTCAGATACATTGTGTGTTACTTTTACGGCGATGTAGTAACTTGTTCTGTTGGCATTCTTCCACGTAGATGTGTGTGTGAGTGGTTTTTTTTATTGTGCAATTGTGTGAGAGATCCGTCAGCTAGCCACACACAGATACACCAATACACTCATGCTCGCTGAGAGGCAGACTCACTGTCACACACAGCAGGCCAGCGACCAGCAGACTTTCAGACAGCAAGAGAGAGAGCGCGCGAGAATTTCTGTATTTCCATTACACTGTGTTCTTGTTTCGTATCGGAATGTCAACGGGGTGCTGGAGGAGGGTGGTGGTTGGTCTCTGGGTTTTTTCATTCTGCTGCACATGCAGTGCACTGCATTCGAATTACACTGGCCGTACAACAACAACGCACAGCCATTCATTTGAACTCACAACCACTTTACCAATACGAATATGTTATGTGGTGTCGGTATGGTGTGTGCCTTTTATAGAGAAGAAAGACAGCAATGAAATAAACCTGACGCATACACCAAACCGATGGCATTTTTCTACTCAGTCACGCCTACGGTATTGATATTCGTTCGGTTGCCTTTGCTTTGAGAAAGAAAAAGCAAGATAAGTACAACAAAAAAAAAAACGAGTTTAGATTTTATTTCACACGGTTGCCGCATTTCATGCATTACCGAATTCTACAATACAGCACCATAGATACTGTATCTGCGAGTATCTACGAATCGGTTTGTCACCTGATAACCCTTCTAAAACAACATTCAGCTTCAACACCTCACCGACCTCCGGCTAACACTTTACATTTACCTGCCGGACATAGTCATTTTACCCCCTTCATAGTTTTTTTTCTTTTTTTTTTGTTGCTTGAATTTGTAATGTGGCAACAGGGCATTGATCAGGGCAGACAGAATGTCGCCAGTTTGTGCGCTTGTACCAGACACCACGTCGCAATTATGTGCCTTCATATCTAAAATTTCAAAGAAAGCAGAAAACGAACATAAAATGCATTTGTGGAAGCAACACGAAAAAAATACAATCAACGAAAAAAAACCAACAACGAAATTCAAAAGAAATGAACGAATACAAAACGAACTGAAAAAAGTGCGTGTGGAGATGCGAGAGATGTAATTGAATGGAAAACACTTCATTTTTGGATCTACTTTTTTTTTCATCATTTTAATCGAGCCATGCATGTAGAATAGGGAAAGGTTTGCGGTGTTCATCGCATTCTAGAGGTTCAATCTTTGGAGCACCCGATTGTGATTTCTGTTACGTAAGAGTAGTTGGGTCTTTGTAAGAATCTGTTTTATTGAACGTGTTGGAAACTTGATTATGACATTGAAAAGGTTTTTTTGTTATGTTTGAAGTAGCGATGACCAATCTGTGCTGCGGTGATATGACTAATTAGGGAAATGGGGCTTAGTTGTGGGGTGATATGGGCGGTCGATGATGATTTGATGTATGAACCCGAAGAGAGTGTTAAGGATATCGGTACCTACTGGGTCTACATGATCGCACGATCTGGGCGATTCAATGATTGTGTGAACAAAAATCGAACTAATATCCAGTACCTACCTTTCTTGCGGCCAAATTGAGATGCTTATCGCCTACAAACTTTTGATAGTAGATTGAATTCTGAATTTAAATTTTGAGGGATCTAAGGACAAACAAAAAAATGGCTTTTTTAATTGGTAAAAAATCAATTTTTTAACTAGATCTGTCAAAAGACCGATTTTGAAAGTTGTTGTGTTCCATTGGGCAGAAAAATTGTTTTTTTTGTACTAACTCTAATACAAATGATAGCTATCAGTTTGAATAGAGTCATTTTCGTTTCGGTTTAAGATTATTTCTGTTGTAAAAAAAATATTGTTTACCATTAAAACTGTAGCAGTATACGATGTTAAATATAAATTAAATCAAAAACAAACAACTTTTGTTTCTTGAAACTTGAGAGCTAGTGTTAGTTAGTGTCGGTATTAACTTCACAGACACGAAATTACAATCAATTACATCCATTGGTAACAGAAAAAATTTAATTTCAGATCAAAATCCAGATTTACCAACGGAAAACGCCATAAGTACGATCATATGGATTCAAACATTTTTTTTTTTGCAGGAATTTCAAAATTTTCCTAGACGCAAATTCTTTGATTTATTTTTGTTTTTTCTTATTTTAGAGCTTTAATTTTTTTATAACTCTAGTCGTTATCATTCTGTTAAGTTATAGGTACGTCTTTCTTTTTTTTGCGTCAGTTATATTGCATTTTATTTATTGTTAAGGTACCAAAAGGACACTGATAACTACTTCTCTTATCCAGTTGTATTTATTTAAAAATTTCTGCAAGTGACTCTACGATATCAACTTTTATGACCAATTTTCTAAATTTTGACAATAAAAACTTGGAGTTCATTTATTACCGTTAAATTTGTAAGTTTTGACGAAATAAACAACTGAGATATTTTAACAAAACATTTATTTTACGATTACATACATAAAGTTTTCTTATATTGGATATCAAATTAAAAAAAAAAAAAACCTCAACGATTGACAAAGAAAGTCCTTTGTTTATAAACAAAAAATAAGACGTGTCTTCTAGTGTTGCCAAAGGCAAAACAAGTGGGTACTTGAAAGATGTTTATGTGAGTGGTTCAGTTCAAAAACAACCTACATGGAACGCAGAAAAATTTTCATGTCATCAATTATTCTCTCATTTCAAAGAAAAGTAGATACCCGTATGCTTCCTTAAAGAAAAATGAAAACATCAAAACTTTTGTCACCCCTTCACTTTAGATAGGCAAAGCACTATCTAACCATCATAGCATATTATTACGAATTCAAACATTAAAATGCACACATGTGTCTTTGTTGTAATCGAAATAAGGATACATTTTATTAGTTTCTGTGTTCTAACTGTCATCCTTTCCCAATTTTTATTTGTTTACTAACTGAAATTTCGAGTGAAGAAAGTAACGAAATGGTTCCCGAAGTTTCACGTCCAAGCTTATTCTAAATTAAGCTTGAACATGGGTACGTGAATGAACCTAAAGGGTGATCAATCAAAAGTTTTTTTTTTAAAGCGGTTTTTGATAGATGGAGTGTGTGTTGTTTATACAGCATTCACTGACATTTCATCATGGTTAGACTTACACCCGAACGACGTTTGCAAATTCAGTCAATTTCGAGAGACTTCTTGAAGATCCACTGTTTTCGACCAATATTTTGTTAAGCGATGAGGCCCATGTCTGTCTCAATGGATACGTCAATAAGCAAATAATTGCCATATATGGGCCAAAGAACAACCGGAAGAGGTTCAAAAGCCCAAGTTATATCAACTCAAAACAACCGTGTGGTGTGGTTAATGGGCCGGTGACATCATTGGTTCGTATTTCTTCAAAAATGAGTCTGGCGCCAACGTTACTGTAAATGAGGCTCGTTGTGAAACAATGGATATATTGAGAAAGCGCTTCAGTGAACAATTATTTTAACACTTTGGATCAGTGAATTGGCCAGAAAGATCCTGCGATATCACACCGTTAGACTTTTTCTTTAGGTGTTTGTGGATAAGCCAGCTACGATTGAAACATTTGGGGCCAACATGACCCATGTTATAGGTGAGATCATGACGAAAAACTAATACAAATTTTTGTCGCAACATTCTCGTTGGTACCCAGGGCCTAGCTTACTAATAACCATTTATGTGTGCGCGTGTACTTTTTGCACGATGGAGGGACCTCCTGTTTTATGCCGACTCCAAACGGCGAAGTTGATATAAGCTATCCTTGACAATTTACACTACTCGGATGATTTGTCAGATCATCTTGAGAAAAGGGCCAGTGAAAAATCTTTTAAGGTGTTGCCACTGCTTGAAATCGAACCCACACCTTCTGGGTTGAGCCATATGCTCGAACGCGTCGTTGGAAATTGTAACGTCCGCAAGGACGAGCTACGGTCCAGTTTGAAAGGGGTTAAATTCCAATCATGGTTCTTTAGATTAATAATAAAGATTTCACCTTATATTTGAATATTTTGTGTTATTTCGCATTAAAAAAATCCTCTTGATTGATCACCCTTTGGAATCATAATCAGTACAATAATCAGAGAATAACTTGTATGAGAATCGGAATTTTACAAGGTTCCAACCCATTTCATAATAATTTTTCATTTCTAGACCTGGAAGTGGTCGTGTTCCGGATTTTAGATTTAATAAGATATCTTAGATGAAGCTGTATTCTAAATGGGTAATCGATCATATTAAGCAATGAGAGCAATGTAGTGATTTTGCGTGCACCCTTCCTTCGCAATGATCTTAAAAAATCATTTGAGTAGTATCGATTGTCATGACAACATTACTTTTGACTTACGATGTATATGACTAGATCGAGTGGAGTTGGGTGTATTGCGCTGAACTACTGAGCACGGGGTCCCTGATTCAAATCCGGAAAGGAACGACATGTTGTTTCCCTGTCCCATCTCTTCCGAAAGTCTGACATACCTCCAAAGGTATAAAAGTCTGACAAACATCCAAAGGTATAAAACTGCTATGAGAAGCCTCTCGAATTTGCGGTGCGGAATTGGCGTTGAATAGGGTGTTTCATTCTTTACCTCATTTTTTTGACATATGTGTTTGTAGCAACAATTCAGATATTTAAAGATGCAAGATTCAGCAAATTTTTTGGGTGAAAGTATACATTTCCTACGAGTTTCATCGTTCACAAAAAAAATGAGTCAAACCCTATATGTAGAAAAAAAATCGTTAAAAATGTCGGTCCTGCAGACCGACCGATCATTAGTTATGGAAGTGTTTTACAAACCTTAATATCTTTAACCGTTAATAGATAACTACCCCCTATATATATTTTGAGTTTATGGTGAACAACATGACGAATAAAAATATTTTATTCAATAAAGTTTTTCAGTTTTTATTTAAAAATAAAAAAAATATTTCAAGGAATGCGGATTAATTTGTTTGTAAAATGTAAAAGAATATCTCAATTGTTGCAGTTTGGGGTTACGCCACTACTGCTCTCAGTGCCTCATCATTATGTCATCCAATCTTAAACGCATATATACCATTTTCAAACACGCCAATGCTGAATGCATTTTTTGACTAAAAGAAATACTTTTTCCTGAGTTTCAAATTATAACTCGCAAATAAAGAACATTGAATAATTAAGAGACAATTTAATCTAAATGTGGTAATAAAGTAGCAATAAAAAAACAGGAAAACAACATGTTGCCACTAATTTGCTGAGCTCAGAATGATTTTTAGTATGTTTTGAAACATTTTATTGCAGATAATTGGTATTGTATACAATTATCGAATTCCGAAACAATGCAATTACTAATCAAAAAATGGATTTCAGGAGCTGTAAAGTACGTACCAGCGCAATTAAAAGTTCAATCATAGCCATCAATTTGTTGACGACTGGGTCATGCATACTTGCTACTCGCGAGCTGGGCCGGAAACAAATCAGTGTAGGTAGATACTTTGGCCAGTATAATTGTTTGCATCTAGCCAAAACAGTTAAGACATGTAAAGGCAAAAACTAAATAATATTCATATTCATATTGGACAATATATATAGGGAGATATTTAAGATTTTCTTATATTGCCCAATATACAAATATTTGTTATTTCGATTTGTTGGCTTCAACATACCAGTTTTACTTAAAATAATGACGCTGATAGTTATGTTAAGTTGATTCAAAATCGTTAGAACTACTTTAAAAAAAAAGTCGACCAAAATTGTTATATGGCAGGTACCATATGCTTTGTCTCTATGATGCCAACTCTAAAATACCTCTGGATATAATCACAAGAATTTCGTATTGCAAAAATTTCAAAGAAATCCCTCCACTGTCGTACACAGACCGAAAACCGGACAGAATCGCCAGACTTTTTCAACACTTTTTTCAGAGTTAGGTTTGATTGAAGTATCGAGCTTGAACCAAATATAAAGGGACAAAAATAGGATTGTATCAAAAAAGAGAACAGCAAAGATATACAACAAAAAGAGGTAACAGTTTTAAAGTTAAAGTTGTATATATGTGATTCCCATAAATTATAAATACCTACATAAACTGTAAAAAATATGTCCTCTAATTTTGCATCGTTTTACTCAATGGAATCAGTAGTGAATTTGTATTCAAATTAAACTTTAAAATTATAACACATGTTTATCAAAAAACCTTAGTTTTGTGTGAAATCTTAGACAGATTCACATTAAGTGATCAATTATAACTTTTATTAATAAATGCTTTGCATTCAATCAAAATGGATGATACAAAGTCACGAACCTACTGTATGATGCTCGGATCAAGTTTATTGAGTGTAGGGTATTTCTAAATAATTTTTAAGATAGTTCAGGTTTATTTTAGTGGGCTTTTTGTTAGATATAGTTTTAGCTTATTTTTATTTTAAAGCCCGATTTTTTCCAGTCTTTAACAGTAGTATGTGCACAGACATTTAATATTTTCCTTTCCGCTTTTTTCCTTTTGCTTTCCATTTAGTTCATCCGTGGGTCTGAGTAAATTAGCTTTCTTATATTTTTTAATGGGAGTTGTCTGTACATCACTTATAGGGAATAGTATTTGGTTGAGTATGGAAGTTAAACAGTCTGGTACAGCTCGTATAGTTATTGGTTTAATCTTCGTCTTCATTACCCGTCAACGCAAATTGGACCGAAGATTTTAAGAAGAATTCTCCTCTCGAATCGACCAAGGAATTCTTTATTCATTCTTATCCTGCGCCGTAGAGCAGGACTTGGATGGTCAGGGTCTTATATAATATTTCCTTAGTAGCTCGAGTGAGGGCTTTACTAATAAATTGCCTGCTTAGCCCGAAGAAAAAGCGGTTGGCAAGAGTAATACTTCTGCTCGGCAGTTCATCGCACTAACCATCGCGCCACTGAGCCCGTCCAAATCCCGTACTACCTCAAATTTCTGATACATCAGATATCTGTCAATAGTGCCGTTCTGTCCAATTCGTCGATGTTGTGTGTCCTGACAGCATATACTTGGTCTTACCCTCATTTACTAATAACCCCATTTTTGCCGCTTCCTTGTCTATACAAGCAAACGTGGCTATGACATCAAGTTGAGTCCTACCAATGATGTCAATATCATCGGCGTATGCTAGTAGTTGCGCCGATTTTTGAAAGACTACGCATCTGAAGTTAGCTCGGAAGCCTTGCACAATCCTCTCAAGAATCATATTAAAGAAGTCACACGACAGAGCATCGCCTTACCTAAATCCTTTTTTTTTGGTATCGAATGGGTCGGTCGGGTCGTTTTATTCTACACAGATAGTCGAGTTTGGCGGTATATCAAAACTAGACATAGCTCTGTATAGTTCGTCTCTATAAATGCTGTCGTATGCCCTTTGAAATCGATGTAGGTTTCTTTCTTTTACTTCTTGGGTTTTTTCCAGGATCTGCCGAAGTGTGAAGATTTGATCAGTTGTAGACTGTCCAGTCTTAAAACCTCACTGACAAGTGCCGATCAGGTTGTTGGTAAACGGTTTAATTCGTTCACATATTACAGATACGATCTTGTAGGAGATGTTGAGGAGACTTTTCCCTCTGTAGAAACAAGTTTCGATGGGTTATGTAATATCAAAGAGTATAGAACTGCATGGAGTGCGCATCACAGCTAAAAAATTTGTAGCCGTTACAGACGCGGTCGGTAAGTGCGAAGGGGAAATTTCGTAGATCGTATGCGTCTGCGAGGCTGTCGTTTGATTTTGGGGTAGCAATGTGAACACTGGGATATCAATATCGGTACCCCACATAGAAAATATTCGTTGTATGAGATGCGCACTCTATGTAGTTCTATACTCTTTGGTAATGTAATTTTTTAAATAAGTGATTTTAACAGCTTACAACTTATAAAACAACCGTTTTGCAGACCATCCATTACCTTCTCTATTTCATACTTTTTATCCGGTTAATTTTCGGACACAAAATTTGCTTCGGCCTCTTAGCCTTATATAATCAATGGTTTGATTTTATGCAACTTTTTGACGTGGAGGTGGTGTAAATTGGACACCGAGGTCGTGCCATTTGGCCCTATTAGACTTTTTTTGGGGGTTTTCTGAAGTCGCAAAGCCAACATAACCCATACCATCGCTCAAATTCAGCCTGGCGCGTCAAAGTCATGCAAAATTGGAAAATGCGCATCAGATAAAAGTGTCGATAGTCTTTTGAAACGAATAACAAATTTCTCACTTACACTTTTGTGTTATATAAATTGAATGATAGGAAGCCCTAAATGAATGATCATTTATTAAACGAACACGGAATTACATTTAAATCCGTTTATTTGAAATTCTTCTTAATTAATAATATTAACTGTTGAGCGCATTTTAATTGAGCACCCTGTTATCGAAAATCTAGTCGGGCTAAGACAGCTCCAAAATACCTTAAAGCTCGTTTGGTTTTTATGATCCAATTGTTGCTGCTTTTTGTATGTAAATAAGCGACTTCTAATAAAAATATTCGTGATTTAGAACCAAACCTGAACTCGGTCGGTTATCAAGCTTTTATCTTAATGAATAGTTTTTATGGCAATATGACACCTTGATGTACCACAATCCTGGTAAAATCAAATGACGTCCATAATTATTAGGCAAAAGATCCATTCGCACTCGATCATTTTGCTTTGGCAAGTGTTTACTTGTTTACAAAACTATCAAGCTCCACAATCCTTACTATTTCCATTTAAATATTCACATGTTTTAGAAAACTTGACAAAAAAGTGTCCCTATTCTCACGCGCCCATTCGAAAAAAAAAATACATTCACAATTAATTACGTATAATAATCTCAACAAAGCCCAACACTAAATCAATAAAATTTTATACTCTCAATTTGCGGTTCGTAAACTAAACGTACATCTTGCGCAGCTAACCCTGTACCTGTTTTGCAAAAAAAAACCCATTTTAATAATATTTGGGTACCTAATCCTTAAGAGGTCGTAAAAGTAAATTGTTCGGGAAAAACCCATAAACAAATTTACTTTTATAGCTCGGAAGTTATTGAACTGTTTCGGTGAGTCTTGGTGGTGTGGTGTACCTGTTGCAAGGCATGCCAGAAGGCATTGATTAACAAAACAACTGGTGTGCGTGCCTTCCTAGACATTTGGTCGTCAAGAAAATATTCTCACATTCGTAGTGTTATTTACACAAGGAAATCTGTTTTCCTTTATTATTTTCTCTTCATTTGGGGTTTGTCGTGCAAACACAAATTGATTATTGGCTTGGGGTTTTTTTTTGTAGTTGTTGTTCAAAATGCAAGTGTTAGAATTTGCACATTGAAATAGAAGCGAATTGGTTTTGTAGTCTTTAATTAGTTCGTTTTAATCGAGTTGATATTGATTGAGGAAATTTATTCATAGACTGAGTTTAAGACGTTCTTATGCTAAAATTATCACTATTCTTTAACAAGTAACTATTAAACGTATGCTAAGTTTTGCTGCAATTCAAAACTTACGTGCGAGTGAACAACTAGAAAGATTCTTCGAAGACGGGATTATTGTCGTTTAGAACACGCGATGTTAGAGCGATGTAAAATTTATTGTTATTTATTATTATTGTGTTTTAATCTGTGTTATTTATTCTGTATATTGAAACATATAAAAGCATTTTCTAGATTCCCACATTTCAATGCATCGTTACGCAGAAAGTTGAAATTGAAACAACTTTTCTGTGTAGCTGATGTCCATTGTGCGGGTCCCCGTTCAGTTTGCACATTCTAGTTAAGTCAGTGTGCTTTTGACATTACCTTGTAGCAGCAAAGGTAAGAATGCAGATATCCAATATGTACTGTGAACAAATTTAATATCGAAAGACTGCAATCGCAAGAGACCGCCAAGACCTACGCACAACGCATATCCATTAACCTCTCGATTAACACCATTATCGAATGTCGAAGAACAACGGCAACAATGCCAACAAGCCATTAGATCAGCCTCAACTAATGTGCTGGGTTTCTCGCGCCCACTAGCAAGAAACACCTGGTTTGATGAGGAATGCCGACAGATGCTCGCAGCCAAGAACGAGGTCTTCAAGGCTAAGCTGCAGGTGAAGAGGAGAGCTGCCGTGGAGCTCTATAGGCAGAAAAGAAGGGAAGAACACCGGCTTTTCAGAAAGAAGAAAAAAGAACAAGAAAAGCGCGATCGAGGATATAGAGAGGTGCAACTCCAGGAACGATGTTCGCCAGTTTTACCAACGTGTAAAACGTCAAAGCCAGGGACGAACAGAATCCGGTCTTGGTGAACAAAAAAATATCTTAGTTGAGGCACAGTCGATGCTGAGAATATGGAAGAACCACTTCTGCAGGCTGTTAAACGGCAATGACGAAAAACATTCCGCTGTCAGGCAGAACGAACCATTCAATATTGGAAAAAAACTGCAAAAACTGCCAAACACCCGACCTGAGTGAAGTGAGGGTTGCAATATCTAAACTCAATCTTAATAAGGCTGCCGGAAATGAAGGCCTTCCCATCGAGCTTTATAAAGCCGGTGAAGATGACTTGGCAAGTAACATCCACCAACTCATAAGCCAAATCTCTTCGGAAGAAAATATACCTGAAGAATGGAACCTCAGCATCGTTTGCCCGATCCACGAAAAAGGATGCCCTCTAAACTGCGCCAACTACAGAGGCATAAGTCTCCTCAACATCGCATACAAAATTCTATTTGCCATAACATGTGAATGCCTGAAACCGTTTAATAAAATCTTCACACTTCGGCAGATGCTGGAAAAAAACCCAAGTAGTCCAAATCGATACCCAACACCTATTCATCGATTTCAAAGCCACATACGACAGCATTTATAGAGACGAACTATACAGAGCCATGTCTAGTTTTGGTATACCGCCCAAACTCGTCCGTTTGTGTAGGATGACGATGGAGAATTCTCGCTGCTCCATCAGGGTCAGAAACGACCTCACTCACACATTCGATGACAAAAAAGGATTTAGGCAAGGCGATGCGCTGTCATGTGACTTCTTCAATCTGATACTTGAGAGGATTTTGCAAAACTCACGAGCCAACACCAGGGGCACAATTTTCCAAAAATTTGTACAACTACTAGCATACGCCGACGATATTGACATCATTGGTAGGACCCAACGTGATGTCATAGCCGCGTTTGCTAGTATAGAGAAGGAAGCGGCAAAAATGGGCCTAGCAGTAAATGAGGGCAAGACGAAGTATATGCTGTCAACACGAAAGGACACTCAACATCGACGAATTAGTCAGAACTTCACCATTGACAGATATAACTTTGAGGTAGTACCGGACTTTATCTATCTCTGTTCCGCTATTAACTCTGACAACAACATCTCGTCAGAAATTAAACGAAGAATTACTCTTGCCAACCGCTGTTTCTTCGGGCTTAAAAGGCAATTCAGTAGTAAAGCCCTCACTCGAACTACTAAGGAGATCTTATATAAGAGCCTGATCATCCCAGTCCTGCTCTACGGCGCTGAAGCATGGACCGTTTCAAAAGCGGATGAAGAAATCCTTGGTCGATTTGAGAGGAAAATTCTTCGAAAAATCTTCGGCCCCGTTTGCGTTGACGGGCTATGGAGACGAAGATTCAATCAAGAACTATACGAGCTGTACAGCGACATGCACCTGGGCAAAAAAATCCGCATTGGATGTTTAAGATGGCTAGGACAGGTAGAACGAATGGACACAAATACTCCGGTTCGCAGAGTCTTCGATTCGCAGCCAGACGTCGGACGCAGTAGAGAAAGACCTCGCCTTAAACGGCGCGCACAAGTAGAAACTGACCTCAACCAACTTGGAGTGCGCAACTGTACGCAGTTAGCTAAGGACCAGGCTAATTGGAGAGGCATTTTGGTTGAGGCCCGGGTTCGTTCCAGACTATAGCGCCACTTATGTAAAGAAGTAAGCAAACCTTTATTATCGGGTAATTTTACTGAAGTCAAAACATCTTCATTACATTTCAATCATATCTGAAGTCCCATGCGTAAATTTTCAACTCGTTTCGTCAGTCATTTCCCCTCAAATGTCACGTGGCTAAAATGGTCAATTGACTAATGAGAGCGGTGCATCGGCAAAGTTAACTTGTATCCGATATTGTGTGCCATATCATCTTATGCCAATGTGCCGTATCAACCTTATGCCACTATACAACCGTTATTTTTGACAATTCGTCTTCAGCTAAGTTCTGAACATCCAATATTTTCAATGCAATGGAGGTCTGGATGATATGAGTACCTCTTGTATGTGTACCTCGATGTTGTTTTATAAGTTCATAAAGTTCAAGTTTTTTTTATGTATCCAATCACGCATATGTGACCATATAACTAGTCATTGCAGCCGTTTTATCGTTTTAATCGACTGCTTCAATTAAGTTAAATTCCTTGGTAGAGTTTTGTTCACATATTGCTTGATCCTTTATAATCCTTTAAAAAAAATTGTGGTGCAGTCAGGTCATGTGACCTTTGGGAGCCAGGTGAGCTTTGGCATTTAAGACAGCTTTTCAACTAATATAAAAAGAGAAACTGGCAGCCATGGATTAGGCTAACTAAAGAGTCATATGTTGGGTGACGCCCACTTTCATCCCGGATTTATACGCTTTTGGTAAAATGTTTAGATTAGTGCCCAATCGGCCTGCCGTATACATATCTAAATCGTCACTTAGATGTCACTAAATATGGTTAACTTATTGCCATCAAAACACCACCAAGCTTCATTGTTGACGACAATCAAATTATCATTTGAAACGACTAGGTATGGTTTTCTGTATTTTGGACTAAAATGTGATCAGTGTTCTCTGTTATGTTTAGGTTACTCAAAATGTTGGTTTTGTCAGCCCATTGTGACGAGATTATCAGTCTCACTGTTCTAAAAGTTTCATTTACAAAAATGTCCAAACGCACACTAAAAGGTGATTGTATCCTGAAAAGATTAACTACGTCTGATACCACATGACAAAAATTTGAAAATCCCTTCCGTTGCCATTCGAGTTCTAAAGAAACTGCTTATCTATTCTATTAGGTTTCTATTAGACTTTACTTTGTACTGTAATCGATTGCTGTTTTCCACAAGTGACTATCATATCATCACCACCTCTGAATTAGATCATCAATAAAAATTGCTAAATATACTAATCTTCCCTGCGAACCATTTGAGATTAGTTAAAGAAAAAAACAACCATCCGCCATAAATGTATTGTCAGTTGTTGTAATAAATTTTCTATCGCTTATCATTTCCAACTAATAACTTGAATGATTTTCTTTATAAACTCACATTTAATCAACTTGAACATTAACCCGTTTGTCCAGATTGTCATGAAGGCTTCTTCGATATCCATCATATATCGTACGCGTATTTCATGCAATGACGATTGTTGTTTTCTTAAATTAAAAAAAAAAACGTTCTTTGAAGTAATAATTTGGTTTGATTAAAATATCGATAACCAGACAATTGAGTGGTGAACTATTAATAGTTGGGTAATAAAAATACTAACTTCGAATACAATTAAAAAACGGGTATCGGCTGAATTTAGGCCCCTCCTGTTAGACTAGGTCTTATGACAAAATGTTTGTAATAATTCCAGAAAATTTTAATTTTTCGAATCTAAAACTCATATCTAAAGTACAGCTAATAGGTTTTATACTTATGTTATTCAATGAAATGATATTTAAATATATCTGAAAGTGATACTTTTTTGAAATCCTAGTTATATGAAAGTGTTGTTTACGGTCAAATTCTTGTTCTAGGTAAATGCGTTCTGCAACTTGTCGAATAAAACGTTAGGGCTGATGGAAATGAACACAACACTTCAATGACACAAAAAGCATTTTCGTAACTTAACAAAGTTAATGCAGAACTGGTGCATGGTGCGGTCTATTTGGAGAGGCATGTTGGTTGAGGCCCATCCTTACCCGGCATGTATTGTCACTTAACTAAGCATGTAAGTCTTTGACGAGCCAAAGTCATGCCCAGTTTTTTTTTATATTGTCCAAACTTGCCCCTCTGTGCCGAACAACGATAGGGAATTGTCGCATCTTCATTAAATTCTAAAACGACCTCACCCCAGCAACATTTAAACGAACTCAAGACAAGCAATTGAAGCAGGAGGGTGGGATATTACCTGTCCTTGGTGGTATCCAGTATTTTATGTCACACTCATGATTTGAGGTCACATAGTGGTAGACTGATCTGTCTGTTTGATTCATTAGGGAAAACTGTTTAATTTCCTGTGTGCTGATTTGCTCCTGTGCGCAGAGACCTATGGCCGTGCCCAAAACACTGTTTAACGTGAATAACTTTTATTCCAAAGATTGCTTTCATTGCAGCCTATCTATCGTAAAATTGTAAACGCCAAAAACCACTTGTACTACCAATGTCTCTACTTGGGGAAACTGCTATGATCAGGAAGTCGAAATGCGCTGTTAGGCTTTTCGATAACTCTCCCCCATTCTATTGACTACGTCCATTTTTGAATCATCAGTATAGATGGGCTCAGTGGCGCGATGGTCGGTGCGATGAACTGCCGCGCAGAAGGTCTCAGTTCGATTCCCGGCCGTAGCAACACCAAAATGATTTTTCACTGGCCCTCCTCTCGTGATGATCTGACTAATCATCCGAGCTTATCTCAAATTCTCCATTCGCAGTCGGCATAAAGGCTAAACTATAATAGAAGATGGTTGCGGACGACAACTTCCGCAATCTGACGAGGGAATTCATTAGGGAAAACCTCTCTTTGCCAGTTCTTCAGCTGTTTAATTTCCTGTGTGCTGATTTGCTCCTGTGCGCAGAGACCTATGGCCGTGCCCAAAACACTGTTTAACGTGAATAACTTTTATTCCAAAGATTGCTTTCATTGCAGCCTATCTATCGTAAAAATTGTAAACGCCTAAAACCACTTGTACTACCAATGTCTCTACTTGGGGAAACTGCTATGATCAGGAAGGCGAAATGCGCTGTTAGACTTTTATATAACAATCCCCAATTCTTTGACTACGCCCATTTTTGAATCATCAGTATAGATGGGCTCAGTGGCGCGATGGTCGGTGCGATGAACTGCCGCGCAGAAGATCTGAGTTCGATTCCCGGCCGTAGCAACACCAAAATGATTTTTCACTGGCCCTCCTCTCGTGATGATCTGACTAATCATCCGAGCTTATCTTAAATTCTCCATTCGCAGTTGGCATAAAGGCTAAACTATAGTAGAAGATGGTTGCGGACGACAACTTCCGCAATCTGTAATCTACGACCATAATAGTTTTTCGCTTCGGGTCGTTCAGTTTTCGTCCACTTTTGCTAACTTGCGAAAAAAAAATCATTCGCTCTTCACTTCACTTCCATAGCTGTGTAGATTTAAATTTGTAAGTTCATAAGCCACGACATTTTTTTGGGAAAATGACATCCACTCTGACAATCGCTTCCATTCACAAAAGCTTGTTATGGGCAACTTGAGTAATTGACAGTACTGAAGAAAACTTAACGTAGAATTTTGACATTAGCTTCTGATCGCTTCCGACTATTATAGTTCACTTAAAACAAGAGGTCCCGCCTTCGTGCAGAAGTACACACGCACAAATGAATGGTTGTGAGAAAGCTCGACCCTGGGTACTAACCAGCATGTTGCGCATTTTTTTTTTTTTTTTTAGTACAGATGTATAGAAATTCGCGTCTTAATTCAAAGAGAAAAGTTTTTGGAGATCAGATGATGTAGGTTCCAATCATTTACAGACAAATTGCTCTTCTGCCCCTTTTTTCCAAGGTTATTGACATTGACATCACAAAACATATGAATGCAACTAACTACAGACACGTAACAGCACTGGCAACTGAGACCATCGGCTGGGACAGATCAAGAGAGAGAGAGAGAGACAGATAGACATATAGAAAGGAAGGACATATAACATAAACCTACGTGGCACAGAGGAGGAGACATAGATTTATATTGTCTCATATTATCGCACAGGTGGCCTCAGATAAGCTGGCAATTTTCGTAGAAAACAAATGCTGACGAAGCTGGGGCTTGAACCCGCAGCGTTTGGCTTAGCAGTCAACTACGTATTCCTCTGAGCCATGGCCACCTGCTTTCCAAGATTATTTAAACATTGGTAAATCGTCAGCTATGAAAGACGAAAACTTCTCAATGGCCAAAGCAACAGGTCCACTGGTAAATTTGATTTAAAGTGGAACCAAACAATACACCAAGGTGTAGAGAACAAGATTGTTGCACTTGTTAATTGAAAGGCAGGGTTTGGCATCAAGCCAAAATGCGTGCATTAAGAATCGATAGTCAATTTTATTTATTTATCTTTCGATTCGTTAAATTCAGGTTGTTTTGTATTTTAAGTCTACAACTCACCAAATAAGTTGTGTTGTCCGTCAAGGCTCAGTTTTGACCCTGACTCTTTTTCTCATTTTTATAAATCTGCATGTTCTAATCCAATTCATTCCTTCGCTGATTGAAGTAACTCTCAGCTTCACATATGCAGGTCCACTCTAATATGTTAGGCACATTGAATTCCAATCTTGTTAGCAATATCAAATGGCGTGAATCCTACAGAGTGTAATTCAATGATTCCAAAACACAATGCTGTCTTCTGTCATGAAAGCGAAGTCTACAGCTATTGTTCACAAATGACACTTACGTTTAAGAAACCGAAAAGTTTTTTTTATGTTCGATTTGTGTATTAGTAACGACTTACCTTGGAATGACCACATTTTCCATGTCTCTACTAACGTAGCGAAATGTCAAACTAAATCAATGTAAAAAATATGTTATCCCTTCTGATCTGAGCACAATATAAAGAGCGTTTAAATGCCCAAAACTTGAGTTTAACACTTACGTCTGGTCGGGTGCCGCAAAAAAATAATGGCACCTTCTAGATAGAACCAAAGATTGTAAAGCCATACAGATGACGCATTGGGAACAAAATGCAGAAACTTTTGCTCACCATTTTCATGGTACGGGCGGCCGGTATGCAGTGTTACTGTTCACACATGAGAAACGTATATAAATTGATAAACTAAATGTGAAACCACAATTGACGCGATTCAAAATAGTATTTTTGAAAACAACAGGTCACACCATCGTATCCGGACACGACATCCCATTCCATGTCGCGACATCCAGACTGTGTTCTGGTATGATTGATAATAAACAATTGAGCGGATTGTGAAATACCGAATCCTTTGTAGAATTCATGTATTTTCTTAATTTAATTAAGCATTTACACATGTAGTTAGTATAACGATTGAATTTAGTACTCGAACATATGATGCATCATTTTAATATTTCAAATGACTAATCGGAAGCCATTTTATTTATACACCTTGTTTCTGAAAACCATATACGTATATACTTTTTGATAAGATTGCTGTAACAGTTGTCGCATTTATTAAGGTGAATCGTTAAACATACACTTAAATATCCATAACAGTCTGCGTCAATATTTCCGCGAAGTTGATAGAAATCATTAGTCAAAGGTCAATATTTGCTTAAATTATGAAATTCGTTGAGTCTGCCCAATTCCGTAGTTATTTTCAATAAAAAGGTATTAACTAGATATAATAAAATTCAAAATAAAGATTTATTTATATAGTTATATATATGAATCAAATGGGGATAAGTCGATTTATTCATGCATGCTTCTCCTTCCGGGCCTTAAGTCGGATTTTTAAGGCCTTAAATTTGAGCCACACTTACTTTTAATTGTAAGTTTTGAACAAATCATATTGAAAATAAAAATAAAATTGCGCAATTTATACACATTCGAGTCCTAGAAGTCAACGGTCCTATTATAATCCCTACTATGCTCTAAACATTTTGCGGTATAAATCATGGCAAACGAAACTTGATCTTTATTTTAAAAGCTACAAAAGGCAGTGGTACAATAGCTTAAGACTTCAGACCGACAAGTCGTATAAACTTTCAAGCTTCCAGGGTTTTGACCAAATTGAAAGCAAAGGAATATCTAAAATACTGTGAGGCTGTATGAAAAGCTTTATTAAAGACAAATTGTTACTGTGCTGGATGGCGTTTTATCAGAAAAATCCTTTATAAATAATTTATTGCTTTAAGGCACACAAGGTTCCCCCATCTGAGAAAAGTATATACAAAAGTAAAGAAAAAAATACTGTTAGGCACACATTTTCGATGGAACCTTAATCCAGCTAAAACATCAGTAAACCAACATAAGGTGCAACTTATAGCGGAACATCTTTCTTTGAAATAGAGGAAGCATTTAAAAACTTTGATATTGAAAAGCTTCTATAATTGATCGCACTAAAGCGATATTATGTGACAAAAGGCCAATATGTGAGGTCCTTATATTAAGGACGATGTAAAAGTCGTGAATGAAAGTGGAAATCGGAATGAACAGCCCTGCTCAAGCTGAGTAAAAACTGAATCTCAAGCCTCAGCTTAAGAGTATTGGAAGAATGAACGTCCGATTTAAGAATCAAGCTGATCCCAGAGTACTTGCGATGAAGAACTAAGAATGGCCTCTCCAGGATCAATGTGAATGAAAAGCATATACTCATTAACCTTACAATATGTCTTGTATAGGATTAAGGAAACTTACTAAATGAAGTCGCACAACCGTCTGCGGAAAATCTGAGCCTGAATCAATACGTCGTTCTAGTAACCCCGATCATTAGCTTACCTTTCAGTTAGGGACTCCAAGTTGTTTGAAGTGGGCAGAAATTAAGACGTGGACGTTCTCTAATGCGTTGGTCATCTGCATAGGAATTAAGAACTTTCCCGGCCAGGTTATAAGTGTCCATTCGCTCACCAAATTCTAGCAGTCAGGACGATCCTTGACATCTTTTGCCTTTATATAGAATTTCGTGACTAGGTCTAGTAAAGGCTTTTTTTTATGCGGCCCTCATAAAAAAGCAATTGGCAGGATTAATTTATCGTTCGATTTTTGACCAGGGACGTCGAGGCATTCAAATTCTCCTTCTCCTTTCATGTTGATATCATATAACTACATATATTTAGTTATTTCCTTATATTGAAGAACTTTCAAGACCCCGCTTCAATTGTACATCATCACATCCTGGGTGGGTTCAGTAGCAATAGCAGTGCTTTTCACTGCCCCACCTCTTCCCGAAGTCTGACAAACATGCAAGAGTATAAGACTATTATAAGAAGCTTCTCAAATTTGTCGTTTGAAATCGGCGTTAAAAAGTAAGCCCACTTCTCTTTGGAAAAGATAAAACTTTGCACACAAACAAGATAAGAAGCTAGGTTTGAGGCTCTATAACTGATATTTCAAATTTCATGCTTGGATAGGTTTGTTTGCTGGGCCATCCCTTCGCATTTTTGTATATACTTTTCTCAGATGGGGGAACCTTGTGTGCCTTAAAGCAATAAATTATTTATAAAGGATTTTTCTGATAAAACGCCATCCAGCACAGTAACAATTTGTCTTTAATAAAGCTTTTCATACAGCCTCACAGTATTTTAGATATTCCTTTGCTTTCAATTTGATCAAAACCCTGGAAAATATTCAGGGCAACAACTTTCGATTTTACATGCTTCTATATAGCAGAAGTCCATAAATGAGTGATGGACATATTTCCTGAATGGTATCAAAAATTATAAAGTCATACAGATGACGCACTGCATACAAGAAAAATTGTTCAATGGCGGGTCATACTGGCACAGCCAGCCATACCGTAAAGCTGCTAAGCAAAAGTTTATGCCTTTATGGTTTTTGTTCTAAATGCGTCATCTGTATGACTTTATAATCTTTGATGGTTGTAATGTCTCCTTGTGACAGTTGAAATTCACGGTAAGCTGCTTGCATGCATCTTTCCTGTTGACATTTCCACGACAAAATAGTTTGAAATAACCTAAACTATGGGCGCCACCTTTCTCCTTACAATTCATTCGCTGCCGCACTGGATATACTCAACTAAGAATATTCGGGCATGGAAGATCATAGGAGTTCTTTTTACAAAAAAGTTTTCGAAGTAGATATCATTTAAGTTGCTACGTGTCGCCCTACCACGACAAGGAGTACCCAATAGGATAGTACATTCCTTAACTGACCCAAAATAGTTTCATTTAATCGTGAAGCATAGTCCTTAGCTTACAACAAAGTCAAGTCTGTGTCCACAGATCAAGAAGACTATTTCGAGTTGTGACCATCTGTTTTTAGAATGAACGTTACCTCAGCCTCAATCACTTTGACATGCATTACAAATCGATCTTAGAATACCGTCCCATTCCTACAGTTGCTAAGCACCTTCCGACTTTTGTACATTTTCTTACAACACACAACAAAGCCATCAACTCAAAAAGACATTCCCAAGAAATCAAGTTCCATTTTTCTATTGAATGAACTAAGTTCCCTTCTTATCGGCTCATCCGTGTATTCACAACGCCCTGTCCCGGACAACAGTGGCAGCTAATACACCTACATAGGGAAGACATTAGACGACCAAACAATACCAGGCTCACCCTATACTCATGTATTCATTAAAAGAAGCCTAAACGCTGTGTGCCGTCTCTGCGTCTGGCTTGTTTTCTCTATGCCTTGGATATAGTGCTGGTGGCTGGCACTGGCACTGGCATCCTCCTCTAATCGCATGTGGTCATCGATACTCATCTCCTCTGCATGTTCACTTGCACTGTCAGGTAGTTATCCGAGTCACAGTGTTCAACTCATTCCATTCTATTCACGGTGCTACAATGTCCGCCATAGCCATGACTGCAATTCTTGATTCTAGAGCTAGCCTGATCGAACAAAGTATGTGCATACGTTATGGACATGGGCTTTGCGCGGCATGTTGGTGATGGTGGCGGTGCTATGGACGACGACGACGGTGGCGGGTATATGTCCACCTCCTCCTCCTCCACCATACCCGTCCATTTATCCATCTCCACGATAATTCCGATGTTAGCTCATTCATTTGGTTTCCTTTCTAAGCACTCTGTGTGCTGGTGCTGTGGCTGGCTCTGGCTGTGAGTTGCCTGGGTTTGGCGCGGCGGCAACGACAACAACGGCTGGTTCTGGCACTCACCCAACGTATTATGTGCGGATCAATGCAGCCGTACTCGAGTTCGGGGTATTTATAGAAACTGTAAGGCGATAACTTGTTGAATTTTCTGAGAATCCATAGGCGTCGGGGATTATGATTGGTGGCGAACGTGTACTTCTACTTCTTGCCTTAGTCGTTGTTGCGCGTTCCCCGTCCCTCATCCCTTACAATGCCCATCATCAACATCATCGTAGTCGTCGTCGTCGACGTAGTTGTTCGTTTGGTTGCCGTGAATTTGTTGGCCTTTATTTATTTATTTTCATTCTCCTTTGTGGGCTCTTGCTTCGTTCGTTTTCGGATTCGAATTCGTTTGTTAGTGGCGACATACTGTCTGGCGGTGCTATTGCGTTGTTCCCAACATTTACGTTTCGTTTCCATTCCCAACGATAATTATTTCATTTGCTGCGGTTCAGGTGGGCTCAGCTCTGTTCAGGTCTATGGTCGAGTTGCCGGTCGGTAAGGTCATACCTGAGCCTATTGTGTTTTATATTTCTCCGATGAGACGCTATTTGATAATTAATTGAAAAATGCATTTGATATAACAGCCTGAATGGAATTTTTATGCATTCCTTTAAAAAAAAATGGTTAGATACATGTACATAATGTGGATGGCATATGAGTATGTAGGTAGACGCTTATTTTTTTAAGTGGAACCCATATGGTGAGGACCTCTAGATACCTACCCGATTTTAAGACTTTGTTTGCATCCAAAGAAAACGGTTTTCTCTAATGATTTGAGAGCAAACCGGCGCGGCGCTTAGAATGTGGTCAGCATTTTTGAATGTCATTAAGAACGGCTGGGGTTTTTATGTCATCATTTTAAGTAGGACCCTTCCCTACCCACTCATTGATAGAATTTTTTGTTTAGTAAGGAGTAGCTGGATTAAATAAGGTTTAACCCAAAGAAGGCCGGGGAAATCGGAATCGATAAATTGTTATGACATCTAGGGTGGTCTTGACTCTTCGTGAATGTTAAAAACATTTATTTGATTTGCGGGCGTCTCTGACACACTATTCGTAAAATCTACATTATGCACTTGGAAATTGATTGCTAACGGTGGTTGGAAATGCATTAAATAATGTAGACCTTTCGTTCTTAAAAAAAAACCGTTATGCATAGCACTTATAAGGTTTTAACATACCCTCAGTTTTTGGTTTGTTAAAGTTCAACAATTTACAAAACAAACCTTTCAGGAGGACCTGTAGTAACCAATTACAGCAATACATAAACGATTTATTTATTACTAAGGGTGCGCCAACATAATTGCAATTTTAGAAATCCTATCTATTCAGGCTGTAGAGACCGTAGCAGGAAATGGCCTAAGACATGGTTCTGAAATTTTGTTACCTACCTCGGCCACCCCTACCCGTACATTTGAACAACAATGTAGCCCTGGTGGGTCCTTTTACTACTTTTCAATTGGAATTTCAGTAATCCTACCCATTCAGGCTGTCGAGGTCGTAGCAGGAAATGGCCTAAGACATGATTCTAAGGTTTTGTTCCCTACCCAGGCGAGTAGCCGTAATCGGTTTCTCATAGATCCCTATTGAACAACAATATATCCCTGTTTAGCCCTGTTACTAGTCGGAATTGAATTCTTACTTGGGCATCTGTATGTTCAAGCAGTTCCCTACCCATCGCTACAATGTTACCTCGTTGGGCCCTGTCATGGACTGGAAAAATTGTTTCATTGGTGACTACGTTCAGACAAACCGCCCATCAGATCTTCTGAAAATAATGAGGCTATGAGAACATAAAACTTGCAGTCCTCAGGGCGTTTGCACGTAAACAAACACCTGTTCTTGGACTTACCGATAATTCAGTAAGGCGAATACTCAGGATGACAATGTACAAGCTGGCGATTTTACGAGAACTTTCCGAACTCAACTTCACTTCTGAGAGAAACGCATGTAAGGCGCTTCTCAAAACGTATAAGAGGATGCAAATAATTATTATTGCGGTGTTAAAAAACTGAAGATGCACTCCTGGAGTGGCACCAAACCTGGACGATTTCATAAATGCACTTTGCATTCTTTGAAGGATTGTTGGTCAGATTTCGATTTTTTTGTTCACTTGTTTAATTGTACTTCGTGGACGTTTGATTCCAATAGGAAAAAGCCGGGATGGTTTAAAATGGGAAGATACAAGTTAAAACCGACCTAAACCAACTTATAGTGCGCTACTGGAGACATTTAGCTCAGTAAGTAATTTAGCAATTAGCTTAAGTAAGTACTGGGGCAGTTAGTTAGCCCAAAATCAAAGATTATAAAGCCATACCTAAAGATGACGCATTGAGAACAGAAAACAAAAACTGTTGTTAACCAGCTTCATGGTACGGATGGGCGCTATGCACGTTGGGTGTACAACGCGCTATAGAACATTTTTTCTTGAATGCAGCGCGTCATCTGTATGCCTTTATAATCTTTGCCAAAACACACCTACTATTTCATAGATGTCAATCTAAACTACTTAATTTTACCAGAACATGTTTTCCTCTTCTTATCGTTATCAACATGGGCTTATGGATGATATCCCTGTTAGGTCAGTTAAAAAAAATATCTCACATTAACGGCCCATACAGGATCTTAAGCCCTTCAGTTGTGTGTGCGAAGTTATAACGGGTGTTTTTTTTTTAGGTTGGTTTTTCGTGGTCAAATCGGGCAACTCTAATGTTTGGTTGATTTGGATACGTCAACAAGCAAAATTGCCGCATTTGGAGTGAAGAGAATCCACATGATACCCTTGAGACGCCATTACATCCGCAAAAACTGTCTGTTTGGTGTGCTCTATGGGCTATTGGAGTCATTGGGCTATACTTCTTCCGAAATGATGGTGAAGAGTCAGTTACCGTTGATGGAGAACCGTATAGAGTCATGATAACCGACTATTTTGTTCCCGAATCGGTTGGTATGAATGTAGATGAGATGTGGTTCCAACAAGACGGCGCTACGTGCCACACAGCGCACGTCACAATCGATTTATTGAAGGAAACATTCGATGAGCGCATGGTTTCGCGGAATGGACCTGTCAATTGGCCACCAAGATCGTGTGATTTGACACCATAGGATTATTTTCTTTGGGGATATGTGAAGTCGCTCGTCATCGCCAACAAATCAGAAACGTTAGGTGACTTGTAAGCCAACATTCGTAGCGTTATTGTCGAAATACGGCCCCAAATGCTTGGCTTTATTCGAACGAAGCAGGCGGCCACATACCCGAAATCATATTTAAACATCCTATCCTTCCAATAAAGCCAAATTGATGGACATTAAAACGATTTTCTTGTGTTTTATTTCAATTCAAAGTTCTAAACCTCTAAAAAAAAAAAACACCACATGCCACACTGAAGGAGGCCTTTTGTTCCATGCCAAGTCCGAGCGGCAAATTTGTGAATCTTCTCATGACAGTGTTTATATTCTTGGCATTCGCAACAGGTAGGGCAGTGAATAGGTGTTGTTAATTCCTGAATTTAAACCAGGAACCTAGTACTCCAACGCACTGACCGCATGGCTCCTGCAACTACGTTAGGCCAGTGTATGCCTAATAATAATGTTTCTGGAAAAACAATTCAACCCATACGTTATACATAGCGGATTGATACTTTGACTGTAGATATATAGTATATTACGAATTACATAGAAAAAAACTGAAACATTCATAGATATGCATTCGGCGATTATTGATTAATTCCATAGATGCCATATTTATGAAATAGCCTACAAAAATACATACCTACGTGACCAACAACACCCAGTCATTGCTCCAATTAAGCGCAAAAAGATACTCCTAACAAAGCATATTGATAGCGAATGAGTGTCTTCAAAGGCGCACTGACGTCATGCTCTTCGAACGTCGATCAAAAGGGTTTTTTTTTTCATTGGTTCACGTTTTTTCTACAATTTTTTTATTCGCTTTTTCGCTATAAATGATAACGATTTAGAATGCCATCATTTAGCTTTTCTTTAGTCGGGCTTATCGCTCTCGCAATAGGAAAGTTCAGAGGTACAATAAATTGTTTAGTTATCGTTTGCAGTAGAGCATTCTTAAATTTAGATTTTTCAAAATGTCAAAAAAGAGACGAGACAAGTTGCAAAAAAAAAACAACCACACATCACTATCTAATCTGCAGCTACTCGAATACAGCTACATGGATCGGCTATAGCTTTAGAAAGAAGAAATGCGAAAATAGGCGGTGCCGACACACTACAAACAAGATCACGTTATGATATCTGACAGATGAATCAAGAGGAGAATAAATTTTTTTACTCCCCGTTATATATAAACGAACGGCTAGGCATTCTGTAAACATCCTGGATGCACGTGCCCGACGTGCCCGCCGCCGCATCAACGAGGCTTGGTGATTCAGCGAATTTTGTTTCTTGTTCTTGATTTGTTTTCTACTCATTTCCATTTCATTTCAGTTGTCTATGGCATGAGATGAGGGGAAAAACAGTTTTCTTGACTGTGATGGTGATGTGTCAAAAAGTAACGACGCAGTCATCTGTCAGTCCATGGTACATATTAGATCTAGATTATCAGTTTCAAACTGATTTGTATCAATTGAAGTGAATGGAAAACGGGATATTTGGAATGGCGGGTTAAGAGGACTACATTCAGTATCAGTAGCCCATACTTAATTTTTGGAACACGTAAGAAGCGTTCTTTTTGTTGGTTTGCTATTTTTTATTTACTAACCGATTAATTAATCGTTGATTTCAAATCACATGTAAATAAATGGTAAGAGTGATATGACCCTGATATATATGCGAGTCTCTAGGTTCACATCAGATACTGTTTTACTTTTTATAGCTACATTATAACTGCTAAACAATTTGGCTATGTACCGAATTTCAGATTTAGTAAAGTATCTCTGACTAGACCATCTATTTCAGTATATACATACAGTTCTTAACCTGCTAGGTAAATATTGCAGGAGAACGTTGATGATCAAAACACATCTACTATGTCAATTCCCTCACTTCCCTGCATTCTGTAGATGTCAAACAAAACTATTTGGCAGTTATTATTACGAGAACATGTTGCGGGGATTTACGGGTTTTTGGATGATATCCCTGTTAGGTCAGTTAAAAAATAAATAAAATATCTCACGTATATACATACATACATGATCTCAAACCCTTCCTCAGTAGTTAGGACTCTATAACTAGATTAAGAAGAAAATCTATCGAAAATACAGCGGTAAAAAGAGTAATTTTTAGCGCATCTGTTGCATTCGATCCTTATGGTTTGCTGACATCGTCGCTGTTGGTTTTTGACACTAGATCCTTGTGGTATGGAAACAATCGAAAGATCAAACGATACGCGTTCTGCAAAGGTCTGCGCGGTACCATTTAATCATAGTCTTTCGTGGTGGATATGTGTCCGAGTCCAATGTCGGTCCTTAGCTAACTGCCTCCAGTTGCGCACTCCAAGTTGGTTCAGGTCGGTTTCTCGCCACTTAAGGCAAGGTCTTCCTCTACTGCGTCCGACATCTGGCTGGGAATCGAAGAATCTGCGAGCCGGAGTATTGGTGTCCACGTCTTAAACGTCCAATGCGCAGTTTTTTGACCAGCAGCTGTACAGCTCGTATAGTTCTTGGTTGAATCTTCGTCCACATGGCCCGTCAACGCAAACGGGACCGAAGATTTTTCGAAGAATTTTCCTCTCAAATCGACCAAGGATTTCTTCATCCGCTTTCGAGACGGTCCATGCTTCAGCGCCGTAGAGCAGGACTGGGATGATCAGGGTCTTATATAGGATCTCATTAGTAGTTCGAGTGAGGGCTTTACTACTAAATTTAGCCTTCTTAGTCCGAAGAAACAGCGGTTGGCAAGAGTAATTCTTCGTTTAATTTCTGACGAGATGTTGTTTTCAGAGTTAATAGCGAAGCCGAGATAGACAAAGTCCCGTAATACCTCAAAGCTATATCTGTCAATGGTGGGTGACATTCTGTCCAATTCATTGATGTTGTGTTTCCTTTCGGAAATACTTCGTATTGTCCTCTTTTACTGCTAAACCCAGTTTTGCCGCTTGCTTCTATATACTAGTACTAGTGTTATAGTTCGTCTCTATAAATGCTGTCGTTTGCGGCTTTGAAATCGATGAATAGGTGGTGGGTATCGATTTGGACATTTTGAGTTTTTTTCCAGAATCTGCCGAAGTGTGAAAATTGGATCGGTTGTGGACTTTCCTGGCATTAACCCACACTGATAAGGGCCGATCAGGTTGTTGGTAAATGGTTTCAGGGGTTCACATATTACTGCAGATAGGATCTTGTAGGCGATGTTGAGGAGACTTATGCCTCTGTAGTTGGTGCAGTTTAGAGTTTATCCTCTTTTGTGGATCGGACGAATGAAGCTGAGGTTCCATTTTTTAGGCATACTTTCTTCCGATCAGATTTGGCTTATGAGTTGGTGGATGTTTCTTACCAAGTGAGTGTTTTAATGATCTGTAAATTGCACAATCTCCGTGGGTGGGTGGTTCACTCTGCATCCGTGCAGAGTATGTCCATCGAAAAATGTAATTCCGTCAGTAAGTCACAAAAAATAATGAAATCTGACGTTAGTGACTTCTAAGTGGTTTTAAAGACCTCACTTGATCTGTACTGTTGTAGCTTACTGCTACACCTATTGATGTTCGAACACTAGTCCGAATGCCGAAGCTTTGAGTCCATTTCCTCTTGAATGTAATCACACAAAAACAGTGGGTCGCTATATATTTTCATGCTCCATTTCTGACGAGATGAAAGGAAAGTTATAGCTGTTGTTTGTATAATATAAGACCTCGTATGGGATTTTGAGAAAAATTTTTAATCCGTAAATTGAAAACGGGAGTTTTCATTTAGTTTGAGGTGGTAGTCGTTTATTTACCTAGAAGGTTAAATTAATTTCCAAAAAAAAAAAACACTTTTTGCGATGTCAACAAAACTTGACTATCAGAACCTATTACTTCTTTAGTTGGATAAAAAAATGGTGTGACAAAACCTTCCTTGAAAATTTACTTTATCGGGGCTAATTCCTTTCTTCCTATTGTGTTCCATTAAATGTCTGGCGAATAGAGGGATTTGACAAAGTTTGACCCTAAGAAACAGTTAGGGTTAGTTAACACAATTAAGGCAGTGAACAAATGCTTTATATGGGGCAAGTCCTTCCAGTGGATACTTTCAAATAGAAATATCTTGGTATTATAGTACCTTTACGTGTAAGTTAACTCCGTGACATCATTAAAACAGTGCTATAGGCAAGTTGATGACAAAAAAGGTTGAAACCTCCAGCTTAGACTTAAAATCTTCCTGTTCGTGGGTGGATTGGCTCATTGGTTTTCGCATTCTACTGCTTAACGAAGAGTCACTAATTGAAATCCTCTTCTGAAATACAAGTTGCATCATCTTTTATGTCGGCATATGAATGTTGAATAACTTAAAAATAAATAGATTTGCATTTATCAATCATAGTTATATTTTTTTAAAATTTATTTCTTTACAATTTATTTGGACTAGGATCTGAATACAACATCTATCAAGAAGCCGCTTTTGTCTTATGTGTCGGGTCCCTGATTTAAATATTGAAGTTACAACACCGATACATTTTTTCACTTCTGTACCTCTATCGACAATCTGACAATCATCCAAGATTTACACTGTCATGAGCAGCTCCATAAATTTGACGTTCGGATTCTTCGTTAAACAGGTGATCCTCTGAAGGTAGCAGTTGGGTTCGGTGCCCTGTATTGGCCTTTAATGCCAGATATACATATATTTATTAATTACTAAACATTCAACGTTATCGTTTGCCATCGACAGTTTCGTCTTTTGTGTAGAAAAATGAACACGAATACGGCAATTTTGCTGGTTGAAATGGGCCTCTTTGGTCATCAAAATATGCTACCAAAAATAAGGTCCAGTGTCAACCATTTGAGCGACTGTTTGGCAGTACTCCAAGCGACGTGGGCGGTCTGTTGGCAATATTATTTTAGCAAGTGCACTGTATACGGAAACAAATGCTCCACAATATGGTTCCACTGACCCGAGGTGCTAAAAGGTGACAATACGACACATGTGGCTTCTCGGTAACACTATCTCTTATCGCTTCAACCAGTTTATTGGAACTTTATGCGCGATGAATAACAGTGCTTCTGGATAAAGATATTTTCAAAGATATGCACGTTGGGCTAACACAACTGAACGCCTGTTTTCATGGATAGCATCAAAATTTCGGTGCATTTCGCTGCTTGTTGTACTGAATGGACATTTTCATTAAATCTCTGACAAAAATTTCAAGAACATAGAACAACGATCAAAAGCAGCATGCGATCTTGTATTACAGTGTGGGCTCTGACAAAATTCCGGGAAACAGCAAGTCTGAATTGTCATACACAAAAACTATTCACCTGCGGAGCACCTTTTAAGTTAAGAGTCCATAATTTGATTATTATAATTAATCTTCCCACAAATCAGCTTTATTTTCCATAAAATTCACTCTCCCCATCTGATAGTTACACCTTAAACCTATGTCGCCTACGCATGTTCCCACGAGTGTGTGTGATCTTTATGACTACATTGATCTTCCATACAATGTTTTAATGACCTTGTCAGTTGATCAAATGCAGTCAGGTGTAAAGCTAAAGCCAAACCATGCAAAGCTGAATTTCAAACCTTTTTTTTAAATATAAAAATTGAATAACAAACAAAACTTGACGCCCCTTTACGTAAGTCAAGCGCGTGGAAGAACGGAAAGAGACATTAACATAAAGCAAGACCAGCAAATGAATAAATAAATAAATCTCTAAAAAAAACGTTCATTTCATAATGGTTGGAGATTGCTAAAAGCTTTAAAAAGTATGTGAACGGTGAAAATAGGCACGTTTCTGTCTAAAATGCTTATGAACCGGTTTAGTTTGAAGCTATAAATTTTGAAAATACGAGATGTTATGAATAAATGTATATTTCATATTGTTGATGCAGAGGTGAGCATCGGTGACAGGTTGACTAAATTGATGGTTGCCCAAACGTTTGGCACAATCGATCACCAACTTTTGTGCTGGCACTAATTTTAGCAGGTGCTGTTTTATTCCGATTTTGTGAATGAATGTGTGTCGGTGTTATGGTAAACGTTATACCACTTTCGACATGCGTTGTCGGTTATTATCTTAGCATGGTACCTAGGGCTATGCGTTCGGAGTGAATTTATTTTTGCAGATCGGTCATAATTAACAGGTCGTAGGTAAATGTCACGTTGTAACTAATTGAAGCGAGTTTTCACTTCCAAAAATTAAACTTTTTTTTAACTGTACAGATAAGTATCTACCTAAAAGTTACTCAAAATCATATATGTAGGTATACAAAACATGCCCAGAACCTGACAAAAAGTTTGACAATTTTGTTGTTCAAGAAAAACAAGAACACCGAACATTTTTTTATCTGTTTTACCTTGAGTTTTAAAACTTTTGAGTTATATTAACTTACAAAATGGTTTAAATTTGATGTCAAACACTTTAATAAGAATCTAGTAGCGAAAAAGTTTTTTTTTTAATAGTATCAAAATAATGCTAAAAATATGTCACATGTTTTCATCTTCTTTTTGGTTAATTTTTATCTGACATTGTTATCTTGCATTAGGGTTGCACCTTGCAAATTACTTGCTTCTCCTTCACGATCTGATTCATTTTGATGTGAGCATTCTATGTATTTCTGCCAATAAAAATCCACATTTAGCGAGCAACTGTGGAATGTACAATATCCGGACTGTATCGGTTGAATTTCTAGAGGAAATAAATGTTCGAGCTTTACTAGTTTTGTTGCAAATCCTCCAACGTTTTGATATCATAGACCAAAAATGCTTAGGAACTCAACAACTGTATCATATTAACGTTCCAATTATTTAATCAAGAAAATGGTTCCTAATAAACCATTGAGGGAAATCGAATTAACAGCACTCAGGACTCACACAGATGGAGTGCATCCGAACGCTGAAACCAACTATACCGAGCTTTTATATGTGTCGGGTTTATATCAGCTTTCAGATAAGAAAGAAGAAGGACTAATAATGTTCAAATATCAAATGGGGAAATGGAGTTTAAAGTCCTAAATTGGAAAAGAAGGTGTATTCATATTTAGATTTAAAAAGTACAACCTCCATAAACAAACCTGGGGATCTTTGGATCAATAATTTTCTCACAGATCTGATGGAATAAAAGAACATATCTGAGGGCCAAATGCCAAACCTTAAAGTTTCCTCGTAGTGGTGAAATCAGACCTTGAAAGGCTAAGAAAAAAATGAACTTTACTTTAATCGTCCTTATACTAGGTGCCGGAGAGTGTCAGAGATCAACAGAGTAAAAGATTCCAAGAAGCATCTATCTGGTCAAGATCATCTGGAACCTCCACAGAGATTACTATTATTGAAAAATGGTGACAGGCGTTACGCCGCAATACCAAGGCAAAAACGGGGACAAAAATCAAGGAAGAAGTATGTGTAAAGATTTCAACAACGTTTGGATATGCCCCAGCTATAATTTTTTTTATAATTTGCGCACACTCAAGGGGCTATGAATACCCTTTGTATGTTTTAGCACAGTTCAGGCGTTAAGGAAATTCGGGATAAGAAGAAAGGAGATACCGATGCACATTGGTTTTAAATGCCTGTACGTTATAATGGAAATGAAAAACAGAGTTTGGTAGAGCAGTCCACATTCGTGTATTTCGGCTTATGTACGAATCTCTATATTTCAGTGTTCGTCTGAAGTAGGCTTGAGCGTAACTGATTTGCATTCATAGCGTAACTAGTATTGCGGCTGAATTGTTGAATGCGGGAATGCAGCTGGCTGTTTCGTTTGAGCATTGGTTGTTAAAATAGCGATAAAACAATGTAAGGCAGGAGATATTTCGACGGTGTTCAAGCGAAACTAAGGAGTTCGATATTCTAATGTCTCTTATAAGGTTTTTCGCACGTGTTTGAATCCTATCTACGAGGTGCAATATTGTTTTTGGTGCACCCGACCAGATGTGGGCGTTAAACTCAAGTTTAGGGCGTATAAAAGCTTTATATATTGTGGCCAGATCACCACACATCGCCACATCGATTAAGGAAACCTAGACATTTCGATGTGGTCGTTCCAACCTAAGTCGTTACTTACACACATACCTAGCATGGAAAGTTTTTCGGTTTCTTCGACGTAAGTGCCATTCATGGACAATGGCTCTAGATTTTGGTTTCGCTTTAATGACAGAAGACAGCATTGTGTTTTGAAAGCATTGAATTCTACTCTGTTAGATTTACCCCATTTGATGACGCTGTCAAGGTCGGAATTCAGTGAGCATAACATATGTTGTCGTTTAGACTCCGCGTTCGCTGATGAGGGACGTGGAACTGCAAACGAATATGAGAAGCTGAGAGTACTGTCATCAGCGAAGGAATGAATTGGAAAAGAAAGAAGTTGCAGACAGGAGATCATTGATGAAAATGAGAGAGAGAGTGGGAGACAAAACTGAGCCTTGACAGACGGCAGCATTTATAAGGTGAGTTGCAGACTTGAATCCGTCCAAAACAACATGAATTGACATTTCAAAAGATAATTTCTTATCCATAGAAGAAGATTTGTATCGATTCCAAATGCACGCATTTTCGACAAAAAGGCTTGATGCCAAACCCTGTCAAATGCCTTTGAAATATCAAGTGCAACAATCTTACTTTCTCAACCATGGTGGATTGAGTGGTTCCACTTTTCGGTGAGATATGTCATCAAATCACCAGTGGACCTGTTGCTGTGAAAACCATACTGCCGGTACTCGGAAAGAGACCTGATGAGTAGGATATATAGAAAAGCTTACGCAGTGGTGTTGCTAGCATAGAAGAACACCTCTTCAGAATAATGGGGGAAATACCATCTGGACCAGTGAATGTCAAGATCAAATAAAACTCTTAAAACTGTACGAGTACGAAAGTGAACTTGTCCGAGAGAACGATTTACGTTCTCAAGTACAGGAATGTAGAACTGGCTGCAAAATGAGCAGCAAGCAAATTGGTTTTGTCTAAAAAGCTGACAGCTGGAATGGCATTGTGTATGAGCGTCGGAACTGATGACAAGGCCGATTTTGTTTTATATTTTGACAAATATAACTGGAGCTATAACTGTAATACCACCTCCATTTGTCCCATATATAAGAAAAAGGCAGTGGTTAGAGTTTAGTGAGTTCGACTACTATATTTAATTAACAAACCTCGTGCTAAAGTCTGACAAACGTCCAGAAATATAAAGTTTTCTGAAAAGCTTTTCAAAATTTCCGTTTGGAGGCGACTTTAAACAGGAGGTCCCATTCTTCGTGGATAAAATAGAACTACGTTCACATAATTAAATTGAAAAGTTTGGCTTGAAGATCGCTAAATATATCTTAATGCACTATCTTTTCAAATTTCTGCTAAATATTAAGTATACTTTCTGGTCCGGATGATTTTTTATTAACCTAAAATCTTATATTATTTAAAGGATGCATGAATGTACCGCATAGCGCCTGCCGAAATAAGAATACTACAGTGAAGTTTATAAGCATATCAAGCTGACATCGAATACATTCACATCAACACTTTTAGCCGATGTATAATGATACAGCTAAGCGGATATTAGATTTCCAGCCTCCAGAATCGACATGATGGAAAGACCGAACTTTTCACTTGTGAATTCCATTTCATCTTTGCGTGAAGTGCCATTCCCAGGTATTAAAGCTTCGTTTGCAAAAGGTATTCAGTCCAAGATTAATCAAATAAGTTTAGCAAGTCTTTAGCTTTATTATAGTTACAAAACAGATGAACATATTTAGTTTCATCGAGGGCGATCTGGCAGTCCCTCTTCCATTCATGCATTTCTTCGTTTGTTTTATCTGTCAACGTAGCAAGAGTTGCGCCATTTTAGGGTGTTTTTTTTTTAGAGGTATAGAATTTCGAATTGAAATAAAACACAAGAAAATCTTTTTAAAGTCCATCAATTTGGCTATATTGGAAGGATAATTTTATGCCTTTAATGTTTAAATATGATTTCGTGCATGTAGTCGCCGCGGCTGGTCAGAATAAAGCCAAGTCTAGAGATTCAATTTTCAACCACTTTTTCGAGCATTTGGTGCCATATGTCAGCAATAACGCCACGAATGTCGTCCCCTAAAGTTTCTGGTTTGTTGGCGTAGGCGAACGACTTCATTTGTCTCTAAAGAAAATAATCCAATGGTGTCAAATCACACGATCTTGGTGGCCAATTGACAGGTCCATTCTGCGAAATTATGCGCTCATCGAATGTTTCCTTCAATAAATCGATTGTGACGTGCGCTGTATTCATATTCATCACATCCAATTTGGGAACAAAATAGTCGGCAACTGACGCTCCAGCATCATTTCGGAGGAAGTATGGCCTAATGACTCCACCAGCCCATAGAGCACACCGAACAGTCAGTTTTTGTCTCAAGGGTCTTGTGTGGATTCTCTTAACTCCAAATGCGGCAATTTTGCTTGTTGACATAGCCATTAATCCAAAAATGAGCCTCATCACTGAACAAAATTTTGCGATGAAAATCAGCATCGATATCAATCTCATGTTCAGCCCATACACAAAGCGCACGACGCATTACATGGTCTCTTACTTTATGGCTTTAATTCTTACACAAGCTGGATCTTGTAAGGTCGTAAGCCAAGACCTTTGCGCAAAATCTACCATAAAGTTGATAGACAAAGCTCCAATTGCTTTGCACGGTGGCAAATCTTTTCTTCTGGACCTCTTCAACACTTTGCTCTACAGCGGTATTTGTTTCTTCGGTGCGCACTGTTCGACGTGGATGCGTATTATCTTTTAGAGTAAACGTAGTGCGAAAAAGATCCATGGTTAACCGAATTAATTGCTCTGATGGACGATCATGTCGACCATAAAATGGACGGAGCTTGCGGGAAACTTCGCGAACTGAACCATGTTTTTCGAAAAAGATTTAAACGATTTGCAATCGTTGTTCATATGTCAACCTGTTCATGATGAAATGGCAAACCAAACTGACCATAAATGACATAAGAGTTGCCCGATTTGACCACAAAATGTCAGTTTTATATCTATTCGAAAAACCAATCTCTAAAAAAAACACCCGTTATAACAAGCAGAAAAGCGGCCTAAGAACACTTCCTTTCGGTACGCTGGTTGAACTTTTTTGAAGCTCCAAGTATTCGTTTCCATTTCTAAAACGGAAAAGCCTATTCCCTAAATATGATTCCAATATATCGTATTGGTGTCCTCAGAGAACTTGTCCTAATTTGCATTTTAAGCCAGCATGCCGCGCACCTTATCAAAGGCTTGCTTGTATTCCTTACGTCCAGGAATACGATTGAGCATATCGTTTTTTCTTCGAATTTTTCCACGAATATGTTGGTGATTTTGTGAACCTGGTCAATCGTCGTTTGCGTCTACCTAAACGCAAACTATTTGTCAGAGAAAAAATTATACTTTTCCTTAACCGGCTGAAAACGTCTTAGTTTAAATGTTGGAAATGTTGGATATAACTAGAAGAAACGAAATTGGTTGATATGCGTTGACTTCATTTGGCGGTTTTCCTGATGTAAAGCCATTATGACTTGCGCAACTTTCCATTGTGTCGGCACATGTTTGAATCTGCATTCATAATGTAGAGGACCTCAATTACTGCTTTTCTATGTAGAACTTTCAGAACATCTCCGGTGATAAAATCATAACCGGAAGCTTTCTTAGTTTTAAGAGGATCGACTTTTTTTTATTTTCTCGAGTGTTAAATCTCTTGTGAGTGCTCTTGCTCAATCGTCAAAAAAAAGTAGTTTAGCTTTATGTAAATTAACTTAAATCGCTTGACCATCGAACGGTATAAAGGGGTCTTCCAGATGAGCGGTAAGATCACCCGCTTTTTTATCTTCCCATGCATATAAATTTTGATGTATTCTTTATGTTGGCGCAGGGATTGCTTTTGTTGCTTTTGACAACTTTCCAATGTAAATATTGATTTGGTAATTTCTTAATTTTCAATTTTAGCTTCAAGTATTCTTCGGAAATGCTGCTCGGATTATTTCTCCGACATTTTGCAACGCATCTTTGCGAATCGCGTTGAAGTGCGATCAGGTGCATCTTTCGTGCAATTTTTGACAGCTATGTGCAATTCGTTTTCCGAGTTCCTCCGATACAAAATCTTGACAAATACGATGACAGATATGTACCTCGAATGGAATTTGAACCTCTGACGAAGTAAGCGTTGCGGAAAATTGTACGCTCCGACTGATACCTCGCTAGGGCAGATTACTTCTGACATTGATGCGCGAGTTGCCCTATTGAGATCGAAGTCAACTTAAGCCAATTTGTATTCCAATATTTATAACCCTTGGCTACAGCTGACCAAATGTAATCTGGCAAATAGTTCTCCGACGTATTTGAATAGTTTGGCGACGTCTTGAGGCCATATGTAGGTACCCACAGAAATCTAAAAAAAAAAACTTGAACATGTTATCTCATTTAGTGACTTTGACACTGAAGCCCATTTTATAGATCCACTTTCTGAGAAGCATCATGTAACAAAACCGTTTCGTGTGCCACGCTTTTAACGACATTTTTACGATCAGAGCTAGACATTCTTCTGATGCAACTTGCACGTGTAGTAGGCACCTTCGACACATCTTCACCCCCTGGTGCACCTATTAATTCATCTTTCAGTAGCTTTTTATTCACAGGTCTGTGCTACCTACAGACTGCCAGATACTTTCGTGATGTTAATTTTACATAATTCGTTTTAATAGAAAAATTTCTAAGACCACATGGTAGGTAGGCATCGTGCTATATTACATTTTTTGTTCGTGTTTTATGTTTATGAATCATTCGATAAACCAAATCGACTAAACAACAAACAAAACGAGAATCCACATAAAAAAACAGAAATCCCTATCGAAACGACCGACCAGTCCGCCGAATATTCCCGCAGACAGGTTGGAGTCAGTGTAGAGTGCCCGCACCCGGGTGTATGTAGAGTATAGCGACGGGTTGTAGGAAATACGCATGTATACATAGAATATACGTACACACATCGTGCGAGCGCGGATCGAATGTAGATGGATGGATGTATCTGTTCTGTATATGTCTCTGCAGAGCGGCTACGGATTTCTTAAAAGGGTACAGTTTCAAGTTCTTTCATTCTCGAACCGTTGTTCAGCGCCTTCTTTTTTCTGTGTCTTCCTTCTTTGCCTTTTAAATTTTTTTTCTAGTGCTTATAAAGAATGAAAATGTTTACAAAAAGAGAAATGCAGGGAAGAGGCGAGGAAGAAAGAAGGAACAAAAAAACAACAAATTCCTCTACTAAACTCCAGTTTCGTCCAGAACCGAAGCAAGTTCTCTCGACATGGCACATTGGTTTTAAAGATGTGATTCCTCCTCTTATGGCAACCACAAGAGCCCCCTGGGGTCTATTGGAACATTTTTTTTTTTTTTTCATTTTTGGTTGTGTGATGTTTTTGGTTTTACATGCGTGTACGAGGAGTCTACCCGGTATATAGCCTATATACCGTGTGTATTGGTGTAATTTGTTTTGGAACCACAATGCTTCAGAAGTTTTTATTTTGTTTTGCTGTCTTCGTTTTCCCGCTTTCGGCGGGCTGCTGGCTCTGCCACTGCCGGTCGTCGTCATCGCCATCGTCGTCGGTCGTCGTTGTCGAGATCACTTGAGAATTCTTTTTAGGATCTGGTTATTTTCCGTAGATCCATGATCGTGTTGTTTATCTGTCGAATGCCTTACCCATGGCAAACTCCATATAAAGTCAAACATAGAACGTGTACATATGTGGGTACGGGTGTATGTGCGACTTCGGACCGCCAGAAAACGCACACCAGCAGACCGAACTGGCGACGCTATGTCTCGAATGACGATCTCAAATGCCGTACGCTCTGGTTTTCGGAGTGCAAGTGGATGCTTCCTTTCCTTTATTTTTGTTGTTTTTTTTTTATTTATTTTTATTATTTTTTAAGAGGGTAAATGAAGAAGAATAAAAAAGGGCACGGATTTGAGACTTGAGAGTCAAAAAAATGAGTTATCGGGTGCTAAAACTGAACCTTTTCACAACGCGGTGGCAACGATAGAATGATCTGCATTTTTGGATTCAGGTTTCGCATCTTGAGATAGCCAATGGTTTGGATATTTGAGATGAATGCATGTGGTTTCGGGATTTTAATGTAGAGGCTAGCAAATGGTTATATACGATGTTGAGGGTGTTTTTTTTAGACCCAAACAAACACTTTGAATTACAATAATGCGGATGCCGATAAATTATAACTGTTTGGAGGGTTTTTTTTAGCAGCATGTGGTGTTCGATAGATAAGCTAATAGGGTGTCGTTTTCGGGCATGTGAAATCCATGATATACACTTTTACCTACCAGATTTGTTGACAAGTAAAAGTCGAGAAACTTATCGCGTGTGTAAGTAGATATCTGGGGGTAATACCTATATCTTTGGAAAACATACATCGGAGACGGATTACAGCGATTAAATCCAAAGCACTAAAGCGCGTAATAAGATTGGAAAGTTCTTAAACCATGTAGACTAGTAGGTACCTACCTACCTAAAAAAATATTTTTTGGATTAACATCCCGAAGATGGTCATTCACGCTTCCATACTAATATTTGAAGGGATATTCAATAATGATCGGTGATTTTGCGACATTTAATAATTTCTTCACTAAAAGCAGGGCGCCTTTATTAAGGTGTCATAACTATATGCAAAGTTTGTTGCAAGAAATGGAAATCTGCGTCAATCCACCTGGAAAGATCTTTCAATTCCGAGTCTATGCGTCAATTGACGCATAGACTAGGTATGATATGTAGGTTCACAGTCGAAATACGCGTAAAGGTAATCCAAGTCTCATTATGAAAATAAGCATCGTTCATAAATTCGAGACAAATCGGATGGGTTGCAAGTGTAAGCAAACATCTTTGAATGCTAACTAAGGGAGAGAATCGTCTTCAGCGATAAGGACTTTTTTTACTTCGGTGGATTCAAGTATATGCAATTCGTTGTTTATAAAGCGACGGAGTCTTCGGGTAGTACCTACACCTTAAAAAAAAAACAGAAGCCGTTTAAGCTTTTTTTTGTATAAGCATCTAAACGTTGATGACGGTATGTGTTTTCAACCAGACAGTAGCACTTGCCTTACATCAAAGATTATAAAACCACACAGATGACGCATTGAGAGCAATAAACAGAAACTTTTACTCACCGGCTTCATGGTACAGGCGGGCGGTTTGCACTTGCACACATGGCTGTGCCATTACGACCCGCCATAGAACAATTTTTCTTGTATGCAGTGCGTCATCGCTAGGGCTTTGTAAACTTTGGTAAATCTTTAGAATTGCAAAAAAAAAAAAAAAACGATTACTACGCGTTGCCATATGTCATATGTATGACTTTATAATCTTTGCTTACATCCAACGAGACAATGAGTTTTTAAAGGCAAAAGTTGCTCCTCGAGATGATGCCTGGAGATATTTAATGAAACTGCTCTTGAATTGTTGTAGATTGTTTATTGCTTACTTGTTATGTTACGTAAAGAATTTTAGTGCTGTGTTGTTCGTGTCGTTGTCAGATGGACAGTAGATATGTGCCTGTGAGCTGAAACTAGGGATGACTTCTCTAAACTCCTCCGAACATCTGCCATTATAATATCTGTGATAAAGTATACCTCCTACAAGTGTTCTCTGTACAACGGTTGCAGATATGTAGTATGGGAAGAATTGTCTATAAGGCGGATTCCAGATCTTTGAATAGAGTCCAGTAAGTTCAGTGTATGTTTTGGGGCCGAAGTTCAAGTATTAGAACAGTAATAAAGACCTGGGCACACTTGATCTTTATGTAGAAGAAGAGCCTGCGCTGCGGGGTAAAATGTCTCTTACCTTTGAATTGGTAACTTAGTAAGGGCGGTGCAAATTTGCCAATAGGGGCTACATGTTGTTGCCACATGTTGTTGTAACTGTGAATCATAGCAGATGCATGGATTCTTCTGGTAAAGTTAGATCATGCGGTTCGACATTGTTGGACTTAGTTTTTTCGGAAATTTTAAATAGAAGTTGCATTCCAAGGAACCAAGTACTGCATTGCTGTACTAATTTAAAATTAGTGGTTGAATCCTTGTATCCATATCTGACACAAGCGATTCTAAGCGACCTAGGGCATTTTCATCCGCTTTTGATACCGTCCGATCAGGGGCTTTTATATAGAGCCCCCTTAAAATTTATGCAGAATCTATGTAGAGAAACAATGTCACCCCGCATAGACAGAGTTTGGGAGGTAGGTACACTGAAACTAATACTACTTCGTCCCTTAAAGTGCTGTCGTATGCGTCTTTGAAATCGATCGAATAGGTGGTTATTGATTTTAATGGCTTGGGTTTTTTATTTCAGCATCGGTCGAAATGTGATGATTTGATGTGCTGTCTAATTTTTGCGCCTAAAACAACACTGATAAGGGCGATCATGTTATTGATCATTTTAAGCGTTAATATATTATATAACGGCAAATAGGCAGAGGTATTACTTTTTGATTGGGCAACCCATGTGGTTGTACTAGCCTCTCCGACTTATTCAGAAAGTGACAAGAACTAAGATTTTCTTCCTCTTGGATCCTTTTATTTGTCTGAAAAAGATAAATGAGTATAAAACTGGCATGAGGAACTTCTTTTTTGCTTCCCGGAATGTTAAAAAAATGTTACTTTTCACATACAAATTTGCGGAGAAGCTAGGTTTGATGCTATATATGGGTCATTTGTGCCTGATATTTAATTCCTTTTTATATATTACAACCTATGCGGAAGTTCAATTCTTTGAGCTTTCCATACGACCAAGTGATTGTTAATAGTTGGTGTATTTTCCTTACTAAATCATCTCCATGGCTTTTAAATAGCTCGGGTGGAGGGTCTCCTTCACAGCAGCTCTCCTTTTAACTTAAAGTGTTACCTTGTATGGCTCATTTAGGAATTCTTTTTCGAATTTGGGGTTTTATTGCTGGTCGGAGCGAGAAAGCGATTACATCAATAAAGCCTTATGTCTGCAACACATTTACACAGCAACATCAACGTTGACAATGATTATAAAGTCATACAGATGACGAGGGCGGTGTGCAGTGTGTACATATGAGAAACGAGATCCAAACATATGGAGAGATCCACTGTGGGCACGGGCTGTGCCAGCGCCATCCGCCATACAACAATTTTTCTTCCATGCAGTGCGTCGCCTGTATGACTTTAAAATCTTTGCCCCAACGTTAGGAATTGTTCTAAACATGCTGTTGTTATCGACTTTACAAATGGTGCTTATACCATCTATGGGATAGTGGATGTCAATGTCTTTTTAGCATACCTGGGACTGCAGTCACCACCGTTGACTGCATTTTTGGAATTCTTTCGTTTATGGTAAGAAGATGCCTTGCCTAGGATACACATTCCGTCCGCTTTTAAATGTTGCCGTTGGGACTTTACAAACAGATTGAAAATTAAATCCTTATCTTCGATCACGTGGTGGCTGACTTTGACACGTTTGTAGACATCGAAAAAAAAATACAAATGTTTGACGCAACAGATGATGCTGATTTTCATAACTCTAACACAATTGTGGAAAGTTATGTAACCCACACTTTCGAAGATGACATCGATCTATGTCACAAAACCCGAACTCATGCCCTACATATACGAGCGGTCATTTTCGTTGAATTCCTCGACTTCTCAACCCAGGAAGGCACCAACTAATACCATGCCAACCGAATGTTCCGCACACATCTATTTGAAAACCCTGTTCCGTGACTGACGACAACTAATTTAGCTTATAAGTAATTTTAATATTATTTCTAAATAAAAGAAAAAAATCGCTTTGTCAACAGTTCGCTTGAATTTGTAAATGTCGCACGTAAACAAACAGAAATGCAAATTTTATTGCCAAGAATTCTACTGAATATGCATCTGTTGCACGCTGGCAAGGAGGCGTTCAAAAATAGCCACACTCCTACAAAAACGCGTGCAAAAATAAATTAATTGTTTATCTTGCTTATTTTGGCCGCTACATAACAGATTTTATTTCTTATTGAGCAACTATGACTATGACACTGCTAATGATGTCTTCTTCGGGATGAGAAGATTGCAGCAACCTCGAGAGGAAGTTTACTTTATAGCGAGTAAATTCAAAATCCCAACTAAACGCAAACGCTATTTTGTTTACACGCGTATTTGTGCACACACTAAAGCTAAGCGTGTGTAGAAAAAAAAACACATATTTTCGTGCGTAGTGTGCGGTCGCTTAAAATAAGACCATCAGCGCTTAATAATAAAAAAAAGCACTGGCTTCGTTTCTAAATATATCGCGCGCATAAACAAATACAATATCGCTGTTGCATGCGGCGGCAGCACCAAACTGCCAGCCAAACGTTGTTGCATGGCATGTACATGATGCCGACTTTGGTGCAGAGCCATGGATCCGCAATGAATGTGCTGCCATGCAAAGCAATAGATTCGCTTAGTGTACCAGTACCAGAGTGCGGACGGGCCGCCGCGTTTGCAGAACCAGGAGTATCGCAAGAATTCTCAATTCTAGCTAGCGACAAGGTTCAGGGTACTCTGGCACAATTTTTGTGTTTTTTTTTTTTGTTCATATTTAAAAGAAATACAATGCCGTTGTCGTTGTCAGTCACATAATGTTATTGATTTATTTTTCCAGCTATACAAAAATGCTGAACTCATCACAATCAAACTGGGTGCACGATAAGAGTGCGAGTATCTATCTATACGAGTCGAGTACACACGTTATATACGCCACAATCGTACGCGCACTCAAAGTCGATTTCAAGTCGTAGAGTGTGGCCTGCTTTTACGTATAGATAAAACTGATTCATCCGTGCATTTTGTGCTGAGCAAATAGAACCGAGTGCAGCGATGTGAACGGAATCGGGATCGGGAACGGGAGTAGGTTCTAATTTACTCAACGCCTAATAAATAACTGCTGGGTTGTGTTTGCTTTATGACTTTTATTGAATTTCTGGAAGTGCCAGACGTTTCGGCGCCCATATTCCCCTCACAGCGACGAATACAAAAACAACAACAACAAAAACTGTCAATGGCGTCTTATCTGGGTATACCTACTTCATGAACACATTGCCAGGGTTTTTTTTTAAATATAATATGTCAACCGCCTTTCTGTGTGCTGCTACTCCAAGTGATAAGGTATATTTGTAGAATACACAAACATAACCAATTTGTTTGCGTTGAAGTAGGCTTTGCTTTGGTTTATGCACTATATTTGTGGTTGAATATCGGATGGGAATTTATTGAACTTTTTATTGTTTTTTAATTTGAGGTTATCTGGCTTTTTGATTAATGCGACACTTGGTAATGCGTGTGTGTGTGAGGCGTGTCAACGTGGACACAAAGAATTATTTTCGATAGTGATGTCCAATGTTGTGGATCTAGTCCACGTTAATTCCAAGTCCAATGCGTTCCATCTCTTAATTAGTTGTGCCTCACGATACAGTCAGCGCATCTAGATAGATTAATGGAACACTATACCTTCGCATTTCCTTGCTGATACATGATTTTAAAAAGTTGGGATAAACGCTGTTTCCGAGTCCTTCAATGTTGTTTCCATGAAGCGGTTGTCTCTTCGTATAATGGTAGTGATCGAGTTTTCCTTTCCCTTCACTTTTTCGACATTATCTATCTATTTCTGTTTATCAGCTGCTGTAGATGATTCTTCCAACATTTTTAATACCCTATTTCATAGATCCTTAGTTCCAACTTTAAAGCCAGTTTGGCCTTTTTTAGAATTGACGCATATTTTTCACGTCGCTGGTCTTTTCTTTCTACCTTAGATTTTCTTCTCTTTTCTCTCGATAGCGGGTCAATATCTACTCTTCTCACACCGCCCGATTTTATCGTTAGAACTTTTATATATGTGCCTCTTCTTTTGACGGGCTCAGTAAAATGATGGTTAGTGCGATGAACTGCCGTGCAGAAGGTCTGGGTTCAATTCCCAGCCGTAGCAACACTTAAATTATATTTCACTGGCCCTCCCCCGGGTGATGATCTGACAAAAATCATCCGAGTAGTAATACAAGAAAAAGATACATTGGGGCTTTCGATCCCTGACTTGCAGATGCAGATTTTTGACTTTTTTCCAAGATCTGCCAAAGTATGAAGAGTTGAACAGTGTGGACTTTTTTTTTGGGTTTTAGGTGTTTACATATTACGGCAGATTGTATCTTGTATGCGATGTTGAGTAGACTTATAACTCTGTACTTTACGCACTTCAGGGAATCTCCTTTTTTTGGACCGGGCAAGGGATTCTGAGGGGCTATTCTGCAGGTTATCCTCCAGGTTATCCTCTCCTCACTTAAATCACAGCGTTGGTAGTATCAAAGATTAAAAAGTCATACAGATGATGCATTTAGAACAATAAAAAACACGGAAACTTTTGCTCACAAGCTTCATGATACGGGCGGACGGCTTACATGCACACATGAGAAACGAGATCCTAACATATGGCGGGCTGTGATACGACCCGCCATCAAACAATTTTTCTTGTATGCAGTGCGTCATTTGTATGACTTTAAAATCTTTCGTAGTATTCACTGTCGTCGCCAATATAGAATGATTTGTTCTGTCTAACAGCTAGAGATTGTTCGTCATCGTCGTTTACAATCTGGCTAAGTGGTTCTTCCATATTCTCAGCATCGACTGTGTCTCAACTAAAATATTTCCTTTCTTCCATGCTTTGACGTTTTTCGCTTTGGTAAAACTTACTAACATCTCTCTTTGTCTTCGAGAGGACACTTTCTTTCTCTTTTTTTCTTCTTTATGTTCTTTCCTTCATCTTCACCTGAAACTTTACCTTGTATGCCAAGTTTTTGGCTATGAGCATCTGTCGCTTGTTGGTATTGTATTAATTTAGAAGTTAAGGGATACGCGTTCTGGAAAGGCCTTGGCGGTATCTTGCGATTCCAGTCTTTTGCCTTTACATTTTTTCAGAGTAATTTTCATTTGGTGTTGCGTGGTGGATATCCGCATTCTCTCCTTGGCTGCAACAAGGTGGAAGGCCGAGTCTAAGTTAGCCCCTTGGATATTTAAAATATTTGTCTATCGCAATCTGAACAATTTGATTGTTCGTCCGTTGCTCTGGAGACTTCCATATCTCCCTATAGATATCGAGGTAAGGGAACCCCATACGGCTGAATATATCCTCTTATTAACTTTGCGTTAAATTTTCGTAGCCGATTTTAAAATCGTCGCTTATAATATTTGTCCGGGAGAAAGAAACAGTCTTTCGGAGTATCATCTTTTTCCTACGTCATAGCGTGAACACATATAAGGCTTATGTTGGCGAATTAGGCCTTGATACGGATTGTTGCAATGCGTAAGACATTATGCCTTAGCCCGGAACTCCTAATAAATCCACGTCCTCTACTTACTATAACTTGTACCGTAGTAGAAATCTAAGTTTTTCATCCTTCTTTTGCCGTCCCATCCCATCGTATTTCCTCGGTGGCAATAATGTCTGCTTTGTGTCGTCATTGTAGGCATAGTTGCTACAAAAAAAATCAGTGATTTATAAGGGTCTTGGTTGCTTCGTAATAATATTTTTTTACCTAAGTGTGTAGTTAATCCAAAGCACAACCTGGAGGGCGAGGACCATGTGTTGACCTGAGGACAGCATGCCTTCTGTTCCGTGCCAGTTTTTCTGAGCAGGCTTTTTCTAGTGTTCTGTAACAGATCGGGCAAAAATTAAAAATATCAAAATAATGGCTGAGTGGAGCAAATCGAGGCTAAAACCACTAAAAGTATGAACGAAGCAAGCCACACTTCCTATTGTTGAAAAACAAGATGCTGTCTGGTGGCCTGATTACTGAACTACTCACCCTCAACAGGTATTCATGTGAGTGAGTTCAAAGGCAGCCCGGTATAAGTGTTAAGCACAAGCGAAACGAGATGCTCCACCGGCATGCATGTGAAGCCAAAGACCTACCGGTGCAAGTTGAGCTGTAAAATCGAAGAATTGTAATGTAGCGCAAGCCACTCTTGACATTCTTGACTGACAGCATTGAATGCATAATCCTTATGCTACTTACTCTCATTGAGCGTGAAACCGCTAGTTCTAAGCCGTTTAACGTTATTGCATTATATGCCAAAAAAGTACTAATAATTGTTTTGATGATTTAACTTTTACATTACATGTCAACTTGTCGTACAGAATTGAAGTTAAATTGTAGGTCCCCTTCTTTGCTACAAAAATATATATAATTCCGCAGAAGGAGATGTCATGCTGAACACTCACTTTACGGCCTAGAGCTGTTCACCAAATAGCAATTTTGTTGTGGGCATTTTTGCTTCTGTTGTAACTATGAAATATCTGGCATTAAAGGGCCCGTCTTCTCTCTTCATTGTGGGTGCAAAGTTATTATTTTTGTCAGAAAGAAGAGGACGTCCTATTTTACATCGAATCCTAACTGCAAATTTGAGAAGTTTCTTATGGCAGTAATACTCTTTGGTGTTTGCAAGAGGTGGATCGGTGAAAAAAATTAGGACTTGTCACTGTCGGGATTTGAGCCAGGGACCTTGAGGTTGTTAGTCGAATGCACTAACTCTAGGCCACTCCACTATTTAATGAACAAGGTCGTATGATTTGTGATTTTAAATTCATAATTACAGTTTTTAGTTTCTTAACCAGGAGAGTATCTGGGGAGTACAATAAAACCTTTCAATATCCAATTCAAGTATGTACTTGTTCATGCATTGATTGTAATATAACCTGCATTTTTCCGTGGGCTGGTAGAAACCTTCATGGACACGATGAGCCTGTGCTTGAGGTAGTGTGAGATTTTTACTCAGTAAAACCACCACCTTTTTTTATTTGTATGGCAACTAAGTATGCGACTTATCCAGATATTTTTTTATAACGAGTAACGAATGTTTGATAGTTCCTGCTTTTTCCGGAATATATAGTGCGGTTATTATCGGGTCAATCCATGTTTTATTATTTATTTACCCACGGGAATACCCAAATCTCTGCGTAGATCCTCGTTCCTTATGTACCACGGCGCATAGACGAATGATCTTAACATTTTGTTTTCAAGAGTTTGTAAAATGTTTAGATTCGTTTCATTGGTATAACCCCATAGTTGTATACCATATCGGCTTGTTATCAAGGTTAAGCTTCGAATATTTTCCGAGAAACCAGTACAGATCTCTATATTTATTTTTTAGTTCTTCGCATTTATTTTTTACATGCGACTTCCATTTTAATTTTGCATCGAAAGTTACTCGAACCGTATTTAGAAATAAGGGAAAAACGTATGTCCGTTTATAAGAAACATCTACATGAATCGATTTTTTCTCGTTAAGTGCAATCCACCAGGATTTTGTCCATTCATTTACTTCGTTAAGACCTTTTTGTTATTTCATATTTGTTTTCTCTATTGTTGTGCCAACTACTTGTATAGATGTATCGCCAGCAAACTTTGCCACTATTGTATCGTTTTTTTTTGTGGGATATCACGTGTAAATAGGAGGTACAACAGTGGTCCAAGGACGCTTCCTTTGGGTACTCCTGACGTTATTTCTTTGAACTCTGAATATTCGTTTCCAGCTTTCACACAGAAGAGTCTTTGCTCAAGATACGACAGAATTAAATATAACTGTTAAGGCAGAACTTTTCTTAATTTGCATTGAAGGCATCTATGCCAAACCTCGTCAAAACCTTGCGACACGTCAAGAAATACCGCTGAGCAAATTTTCTTTTCTTCGAAAGCTTACTAAATTACATCAGTAATTCGATGTACTTGGTCCGCAGTTGAGTGTTTCCTTCTAAACCCAAATTGATGGTCAGCTAAGAGGCGTTTCTGATCAATAATGGGTGTAAGCAACCGAGTAATATTCTTTAAAAAACATTTGAAATCATTGGAATAAGTGAAATAGGTCTGAAAGATTTTATTTCATTCGGTGATTTTCCTAGTTTGAGAACCATAATCACTTCCGCGACTTTCCATTGTCTTAATATGTATTCTAATCTAATTGCCGCATTTACAGTGTAGAGAAGTTTAGTTAACGCTTTTCGAGGCAAACATTTGAAATATTTCTCCTGTAATCAAGTCATAACCTGGTGCCATTTTAGGTTTGAGTTTATGTATGACTTTTGTAAGTATAAATCGGTCTTTAAATATTTTTAAATCTATTAAATTTAAAAATTTTAGATCTCTTTTTTTTTGTCAAAAATAAATTCTCACACATACACAAATGATTGTATAAGTGATATTGAAGCCTGTTAAAGTGTAAATATATATATTTATGTACTAGCAATGACAAGTAGGCTCGTGGTCCAATAAATTTGCCATTAATTAGCATTAGGTATGTTGTTCTTTGGTTTCGAATGGAGAACTACAAAGCCAATATCCGATGACAATCAGTGTCGGTATTAAGTATCCAATAAATCTATTAACAGGCCGTGACAACTTAGCGCTTAAAAGTTATCTATTCTATTTGAATCACAAAAGAATCCACTACGGTACGTGATCGTCATCCCATAGTAGGTGTCATTCTCCTTTTATATGTGCGCTATCAATCACAATTCCCGCATTTTGGGGGCTCATCTCTCGCCCAGTAAGCTGAATCTATCAACACCTTATAATTCGTGGAAAGCATTCTCAACTCTAGGGTGGAATGCATAATGGGTTATAGAACATCGATATCATAATCGAAAAAAACAAATTAAACGGAAGGAAACGAAAGCTCGTATTGCAGCTGCACCTGCGCGACTACGCGACGGAAAGTGACCTGAGCTACCTTACATGACATGAAGAGTGGAGGGAGCCGCAGCGACAGAAACAAAAGCATGCGACTATTGTACAACCCGCAGTAGCAGCAAATAGGTGTGACAGCATAACCGTGTATGGAATCATCAAATAGTTGTTAGGTCGTCATTACCACAAACTAACATCCGGTGAAAAATTCGGACGAATTTCTCGTTAAATTACTTTTTAAACCGTGGATGGTGTGGGTCCTAGTGAAAATACATATTTGTAAATATGAAAATGGAAATTAACACGATTCCAAAGCCTTATAGTCAACAGGAACATTCAGATCGTATGATCGCATTTCGTATACATTGACTTTATTTTGATGAAATAAACATTAAAAGTTGGTGAACATTTTTGTTTATATTAATCTCGAACACCAACTGGCAAATGCTGAGAAAACAATAATAATTTAGTGAGTCTGTCAGCTGAGTCCCAAATTCAAAACGTGTTCATATGTATGCCATTTTTTTTATATCCACATCTTTTTTGGGTCTTTGCGCTCTACCATATTTCACGCCCAAATTTTTATTGGAATCTAGTTAACAGATTTAATTTATTTACAAAGATATTTATGACGGTAGTTTTAAAAAATGCTAGCCCCAACAAAAAATATTTCTTTCGAATCGAGTGGGTGTCATCTTGGTTAACGCATGCTAATTTTGTTTACTTCAGTGGTCTCGGTTTTGGTCGTTATTTGCATAGAAAAACACGAGAAGGTTTTGATTACTTTTAAGACTAATAGCAAATAAATTTCCTCGGGGGTTATTCTACGATTTTAGTAAATTTTGTACCGCCAATACTATTGAAAGGGGAAAAAATAATAATGACTTTAAGAGGAAAACATATTTATCTGCTGCTGTAAAATTATTTGCAAATATATTTAAATTTAATTTTTTAACAATTTTCGTTGGTTTCATGGGAAAAACATTCTGTGTGAAATTTACTTTTCCGTTGTAATGATGTTCCTAGCTAATTCGTGATAGGGAAATCTAGATCCGTCATATATGGTATTAAATTAATGCTTTAAGGATATTTTTTTTATGTACTGGTACTCGTTTTAGGTGTTGCGATTTTTAAATTCTTTAAGAGCTCGCCAACATGATGGTGGGTAGGTAGGTAGGGATTGCGGTTCAGAACCCAAGTAGAGCTGTAAGTAACTGAGTAAGTGTTCAATACGACTCGAAGTTCCGAGTCGTTACTTTCGCATGATTCGTTACTCGCATCACATTCGTTATTCGTATTTTTTGATTTCGTTACTCGAACTCCACACGCTTGCATTGTTCGGTTCGTAGAAGTACGCAGAAGATTTGATTAAATTCAACCCTTATTGTATGTGTGTCAGTCAGAGTGTAGGTACGTCGTACCAAAGAGTATAGAACTACATAGAGTGCGCATCTCATAATACGAATATTTTCTATGTGGGGTACTGATATTGAAATCCCAGTGTTCACATTGCTACCCCAAAATCAAACGACAGCCTTGCAGATGCATAAGATCTACGAAATTTCCCCTTCGCACTTACCGCCCGCGTCTGAAACGGCTACAAAATTTTTAGCTGTGATGCGGTACGATATATTTTTCTGATGAGTGATTCAACCGTTGAGAACGTATGAGTGGCTCCGTAGTGTGCTGACAGCTGATGCCGACGTACCTTATTCTCTAAGTACATGGTAAACGTAATTGATATGATTTCTATCAAAGTTACGAAAGTAAAGGTATCTTTGTAACGGGTAGTCAGTGAAAAAGTACCGAATCTATACGGGTACTCATTTTGTCGATACTTTTACAGCTATAAACCCAAGTAGCACTTATGTGCCTTTTTGTTACCACTACTCGTGTAACCTTTATTATGATTGTTTTCCAGCCAGTGAGGTTAAGAAAACGCATAAGGTCTTGTATCTGGTTTTTCTCTCAGTTGTGTGGCATTGGGGTTTGTATGGGATCCCTAGTTTGGCCGCATAGTCTCCAATTGGTCAGTGCCCCGTGACTATCGCCGTAATTCATGCTATATCTGGCAGATTATATTTAGTAGGTCGTTTGATCCCTTCGTATCGTAGAAAGGCCATATGTTTTTCGATATGACGCAATTCGTTAGCCATCTCCATTTGGAGCCGACCTTCTTCAGGAAGTATTAGAAGATTTGTCATTACCCGCACTTAACGGGATATGGACCCTTGCCACAAGTGAGGAGTGTAAAGCTGAGCCTTACCTGGCCAGCTCGTCTGCACTCTCGTTTCCTTCAATGTCACTGTGCTGTAAGAAACCTAGAGAAGTGTGACCCTGAAGCGTTCTCCCAGGTGGGCAAGTTCGTTCTGGCATTCCTGCACCAGCTTGAAGGATTAGTAGCCGAGTTGATGTCCTAAATGGCCGCTTCACTATCTATGAGGATAGCAATATTCTGCTTTTTCGTAGTGTCACGCCCCAGTAGCGTGTAAGCCTCTCATATAGCCAGTAGTTCCGCCTGGCAAACGATCGTGAAATCCGGTAGGAGGTATGATACTGATATTTTCCGTGATTCCGAGTAGACTCCGGACCCTACACCACAGTAGATCTTAGATCCTTACTTCTTCTTTCCTCTTCCACTGACCTCTAATAGGAAAGCCTACGGCGAAGCCTTTCTTGAAGCTTAGTGTAGGTGTGATATATTCTGTTGGAAACGTGACCATACCATTTGTCAACGACTCCAGGATATTACTGTGGCCATACGGCATTGCAGTTTATGATGCTTGCTGATGTTTTTTGACACTGCCATTGAATTGCTTAAATTGGACATTTGTTTTATTTTTTAGAAGATCTGTGTTTGATATTTTGTTGTTCACGTCGTTAGTAGGGTGTTTTCATAAACGTCTGCCTAGCTAAGATCTGCGTTAGACGTGTTCAAATAGTCAGATTTTTGATCGAACAGTCCCAGATGAAGTGCAGAAGATATGTTCATAAACGTCATAAGTTTCATTATTTTTTCATATTTTTTTGACTGCAGAAAGGGCAGGAGATAAATTAATTAAATTTTAGTTGAGAAAATAAAAGTTTGATTGGCAATTTTTTCATAAATTGTGTGTTTGCAGTAACGTTTATCTTTTATAAGGGAAGAAGAAGCTGCACCGTGGAACGTCGGGTTTCTCATGCATCCATTAAACCAAGCGCTAATATTGTTTGGTGCTTGTTTTTTCATATGAATTTTGGCTAAAACGCCAGTTTTCAACAAAAAAAAACAACAAAAAGTTAACAAAAATTAGTTTATTGCTTAAATTTTGCTCACTTCGGCTACGAACAGATGTCGAAGACCATCGAAGAGAACTGATGTGTGGCTGTCAAAAACAGATGCAAGAAAAGTAACCCATCGCAATGAAACGTAGACTGCCGATGTGCTTTGCGCTTTGTTGGGGGAATGTTCGAACAGCTGATCGGAACAATTACCATGAAGCAAAATTCTCCGTTTCGTATTATAATGGCGCTATAGTCAGGCTTTATAATTAGTCCAACGCGAAGTTTTGTTTTACCAGGTTTTTGTTACTTTATAGCTCGTAACGTTTATGGTAGCTTTCATAGCATTTAATTTTCCAAAAAAAACCTTTCGCTTAATACGATTAAGGATTCCTTTACCCGATTTCGATACGGGTCCTTGGTTAAGCACCATTAAGCAGAACTGGAATGACCAGGTTCTTATATATGATTTCAACAATAGGACAATTGTGACATTCCGTTCGATTCGGAAGAAGGTTGTGGCCCTAGTTTTAGCTCATGTGCATTTTTGTTGTTGTATGGAATGCCTTTAGTATGTGGCTATGTATTATGCAGGTTTATTCTTTGATAGACACATTGAGAGTAATGGTAATTGGTTTCACAATTCGCTATTGTAATCAAACCTGACATTACGATGATGGAGAAGTTAAAGAAGAAAGATAGTCTCGCGATCTAACCCGCCTGCAAACGCATATGGTGGGCTGAACTGATTAATCTAAAATATTTTATATGAGGTTTTTGGGTTAGTACCCATAGGTGTTTTGAATTTGTAACTTAAACGCTTTAACGATTTTGATAAAATTTAACACGACCATTAAAGTTAACCCAAATGTCTCTATACATGAACGACTTCACTGACATTCATCAAATTCAGATTAATTTGTTTCTTTTTGGTTATATCCTCAATATCAAGTGTACCTCCTATAACGGGTTATTTTTTAGGTGTCATTTCTTAAAAATCGAATAAAACACTCAAATTTGCATCAAATATTCAAATTCGATAAATAGGCCTTTGCCATTTAGGTTTTAAAGACAACTTCATGTAAATGTTATTCGCGGCTCCGTTTCAAATCGTCCATTCGGAAGGTCCAATTTTACCGTCACTTTTTTTTAGCATTTCGACCTTAAGTTTACGAATTGCAAGTGTTATGTTATCCTGTAAGGCTTCAATCGTGTTCGGCTTGTCCACATAGACTAACATCTTTACATAACCCCACAAGAAATAATCAAGATCGCATGATCTTGGCGGCAAACTAACAGGGCCATTTCGAGAGATAAGCTTCTCACAAAATTCATCCTTCAAAATTTCCATTATTTCGCGAGCTGAATGGTATGTGGCACCGTCTTGATGAAACCACATGCCCACCAAGTTCAACTCAGCCAACATTCTTTCTTTCTTAAGTGGCGCTACAGTCCGGAATGTACCTGGGCCTCAACCAACATGCCTTTTCAATTAGCCCGGTCCTTAGCTAACTGCCTATAGTGCCGCACTCCAAGTTGGTTGAGGTCCGTTTCTACTTGTGCGCGCCACTTAAGGCGAGGTCTTCCTCTACTGCGTCGTACATCTGGCTGAGAAACCATTCGTTAAACATGTCCTAGCCATATTAAGCGTCCAATGAGGAGTTTTTTGACAAGTAGCATGTCGCTGTACAGCTCGTTCTTGGTTGAATCTTCGTCTTCACAGCAAATCAACGCAAATGGGACCGAAGATTTTTCGAAGAATTTTCCTCTCAAATCAACCAAGGATTTCTTCATCCGCTTTTTAGACGTTGTGGTAAGCCATTCGGCTTCAATTCTTGCACAAGTTGAATTTTATTCAAATCGACAATCGTACAATTTTCCATGTGGTTGAGTTACACGTCCCCAACTGCTGAGAACGGCGACGAATTGACATTTCACGATCTTGATTAACATTGGACTCTACGTATGTAATATTCCCTTCGGTACGCACTTTACGCATGCGAGTCGATGGTTTTATGTCCAACAAAGTAAATTTGGTGATAAAAGCATAAATTATTGATTCATCAAGTCGATTATGACGACCATAATATGGTCGTAACAAACGGTGTACATTTTTATTAGGTACATGAAAATTATTGTGAACGACAATATTTGCAAAATTCGCAAACTTTCTGGAATACTCCGGCACACTTTCAATCGATGCTCTAAGTGTTAGTGATGGTATAACTGTGGTATTTCTGCTCGGTTTCAGAAATTATTGCTTTAGATATTGAATTGTTAATTTTTTGTTAGCACAGACCTTTCACTTCAAATTACAAAGTAAGAAGTACAAATGCGTTAAATTTGACGATCTTTGTGGTGAATTGCGTAGCTGTTCTTAAATATGATGCATCCTGAGAACTTTTTATCCAATCGGCTTACTTACGGTACTTCAAATGGTGCTAATGCGTTGTAACGTGATCGTTAAGTCGTTCATTGATGACGAATCGATGTGGCTAAATTATCGAACACATTCTTGACCAACGTTGTTTTGGGCTATATGTGCCGTATACGAGTGTTTTCACATCTTCCATTATCCCAGTTTGTGGATTTTTTGTTAAATAATTGTTTTCCAATTGCGTTTTCCATTAGTTAGACAATAATTTGTTAAATACTCGAAATGGGTTTTTTATTTTAATCTCATTTGGCAAATCTGAAACAAAAAATATGGCAACGTTAGCTTCATTCACATCGTCACATAGATCCATCTTATTGGAAAATTTGTTCAGTCATCTTAAATCCGGTAATTTCTAACACTGAATATAACGAACAAATAAAGCACATGCCAACTAAAGCTTACCAATTGAAAAAAAAACTTCTACATAGACCATTTGTCATCTACCGTGGCGCTTAGTCATGTAACTCATGGCGCCTTCAAGGCAAACAGATGAGCGCCAAAGAAGATGTGTCTAGCGATCGTTTAATATGATAATTAAACACAATCCAACCTGTTTCTAACAGCCCCTCATAGTCATAATCACAAAAAAAAACTTTCAACGCGCAAAACTATTCAATTATGCATATAATATCGTATTTTTTACGATCACAAAACTGTTCATTAATGAACATAAAATCAATCGTTACGTTACCTTGTTTATTTTTATTGTTTCTAGCTGATGAAAATCCGATTGGCACTACTCATGTCACGTCTAATATCTAACAATACACTTTGAAATCGAATCACAAACCTATGAAATACGGGTGGTTACATGTACCTAGTCTGTCGGCAGAGAAAAATTTAATTAATGTTAAAGCTGACTAATGGGGCTTCGATTAAATCGTGTGCTCCGTCTTAATAATAAATATCCAAGCTGAGTAATAAAATTTAGAGATTTCCTTTCCCTTTTCCATCTCCTCCGGTCCGAAACCACTTCTAGGAACGGACAGGTTATGTGCGCATCTGCAAATGAATCTTAAAATACAAAATGTTATCGTTGTTGTTGCTTTTTCAAAATACAAAATTTTGAATTTCAAATTTTTATTTGAAATTTCTTTTTCTTTTAATTTATTTCGTCTGTTTGAAGACCAACTGTAAAATTCGAGTTTACGTCAAATTTTAGGCGTTTATTTATACTTTTTTGGCGTAAGTTATGACAATGTTGTTGTTTGCTTCATCTATACAAATAATGTGCTGACAAGCTGAATATATTAATATAAATTGATTGCAAGAAAGGAAACACAAATGAGTAAGGATCCCTATGTAGATCTCGAATGATAAGCTACTGCACAGGCTGTCACGAGTGCACTAGACATTTTCATAGTTTATGAACAAATGGAGGAAGTTGTCCGGGTAACTCAGGTGTTCGGACATCCATTGTAAGGGTGTGTCGGTATGAATATCGATGCCATGCGTGCGAATACCAACTGAAAAGAAAAAGTGAGAAAAAAGAAGAAATTATTAGAAAAGACAAAAAAAAAAAAAAACGACCAGACCAGACATTTGTAATGTTGGAAGAAAGAAGCATAAATCTTATGGCTTTGAGGAGAAAAGGCAACGAGGCAATTCAGAAATTGATATTCTGGAAAAGTTTTGATTTATCTCGAGTGTTAGATACGTTGAGGAATTTTTGTTTCAGTTTTACTAGGTGGGCAGAGGACAAGGTGGACAAATTGTTCGGTGTCTACGGACGATGGGGACATGTACAGCTGCTAAGTGTTTTCGGATAACATATTTATTAGTATTTATGACTGAGGGTAGGTGTTGATTATTTCAAGGATTCGAGCAGCACTTTCTTGTATCTTTTGTTCCCCCCATTGAGTTATGACACTTTTAATACGTGTTGATAGTGTTTTGAAAATGAATTACTGATTTTATGTTATTATGTAAAACATGTTATTGGCTACTGTATTACGTGCAGGTTACGTTATGTAGCTGAAGGCTGAAGGAATATATTTTACAACAAGATTAAGTAAATTTTTTTCGAGCTTTTGCTTTGTAATATGTCAGTGTTTGGTGGTATCTACGGCATGAACTTGATAGTTAGCGATGAGTGATGGCGCTTAAATCATAAAGGGGAGCCTTTATTTCAAATTTCATAGCAAAACATTACATTCGTTTAAAAATGAAGAATTTTTTTGAGTTGTTCCAAGTAGAGACTGCGCCGTCTTTTATGTCGTTATTTATAACTTTGACATTTGTTAACCGATTTACTTGCATAGACATGTTTATTGAAATTCAGTTCAGTATAATTTAACCCATCAATCGCTTAGCACCGAAATAGTGACGCTGTACGTTGAAAAAATTATTCAGTTGTGTTAATTTAACGTGCATATTGTGGCCAACTAGCACCGTCTGACAACAATAGTCGTTTAGTGTCGAATTTGGTCGAACTTGCGCCAGTGGGAGATCGTCGACATGCAGTTCATCAACGCTCAATACGGTCTAACGAACTGGTCGTATCGCCACCCCACATTTTGGCGTCAGTGGAACCACCTTCCGACGCATTTGGATAAATGTCCACGTAGCTTGAAGTTCGACAAAAAATCGCTCTGATTTTTGGAAGCATAATTTGATGACCGACAAGATCCATTTTACACTCTCTGGCACCGCACCGTTAACCAGTAAAAATGTGCCTATTTGGGAAACGACAATATACAGATATATGAAATACCATTGCATGACCAAAAAGTTAATGTTTGCGCCATCATTTGGCCATTTTTCATTGCAGAAGGCGAAACAGTCAATGCCAATCGATATTGGTATGATGTTGTTAATTTATAATGTATGCCCAAAATTGTGTGAAAAAGGTCTGGACTATAACTTGTTTCAACAAGACTATGCGCTACGCTACGCTGCAAATCAAACAGCGCAGTTTCTGCAACGAATATTTCATGGACGTGTGCTGATAAAAAAGTCAAAATTGATAGGCCAACCATATTGAACCATCCGGACTTGTTTTTTATGGGTTTTTTGATAAGCAAAGTATAAGCCAGCATTTCTCAGATCATTGACAAGCTCTATGCAAACAGCCGTGCTTAAATCATGGATTTAACACAGCAAAAAAGGCACCTTTTGCTTTGTCCAATAGAGGCTAAGGGAGTACATTTAATAAAAAAAAAGCCTGATATGTGAAAATTGTTTTTTTTTTTTTTTAAAGTTATTCAATACATATCTACGTACAAATTTTTGCCGCAACAGGCTCGTTAGTAACCTGGGCCGAATTTTGTTACAACCATTCATGTGTGCGTGTGTAGTTCTTGCACGATTGAGGGACCTCCTGTTTTATAACGACTCCGGACGGCCAATTTGTGATAAGCTTTTCTTGACAATTGATACTATTCAGGTAATTTGTCAGATCATAAAGAGAGGAGGGCCAGTGAAAAATCTCTAAAGGGTTGCTACAGCTGGGATTCAAACCCAGACCTCCTGCGCGGCAGTTCGTCGCACTAACCATCGCACCACTAAGCCCGTCCTACGTATCTACGTACCGTCATTCATAAATAATGGCGGACCATATAATATTCTGCTACCGTCTGCCTTGTGCATTGGTTACAACTTACAAGTCCTGCATCCTTGAATGTTTTTACTTATCTTTTCTGAACATCTTTCCTAAAAAAGTTTCCCTACAATATTTTACTGTTTTTGGCCTGTTATAGGGCCGATTTCTGATCTGATATGTGCCTTGTAGAGGAGAAGAATTATTATGGTCCAATCTTTATGAATGGATTTCGACTTCGTATATATGTTTACCACAGGAACTTATGCAGCGGTCGAAACGTTGAACCAAATATTATAAAGTCATAAAGACGACGCATTGAGAACAAAAGAAAGAAACTTTTGCTGACCAGCTTCACGGTACGGGCGGGCGGTGTGCACGTGCACACATGATAAACGATATCCAATCATACAGCGGGCTGTGCCAGTACGACCCCCCATAGAACAATTTTCCTTGTATGCAGTGCGTCATCTATATGACTTTATGATCTTAGGTTGAATCCAATTTTCGACTCGGCCGCAGATTTTAACCGATACGGCCGCTATTTCCCGTTGAATATTGGTTCTGAGCTCCTCTAACGTCGCCAGCTTTGTTTGCATAGACCAATGATTTAATGTGGGCCCATAAAAAAAGTCTAGAGGCGTTAAACCAACCCGATCTGTGTAATTAATCGACGGTTTCTTTTTTCAAGGTAACACGTTCACTGAACTGAGACTTCAATAACTTGATTGTTGCACCCGCTGTGGCTTGTGTGTGTCATCGTCTTGTTGAAACAACATATCACTGATGTCCAATTCATGCAATTGTTCAAAGAAATAACGTTCCCACATGTCTCTGTAGCGAATACCATTTACCGCAACGTTACGGTAATTTTCATCGACGAAAATAAAAACGGCCCAACCGTACCAAATAGTGATTTTTCGCGGATGAAGTGCTGTTTCATGAAGCACATGAGGGTTATCACCTGTCCAGTAACGCATATTTTGCTTATTGACGAAGCCGTTAAAACAAATATGCGCTTCATCGCTGAAGATTATTTTGCGATGAAATTTTTAATTTTCTTCCATCATGTCCAACTCACAGCACAATTCAATAACGTACAAGGCAAAGGAACTTACGCGAAATTCGTCATAACATGGTCTGGGACAGGCCCAATTCTTGGGAACGCCGTGAAATTGACTGATTTGAATCATTTGCGACGGGCGTCTCTATGGCAGCAATATTTTTTACACATCGAGAAAAATGTAGTCTCACTTTATATATTTATCTTGACTGAAGAAAGACGAAACTCTCGACTTGTCTTTTTTTTGTAAGCTGTAAACTTAGTTTTAACCAAGCATTGAATCAAGTTGAACTAAAACATCTTTTCCACTTATTAAATGGAATTAACAATAGCCGCTCTGCAAAATTAAACATCATTTTGTACCCCTTAAATATCATTTATGTGGACCACACAAAAATTAATTGCGATTATCGAGTCTAATTGAAAATCTATCTGCAGTTACGCTATATACGAATATTTGAAGACATTTGTTATTAAACATCCTATACAGTCGCAAAAAGTTCGGGCAGTCTACATGTGCAAACTACGCAGTATTCAATTGTGTGTTTATCGTTACTTACTTTCTCTTTCTCGTAATGCACAATTTTGCATAAACTTTCACCCCTGCACAACCAGGAAAATATAAAAATATCAGTTTGCATGCGCAATCACAATACGGCGCATGCTGGCATGTGTGGTGTGTAAGCCCTATTAGTTCAGGGACTTTTGTATCTGTCAATTCCGCTGTTCAATGCTGAGGTCACAGTCTGCAAAAGTATGGATCTCACCAAAAGCTGATAAAGAAATCATTTGTGTTTTGGAAGAAAAGGCTTGGAAAAATAAGATTCAATGAAAATCTAAATGAACTGCTAACCGCAGTAAACGAATGACTCCAGGGGCTACAACAGTAATAATTATTCGTAAATTTACTTGTAACAAGTAAATTATGTGCACAAAACTTACAAGTTACAAGTAAATTCACAAATAATTATTAGTGTTGCAAGGGGTAATTTTTTAAGCGTAGTTTTTTTTTAAATGGAATAAAACACTCAAATGTGTATCAAATATTCAAACATTTTATTATAATCGATAAATAGGCTTAATGTAAATGTTGTTCGCGGCTCCGTTTCAAATGGTCAAATATTCATTTTGGCCTATGTTACACTAATTACGCTTGGTATGTTATCCTGTAAGGCTTCAATCGTGTTCGGCTTGTCCACATAGACTAACGACTTTACATAACCCCACAAGAAATAATCAAGTGGCGTTAAATCGCATGATCTTGGCGGCCAAATCAACAGGGTCATTTCGAGAGATAAGCTACTCACCAAATTCATCCTTCAACATTTCCATTGTGTTGCAAGCTGAATGGCACGTGGCACCGTCTTGATGAAGCCACATGCCAACCAAGTTCAACTTAGCCAACTAGGACAAAAAAAAAGGTATTATGGCTCGATATCGTTCGTCATTGACGGTAAAGTTTCTTCCACGGTCGTCTTTGAAGCAAAATGGAGCGATGATGTCACCAGCCCATAAACCACAACAAACTGGGTTTTTTCTTCGGGATGCATCGGTAATTCTTGTATGGCTGTTCATCACTCCAGATGCGACAGTTTTATTATTTACGTATCCGTTGAGCCAGAAATGAGGCTCATCGCTGAACACCACTTTTCGATAAAACAGCGGATTTGCTAATTGTTCATAGAGCACGAATTTTGATAATAAATTTCAATAATTTTCAATCGTTGCTCGTTTGTATAGAGCATACTGAAAACTTTTTACTTTGACAGATGACCTCCCTCTTTTCCGCGATTTATGGAAAAGTTGATGGATTATGCCATTCTGCAGAGCTTCGTGAGACATGTCCTTTAAAAAACATATCCTGAATCTATCACTGAACATGTTGCATGAGTAAATTATTTCCGTCTTAAGTTTTACTTTCAGAATAACCTCTGTATTTCGTCCGGAATAAAAAATGTCTCGTAAAGGAATATTTCAAAGGTAAAATGAAATCTACTACTAATCGAAACCCTTATCAGCTGAAGGGTTGCGATTAGTTTTTTGTATAAAATATTCTCGCACTCAAGGGGTTTTGAATACCCTTTCTGGGTTTAAGCACAGTGCGACTGTTAGTAACTAGTTAGTACTAACTTCAGGGAGTCACTATTTTTTGTGTTCATTTTTAATCGCAGAATAATGAACGAAAATTGGTGTGTATACTTATAGTCGACTAACCACGAAACTTCATTTGTTTTTCAAGAAATGGGTTCATGGTTTTTCGCTTGGAATGAACAGGGAACCTTTTACTCAACAGGCAAACATATTACCACTACAATGCGGGTAATATACATGCAACCAATAAACAGGAGGACAATCAGTTTCGAATATAAATGAGATTCGAAACTAAATACAGAGTAGAGCCCCAAATCTATATTTTACCTTAACATAGCGAATTATGAGATCCTTAGCTTATTATTGGAGTCTAACGACAGGTCTTCTAATTGATCCAATGTTGCATTGATGTTGAGACAAGATACACCGATTAATTATAAACACATGTCGCTTAAGCTTTTAGGTTTCAATTACATTGAATTTTATGGTAACATCCATCGTTGGGAGTGAACGCGTTGTGAATGCATGGAGTTATTAGACGATATATGAGCCACTGAGATTTTTTGATTCATTTTGTAAAAAAAAACTGAGTATAAGACAATTAGTGACACTTTTACATCGAAAAAAATATTTTTATTCGTCATGATGCTGACGAATCATATTTCAGCATGAACTAGGCTACAGGTCATGATGAAGTGAAGCCACTTGTAAAATTTATTATTGGCTGTATATTACAAGAACTGCAAAATACCCTGGATGACCTCAACAATTTTTAATAACTGGTGTCATACCCTGTTTGTTACGAAAGCAACCATTTTCCTTGTCCACAATGGAAAACCAATTTTGACTTCATGTTTTTGGACATTGCTAGCAGGTTTCCTTTAAAATGTTACAGTTATAGCACTAATTCAGACTATGGATAGTCATGCCATCTGGCTCACCAAACTTTTTTTTATAGAAAAAAATTGTTGCTATCTAGAAAATTAAAGTCTTTGCCACAAATAGCTTTCGTAACATGCTTAGGGTAGGTATTTATTAATGAAAAAACTTTTTTCCGACATTGGAGAGGCAAGGGAATACCAATAAATAGGACAAATAAGATGCTTCAATCATTCGAAAATGTTTGAAATCAACCTTTTGTTTGAAGAATGACGATTTTGAGGATGAAGACAAAAAATAACTGTTAGTATTTAGTCTAATGTATCCAAGTTAACCGCCGAGGATGTTATTGATCATCTGAACCGTATGAACATAAGAGTTAACGATTTATACGCAGATCGTTTATCTTTAAATATTTACAAAATAACGCAATAATGGAACGAATGTTGGCTTCCAAGTCACCTAAAGTTTCTGGTTTGTTGAAGTAGACGAGCGAACTCACATATCCTCAAAGAAAATAGTCCAATGGTGTAAAATCACACGATTTTCGATGACAATTGACAGGTCCATTCCGCGAAATTATGCGCTCATCGAGTGCGATGAACTGCCGCGCAGAAGGTCCGTCCTCTCGTGATGCACTGACAAATCATCCGAGTAGTATCAATTGTCATGGAAAGCTTATCTCAACTTAGCCGTTCGGATTCGGCATAAAACAGGAGGTCCCGCCATCGTGCTAAGAAGTAATCACGCACACATGAATGGTTGGGAGAAGAAAGCTAGGCCCTGGGTACTAACGAGCCTGTTGCGCATTAAATTTATTAATTTTTATTTATTTATCGAATGTTTCCACCAATAAATCGATTGTGACGTGCGCTGTGTGGCATGTAGCGCCGTCTTGTTGGAACCGCATCTCATCCACATTCATACCATCCAATTCGGGAATAAAATAGTCGATTATCATGGCTCTATACCGGTCTCCATTAACGATAACTGACTTTTCAGCATCATTTCGGAAGAAGTATGAAAATCAGCATCAAGATCAATCTCATTTTCGGCCCATACACCAAAACCACGACGCATTGCATGGTCTTGCGGCTTTGATTCTTGCACATGCTGGATCTTTGCGCAAAATCTTCCATAAAGTTGATGGACACAGCTTAAATTGCTGTGCGCGGTGGCGAATCGATTCATTCGGGTCGTCTTCAACATTTTGCTCTACAGCGGCAATTGTTTCTATCACATAGTGTAAACGTTGTGCGAAAACGATCCATGGTTTAAGGAATTGATTGCTCTGATGGACGATTATATTGACCATAAAATGGACGGAGCTTGCGGCAAACTTCGTGAACTGAACCATTATTTTAGAAATAAATTTACACGATTTGCAAGCTTTGTGCAATTGTCAACCTGTTCATGGTGACATGGCATACCAAACTGAACATAAATGACATTAGAGTTGCCCGATTTGACTTCTTTTCTGTGCTGCAAACCTTAAAATCTTAACTCTTAAAAAATTACAGGTTAGTTTTATGAAATAGGCCCCAGGTGTAACGTAATTTTTTAATAGTACATGTCTTTCCAATTTCTATATCTATTAAACGCACGTAAACAAATCGCAGTTGTGATAGATATATTTGATCCAAAATATGTGAACACAAAATGGTGAGAAATATTGTTGTAACTGAAAAATAATAAACAAACGACATTAGTTTCAATACTAGGGTAATGTAACACAAAGCAAATCTATTTTCTTTAAATGCTTACGTAACCAAATCATCTATTTAAGTTTTTTTTTAAAGTGTGCCCACTAAAACATTTTGTCGTCCGACGTCCGCCACTATTCTTAACATTCGCAAATATACATTTGAAATACCCTTCAGTTCCAAAAACAAAACTATCTCATTCCCATCCAAGTGTTAAAATATTAAGTGCCTTTGTCTAATCAAAAGAAGTCTACAATAAAATTTTATGCTGCTAATGAACATAAAATTCTTAAAGCCAATTTAACCAATTAAATACGAATCTCTTTGATTTCCATTTAAATTGTAAATTATTTTTAATATCGAATTAGTTAGACAAGGCCGTCAGTAATATGCGTGAAATATTATTTCCATTGGAAATGTTGAAGGCGCCTTAATTCACATAACAGATAACCCACATTAATTATCGGACCATTCAGTAACGAACAAAAAAATATACATATGTATATTTATAGCGAAGCCGCTAATACTTTTTAACACTAAGTGACATTCGAAATTTCTCGAGACGTTTTGTCGCCATAAAATATGTATTCACCATGTGGTCTATTTTTAAAATCCACCACGAGTCACTCTCGAAGTTGGCGCCGTCAACCAATGGAAAAAAAAAAATTAAAACGCAAAAAACACACATATTTCTACATAATGGAAGATTTCTGATGTTAAAAATATAAAAATTAAAATAGCGAACATATATAATTGAGCTGAGTTTGGGAATTGGGGTTTTTTGTGGTGGGGTGTGACGTAAATGCAATTTCATAGACATTTTGTTAATCTGAGGTTTAAATTCTTAGAAATGAATAACGTGATGGTTTCATTTGATGTTGTCTTTGTTGTTGTTGTTGTTTTTGTTGAAAGTATTTAATATATTTTGTTGAATGCGTCAGCGACGAGAATGACTTATTTTTATAGCATGTTGCTAGATAGCGTTTCTTCTTTTTAATTTTGTAATCATTACACACATCTTACAAGTTAATTGTTCCTGAGTAATTGAATTAATGTTTTGACGTGTAATTTTTGTTGTTATTACATTAACTCACGTAGAATGATAATCTTGGCACTCGCTGATACGTATGTTTTGAATGTCTAATAACATACCGAATACATTTACGATTACCGAGCTCTGACTGCAGCTCCTGGAATGGGGTTATAAAACAAACGGAAGAAAGCTGATCGGCCTTATGGAAACAAAATTGTTTACCCGATCCAAATAGGCGTACCTATTGATGCACCGTTTTCATGAAACATATAGAAAAACTTATTAGAAGGCTAAAATCAACCTTACATACCCAACAATTGGGCTTGGTTAAAATCTTTACGAAAACATTTTGTTGGCTGTTTATCAATTTTTTTACTGTTCCACAAAACACAACGTTTTTCTAAGGCATATGCTATGGGATAAGGTATACAAATCGTTTTTTTTTAAGGAAATCACCCCAACAAGTTTGTGTGGGTTAAAATGATTTATAGGAGAAATGTAAAAATTAAGCATCTTTTCCTTAAAATATGTACCGACAAGCGCTTCCTACTGACAATTCGTGTTGTTGGACACTGCCACGTTAAGCTTAGTGCCAAAAAATAGAAAATACATTTTTTTGGAGCAACAGGGTCGTTTGTACCCAGACCGAGCTTTCTCACAACCGGCGAATGTGAGATAATCATTTCTTGGCAATTGATACTACTCGGATGATTTGTCAGATCATCACGAGAGGAGGGCCAGTGAAAAATCATTTAGGTTTTGCTACAGCTGGAAATCAAAACCAGGACTTCTGTGCGGCAGTTCATCGCACTAACCATCGCGCCACTGATATAAAAGAAAACGAAAAAGCGGACTACCTAACTACACTAGGATCGGTACGCTGCGCTTCTCTAAAAAGATGACGCAATACTAGTACGTGAAAGCACTTACTTACTCACTTAAGTGGCGCTACAGTCTGAAATCAACCTCGACCTTCTCCAACATGCCTCTCCATTTAGCGGTCCTTAGCTAACTGCCTCCAGTTGCGCACTTCAAGTTGGTTGAGGTCAGTTTCTACTTTTGCGCCCCACTTAAGGCGAGGTCTTCCTTTACTGCGTGATGTCTGGATGGGACGTCGAAGACTCTGCGAGCCGGAGTATTGCTGTCCATTCGTTCTACATGTCCTAGCCATCTTAAACGTCCAATGCGAAGTTTTTTAAATCTCTGGTAAAATATTCGTCACCATAGCCCGTCAACGCAAACGGAACCGAAGATTTTTCGAAAAATTCTCCTCTCTAATCGACCAAGGATCTCGTCATTATTCCATGCTCCAGCGCCGTAGAGCAGGACTGGGATGATCATGCTCTTAGTAGTTCAAGTGAGGGCTTTACTAATGATTTGCCTTATTAGTCCTGTTACCAGACGTGTTGTCGTGTAGGCAATATCCGACAATACTGCTAAAAATGTGTTCTCTTCCTACCTTTGCATTAAAATCACCCAGCACGATTTTAACATCGTACTTCGGTAGTCGCTCATAGGTTTTGTCAAAGAGCTCGTAGAACAAACCTTAGCTATTTCATCTTTTTCCGCCGTTGGGGCGTAAGCTTATTTGCACTTATGTTGGCGAATTCGACCTTGATGCGGATTGTTACGTTTTGGGAACATAAGACTTCTTGCCTAAGTTTGACACTTTGAACAAATCCGCATCTGAATAATCGCTGTTTCTGCTCACCATAACACGTCCCGTAGTAGATGTCACAATTTGTCATCCTCTTTTTTCACCGGCTCATCCCATCATATGGCCTGGATGGCAGTAATGTCTGCTTTGTAGCAGTTTAGCGCTTCCGCTAGCTGTTCGCTTGCACCTCTTGTTTAATGTTCTCACATTCCAGGTACGTTAAAGCATACCAAAGGTTTTTGGCCGGTTATTAAAACATCAAATTAGACAAGTTAGCCCCTTTATAAATCATCGATTTCAATAGCAATAACAGGTCCATCCATGTCGGGTAAGCACTCTAGTTAAATGATGTTAAGCAGCATGGATCATTTATGAAGGAAATTTACCGACAATGTTGGCAAGTGGATATATAGATATACACTTGCTGTGTCACTGCACTACAAAGATCTATAGGATCTGGTAGAAACTCCTATTTTTCAGATCACCCGCTTTTGCATAGGATCGGGCTGGAGCCCATAACATAACCTCACTTAAGTACTATTATACACTATCACCACAATAGTGTGTGAAAAAAAAACATCGTAGGATTACCTTCTGCCTATAACAATCTTTTACCGCTATTATAACAGCAAATGGGCAAAAAAAATTGGTTCTTCAAACATTCAACCGTAATACTCCTAAACCCTTTAGCTAATTACAAGAAAAAAATCCAACGTTAGTTTGACGCCTTCTCCGAGCGTCACCAACCCATAAAACCTAACCTAACCACCGGGAAAAACCTACCTCATCCCACTTGAAGTACGTACTTCAACTTGATTGAGGTCGTTAGCTTAGTTAGCAAATGAGAAGCTGGCTAATTGGAAAGGCATGTTGGTTGAGGCTCAGACTTAAGCGCCACTTAAGTGAGTAAGTAAGTGCAGCTATATCCACCCCTGTTCCTTCATGTCTTCAGCAATTAAAGGGATGCTCTTCTATGATATACCTATACCCTGCTTGCGAAATATAACTTTGAAACGCTAGCACTACTCGAAGACAATCTACCATCAACCCAAGATAATCGCACAACTGGTAAGTTTTGATTAAACCAAATCACCAAATGTCAATATACAATCATTTCAATCATTCAGTCTTCCACTATATCATTATGATTTCAACTTCAAAAATACCCACCCATATCATCCAAACACCTGACTTGAAATATCCATTCAAATGTCTTCCCCTATCCCACAAATTTCCACTTGATATTGGCAAATCCTTTTATGTTGCAGTATTAAAATATTTTTTTTTTAGTTATTGCGATTATATTGTCAGTTAAACATTCAATAAATATCAACAAGGTGTTTTTTTTGTTTACTATTTAAGTATACGAAATGGCGTATCCGCCATGACAGGACGTTATCAGGGGCTCGTAATCAGAGCAAAATAATTTAACAACCTTATTTTTATTCGGTGCGGGGCTTATAAATTCGGTAATCATTTCAGCTGATGTCATGTTCTTAAAAATATCAAGAGCTCACTGTTATTAATAATGATGACGCTATATAGATATGGACAGGCGTTGACAAGATTAGCTGCATAGCGCCACAAACCATAAAAAAAATTGTCACACACGAGTGGTAAATAACTCAGAAAACATTTCGTACGCTATCGCTTTTGGATAATCTTTGAACGAAAGGTGACTTAAAGTTTGTGTGTATGTTTATTTTAGTTTGGCGAAATATTTCTCGTCCAGGGGGAGTTACTCTGGCTAATAACAGTGAAAATAGAAACGAAATAAAATTTATTGACTCAATCGAAAGTGAACAGAAACGGAAATTACTTAAAGTGGAATGCAATTGATTGTAATATGTTTGAGACCTGAACGTGAAACAGGCACACATATCTCGGATTGTTCGGAATTGTGTTTGATTAATCAAACAAATACCCATGACAGATTTAATCTGAGATTATCAAGTTAAGGACTTTGGGAGTACTCTCATGGGCTATATGCGATGGCACTACACAATGGTCGCGACCTCATAAATTATCGCTAAATCACACTGCATGTATTATCCCAATTATCAATTTATCTTCTTTAAGGCAAAAAGCTAAATTTCATCTATTGAGCTTTTTTTATTTCTGCGGAGAAGTCAGCATGTTTAATAACTCTTGCACAGACTTTATAGAAGATGAAATGGTAGAAGGCTCATAAAATTTTTCCGGGACGTGTGTACATGTGACAGTTGAAAAGATATTTTGGTAGGTATATGTATAGAGCTTGTGACTTAAGGCTTTTAGCTGCCGTGAATACTTATATTGTTTTGCGATGATCTACCACGAAAATGGTTTCGGTAAGATTCCCAGTTGTGAGGCTACGGTAAGGAAACCTTATAGATTCCCGTAGATTGCACATAATGCGTTTCCATAGGACTTCTTACAGGTAATATTGCTGGAGGGGAAATAGTTTCGCTTCGCAAACGTCAAACAGAATCCTGTCGAGATAAACACGGAAAGATCTTTCTGCAAACACAGTCAATGCTGAGAATAGGTATGGAAGAACCTCTTCTGAAGACTGTTAAACGGCGATGACAAACAATTTTCCACTGTCAGGCAGAACGAACCTTAATATTGGTGAAAACTAATCTGCCACCCATCCAAAGTGAAGATAGCAATATCTAATCTTAAGATTTACAAGGTTATCGGAATCGACGGCTTTTCTGTCGAGCTATGTGGAGCTAGTAGAGAAGATTTTTCCGAAGAATGGAACCTCAGAATCGTTTACAGGATCCATGAAAATTGAGACCCTCCTAACTGAGCCAACTAAAGAGGCAAAAGTCTCCCTAACATCATCTACAAAATCACATCTGATTAATATGTGGATGTGAAAGATATAACTTTGAGGGATTTTGTCTACCTCGGCACCGCTATTAACTCTGACATAAACATCAGAAATAAAAAATTACTTGCCAATCGTTGTTTCTTTGGGCTACGAAGACAATTCAGTAGTAAAGTACGTGATATTTACAAGCCGCCTGATAAACAACCTAAACACCTAATGAATCGTGCTACCAGAAAAGGTATGGACTATCATTACTTTATAATAGGAGCATCTCTTTATGTGACGGGCTCAGTGGAGCGATGGTTTGTCAGATGAATGATTTTTTGCTAGACCTCTCGCGATGATCTGACAATTCATTAGAGTGCTGTCAATTGTCTAAAAAAGCTCATATCAACCAAAGATACAGATGACGCACTGCATAGAAGAAAAATTGTTCAATGGCGGGTCGTGCTGTCACAGCCCGTGCACAAGTACGACATGTTTGGATCTCGTTTCTCATGTGTGCACACCGCCCGCCCGTATCAGGAAGCTGGTGAGCAAAATTTTAGGGTTTTTTGTTCCCAATGCGTCATCTGTAGATATGACTTTATAATCTTTGTCCAAACAATTCGGATTAAAACAGGAGATCGGGCCATTCGGCAAAAAAATACACCTGGATTCTGGAAGTTAAATCCTGGGTACTAATGATCTTGTTGCGTCAAAAAAAAAAGTTTTTTATCTTTAAGTGTAGCACGTCAATTGATCGATGCCATCGAAGTCTCGGCGACAGCTTCAACTATGGCAGGAATATTGTTAGACAAACTACGAAAGGTACGTTCCGTTTGCAGCTTAATCAATTTGAATACACTTACATACTTTTTGCATTGCAGGATCTAGCAAAGCGATAAACCCAGCCCATTAGATAGCTTGCGCACAACGTCGCCATAGCGATATTTGAGGCGTATTGCGGTTTGTTGTGATTATGGTTTTTCGATATTAAATTTTCTTAAAATATCCAAAATTCCAAAAGTTCTTAGCAACAAAATAGCTGCGGGGAGTTGAATAAATTGATTACCATTGCTTCAACAAGCAAATTATCAGGGTGGATCGATTGCTTGTATTTGTTTTGTTATTAAAGGATAAAGTGAACGGGTGATCTTTCGTGTCGCAATCAATTAGACCTGGTGTTGTGTATGCTCTGCTTTCAACCAAAGAAAGATGTCCCACCTTTCTACCCTGACGTTGTATTCAGCCACCCAGTGTAGCGTTATTAAATTAAAGACTGGAGGATTCAAAATTGGAACATTAGCAAAGTTTGTAACACGATGTCTTTACTTTTCTATACTTGTTATACTGAAGAAGTAAACTCCTATATAAAAGGAGGGTTCCTTCGTAAAAAGTGAAAATTTGTCAAATTCTGATTTCTGACTACTTTTATCGTTTATAATTGATAAGTAAACACTGTAACTAAACACAGGAATCAGATTTAATGATGGCTTTTGTGATATAGTGTTGGGATGGTAAAATTTGTCACATGAAGTGGCTGCTCGAGATAGGGGTGCACACTCAGAAAAGCGAGGTCCGCCGTGGTACCACGTGGATCTGTCAAATTTTCCTAAATATTCGTTTCCGAGCTGACTATAAATGCGGAGAAGGTTTCCAACATTAACATTAGTCAGCTAACTTAGATTGATAAAGAAGTAGTCTCCTAGATAGAGTTTTATTTTTTTGGAGAGAGCTAGACAAAAGCAAAAAAGTTGAGGAATGCAATCCTAAAGAGGCCTAGTCTTTTGCATGTATGCCTAGAGTGTAGTATCCTGTAAACACACCGATGATGGTACTGATGTTTGATCTGCAGAGATTGTATTGATTATCACTTGACCAGAGTTTCCTTGATATTAGACACGTTGTGCCGTTTATTCATCTGTGGTTTGCTTTCATGAAAGTGCCCAATCTGGCAAGCTCATCCGCCTGGGATGTCTCTGTGACCAGCACCCAAAAGAGGATTATGATAGTCGGAATTCGCGTGAATAAGATGGATCCCAAGGATTTGATTGCAACCCACTGAAGATGCTAATATTAATATTACATAACACCTCAGCCAGGACAATGCTTCTTTCATTTTATTTTTGTCGGGGGCTGGTTGAAATCTGAATAGACACGATGAGCACGTGCCTAAAGTAGTGTAAGACTTTAACTCACTAAGACCACCACCCTTTTTGTATTTGTATTGCAACTAAGTATGCGACTTATCCAGACATTTTTTATCACGAGAAATGTATGTTTGGCAGGTAACTTTCCTTTGAGAGTTCCTGCTTTTTCCGCAATTTATATCCCGGTTTGTTGTTATCGGGCCAAAATTAAGGGTTTAGCTCTTTGAAGACGCCGCAATAAATTTATTTCGTCAAGAATTTGGAGGAACGTTATGTTAACGTGTCCCAATAAACGTGTTTTATGTTTGCGTGGAAAACATTCCATCGTTAACTGCGGCAATACACAGATCTCTGCGTAGATCTTCCTTCCAAGACTACGGCGCATTGACCAATGATCTTAACATTTTGTTTTCAAAAGTTAAGAACGTATAGATTCGTTTCACTGGTACAACCCCATAGTTTTATACCATATGTCCAGACCGGCTTTAGCACTTTCTTGTATAACAACTAGTAGCTTGTTATTAAGGTTATGCTTCGAATATTTTTCAGTACAGTTCTCTGCATATATTTTTGAGTTCTTCGCATTTCTTTTTTACAAGCGATTTCCATTTTAATTTTGCATCGAGTGTCATTCCGAGGTATTTCGCTTCATTTGCAAAAATGACTCGAAAAGTATTAAGAAATACAGGCAAATTGTTTGTCCGTTTAAACGAAAATATACAGAAATCGATTTGTTCTCGTTAAGTGCAATCCGCCAAGATTTTGTCCATTCATTAACCTCATTGAGAGCGTTTTGTAATTTTTTATTTATTTCCTAATTTGTTGTGCCAACTGCACGTCAGCAAACGTGGCAACTATTTTATCGTTTGTTTGTGGGATACCACGAGTGAATAGGAGGGACAAGAATGGTCCAAGGACGCTTCCTTGGGATACTCCTGCCAATATTTCTTTGAACTCTGAATATTCCTTTCCAAGTTTCACACTTCGATTCTATAAAGAAAAAGAAGTCAGCGGGAGTCGATGGTATATCCAAACTTTTACTGCGACACTTACACCCTGAAGCTGTGGAAATTTACGCCACACTGTTCAACAACGCGCTGAATAATGCATATTATCCAGAGCGGTGGAAGACGGCAGTCGTTCATCCTCTCCCGAAAGATGGAAAGGACAACTCCAATCCGGCGAATTATCGGTCGATAAGTCTCCTTCCGAGTATCAGAAAGGTTTTCGAAAAGATTCTCAATCGAGCTCTGTTTAATTGATCTGAGGACAATAATATTATACCAGAAAACCAGTTTGGTTTTAAGGCTTGACGTGACTGTATTCATGCCGCCTCCAAACTCGTCTCTGATATACAATGGAACAGAGCCAAAAAACAGTGCACGGGTGCATGTCTGGTTGATTTAGAGAAGGCTGTCTCTATCTAAAACTGACCAGACTTGGCCTAAGTAAACCACTGCTACATATGCTTACTACCAAATTTTTCATTACAAATGGTCTGCAACAGGGAGCGGTATACTCGCCGATTCTCTTCAGTATTTACACCAGTGATATGATAGGTAGTCTTAGTCAGGCAATTGCGTATGCGGACGATCTTATTGAGTAAAGAACAGCCCCTTCTGTCGAAGTCATTCGAACTCTTTTGCAGAGATATTGTGATGGCTGAAAGTTGAAAATCAACTTTCAGAAATCGGAAACTATCCTGTTTAGGACTGCGTTGCCTAGGGCCTCTGGGGATACGCGACAGTACTGGCGAAAGCTGGTGATCGTTGGACCAAACGTCTTGACAGCAGGGTGAAAGTGATTTGCTACGTGGCCCTCATTAGGCCGATTATTGCCTATGGGTGCCCGGTGTGGTTCAACGTTGCCCCATCTGAAATGGAAAAGATACGGGTGTTTGAGAGGCAGTGTCTGAAGAGCTGCCTTGGACTTCACAGAACACCAGTATCTCACTACACAAAATACTATTCCAACCATGTCCTATACAACGGGGCCAACAACAGACAGAATAGACAATTTTCTGGTAAAACTCATTCGGTTTCACGCAGCAAGAGCAATGGCTTCGAACAATAGTCTCATCTTTGGGGCCTTCTACCACAATGATGAATATTTTAAGAGTGCGCGTTTAAGCGGCTTTATTCCGCCCGAAGCTTTCCTATATTTGGATAGTCGAGGGCTGATACACGATAGACCGGCGGTTCCGCTAATCTAATACGTCTTCCGACGAACTGTGGATAGGCGGCTCCTGTACGACGATACGTCGTCGCTCAGGGCGGAGAAGATTGTGTCCGTTTGGGACATTCGGTTTCACGCAGCAAGAGCAATGGCTTCGAACAATAGTCTCATCTTTGGGCCTTCTACCACAATGATGAATATTTTAAGAGTGCGCGTTTAAGCGGCTTTATTCCGCCCGAAGCTTTCCTATATTTGGATAGTCGAGGGCTGATACGTCTTCCGACGAACTGTGGATAGGCGGCTCCTGTACGACCGAGACGTCGTCGCTCAGGACGGAGAAGATTGTGTCCGATTGGGACGATTGCAACAGGAGAACCTGTTGTGGTGGTTAACGTCGTTAAAGTTAGTTGAGTATTGAAATTATATGGCCGACTTACATAGGTTTTAGGTTTATGGTTAAGGTGGTCGTGGTGGCACAAAAAAAAAAAAACAAAAAAAAATACAAAAAAAAATGGTTACTGTTGCTGTTCTAGTTCTTAAGTTTTTTTTTAAGTAGATGCAATTAGACGGGCTCAGTGGCGCGATGGCTAGTGCGATGAACTGCCGCGCAGAAGGTCTGGGTTCGATTCCCAACCGTAGCAACACCTAAATGATTTTTCACTGGCCCTCCTCTCGTGATGATCTGACAAATCATCCGAGTAGTATTAATTGTCATGAAAAGCTTGTCTCAACTAAGCCGTTCGGAGTCGGCATAAAACAGGAGGTCCCGCCATCGTGCTGTGCTAAGAAGTACACACGCACACATGAATGGTTGTGAGAAGAAAGCTAGGCCCTGGGTACTAACGAGCCTGTTGCGCCATAAATTTATTTTATTTATTTTTAGATGCAATTAGTTTTAAGTAGTTAGTTTAAAGTTAAAGTTAGTCGATAAGTAGTTTTAATTAGCATGTAAGTTTAAATAAAATAAAAAAAGACAAGGTACCACGTTTTTTTTTTAAATGTTTCTTGGTATACATTATGTTACTATTAGATTTACATATTATATAATAGGCCGAAAGGCATTAGAATTAAGTTGTTATCATTTTATTTAGGACGCCCGTATAGAGCCAGGAAGTTAGTTAAGTAGTTGATAAGTAGGCTAGTTTTTCATGAATTTTTGTGTAGCATGTAAGTAAGTTTTAAGATGTTAAATAAAAAACAACGAGTGGCGTGTGCACGACTGGTTCGTACGCAATTTTCTCTTTCACAGAGAGTTAATTTGACGTTTGTAACGATTTGGCCAATAATCACAATAATATTAATTTTGATTAATGATGCTAGAATGATAAAAATAATGTCGATATGAGATTATACGAACGCTTATTCCGTAAATGAAAGTTATCGGTGTTAATGTGAATAATAATTATTTTCCATTATTGGCCAAATTTGAAAATTGCGTTTACCTTATATAAATTTGTTGGCCAACATGGCTAACATGGTAATAACATGGCTAAAGCAAAAAAAAAGTGCCTAGAATTATGACCAAACAAACACTGGATACGAAGTTTGAAGAAAATCGGTCAAGTCGTTTCTATTTATAGGAAAGTTAAAAAAAAAGTCGGCCAAGGACGCCTCCTTCGGGTACCTCTGCAAATATTTCTTTGAACTCTGAATATTTGTTTCCAAGTTTCACACGGAACAGTCTTTGCTCAAGATACGAGACAAGGATTTTATATAATTTTTCAGGCAGGACTTGTCTTAATTTGTATTGAAGGCTTGTATGCCAGACCTTGTCAAAAGCTTGCGACAGGTCAAGAGATACGGCTGAGCAAATTTTCTTTTCTCTGAAAGCTTTCTCAAGTACGTCTGTAATTCGATGTACTTGGTCCACCGTCGAATGTGTACTTGTAAGCCCAAATTGGTGGTAGGGTAAAAGACGTTTCTGATCAATTATGGGGTGTAAGCGGCCGAGTAATATCCTTTCAAAAACTTTTGAAATTATTGGAAGAAGTGATATAGGCCGGTATGATTTTATTTTATTTAATGATTTTGCTGGTTTTAGAACCATATTCACTTTCCCGATTTTCTACTGTTTTGGTATGTACTCTAAACTAATTGCCGCATTAATAATAAAGAGAAGCTTAAGTAAGTTTCTGAATTTTCCGTTTAAGTCGGCAAAACTTGCATATCTTACTATGTATGTTATTATTGGTTGTAGTCTCGAATACAGTAACGTTTTCATGTTGCGGTGGACCATCAAATGGCTTAAATGTTTCCTCGAGTCAATGGAAATGAATCTCCTGGTGAATAATTTGCTTTCTGATCAATTATGGGGTGTAAGCGGCCGAGTAATATCCTTTCAAAAACTTTTGAAATTATTGGAAGAAGTGATATAGGCCGGTATGATTTTATTTTATTTGATGATTTTGCTGGTTTTAGAACCATATTCACTTTCCCGATTTTCTACTGTTTTGGTATGTACTCTAAACTAATTGCCGCATTAATAATAAAGAGAAGCTTAAGTAAGTTTCTGAATTTTCCGTTTAAGTCGGCAAAACTTGCATATCTTACTATGTATGTTATTATTGGTTGTAGTCTCGAATACAGTAACGTTTTCATGTTGAGGTGGACCATCAAATGGCTTAAATGTTCCCTCGAGTCAATGGAAATGAATCTCCTGGTGAATAATTTGCTTTCTTTTTTAATTTTCATTTAACAAAATGTATTCTGTGAAAAATACTTATTTTTCAAATCGATTACTGTGTTTTTCTAATTTTTGGGTGAAATATCTGTTTTTATTCCGAAAAACAGATACGATCGTTACACATAATCCATACTCAACACATTGTTTTTCGTAACAAATTTAAATATTTAAGAAATTTAAGTTATTGCGATTGATTTTAACAAAATACCCCTATTTAGTTTTACATAAAAAATAAATGACACATCTGCTAGCAGTTCCGTTCAGCAACTTACTTGCTTTCGGCATTTCGAAATACCCACTTTGTGAAAGGTCGTTTTATTATAAATTCAATTGTGTTTCAGACTTTTAATCGCCTTATTGGTTCGACTTTTAACACTTCGGACATCATCACGTGTTAAGGTGACCTTAAAACGTCGAAGGCCATTCTACACAACACGTGAGCAAGATCCCTTTGACATTTTTTCTTGTTGATAACTTTCCTCTGATATTGTGTCAATTAGATTGTTTGCTTCGCATCCCCCAATATAAATATAAACCGCTTATTGGCAATTGCCAAAACGTTGACATTTAATGTTGTGATGTGTTCTAAAATGTTGCGAGATGTTTACCTTATATAAATTGTTATGAAACGAAAATTCGTATCTAGAACGTGACTTTGCAAACACGTGCAGTGCACTTAAGCTGTCTTGCGGCGATGTCAACTTTCCCTTAGAATTATTTTCGAATCAATGCAAAATGGGTTTGCAATTTTCCGATTTTTAGCAAACAATTGGGTATTTACATCGATTGACGTCAGAGCCGATATAGGGAGGGAAAGCTATTTAGGAAATAGGGGCTTGGCTGGCCGACAACCAAGAAGTTCACTCGACATAAAATAGAAAATACCTAGCGAGTGTGTAATGCGCTCAACTTCTGGTGTTGTTGTAATTTTTGTTTGTATTTACAGACATATAGATAAAATTGTTGTCCTAAAATAGCAGCTACCTGTGGTAGTGGATGTTGTATTTAAAACTAAAAAATAAACCTACACATTCATCTGATTAGATAGATGGCACAATGAACAAACAAACTTGTAACTTTTCAGCGAGATAGTGTTGTTGTTGTGGTTGGAAAACAAAGAACCTCAGAGATGCTTCTCTGATCTGCAGTAATGATTTATTTTAAACAAATAACGTGATGTGCGTTTGTACACGTTTGAGCTGATATACAGCGGAAAAGGCAGAGGTTATGCTTTAGCGCCAACGTAATTAAGTGGTGGTGCGCAATTGCATGGATGGAGATATAAATATGTTCACACGTAATTGAGAATTGGTTTATTTTCGTAAAGCGTTTTATGATTTTAATTTAAGCACGAAGTCGTTGTTATAAAATCAAATGACATGACGGTTGATATTAGCTAATGGATACTGATTGTAAAATATGAGTAGTTCCGGGGAATGAAAAAAGTCAGGTGATAATATGTTAGATGAGAAAAAATTATTAACTTGTATGTTAATTTCTATTAAATTGGTTGGTTCGCCTCGCATCATTTGTTGACAAAATGTGATTCTTGAAAATAACTCCCTATTAGCCAATACGGATAGTTTCTTTTCTTTTATGTTACTAGATTTCACAGGCGTTGGTTGTTTGTTGCAAACCGAAAATAGAAACTGAGCGGCTCTAACTTTAGCAAAGTCTTGCTGTTTTAATGTTGGCTACAGATCAATAGTGCTTTTTGCTTGTTCGTAATATACAAATATAATTTTCGTGAAAATAAATGAACTTAAGATATTTATCGAGTCTTAGGCGGCTCTCCCACTGAGGCAACAAGCAATGAGCAATACGCTACTTTAATATCAACCTATTCTCACATTGAAGCAACAGTGTTGGCAGAAATTACATCCCTTCTGTTATGTTATGGTCCCTTCATACATACAAAGATTATTTTCAAACATATTTCCCAAAATTAAACAAAGCGTAGTAAACGTAGTGTCACTACTCGCAAATATTGATATTACGACGCGATATTTATCGCATTTTAACATGTGCTGTGTTTCGATATTGTTGCTGCAGTCAGCAACATTTTTTTGTTTAATGTGAGACCTCAATGTGAAATACTTGTTAGCTATTACCTATAATACCTATTAGCGGAGATCCGCCTAATAAGTCCGGAAATTCTATACGCCTGGTGATCTATGCACGCATCTGAAGGCTAAACTGCTGGGCGCATTTACTTCAAATTTGATATACGAGGTTCTTGGGTTCAAATCCAGATGTTTTTTTTTGGAATTTGCATTGAAAATATTTTTTTTTGGAATTTGCATTATACGGCCTAAACTAATGGCACCTACCGTACAACGGTTTTGGTAAAACCGAAATTATCAAAACCGCCTTTAACAATTTCGATTAAACTTAACAAGATAATTAAGGGTTGGTTTATTCACTACTGTTCAGAGTCAACTGGGAAGTTGATTTCAACTAAAGAGCTTAACGGCAAGTTGAAAACAATTTTTTTCACTAGTTCAACTCTCGCTTCGAAAGTTCAAATTCGCCAGTTGGAGTAATTGCTGTTTCAAAAAATTCCTTGGAATGTTTGTGACTGATGACACAAATATGTAAGTCTCAACTTTTAATTTGACTGTTTTTCAAAAGCAGTTACGTTTAAAAAAAAAAACGAGTGGTGGGTGCATTTTAATTATTGATGCTAAAAATACACGAACGTTTATTCTAACGTTTAAAGCAATCGGTGTCTATGTGAAAAAATAATGATTTTTCGTTATCGGCCAAAAGTGAAAATTGCGTTTAGGGATACTTGGGCCAAACTAATTTTTTTTTGGAGTTGTTGCAAGCAGTAATAGTAGTACATATATAAATATGAAACTGAAGTTTATATTTTAGAGGGCGAGGGAGAGAGCCGTGCTAGTTTGAATGCGAACGAGCTGCAATTCCAAATGCCGTACGAACGGTCAACGCAATTTCAGATCCTAATCTGCGACTTGCGGAATAGATTTTTAACAGCGTTTGTGACATGAAGGAAATGCATTGAAAGGTACCTCGTATTTTTGTAGCCATAAGAATGAAATGCCCGAAAATGCACATCTTCATATTTTTTTAAGCCCGACATATTGACAATACCTGCTAACGAGTGACGATATCGTTTAATTCACACCGGACACCGTCTGAACGATTTCTGAAAATTTCCGAATCAGTACCACCAATTAATGGAGAGAATTTGGCATTACCGTAAAAATCATGTTCTTCCAGCAATCGTTCCGTTTGCGTTTCGGGCATACCCCAATGAAATCTGAGTGCATGATATCGTAAAACGATTAATAATTGCGTAACTGGCCGTAGTAAACGCTATCTACCAACAAGTAAAACAACAATTAATTCGAACCAATGCGCAATGTACAGTACCGTCTCTTACCGTAGTTAAAGAATCCATTATTGATGTCGCCTATTTCGAGAGATGAAAACGGAAGATTAAGTCACTATTGTCCCATTTGTTGAATTCAACACGTTTCGGCAACACGTAGAAGCACCTTGTACTGCCGTCTTCAAACAGACCAATTTTCTCCGTCTTCGTCATCTTCGCTGCTCGTAGAAGATGATGGCCAATTCTCCCAGAAATGTTTTTATTTATTAATCGTATTGCAATTTTAATATATAAAACATAATACAATTGTTTTTTATGTCCGATATCAATAGCCAACAACTATAGTCAGTATAGTACAAGAAAAAAACGCCAATTTTGTTCAACTTCGAGTGCATAAAACGGCCCTATAAAATCTAAGTACCCAGTTTTTCCAAACAACTCGAATAACAGATTTTTGTATTTAGGCTAACATTGAAAATCATTCATTTCGCGTGAACTACAGGGTGTGCCCTATTTATTGTCATTATGTAAGCATTGAATTACTTTGAGTTTTATCAACGAATTGTCTTGAGTATCTAGACATGTCAACTTAGTAAAATTTAACCATGAATCGCTTCACACCAAAACATCGCGCTGTAATAGTGATGCTTTACGGAGAAAATAGTCGCTAAGTTGTGTTAACTCAACGTGCATATCGTCGAAAATATCGTTGCCAACAGCACAGTCTGACGAATAGTGTCCGTCGTTTGGGGTCGCATTTTGTGAATACGGGATAGTGAAATAACGTGGATCTGTCGTTCATTAACGTTCATTCAACTGGTTGAAGAGGTAAGCGTGTTGTCCGTGTTGTCGAGAACCCACATGTGTCGTATCGTCACCATACTCAGCATTATGAACCCAGGTTGATGGATGATTTGCATTTGTTTCCGTATGAAGCGCAATTGACTCCAAGAATATTGCCGACAGACCGTCCACGTCGCTTTGATTACGGCCATACATTCGAGCGACTGATTTTTGGAAGCAATTTTTGATGACCGATGAGACCCATTTCACAATTTAACAAGAAAAATTACCGCATATAAAGAATGGAGAATCAACACGAGATCCATGAAACACCATTGCATGGCCAAAAATTGACTGTATTGGCCATTCTTCTTCTGATTTGATCCCCCCCGGACTTCTTTTTATGGGGTTATTTAAAAAGCCAAGTGTACGCCATCAAGCGCCAGACCATTGCGCTCAATGCTAACATTCGTGCCAAAACCATCACTATTCCGCCTGAAATACAAGAAAAAGAGCAGGAAAACGCTGCAGATAGGGTGCATTTTGATTTGCTCAATATATATCTCTTGATTGAGGTATATAGTCTCAAAAAATTATAAAGGACCAAATTAAAAAAAAAAAAAAAAAAACATGTCAACAAGCCATATGATCGACCGCAATCGATACGCTGAGTTTCTCCTGCTCCTGCAGGCAAGACACGCCTGCTTTGACATAGAATGCGAAAAGATGCTAGTAGCCGACTTAAAGGTGCTCCTTAAAAAAGTGTTGAGAGTCAGCAGATGAATGTTTTACTTGAATCGTGCCTTACATCGTGCATTACAAACATACCCAGTCTTATTTTAGACCATTTACTTTCGATAACGAATTACTCAGACGTTTGTTACAATTTAAATTAAACGTACGATGGCATTCCCCATGAGTATTTAAATTTATGTGACGTTAATTTGTTTTTTTTTTTAACAAAAGAAGCTCGTTCATAAAATGTCAACTTTATTCAAATATTCCTGAATAATCCATTTATGAGTAGGTATACCCACACATTTATTTACCGCTGGCGTCTTACCATTAACGACTTCGGTCGAACATTATGAAACTCGTTGCATGTGCCAATGTTTGTTTAAATTTATTTTCAAAACAATTATTCGAATTTGTGAAACTGGCTGACTAATTGAGAACACAAAACAAGTTCTCACGAATACAGGGTGCATCACGATAAAATAAATAAGCCGATATGCGCCAGAGAGGCGTTAATTCAGATTAATTAGACACAGTGTCGGCGCTTCGATTCAGCTTCTAATTTCAGGGCCGCCGGTATATTGTACAACTTGAATCCTGTAATATTGAGCTGAATGTATAATTGGTCAGAACAGAACTGCATGCAAAAAAACAATTAGAAGGAATATTGTACCACAGTATGCATGATCCCTATTGGTTTTTTAAATGGTTATCTAATATGGGGAGCTGATTATATTTTATAATCTTTGGATTTATTTTCACTTTTGGGTGACTGTACGAGATAACTTAAAACAGCGCTAATTGATTTCAAAAGTCGTTGGGTAATTTGAGGTTTTTTTTTACGAAATTCCGTAAGATTACAATTTCATATCAGAGGGCATTGTATACCATCTCTACATGACGAGGATTGGATATGTGTTTTTTGGACATTTGTTCAGGAATGCATTTGTTTGCTTGAAAGGGTCCTGGTCTTCTTAGAAGGAGAGGTGGTCGATGGTCGATTTGTAGTATCCATTGGCAGAGATATGATTGTTTACCATTGCAAATTAAGCAACCAGTTATTTTTTTTTGGCCCAGTTCCGATCTTTTAGAAATTCAATTTTGTTTTTTCTTATGGTTGAGAGACAGCCATTTTTTCCCATATCCCTCTTAAAACACCAGATTCGGCTGAAATCGTTAGTTAATATGTGCAAGAATTTAAGGAATGCCTCTCTTGAGTATCACGTGATGAATGTCATTATTAGTATAGTGTCATCACCAACTTACAATTCTTAGAAGGGGTACATAAGTACCCCAACCAGACTTACTTATTCATTGAACGTTTACTGTCAATAAAGTCAAGGTGGAAGAGGATAGAATTAAACCGCCCTATTTGAAAATGTTTCGCGTTCTGTACTTCTACCTTTAATCCCGCTAAATGGAAGATAGCTAAAACAGTTCCGATTTCTGAAGACTTTAAGCTAATAAGCTTGGGTATCCTACAGTGGCCTAGTGGTTAGTGCGTTGGACTCCTAAGAGTGTGGTCCCTGATTCAAATCCCGAAAGTCACAACAACTAAGTTTTTTCTGTGCTCCACCACTTGCGAAAATCTGACAAATATCATATATGCCATTTGGATTCGGCGTTAAAACAGGATGTCCTCTTCTTTGTGGCAAAAATAATTACTTCGCACACACAAATGAAGGAAAAAGTTAGGTTTGACGACCTGTATGGGCCAGATATATAATTATTTAGGCACTTTTCAATTTCCTCATTTGTTTTAAACGTATTTCAAAGCATATTACATTACGGAGTCAGTGCTGCGACGGTTAGTGCGACGAACTGCCGCGCAGAAGGTCTGTGTTCGATTCACAGCTGTAGTAACACATAAATGATATTTCACTGGCCCTTCTCTCGTGATGATCTGACAAATCATCCGAGTAATATCAATTGTCAAAAAAAGCTTTCGTCCGGAGTCGTCATAAAGCATGAGGTCCCACCACTGTGCAAGAAGTACACACGCACACATGAATTGTGGTGAGAAAGCTCGGCCTTGGGTACTACCGAGCCTTTTCCGCCGAAAATTTGCATTTTTTTGTATAACAAATACCTCAGGTAGGTTAGGTTACAGAGGCTGTAAGTGATGCGCATGCACAATCACACCATAAAGGGGCATTGTGGTACCACATGGATCTGTCGACTTTTCTTGTATTCAATCGCCTAATTGAACCATTCAAAGCTCACTTTATAGAGAAGGATGTTTCTGAAACCGATACTAGCCAGCTCACCTAGACTATCAAAGAAGTAGATTCCCAGAAGGAGTTTTATTTTTTCGGAGAGAGCTGGACAAGAGCAGAAATGATGAGGAATACTCCTCTTCTTCGTCCAACCAGCTTCAACAGAAGTAATTGCTGATGAGGCCTAGCCTTTTGCATGTAGGCCTATAGGTCAGTGTCCTGTAAGGACACCAATTTTGATGCTGACTTTTTATCTATTCAGCATTTTCAAGCTGATGGAGCGCTTCTAATTATAGTTTTGCCAGAGTTGCCTGGATATTTGACACGTTGTGTTGCTTATCCATCTGCAGTTTGCTTTCGTGATCGCATCCATATAACTGGCCAATATTGGATGTGAACTACACCTAAACGCAAGTTGAACCATGCAAAGATATACAATCGAGCAACGCGTTAAAGTTATTCAGGCTTATTATGAAAATGGGCGTTCAAATCAAAATGCATATCATGCACTTCGTGACTACAATCGGAAAAATCGTGCAAATCTTCAGTGATGAGGAACATTTTCACCTCAGTGGATTCGTCAATAAGCAGAATTTCCGCGATTAAGCGAATGATAATCCAAGATTGATTGTCGAAAAACCAATGCACCCACAAAGAGAGACTATTTGGTGCGGTTTATGGGCTGGCGGCATCATCGGGCCGTATTTTTTTTTCCAAAATGAGGCCGGTCGGGCAGTTACTGCGAATGGTGTTCGCTATCGTGACCATACCAATATTATCATAATAAAAAGAAATAACAATCATTTCTTAAGTAATTTGTGTTTTATTCAAAATCAACATCGGCCCTTAAAATTTAACCACCCTTTACATATCCACAAGCGATATAATATCTGTGGCCCGGCACCCAGAAGAGATATATGGTGAAATGCTCTGCCATCTCATATAGAGATAGTCGGCATTCGTGGGCTGTTTTCGAGTTCAACGAGATGGGTTCCATAGATTTGATTGCCGCTTGGCTGTCACTGAAGATGTTTGGCTGTCACTGAAGATGGTTTATATACTGCGGGGATATTAAATTCCATTTCAGCCAGTACAAGGCTTTTCGCCATAATTTCCGCCTGGAAAACTCTACAATGATCGGGAAGTCGAAAGAATATGCTTGGATTAAGCATCTCGGAATAGAGGAATACAGTTTTCAAAAGAAATGTGGTTGTGCCATTGACTTGAAATATGCAATCGATACATTGAGTTAATCGATTGACAACAATAAGTTGACCTTTTTGGTCTGGTCGACTTTAGGCGTTGGCGATGACCTGAGAAATGTTTCGAGTAATGAAAATAAAAAAAAGAGATAAATATCTGGCTTAAACAGCCCATATAGGGCTTTCAAACCAAGCTTCTCCATTCATTGTATGTGCAAAGTTACATTTTTTGTCACAAATAGAGTTGTATCAACTGCAATAAAAAGTTTATCACAAATCAGAATTGAAGTGCATAAAAGTGGAGGTCCCGGCATCGTGCACACATTAATAATTGTGACAAAAATCTAGGTCCTCGGTCCTAACGAGCCAGATAATGTCTATATCATGAAGGAATCATCATAGACTAGAGTGGCTGCTTGCCGTTTGCAAGCACATTTGGACCACCTTTGGTTCATTGTGTGAAGCCATCATAAGCCAAGGATCAAACTGGAACGTGTGCTTTATATATGAGTTGACATTTTGGGTGCGATGGGTCCGGCTTTTTCCTGACATATATATTTGTATTAGCGGAAGTACAAACCGGATCGCTCGGATCTCAAGTATACCTGGGCATTTGACCATTTTTCTTGTTGTTTGCTAAAACGAAGACTTATTACATCAATATGGACAATTCTTCTCTTACTTTAAATCTCTAAGCATTAGGTACTACAACGACAGATGCTCAGACGTGATAGCGAAATCAAAGTTATGACATTTTAATGACCTAAGAAACAGGCGGCTGCAGCAGCGTCCACCAAATAATGTCCCGAAGAAGACGAAATAACAACTAATTTACAGAACAAGATGAAACAATGTAATGAATTTGTGGGAGACGTATTTTCAGTTCAACTAATATTCCATTGCAGCAATCCCAAGACAACTCACATTAGAACACACCATTCCAATGTCCAAATCACCGCTATACAGTCCGCTTTATTCTTAAAATGTGTTTTTCCCGGACGCCAAAGGCTAGCAGGGTCCTTAGCAAATTGTTATGTTAAAAAAATACTCATTGTTAGTTTTTTGGTTTAAAAAAAATTGGGGAAAACCTTTTGATAGAAGAAATCTATAATCTAACCCAATATAACTTAATCTTACATAATCTTATCCTAATCCTAAGGTCTGTGCTCGACATCTTGTTCCTAGTTCTCCGATAATCAGCAATCATGAATGGAAATCAGCCTTTAACCCGATCATCGACTAACCATAAATCACAGATTAGGAAACGGTCCGACTATCTTAGAATCAGCTACAAAACCACTTTAGGCTACGCGTACAGTAGTGCGAGGAAGCGATGCGAAAAGCGTTTGAGTGCGAGAAAACTGTTCGCATGTATTCTTATGCACAGTGTAGCGATTTTGTATGCGACAAATAAGAGCTTCTCGCAAACTTCTCGCATGCTTCTCGCGAACAAACTCTTGACCACTTTTTCAAGGGATTTGTGCGAAAAGTTTTTGTTTTGACGTTTAAAGAAAAAATCAAACAGGTCATTTCAGTCCCTTTATAAATAATGTTGTCGCATCTAATTATAGCACCTCGAATCGCTTGTCGCATCGCTTCTCGTATTGCATCGCTTTTCGCACTACTGTACGCCTTATCCATCGATATATATTCCGACTGTAACTTTTATTAATGTTTTTTTTTATCCTTTTCAGGTACACTTAAGTGGGATCTATGGTCATCCTTAGATCCCGAGCGATGTGGCTCATTGCCACCTCAGCGGGTACGTGAACAATCAAAACGATCGTTTCTGGGGCAACGAAAATCCACGAGTAATGCACGAGTAGCCATTACACCCGCTCAAAGTTACTGCATGGTGCACTGTTCACGCTGGAGGAGTCATCGGGCCATTTTTTTTTTTTCGAGAACACCGCTGGTCAATCGACAACAGTGGACGGTTCGCGCTAAAGGGGTATGCTAACTGAGTTTTTTGCCTCAATTGGACGAAATAGGACAGGAGGACATGTGGTTCCAACAGGACGGAGCAACGGCACACACTGGGCGTGCCACAGCCGATATTCTGAAGGCGAAACAAAATCGGATGACTTCTTTTGGCCCACCTTGTAGATAGTCTGCGTTTTCTTATCCGAAACCAGGGTAAATCCCTCACTTTTTACTTTTGGCACGATAGTGGAAAGTCCATTTGTATGCCTAATCAGAACGGCTGAGATTAGATTTTCTTGACGCTTGATACTACATGAAGGATTTATCGTGAGAGCGCCAATGTAAAACATTTTGGTTTTGCTACGAATGGGAAGCAATGACCAGTGATGGCAGAACACAAACTCATCCAATCACAACAAATCTCTTTGGACGCAATTGAAACGATCTAAGCACATCGATTTTAAAAGCGGTAAATGTATAATCGGTCAAAACTCATTTTAAGCACTCTAATTGAGGTTTAGTAGCATGCAGGCAGCATGCCTGACGTTGAAAATTACATTTTACACAATCACTGCCTGCAGTGAACAACATCCTTAGCAAACACTACTTTGATGACAATCAAGAGCTGTCTAATGTCCTAATAGTCCATACCGAATACCAAATCACCAGCCATTATCTCATCGGTGACTTGTAGGATATCATTTTCTGTTTTCTTTATAGGTAGTTAACTTGGAGAGTTAACAGCAGATTATCAGAAGAACTTAGCAAAATCATCCTAGCAATTGAACGGGCTACAAGGTATCCTGCTGAAGTTACAGTGAAATAATCCCCACGGAAATAAGCCCAATGAGGCTTCTTTTCCAAATAAAAGGAAAAAGCCACACGGGGCTTACTTTTTGAAATGGAAATAAGCCCCGCCACGAAAAAATCATTAACCATCGCTAGTGTTATTGCCATTTGAAATTGGAATTCTATTCAAGTTTGGTGCATGCAAAGCTTGAATGTGAGTGTGGGCATGCTGCAACCCCCTGCTTTGGCTTACTGTTAGATTCCGGATGTCTGCTAGTTTGAATGCGTTATAAGGAAATAAATCAAACAAGCAAAATATATTGACAGCCACGCGACTTATTTCCATTTCCAAAAAAAAAAAAGAAATAAGAAAATATGTTGGGAATTAAGTTCATCGACACGACACAGGGCTTTTACTTCGGAACAAGCAAAAACGAAACGAACTTGCATTCGTCGCACCATATTTTATGTCAGTATGTGAATATTGTATAACTTTAAAAAAAAAAAAAAAAAAAAACAATTTCCATATATGAGGTATATTTACTTAATTTATTATTACCGCAGGTCCAAACAGTCACTTTTTGGTCATGCAATGGTATTTTATGAATCTCGTGTGGATTCTCCGTTCCCCAAATGTGGCACCAAGTGTGCGAAATTGACCACGTCGGTCGCCATAATTTGCTTCCAAAAGTAAGCTTCAGTATCAAAACATTCGAGCAACTCTCTAGCCGTAATCTAAGTGTACGATTTCCCACTGCCCCGCGTTCACCAAATTTCGACACCAAGCGACTAATAGTGTTGTCAAACGGTGCTTGTTAGTTACGATGATCTTTTCAACGAGTTCACACACCTGAACGACTAATTTCAATTTACAGCGTCACTTTTTCGGCGAACCCAAAATTGTCAGAGTTGACGTTTCAAAAACATGTCTACTAAAGGCTATCGGTTTATAAATGTCAAAGATATTCAATGTTTACTTACCGACATAAAATATGGCCCCATATAATCTACAGAATTTCAAGAGCTGGGTCAGTAAACATGTGCAGACATAACTTCGGGGGTGTTATTTCAGCGTTAAACGTTTGCATCACATAGAAAATTACATTAAATAAATAAATAACATAATTAAAATCCTATGAGACTGCCTGGGAGTCCTTTTATATCTGCGAATACAATCTGCGATTCTGCTCTAAGTTTCGTAATGAAGGCGAATATTTGCCTCCGAAAAAGGAGTTCTTTTATCTGGCAACGTTTTTGAATTTCTAAATGTGTTACATAGAGCCAAATAAAAATTCCAAAGGACGTTATTTTACCCCAGCCTGTATGAGAATAATGACAGTTCTCAAAAATGTTTTAATAGCCTCTATTTATTGTCTACTGAGGGAGGAATGGCGACGTAATGCATATAGCATTCGAAGATATAAACCAGTGGAACTGATATTCAACAATCCTCTTGGTATTTCATCAGAATTAAAGCAAACAGTTATCTCTGTGAAGAGTATAAAAATCTTCTAAAAGCAAATGGATAACTACCAGTAGTTTCAGAAGTAATTGACTAGATAGGATATTTAAACTTATATATGGTGTTATCCACCCTTATACGCTTCAGGAGCTCTGAATTTCGTTAGAAAGTCATGTCTATTCGAAATCCCTTTTCATTCCGATTTTTATTTGACTCTATGTACCACATTTGGAAATTGAAAAACCGCCAGTATGGAAAGACGATAACTAAAGTCCCTCGGCGATCTGATCACCTGAGAACATTGCGAGAGTGAAAGTTTAATCAAGCAACCTAGTTAGTTCTTCCCTTGAAATGGTTAAGGATGGAAACCATACAACTTGCCAATTTTGAAGTAAGTCTTCGAACGCTATTTAAATTCTCTGAGACATACTTAAGTGGCGCACAGTCCGGAACGAACCTGGGCCTCAACCAACATGCCTCTCAAATTCGCTCGGTCCTTAGCCAACTGCCTCCAGTTGGGCACTTCAAGTTGGTTGAGGTCGGTTTCTACTTGTGCGCGCCACTTAAGGCGATTTCTTCCTCTACTGCGTCCGACATCTGATTGCGAATCAAAGACTCTGCGAGACGGAGTTTTGCTGCCCATTCGTTTTACATGTCCTAATCATCGTAAACGTCCAATGCGGGGTTTTTTGACCAGGGGCATGTCGCTGTACAGCTCACATAGTTCCTGTTTGAATCTTCGACCCCATAGCCCGTCAACGCAAAAGAAACGAAGATTTTTTGAAGAATTTTACTATCGAAATGAATAAGGATTTCTTCAACCATTTTTTTTTTTGATACGGTCCATGCTTCAGCACCGTAGATTAGGGCTGGGATGTTTAGGGTCTTATATAAGATCACTTTAGTAGTTAGTTCGAGTTAGGCTTAACTATTTTGCCCTAGCGAGATATCCGTCGGAGTGGACAATTTTCCGCAACGCATCATCGGAACAAAAATCACTTCACAACAATTCGTAAATAATTTCCGAGAAGAATTTGTGTCGGAGGAAATCGGAAAGAGAATTGCACTTAGCTGTCAAAAATTGCACGAAAAATGCACCTAAACGTTCTTCAACGCAATTCGCAAGGATGCGTTATAAAATGTTGGAGAAATATTCCGAAAAGCTTTTCGGAAGAATAACTCGAAGCTAAAATCGTCCGAATCGTACAAAATCGGAGGATTTTCCGCTCCGTCGGATACCTCGCTTCCTCCTTTTACTCCTCGTTCTTAGCCCGAAGAAATAGCGATTGGCAAGATTAGTTCTTCGTTTAATTTCTGACGAGATGTTGTTGTCAGAGAAGAGCGGAGCCTATGTAGACAAAGACCCATACTACCTCAATGTTATATCTAATAATGGTGACGTTCTGTCGATGTTTTGTGTCCTTTCGTGTTGATAGCGTACCGGATTTTAGTTTTCCCAGGTTAACTTTGCTGATGCACTACTATCATTGGTCAATGGAGTATTTTTAGTCACGTGCCACAGTCGATTGACAAATGAGAACAGTGCATCGGCAAAGTTAACTTAGGAAATCTGAAATCCGGAATGCGGCCAATGTCAGACGCTTATCGAAAAAAATTCGAGATACAATTGTTTTTCAGTGATGAATCCGATTTTCACTTGAGTGGATGCGTCAGCAAACAGAACATGCGGTACTTGGTTGACTCCATTCATCGAGAGTTGCATATAAAGACAGCGTGGTACAGAATTTCCTTAGCGATGATTGTTGGTCCTGTTGTTTTTTTTTTAAATCATGTGACAATGAATTCAGACCAGTATGTGAACACGTATGAGTTATTGTATTTTTCAGGACTTGGCGAATTAGGTTTAAGGGCTGGTTCCAGAGTAACAACTCACATTTAATAGGCATCGATGGCTGTTTTGAGGTAACACTTTCCTGAGCGCCTCTTCTCAATAAGGGGCGTCTTGCGATTTGTTTGTGAGTTACTTTTAAAACTACGTGTTTATGTCAACCAACCAAGGACCTCACAAGACTTACAGACCAACCTACATATCCGCTTCTTTGCTGGTAACGCATCATTGCTGGGTTTTTTTTTCCGTAAAGGTTTTGTATCATTCGGACACATGACATGACATGACATACATACATGACAGTCACTTGAAATTTGCTTCTTCAGTGTATGGAGTATTATATGGTTGTACGGTGTATATGGTTTTTTAACCCTTCCCAACAAAACAATAGATTTGACCTGATTCATAAAACTGATTTAATTGCGTGAAAAAATGTTATGTTGCCCCACTGTGTAGGTATAAATAAAATGTAGTGATTTGAAAAATACTTATATCCGGACACAAGGCCTCTTGAAAATATTTATAGATAATTTTAAAAATGAATGATGACTAACGTTATTCATGCAGTTACGTGCTATTTTCACTATTTTCAACCAAAAACTGTGTAGATACCCCTTGTCTCTCTGAAAACTCCGTAAAAACCAGTCAATTCCGCTTTTTGTTTTTCGAAAACGTTTTCGACACAGCTTTGTGTCCGTGATTTATTACAAATTTCTACCCCTATCTGTCTGTGTCGGCTAAAATTAGCGACTAACAACATTACCCCTACCAACCGATGTACCTATCTAGTTGCTATGTAAATGGACAATACTGATCGTCACCAGTTTTAGGAAATCAAGCCATAATTGCCGGCTATTTTACGGTCAATACTCGTTCCCCTCCGGTCTATCTACATTTCTCCACTTGGGCATCCAATTCCAACTCCCACTAGTCATTACGACGACAATCAGAACAACAAACAACGAGAGTCAGTTTTTTTTTTTTGTTTTTTTTGAATGAACACCTTCTAGAACTCTGCCAACACTATCAGCAGCACCGACAATCACACCACCACACACCGGATACCTGCCTTAGAGTACGAGTCGAGTAGCATAGAAGCGTCAAGGAGAGAGGACGCACACAGCGGGGTGACCCCACGGCACCAACACACAAGTTTCAATCGACTACGACCATTTACCTGACAGAATTTAACACGTGATCCGTTTGTGCTGAATAAGCGGGAGAAGCAATGAAACCGAAGCAATAAATTTCCAAACTGGTGCCGTCATGTCTGGCATGGTTTGTGCGACTCGATTCGGTGCGATCCGATATTGGGGTTAGAGAGCTCGTTTGATCGTTGTCGTTGGCGTTTTCTCGTCGTCGTTAATGTTGTTGTTGTTGCTGCTGCTGGTCGTTGCTGCAGGCATGGCGTTTGATAATCAACAAAACCCAGGCGTTTTATTTTTCTTCGAAATCTTTTTTTTTTTTTTTGTATTCTTCATTGATATTGGAAATATTTCGGTTTTTTATCCCTTTTTTTTCTTATTTATAATTTGTTCTTCGTTTACACAAGAGGAGAGTAGCAAACAAGAAAAAAACGCCGGGGTTTACACTGTGTGCACTAATACCAAGGCGCAGGGGTATCAAACACAATTAAATTGATATAAACTGGTTTCGTTTGAAATAAAGCGGCGGATTTGCGCTAGCATTTCATTACTGGTTTTTCATATCACGTTATTCGTCAATTGAATTGGATTTTTTTGTTCTGTTTCGTTTACAGATAGATAGATAGATAGATTGGTTGTTAGGTAGGTAGGTATCCACAAGATAGAATTGCATTTTAACCGAGGGAGGGATGCTTAAATGATCGGGGCGGCAGCATCGTAGCGTCGTATGAATGAGAGGTGCATACAGTGGAGTCAATTGACGACACTGCGTAGCCGATCTTCGTGGTAGGTGAGAGATGCAGTTTATATCAATTGGCTTTATTCATAAAAAAACGAGTTAAATTATTAAAAAAAAAACAAAAATACTACGTGTATGAAGTCATTTGTGCTACTTTTCATATGTATTTATGTATCTATGCATGGCTACAAGTCAAGCGAAGCGCTAAGCACACTCTTTCCGGCGCCAGATTTAAGCCGCGAAAGAGGTAGGTATATACTTTAAGTGAGGTGACAACGAATACGTTTAAAACGTAAGAGGAGAATAAGGTTCATTCCGAGCCGATTGCTGTGTACCCTATGGTAAGCGTATCGGTTTCGATGTACCGTGTGATTTAGTGACGCATGTCGATATTTTTGCTGATATTTAAGTGGATTGTGAGTGCCAGCTTAGAAAGTGGTTTTATTACGTAAAGCAAATCGCAAAATCAAAAGATAATAAGGGATTCACACCGACCCGACATGGGTTTTCGACAAAAATGTTTTTGAAACTACTTGACGCTTTTATATCAATCGCTTTTGCTGCAAGCTACACCGAGTACAATATTATTTAATTACAATTACCTAGCCAATACCGTTTTGACGATCAAACTTAAGTTTTCCTTTATGATTAACAACAGAAATGTCTAACATAGTTGTAGATATATCCTGTTTTAACTTCTAGATGGTTTGGGTTTTGTTGAACGAGGGTAGACTCTGATTGGCTTTAAATTGACAATGCCCAGTGGTTGTAACTCTGACTACACATCAAGTCCATATTTTTTACCTCCAAGTGGTAACCATCGGCTTCTGGTCTCATCCACGACAAAACACGACAAAAAAAAGCAACACTATAAACAGCCAGGTCAGAGGGGCACGGAATGAATACCCGGCCTGCTGTCCTAGACGAACCTAGCTAGCTGCTTTGACATATTTGGACGACAGGTTTTCTAGGAAATTCCAGGGTTAGTCAGGCCCCTTGAACAGAGATCGTGGCGAATGAATCGAAAGGCCAACGGCAGATCTCAATTCCGAAGTGGATACGTAGTGATGGCCCCGTGTCCTAGGGTTATCTAATAAATTGGAACTGGCCCTCCAGGTTGGGGGTTGTGCTTTTGGTTTTCTACCCAACCATTGAAAAACTTACGGTTACGAAGCAACCAATAGCTTCGGAAAGAACTGATTTTATTGTTGACGACCTTTCTGAACGAAAAAGGGACAACGACAAACGAACGTATCTGTACCTGGAATGTGAGAACATAAAGCAGTAGAGGTGCAAGCGAACAAGTAGCGGAAGCTCTAAACTGCTACAAAGCAGACATAAGTGCCATCCAGGAAATAAGATGGATTGAGCCGGGCAAAAAGAAGATGAAAAACTACGACATCTACTACGGACCGTGTTATAGTGAGCAGAAACAGCGACTATTCGGATGCAGATTTGTTATAAGTGCCAGACTTAGGCAAGAAGTTTAATGTTTCCAAGACGTTGTAACAATCCGCATCAAGGCCAAATTCGCCAACATAAGCATTATATGCACTCACGCCCCAACGGTGGGAAAAGACGATATAGCTAAGAATTGCTTCTATGAGTTCCTTGACAAAACCTATGAGCGACTACCGAAATACGATGTTCAAATCGTGCCGGGTGTTTTTAACGCGAAGGTAGGAAGAGAAGACATATTTAGCAGTATTGGAAAACGTAGCCTACACGACAACACGTCTAGGCTAATTGACTTCCACTATAGCCAGCACACGGTTTCCTCACCTCGATATCCATAATGGGACATGGCTCAATGGCTCGGCCATGTTAACGGAGTTTTTTTTTCCCGCAATTGGACGAATTAGGACTGGAGGACATGTGGTTCCAACTCGATGGAGCAACTGCACACACTGAACGAGCCACAACCGATATTCTGAAGGCCAATCGGATGACTTCTTTTGGCTCACCTTGTATGTAAGGTTTAAGCGAACATGTACCATTGACAACATCTGGCATCATAATCAGCCCTAGCGAAGTATACATCGAAGCGGAAAATTCTCCGATTTCGTACGATTCGGATGATTTTAGCTTCGAGGTATTCTTCCGAAAAGCTTTTCGGTATATTTTTCCAACATTTTTTATACGCATCCCAGCGAATTGCGTTGAAGTGCGTTCAATTGCATTTTTCGTGCAATTTTTGACAGCTAAGTGCAATTCTCTTTCCGAATTCCTCCGGCACAAATTCTTCGCGGAATTTATTTACGAATTGTAGTGAAGTGAGTGGAGGGAGTTATGTGCCACATTGCACATGCTACAATAAAAATTGTACACGAGCATTTGAGGACATGATTTTCTCTTAAGCTGGCCAACGAGATCGAACGGTTTAACACTGTAGGAAATTTTCCTTTGGGAATATCTCAATTCGCAGGTCTATGCGAAAAATGCCCAAGGAATGGGTGTCCTCAAAATGAACATAACAAACTCCATCCAGTCAATTCAGATATTTTCCGACAAAATAATACATTGAAGTTGAAACGTCAACTCTGACAGTTTCTTGTTTGCGGCAGAATTTGAAAATTTACCCTCCACTAACGTAAATACTCAATGGTTGCAGTTTAGCAACATTATATATGTTCGCGGCATGTGATGTTCCCAATGCCAAAAATACTTAACAGACGAGGGAAAAAAAGGAAAACTCGCCCACCACCAGTCAACGAAGCGACAACCGCTTCCTGAAAATAACATTCCATATATCTGTCTAGATGCGCTGACTATATCGAGAGGCACATCTAATTAAGAGATGAAGTGCGTTGGTCTTGAAATTAACGTGGACTAGGTCCACAACATTGGAAAAAACCTCACTATCGAAATAACCAACATTGATTTAGTTATGGAGTTCATATATCTCATACCTTAAGAGATCTGAAAAGGATTTACAAAGAGCTTTCTCACAACCATTCATGTGTGCGTGTGTACTGCTCTTAAGATGGAGGGACCTCCTGTTTTATGTCGATTCCGAAAAGTTAAGTTGAGATAAGCTTTTCTTGACAATTGAAACTACTCGGATGGATTTGTCAAGACTTCAAGTTCAACGCACTAACCTCACAAAGATTTGCTTTTGGAAATTGATCCTACAATGGTTAGCCGGTATTGGTTTGGGTATAAGTTCTAAAGCCCAAAAGTACCTTGTTCTTGTACTACTAGTCGTACTCTACGGCATCGAGTGGTAACCATTGCATGAAAGTAGGGCAAATATAGTGGAATTTTGAACGGAAATAACTTTGTCAAAAATTTTGCATATGAGGCGTCTCGTGCATCAAGACATGAAAGGTGCAAAAGGTAGAAACACGTCGACCGCCTTGCATATACTTTGAGCGAATGTGCCGTTATCCTCCAACCAAGAAAATTTTCGATTTCCACTGGCCGGTTTCGAGACAACAAGAAAACCAAATTCTGATTTATCGATAAATGGCGCATGTCATAGGGCGCTTGGACTTGGTAGTTTGGCAGAATGTAAAAGTGGTTAGCAGAAATAAAATATCTGGAATTACAGCCCCATACGTGTGGAGCGCACAAGTAGAAATCGACCTTATCTACTTTGAAATGCGCAACTGGAGTCAGTTAGCTAAAGACCGGGCTTACTGTAGAAACACGTTGTTTGAGGTCCAGAACCATTCCGGACGGGCGCCACTTAAGTAAGTAAGAAAACCTGATGACATCTATCGAAAAAGTATAACGAAATACTTGACCTTTTCGAGCTCAAAATTCTAAATAAAATCGTTGGCCCTGTTTGGTTTAGAGGGAAGGGTTAGGTTAATCGATCATATTTTCTACATACGGACGCCTATTCTTCGTTGGCAGATTCTTTGAATAGACAACGTTGTAAATCAAAATTCCTACGATACATCAAGATCCACCATCGTTAATAAAATAATCCGGTTCACGATTGACCTAATTTTAAAAATGTTTTCTATAGAAATCCCATGATCCAACCCATATTGCTAAAAACTTTTCGCAAAGGCTCTGTGCAGCACAATCAAACGATATCATAATTGGCTCCAATTAAGTAGCTGTAGCAATATTGCTTCATATTTCTCAATATTGTGTAACTGCCAATTTTGCGGAGAGTCTCAATGACCCTTAACTTAACTGCACGGTCTTCTTACAACACACTATGGACATAATTGTTGTGTTCGTTTTCACAACCTGCCTCACACAACCATTTTATGAAAGCGACTTTGTGATAAGATAAAACCACATAACCCAGATAAAATGTGTAAGATGCACAAAACGACATTTCCATACAAATAGATACATATATACTCGTATTAAAAAAACAACATTACATACCAATCTTCTTATCAATATAAAAACAAGATAACGAAAAAGAGATGCTGACTAAGCCCCTAGACGTACCCGAGGCCCGACTCTGATAAGTACGATGACTTGCAACTACGATAAACACCATGAGCGTGATGCGTATTTATTTAACACCGCCTCAAATCAGGACCTTCCTATATAAGGAGATTTCATTATTCAGTCAAAGGTATAAATATCCCGCAAGGATAAAGCAGATATACATATTCGTAATTTTTTGGCTTGAATTCCAATTTATTTATTTTTTTCCTCGTCCGGGGATAAAAACAAATCGGCCCGGATTTGCAACTTGTCGAACACCCCTCTCGGACCTATTCCGTGGTCATGTGATGAAAATAAGTGCCCTGTAAAATTGACGACTCATACCCGAAGACGAAGACCAAGACCAAGCGAAATAATTAATGGCATATAGGATTGCAAAATCCGCCCTACTCTGCCACAAGGATGACTCGCATATTATTATTGAGTTTCCTTCGTGTTTATTTACAAAGTGGAACGAGAGGCATTATTTTTGTCAGGCCCAAAAGTCATCTAATTTCATATTCAGTTGATTAGTCATCGGCAAAGACGTTGTATTAGCATTACGTGCTAATAGACTGAGTTTTCAAATCACTATGACGATGAGCATATGCCTAAACTTAGAAGAGGAGTACCTACCTACTACAAGGTAAATACAGACAAAAAGAGTGTTTCTATCGTATGAGCTCCTTTTCCCGACAGATGGGTGAGTTCGCCGCCCCCTTTCAGTCGATTCGTAGGAATCGCATGAAGTTGCTTTAAAAATAGATAAACGAGTTTAGATTAATAGAATCAATCAAATGAGCAGCGATTCTCCATAGAAAATATTTCTTTTTATTACGGGGGAACGCATACTAAATTGGTCTGTCAGAGTTGGTGGCGTTTAATCCCCCTACGATGAACGCATTAAAGTCTCAGACCACAAGAAAATACCGCACACAAATTAACGCCGTGATGTTTATGGCGTCAGGTCTGTTAAGCAGCTGCCATGCCTTTGATATACCAGTGACAACATTAATTGTTTTGGCGCCTGAGAGCGCAAAATGTACCCTCAGGTGACAGTGTATCTTCATGTCAAACAATGCGAGAAGAAAGTTGGTGGCCTCTGGGCTTTTTATTGTTGCTGAGATGAGATACCTTGTGGTAATTATGGCTCCACGATATTAAAAGTGTTTGCACTCGTGTGCAAATAGTTATTAAGGAATATGTTCTGTTCGGAACCGTCGCTGTGTTGAAGAAACAGAATTTCTGTCAAGAGATAAACTACAAAAGGCGCAGACTTTATTGTCTTTCTACCATAAAATAGCGAGTATTTGTGAAAGCTTATACAATTATTCATGCAAAGCATATGAATAGAAATTGAGTATTCTCGCACCGAATTGTTTGTACATATACAGGGTGGCATGATGAGACCCACTACTAACGAAAAATTGGCAGAATTAATCAAAATGTCAAGTTGTAACATTTTAATGAAAACGATTTTTTTTTTGGGAAAGTTAATAACGTGCACTCAATAAAGTCCGACGACTAGGGGCAAGTACACACATGCCGAAGTTCCAGCGATGTCACAATTGCAATATCTTAAGAAACTCCTCCGTTGACTTGGTTTTTAACTTACTGTTAAATAGCAAGTATGTGTAACGTACTTTAGTGGCGCTACAGTTGAAATTAACCTAGGCTTAAGCCAACACACCTCTCCAATTAGCCCCGTCCTTAGCCAACTCAGTAAACCATTACAGGTTGGTTGAGGTCGGTTTCTACCTGTGCGTGCTACTTACAGCTCGTATAGTTAACGGTTAAATATTCGTCTCCACCGCCCGTCAATGCGAACGTGCCTCTCCAATTAGCCAGGTCCCTAGCCAACTCAGTTGCGCCCTTCAAGTTGGTTGAAGTCGGTTTCTACTTGTGAGTGCCACTTACAGCTCGTATAGCTTAGGTTGAATCATTGCCTCCATAGACCGTCTAAGCGAACTGAACCGAAGAATTTTCGAAGAAAGTTTCGCTCAAAATGACCAAGGATTTTATTACCCGCTTTGCATTAGCTCCGACCGTAGAGCAGGACTGGAATGATCAGGGTCTTATATAGGATATCCAAAGTAGTTCGAGTGGAGGCTTTACTACTGAATTGCCTTATTATCTTCTTCGTTTAATTTCTGACGAGATGTTGTGTTTAGAGTTAATAGCGGAGCCGAAGTAGACAAAGTCCCGTAGATGTGATTTTGTCGACGATGTTGAGAAGGCTTATCATTCTGTATTTAGCACAGTTAAGAGGGTCTCATTTTGTATGGATCGGGTAAACGATGCTAAGATTATAAGCCAACTCAGTTGGGCAATTCAAGTTGGTTCAGGTCGATTTTTAATTGTGCGTGATACTTAAGAAGTGGTCTTCCGACGTCTGACTGGGAATCGAAGACTCTGTGAGCCGAAATATTTATGTTCATTCGCTGTACATGATTGAATTTTGTATTTTGATGAAATATTCTCCACAGCCCGTCAACGCAAACGAGACCAAAGAATCTTCGCTCAAAACGACCAAGGATTTATTTACCCGCTTTTGATACAGTCCATGCATTAGCTCCGGCCGTAGAGCAGGACTGGGATGATCAGGGTCTTTCATAGGATCTCCTTAGTAGTTCGAGCGATGGCTTTACTACTAAATTGTCTTCTTAACCCGAATAAATAGCGATTGGCAATATTACATTTATGAAAGATTGTGCCTCTGGTGTTTTTCACAATCCTCACGGTCGCCTTTCCAAAGTCTTTTTCGATATCGAAAGTTTCGGTGAGATCGTTTCCGACCCTGATGAACCAGCGAGAATTCTATATCGACCGACAAGTTTGAGCGGTATACCAAAACTAGACAATAGCGCGGTATAGTTCGTCTCTTTAAATGTTGTCATATGCGACTTTGAAATCGATAATAGATTTTCTGGGTTTTTCTCAGGATTTCCGATGTGTGAAGATTTGATCTGTTGTCGACCTAAAACCACGGCGTTCACATATTATGGCAGATAGGATTTTGTGGCTGGCGCAGTCTAGAGGGTCTCTATTTTGGATTGGGCAGGTAAACGATGCTGAGGTTCCATTCTTTAGGCTTACTTTTATTCGATCAAATTTTGATTATTTGTTGGTGAATTTTACCCAGCAAAAGCCGCCATTTCCGGCAGCCTTGTCAAGCTTAAATTCAATATTCGTTCCTTACTTCACTTAGGTCATGTGGTTGGTAGGTTTTGGCTGTCATTGTTAGTATTGATTGGTTCGCTGACATCGGGAGATTGCTTTCGTGATCGCCGTTTGACAGTCTGCAGAAGTGTTTCTTCCACATCCGCAGCATCGACTGTTTCTCAACTACGATATCTGCGTGTTTATCTCAACATTGGCATTCGTCATCAAATCAGGGGTTTATTGCTGGTGGACGCGAGAAATCTAGCGCACCAGTTTCGAGTATGATCTCCTTAGTGGTTTTAACAAGATCGAAGAAACAGTGGTAAACAACAGTTTATCTGTCAATTAAAGATTCGGTAAGATTAGTGTTTGAGGCCTCTGTTCGTTGAAAGCACATATATACTTGGTTTTTCTTTCGACTTACTACTTAACCCATTTTAGCGGCTCAACTGCCGACACATAACAAAGTTATTTTTCATCTAGATGAACATAGCGACATCTGCCAATCATTCATTACTCGTGAGAAAAAAAAATTGCTAGATAAGTCGCATACTTAGTTGCAATACTAATACAAAAGGGTGGTGGTTTTGGTGGGTTAAAGTCTCACGTTACTTTGGGCACGTGCTCATCGTGTCTATTGAGATTTCCACCAGCCCACGAAAAAAAAATGCTCGCATGACATAGTATATTTCGGTGGCACATTTGAAATACAATGGTGTTCGACAGAATAGTTCTAAATTACTTATACTTAACAGCTTGAGGGTCTCTGCCTGAGACAGAGACAATGCAACCTTTCTTCCCCTTCGATTCTGGGCACTTTACTTCCAGTTATGTAGTCAAAGCACATTCACGATCACCTGATCCTTAAGCAAGAGGTTTATCTTACACCGAAAGAGACAGCTCGTTCCAATTTAAAAGATAGACAGACACACGTTAACCTTTTAGATCCAAGCTAATCATATATTTTGAATTTATTTGTTGTATACTTGACCTTGTCTTCAGTAATTTAGTACATTTATGATGACAGATACAGTGGCAAATGGATTTGTGCCTAGTAAATTTATAAATTGGCTGTATGCATGAAACAAAAAAACAATAACCTTAGACGTACATAGAAAATACGTCAAATAGACCAATTGTCTTTTTTATCTACCCTCTTATCAATCAGGTGGTTTGTAGCTTGTAGTAAATCCACCCCGATAACGTGCCACAGCTGCGCGGATAGTAAACATAACACACAACTTGTAATGCAATATAATGTTTAGGTGTTATGTGTGCTCAGAACTTCCTTTTTCACACTTTCAGCTCTTTCCATTATCCACCGAATCACACCTTTGCGGCGCGGTGCAGCCATTATTCTCTTATCGTTTCGTGTTTTTTTATTTTTTATTATTTCACACTTTTTTGCTTTTTCTTGACACTTTCCGTGTTTTTTTTTATCGTTGGACTGAAGGAAGTCTTCAGATCGCGCTAGAGTTTTGTGTGCGCTCCTTGATGATCGTGAGGCATTTCAACAGAATCAGCATCCTCTGATGTTGCCGATAAAATTCCTGCAACTTTTTGACTGGCAAAATGTATAATTCATGTTTTTTTTTAGAATTGGTAAATATTAAGTTATACGAATCTCAAACGAGAGATCAACATTGAAACGCATAAGCAGGATAGTAGAGGGAAAAAACTAATAGATCCCTTAAGTTATGAAGGTACATGTGACTTCTCTTGAAGTTACAAAGCGAGGAGAATAAAATGGAAGCAAATGTACAAAAGAGGGCGTCTTATTGACGGTTATACACTTTAATCAAAAGCCCAACTTTCACCTCAGCGAAGGCTGTTATAATAGATCCCTTTATCAAAAACATAATGGAAAACAGCCTTATATATGAAATTGGACTAAGTTCAAATACATTCCAACTAACAACAACTGGAATAAATCCAATATCTAAATTCTTTTTGTTAAAGAACAAGCTTACAATGCTAATGCGGCATATGCTCACCTAGGCCAGTAAGAAGAACGGTAAGACCAATTATATGCCAACAATATGAAAGGAAATACAAATCAACGAGTTGGACAGAACGTCATTATTAACAGATACAACATTAAGATAAAAATGGACTTTGTCTACCTCGGCTCCGCCATTAACTCTTACCGACCGATCTTTCTTCGTGCTATGAAGGGAATTTTAAAGTGAAGCCCTCAAAATCATCCCCATGATTATACGAGTCATACCAGTCCTGCTGTAAGTGCAAATGAAAAAAATCCTTAATAATGTTGAGCCAAAAATAAGAAAAACGTTTATTTCCTTTGTTTTGACGGGTATGGAACGAAATAGACCCAACAATTCGGATTGGAGAGTCTTCGGTTCCCAGCCAGACGTCCGAAGCAATAGAGAATGATCTCGCGCTTTCAATGGCGCACACAAGTACAAACCAACCTCAATCCACTTAAAACCATCAACTGTAGGCCTTTTGCTGTGGACAATGCTACTTGGAGAGGCATGTTGGTTAGGGCTACATGATATGGTAAAGGCGACACTTAATTAAAGAAGTAAGCGTTTTTCATCTAGTTGATAATTATCAATTTCAACTCTCGACAACCGCTGGGTGCTTACTGCCTATCCGCCTTATTTACCTTGACGTTATGAATATGAATTATATGAATTTCTGTTCAAAATCTTTGCGACAACAGATGAGAGTGGTCCTCATACTAATACACGTATTCCATTACCAAAACGGCAGCGGAAGAATTCTCAATATGGATCCAATGTTGGCAGTCCCAGTTAGGATGGACAACTTTTATGACATACTTCGATATATTCGGAAAACAGCTTCATCTAAGAATCTCAAGGGTTAGTTACAGAGCTAGTGGGGGATGATCCGAAATTCCAACATAAGTGCTAAACGAAAAAGCTATCGGCGTTCGTATCTGCGCCTGGAATGTTAGAAGAAACCAGAAAAGGTACAGCCAAACAACTAGCTGAATCCCTAGCTGTTACAAAGCTGTTTTTTGCCGACTACGAACGTCGAGTTTGAGATAAGCTTTTCTTGACAGTTAATACTACTCGGATGATTTGTCAGATCATCACGAGAGGAAGGCCAGTGAAAAATCATTTAGGTGTTGCTACGGCTGGCAATCGAACCCAGACCATCGGGCCACTGAGCTCGTCAATACGATGGGATAGACTTGGTAAAAGGAGGATAGAAAATGTGATAACTACTAAGGCCACGTTAAAGTCAGTAAATGCAGCGACTATGCAGGCGATGAATTAATGTAAAAAAGTCGTATGCTTCGAAGATATTAGCGAAATAATTGTAATAGTCCGCGTCAAGACCAAATTCGCTAATTTAAGTCTTAAATACGCTAACGAAAATGATGGCATGGCCAAGGACTGTTTCTATGAGCTCCTGAACAAAAGTTATCGGCGAGTGGAAATCTTTAGCATTATTGTCAGAAAGCTCTGGCAACGGATTAACCCCTTGCAACCATAGGCAAACATGCTTGCCCGGGGATGTTTGGCTCATTTTCCACGTAATAGATAGAATACATACGTTTAAAACTGATTTGTAGCGAAGGGTTAGTGCAAAAGAAATGTGACAGGAAATATGTTTCCTATCTGGCCCCATTGCCCGCTAGGTGGCCGCAAATTTGGTCAAGAAAGTGGCCTTACTTAAGAGGACTGTATGGAGAACTTAGGGCCTGCCTGGCAAAGCCTCGGGTATATTTTAGGGACACCTTTTATCTCTCAAAAGATATATGAGAGAAGTTGGTGTCTACCAATACATATAAAACAAGTATGTTTGCCTGTGGGCTGTGGGTTGGAAAAAATTAAAAATTCTTTGATCTTCATCATTGAGTGTTCGTGTGCGTACATTATTTTCCTTCATTTTCTTTTGTTGCATATTTGTATTTTACTGTTATTGATGAAATTCAATTGAACAAGACGCGTTGTGATTTTTATTGTTTCAAGTTGCAAGCAAGGACAGATGTGGTTTATACCCTATCCCATAGGGGTATATTAGTTTTGATACATAGTTTGTAACATAGAGAAATAATTTAGGTAGATGCACCTCGAAGTATATGGATTGACTCAGAATCGCTACCTGAGTCGATTGAGCCATGTCTGTCTGTCCGTTCGTCCGTCTGTCTGTATGTCACCGATTTTTAGGCCTTATTTTGAGCTAGGATAATAAAATTTTGGTATTTAGGATCCCTGTCCGAAGGTTCAAAACAAGTGTACAAATTTTCAAAATCCGTCCACTGCCACGCCCCCTTTTTATTAAAACATTGTTTTTGGCCAAACGGTTAGCATATTTGGAAAAGTATCTGATGATATTTAGAAAATCGCAATAGCTATATTTCGTCCATATAGTTTTTTGGCCACGGCAACTTTAACCTTTAATGCCAGCATATGTCAATTTCGCGAAAACGTGCTCCATCAAATTTTTATTATAATCTGTCCGGGCACTCTTTCTGTCCTGTAGACAGTTTTAAAGATCTTGGTGTTTATTTTGATTGAAGTTTAATAAACACCTAAACGAAGTGTCAATAAATCCAACTCTATGTTGGAATTTATAAAAATGATGTACACAATTTGCCTCCGTATAGGTGTCGCATTAAACTACTGCAGTTGTTACCTTTGTCTCAACGTAGGCTTAACAATGATATGGTTTTCTTATTATCAGCAAAAATAAATGCTTCTGAACTTTTAAGTGCTATTGGTTTTAATACCCATAACCTTCGTAGATTTAATATTTTACATATACCCAATAATAAAAACAACTATGGTATGCACGAGGCTATCAGTTGCATGAGTAGACTTTTCAATAAAAATTACGATGTAGTTGAAATGCATGTTAGTAAAAGTAGTTTGGAAAACGTTCTGCGTATTTGTATGCTAGAACCGTAATAAGAGTGAGTCTTTCTGTAATTTCATCGTTTATTGATTTTGTATGTAAGATTTAACTTAATAACTTCTATGTTCTGATACCTATGTCCCACTAACAAATGCACTAACTGATATGGATGCATATTATATTATAAACATATTATATGCTGTGGCAAATCTCTGCTCGTAGATGATGCTTGTATTAAGCTCGCTACGACACAGACTTGATAGTGTTAAAAAAAATAATATCTTCTAATTTAAAAAAACTCAGAAACCATATAAACAAAGTTATGCCAGACGCATACACTTATTCAAAAGCTTTCAATTGACGAACATATGGTGAAGTCCAAGGGACATAACGCCAAGAAGCAGTATATGAAGAACGAACAAGCCTGTGTCATGGGGCTTCAAGCTTTGGTGTTTGTGTGAGTCGGACAGCATATACTTGGACATGGACATATACACCGGAAAAAAGATGTTTGTTGAGCACGGTCTTATTGAATCTGTGGTTCGCAGTTATGTGAACCACTAGCAAAAAACGGGATTGAAGTTTACTGCAGCGACTTTTTTTAAAGGATTTTTCAATAAGAGCGCTACAAAAAACGGTTTTGGATATCAATAAAATTGTTTATTCCTGTAAAAGTACGTTCGATGCCATTATGTATGGAACTCGATTTCTTTTGCATGGCCACCACGGGCACGCTTGCAGAAGTCCAGACGCTGAACATAAATCGGCCGATACTGCTGCCATTTCACGTTCGATATTCGTACGAAGTTCATCAATCGTCGCTGGCTGGTTGGCATAGACCATAGACTTGACGTAGCCCGGCAGGAAAAAGTCTAACGGCGTCAAATCGCACGACCGAGGCGGCCAAGCGACTGGACCATTTCGCGAGATAACACGTTCTCCAAACTTGGTTTCCAATAAATTGATTGTGGCATTCGCTGTGTGGCTTGTGGCGCCGTCCTGTTGGAACCACATGTCCTCCAAGTCCATATCATCCGATTGGGGCCAAAAATATTCGGTTATCATTGAACGGTAGCGATTCCCATTCACAGTAACGTGCCGGTCTTGATCATCACGGAAGAAGTACGGCCCAATGACGCCGCCGGACCATAAACCACTACAAACCGTAATTTTTTCGGGATGCAATGATGACTCATGGAGTACGTGTGGATTGCTGCCTGACCAATACCGCATATTTTGTTTATTGACGAAGCCATTCAGCCAGAAATGAGCTTCATCGCTGAAGATGATTTTTCGATGAAAATCCGAATCATTTTCAAGTTGTTGCTCAGCCCAATTCACGAACATACGACGCTTCTGGTGATCAAGCGGCTTCAGTTCTTGCGTCAATTTAGTCTTGTAAGGATGTAGCCAAGTTCTTTTCGCAAAATTCGCCACAACGACATCACAGAGATGCCCAACGCTAGAGAACGACGTGTGAGAGACACATTTGGGTTTTCTTCAACTGAAGCCTCAGCGGCAGCAATATTCTCGACACTACGGGCACTTCTTTGTCTCACTGGCACGGGAACATTTTGTACTGTGCCTGTGGATTCAAATTTTTCGACTTGACGCTCAATTGTTGATCTGGTAGGACGATTATGACGACCATAAATTGGACGTAGCGCTCTTAACGTTGAGGCCACTGACTCCGAATTTCGGTTGTAAATTTTAATAATTTCGACTCGTTGTTGGATCGTGTTTCTTTCCATCATGAAATGGCAAACCTTACTGAAGATAAATGTCAAAAGAGCGGCAAGAAATATGGCGTCGTTTGCTGTCCCTGTCGCTCAACTTTTGTAGCGTCCCTGTTGAAATACCCGATACTAGCATTAACTTGCTGGGCATCCTACAGAAAAATAACATAATGGAATGAAGTTTCCGGCAGAAAATTATGAAGCCGGGGGATATTAACTACCTTACACCCGATAGCATATCCGTAGTCAAATGGATAATCGCACTGTATACCTGACTTCAAATTTTACTGACCCAACTGCAGTATGTAAAGTCTGTAAAGTGATATAAATTTCCCGTCGGTTGTCAAGCAATAAAACAAGGGAATGAGAGGTGTCGATGGACCAAGAAAAAGGTTTACCATAAGTATGATCGCAGATGCAAAATGCGGTTTTATATTCGATTTTTCTTCGACCTCTTCCAAATATAAGTCCATGATAGCTACAACGAACTCATGTTAGCCAACAAATTTAAGACGCACCTGACTTTGACTGATTTTCGGGCAGATTTAGCAAAGGAATTTAATGTAACCGCACAAATGTATTTTCAACTCTATTCAATAAGTTCCTTTGCTTCACTACATCACGTGAATGCTTTGGAAAATACCAAGTTAAGCACTTATTCTGTTTAACTGGTTTTAACAGGTTTTCTATTGTATCTACTGAATTAGCGTTTAGTTACCCTCTGCTTGTAACCAGCGGCAGACAAATTTGAAAGATAACTAAAAATCATCCAGAGAAAGAAAGTTGTCACTTCGCATGTACATATTTTCTCCACCTCTATTTAAAGCTGCGTAGATTCCTCTACCCCTCACAAAATAAGTTTTTAGGTCTTTTTTGAATTTAATGAATAATCCTGCGTTTTTACGCTTGTTTGTGAGCACGAGGCGTTCTTTTTTTAATGCTATAATCACAAAAATCAACATTTATCATGACACCTAAGTTGACAGCTACATGAGTTAATCCCACACCTAATTCACGTGACAATTTAGCCATCATAGCCACTTCAAAACAACATGGCGCAGACATTTCACAGCTCTCTACAACATGGACGGTGACAACCCACCAACAAACAAAAACACTTCCTAAATCACTGTTTAAATATCTGTTTATATTTTGGTTTAAGAAACTTATATCACTGTTTGTCTTACCAAATTTGAATAAAAAGGATCCGCCCACTTGGCAGCCTCCCCCCCCCCAAAAAAAAAATAAAAAACACCTAACACACGGTACCTGTAGCTCTCCTACTTGATGTCTAAATCAACAAGTTGTGTGTAGTCACACCTCCAGTGCACCATACCATACCAAGATAAACATTTATAAGCATCGTAGGCACACTGATAAGCGAAGATTCCATCTTAAGGCATATCTGCCGAGCTCTACGAATGACCTTTTTCCAAATAATGCGAGTGCTATTTATCGCACGTTGTTGTTGGTTCGTCTACATTGCTTGGGTTTATTATCATTCTCTCACCTTTCATTTGGAAAACCCCGTCATATTTGAATTATCCATAAATAGCCAGTTTCACACCTTTCCACAAAAACATCTGGGGGAAACCCGACACGGCAAACTGTCTCGTTTTCACAGGAACAAAATCTCAATGCAAATACCGTATTATTCGCATGGCCATTGTCGAGTATCATATGGACGCACTGCCGGGGCTCTCCTACCTGTTACGGTCGTCCATTGGGAAATGCGTTCGGCCTTTGAATTAAAGGGCGCCGCAGGTCGTGCAACACACCAGAGCAGGATAGATATAGGGGGATTTCCAAAGGGCAACCTTTACAAAGTACAATACCCGAATTTTCTATGCGATCGCCTGACAATGAGTGGCGTTGATGAATGTGCCGGCCTAAACAAGGTGCCTTCAGGATATGATGATACCTGTTGAAAACGGTCTCCGACCATTGAATAACATTTTTATTGTTGTGTGACCATATCAATGGAAGAAAAATCGTCGTCCCAGACCGCCTGGCAGCGGCACAGAACTCCTAATACCAAAGAACTTAATAGTTGCACACTTTGCAATTGTTTACGGGGACACGGACAAAGTAGGGATTTTGGGAATTTTCAAATCACGTTAATTGTATGTGGTGTGGCATATATGTATATCGTATATGTGCAGTACTCACCGGCGTGTCGAACAGGTGTTGAAAATTCTGTTAAGAGATCTTGAACCGTACGCTTTTGTCCAGTTTCGTTGAGCGGTGCTATTAATTTTTGTGTGTAGGTTCCATCCTAAAAAGAAACGACAAAAAAAAGGAACCATGTCAGGAGATTATGTTTATTTTCAAAGGTATTTACTATAGAAGCGGGGATGAGTGTAACAAAAGCGAGGACTTGGCTTTAAAAAAAAAAACGATTTTAGTGGGCGTCAGAGCACTGATTTCTCAATGAAACGATTTTTTTTACTAATGTATCCCTTTGCTGTCCTATGACATGGCATCTTTCGGATGTCTCTAGTGTAACTATTTGGAAAAAGATTTATCGACTATCTGTCAATTACATTCAATTACGATATATTTACTTTGAAAAAAAAAACACGTTACGCATAAAAAACGTTTAAAAGTGTGTGTCCTTATAGCTTTTATACCTTTTCCTATGGGATAGTTATTTGAATAGCTAGTTCGCTCCATTCGGAAGGTCAAATTTTGCGTCACTTTTTCGAGCATTTCGGCCTGTAATCCACGAATTACGCATATTCGATGTTCGGCTTGTCCACATAGACTAACGACTTTACATAACTCCACAAGAAATAATCAAGAGGCGTTTAATCGCATGATCTTGGCGGCCAACTCACAGGGCCATTTCGAGAGATAAGCTGCTCATCTAATTCATCCTTCAACATTTGCATTGTTTCACGAGCTGTGTGGCATGTGGCACCGTCTTGATGAAACCACATGTCAACGAAGTTCAACTCAGCCAACTGGGGCAAAAAAATAAAGTCGCGTATCATGGCTCGATATCGTTCGCCGTTGACGGTAACGTTTCTTCCACGGTCGTGTTTGAAGAAAAATGGACCGGTGATGCCGCCATCCCATAAAGCACACCAAACTGTCTGCCGTTTTTTTTTTCGGATTGCATTGGTAATTCTTGTATGGCATGTGGCTGTTCATCACTCCAGATGCGACAGTTTTACTTAATTACGTATCCGTTGAGCCAGAAATGAGCCTTATCGCTGAAGAAAATTGTTCGGTAAAACAGCGGATTTGCACATTCTTCACAGAGCACGAATTTTGATAAAAAATTTCAAATTTGCAAACGTTGCTCGTTTGTAAGTTTTTCCATGATTAAATGGAAGAGTATACTGAAAATTATTCACTTGGAAAGATGACGTTTGTACGCCATTAGTAACCAGTGCTGCCAACTTCAAAAAAACTTAACTCCTAAAAAAATAACCCGCTACCATCATTGACTGCAAACGTGGCTTTCACGTTGGGTCCGCCGAAAATGCAACAATATCGTTGCGTATGCATAAATCGGTGCAACTACTACACCGATTTATGGAAGATTGTGACTCTGGTGTTGGCTTGGCAGTTTTGTACAATCTCCTCAAGAATGATGTTTAAGAAGTCACGCCTAAATCCTTTTTTGGTATTGAATGTTTTGGTGGGGTAGTTGCCGATCCTGATGAAGTACCAAGAACTCTCCATCGTCATCATCCACATATGGACAAGTTTGTGCGGTATACCAAAACTAGACATCGCTCCTGTCATATGCGGCTTTGAAATCGATGGTAGGTGGTGGGTATCGATTTGTATTTCTTGGGTTTTTTCCAGGATCTGACGAGGTGTGAGGATCTGACATCACACTGATATTAGCCGATAAGTTTGTTGGTAAACGGTTTCAGGCGTTTAAATATTTAGGCAGATAAGATCTTGTACGCCTTGTTTAGGAGGCTAATGCAGTTCATATGATCTCCTTTTCTGTATTTTAGCAAACGATGTTGAGGTTTCATTTTTCAGGCGTACTTTGATCCGACCAATTGCTGCTTATAAGTTGGTGATTTTTAGGTATCAAATCATACCCACCGGCTGTATAATTCTTGGCGGGAGGACTCTCATCTTGGATAGCCTTGTTATGCTTAAGTTTAAATATTGCTATCCTTACTTCACTTACGTGGTTGGTAGTTTTCAATGTCGTCAATGAATGGTTCGTTTTGCCTAACAGCGAGAGTTTATTAGTCATCGCCGTTTAAGAGTCAGTAGAAGAGGTCCTTCAATATGCGTTAAAATGTTTGCCCCGCCCATCCCATCGTATTTCCTGGATGGCAGTTATCTTCTTTGTAAAAGCAAAGTGCTTCCGATAGTTATTCGCCAGCACCTCTGCTGTTTACTGTTCTTACATTCCAGGTGCAGATACGAACATCTCTATCCTGTTTCGTTTTGCATGGCCTTTTTTGAGACTCCTTGTATATCATGCACAATATAATATGTTTTAAATTTGCCAGAGTTCTACGGCTCTGCATTTTAGTCGCTTACTAGTCTGGAAGATTCCTAATGTTAGATTTGATTAAAATCTAGAGTTACATTTTTTTCATGCGACCAATATTTTCCTTGTTAAAACTGTACTTATGGAAGGACTAAATGCATTTTTATTACGTATCCCCAGATCGTATAAATTCCTTGATTTTTTAAACACGGTAACACACAAATTATCAATATAAGAGAAAATATGATAAGACATCCTTAAAATGACTAATTGAGGCCAACAATAGAAAATCGACGTTATTTAGTTTCGTTCACGTCTCGTTATTCAATTGCCAATTAAATTACAGCCAATTAAATAAGCATATCTGTTTAGCTATGTACGAATATAAGTTGGCACTTGAACAACAAATACGACAATTTATAATTCTTTTAAGGTGTACAGTAGGTACCTACATAAGAAATAAAATTTGTATTTTCCGTGCTGCCAAAATTGTTCAAAATTTAATAAGCCATTCGATAATTTGTTTTAAATGTTTGAATGGCAAGATTTTGATTCTCTTCGTGTTTCGAAAATTAAAAAAAAAAGTTTGCCTATTTGTAAATTAAAACTGCCGTTATGATTACAATCCGACCCGGCAAATGTTGTTCTGACATATAAATTATATCTAGTAAATATTTATTTGTAAATATAAAAAAAAACATGAGAAGGTAAGAATCCGCTGTGCGAATCGTTGAATAGCCTATCCAATTCCATCCTTAAATTAAACATACCCAAAATGTGGGCATGGCTAGAATCTATACTGAGGTGGTAAATAGAAAATGCCATTGTCAAAATATACTGCTGTCAACAGTTAGTTTATCAGAATATTATTTTTTAATAAAAACGTCCCAAAAATTGGGTGTGGCAAAAAAACTTAATGCAAATGAAATATAAATATATCGAATGTGATCGATAAAATAGGGTTGTTTATCTCGATCTCATGTGAATAACATGGTGTGCCTAAATCTAAGCCGCAAACGGCCATCGTCTGTCCTTGTGAATATAAGAATCCTTGTTCGAAATTTTACAATGACTAATGTGCCATCGGGTTTAATTTCCGAAGTAAAATAACCGGAGATTTTGAAGGTGTGGTGGCATTCCTGGCATATCCAGTGAGTTGAAAAACACTTTTACAGCTTCGTTGGCATCGCAAACTGAATCGACCTATTTGCTGTATCTTGAAGTTCAAGGTAGGGTAGGGTAGGAAAAATAGTCGTGGTGGCACAAGCAAACAAAAACACTTCGGCAGATCCTGGAAAAAACCCAAGATGTCCAAATCAATATATACCGCCCAAACTCGTCCGTTTGTGTAGTATGACGATGGAGAATTTTCGCTGCTCCATCAGGGTCGGAAACGACCTCACCGACATATTCGATACCAAAAAATGATTTAGGCAAGGGGATGCGCCATCATGTGACTTCTAAAATTTGATTCTTGAGAGGATTGTGCAAAACTCTCTAGCCAACACCAGAGGCACAATTTTCCCAAAATCGGTACAACTACTAGCATTCGCCGACGATATTGGCATCATTGGTCGTACTCAACTTGATGTCATGGCCACGTTTGCTAGTATAGAGAAGGAAGCGGCAAAAATGGACTAAGCAGTAAATGAGGGCAAGACGAAGTATTTGCTGTTAACACGAAGGGACACACAACATCGACGAATTGGACAGAACGTCACCATCGACAGATATAACTTTGAGGTAGTACGGAATTTTGTCTATCTCGGCTCCGCTATTAACTCTGACAACAACATTAAACGAATAATTACTCTTGCCAACCGCTGTTTCTTCGGGCTTAGAAGGAAATTTAATAGTAAGGAGATCCTTTATAATACCCTGATCATTCCAGTCCTGCTCTACGTCGCTGAAGCATGGACCATCTCAAAAGCGGATGAATAAATCCTTGGTCGATTTGAGAGGAAAATTCTTCGAAAAATCTTCGGTCCTGTCTGCGTTGATGGGCGAGCTGTACAGCGACATGCCCCTGGTCAAAAAACTCCGCATTGCACGTTTGAGATGGCTAGGACATGTAGAACGAATCGACACTTATAGTCCGTCTCGCAGAGTCTTCGATTCCCAGCCAGACGTCGGACGCAGTAGAGGAAGACCTCGCCTTAAGTGGCACGCACAAGTAGAAACCGACCTTAACCAACTTGCAGTTCTCAACTGGAGGCAGTTAGCTAAGGACCGGGCTAATTGGAGATGCATGTTAGTTGAAGCCCAGCTTTATTCCGGACTGTAGCGCCACGTAAGTAAGCATGTAAGCAAGTTAGTAAAGCTTAATAAGACTGCAGTAAATGAGAAATCGCCCAATTAGGTATCGCGAGAAATATCTTGATATCTTGATCATTATAATCATTAGCTATCATTTTTTTTCGGATAAAAGTGTGCCTTAAAAATGGAACCTCGGATTCTAAGGGCCCATTTTTACATAAATCGGTGGCATACGCCGACGATATTGACATCATTGGTCCAACGTGATGTCACAACCACGATTGCTAGTATAGTGAAGAAAGCGATATGGTAACTTGCTTCCAACTCCCTAACCTAATCTAATTTGAAACGAGTTTAACTATAAATTAATGTAATATCTGCCAAACCGAAAAGACGCACACGAATTGGACGAGAGCTCCACAATTGAGAGCTACAACTTTGAGGTAAGAAGTTACTTCTTGTACCGCGGCTCCGCTATTTCTTCAGGCTTAGAAGATTATTTAGTAATAAAAAAAATACTCGAGATCCTTTCATTTCATTTTGACTAAACGGTGCTAAAGTATAGATTATATAAAAGGCAAATATGGGTGGTTTTTGGGCGAAAAATCGTTTCAGAAAAAATTGTTGGTCTCATTTGCTTTGATGGATTATGAAGACGAATATTTCAGCATGATCTTTATAAGCTGTATAGCAACATAAGCCTCCATTTAAGAAGGCTGGGACATGTAGAGCGATTGGAACACCAATACTCACTCGAGTTCGAATCACTAGGATTCCGAGATACGATAGACGCAGTCAAGGAAGGTTTCACCTTAAGTGGGGCGTACAAGTAGAGTCATCTCAATCAGCATCTAAATACGCAATTAACTTAAGAGAGGGTCATGGCCTCAAATACCTTTGAAATAGCAGGATGATCAGCTGTCCAAAAATTTCAGAGCTGTTTGAGTAGGCTTTTACTTTATCCAGACCTACTGGAAGTATATAATGTCATCGCTGACTTCATGTTAGGAATTATTCCGATGTCGTCTGAGGAAAGGAAGTGGTGCTTAACCTTAGGGCATGACCATTTTTTATCATAATCTCCGGTTAAGGTACTACTAGGCACGTGTTTTTATGCATTCGCATTGCCTACCATTACAATTTCTATTTTACAAAAGACTACACCACAAAAGGAGCACTTCTTATCTGAGAAACCTTACTTTGTGCATACAAAACTCACACAATCAAACAAAGGAAGCAATAAATAGTAGCGGAGCAAGGTGTTGCAAGGTAGGCTGCGGCGATACGCTTTTAAAGTGTTTCTGTTTGATTAACGCTTTATGAGTCCTTTTCACCGTAAAACTCATTTGCCGCACGAATGGTAGTTTGTATTGCTCATGACTTTATTGAAAGACTTATGGCTTTAACACCTATGTGCAAAGGAATCATTTTAGAAGCCTTTAGAAGCAATGGAAATCAGGGAAATTTAAGAGATACATGTGAAGTTGTTTATTGTTGCCACAAAAAGGAAAGTTGCATTTTACAAAACAAAACACAGCCTAATCTTAACCTTACATTGTCCTGTAACTAGCGAAGACATTACCATATGGCGCTTGATGAACACAAGCAACTTGATTTTTTTTTTGTTAGAAATTGAGGTATTCGGTTGAGCGCATCTTTTGATCTTTTGCTATATCTGTAGGTTGGTTAGCCTATGTATCAAGAATATAAATTAAAATTAGAATGGATTATCGCGGATCTTCAAACTGTTTGCAAGCTACCACGAGGAATATCGATAGCTTGCCATTTGTCATCGATGGGTGTAAAACAAGGGTGTGTTCTAAGTACATTGCTGTTTATTTTGCAAGTGGATGCACAAATTACTGAACTAAATGGAACTCAAATTCCAGCACTGATGTATGCAAACAAATTCGTATTTCCTGCGGATACAGTTGATACCATGCAATTAGAGATAAAAAGGCGATATTCTAAGAACTCGACCGTTAATTTAGAAAAATTAAAGATGATGATATTCAGAGATGGGGCTAAGTCTGAAACAGAAGGGGAGCAGCTCAAAATCGTCAAACAGTATAACGTCGCCTAAGTTTTTTCCCCCCCGTGGGCTGGTGGAAAATATTTTTCGAGTAACTAGTTAAGTTCTTTGTATTTATTTTTAAGTTCTTCGCATTTCTTTTTTACATGCGACTTCCATTTTAATTTTTCATCGAGTGTCAATCCGAGATATTTCGCTTCATTTGCAAAAGGACTCGAACCGTATTAACAAATACTGGCACATTGTTTTTGGGATATCACGTGTAAATAGGAGGTACAAGAGTGGTCCAAGGATGCTTCCTTTTTTTTTTTTTGAACTCCGAATATTCGTTGCCAAGTTTCACACGGAAGAGTCTAAGATCAAGATACGACACGAGGATTTTATATAATTTCCAGGCAGAACTTGTCTTAGTTTGTATTGAAGGCCGCAATGCCAAACCTTGTCAAAAGCTTGCGACACGTCAAGAAATACGGCTGTAGTTCTATGGGTGATTTTTTAAGCGTAGTTTTTTTTAAATCGAATAAAACACTAAAATTTGCATCAAATATTAAAAGTTTTTATTGTAATGGATAAATAGGCTTTTACCACATTTACGTTTTAAAGACAACTTCATGTAAATTTTGTCCGCGGTTCCCTTTCAAGTGGTCCATTCGGAAGGTACAATTTTGCGTCACTTTTTCGAGCATTTCTTCCTGTATTCCACGAATTACCCGTGTTATGTTATCCTGTAGGGCTTCAATCATGTTCGGCTTGTCCACATAGACTAACGACTTTACATAAGTGGCATGAGTGGCATGTCAACCGAGTTCAACTCAGCCAACTGGGGCAACAAAAAAGTCGCGTATCATGGCTCGATATCGTTCGCCGTTAACGGTAAAGTTCCTTCCACGGTCTTCTTTGAAGACAAATGGACCGATGATGCCACCAGCCCATAAACCACACCAAACTGTCGTTTTTGCATCGGTAATTCTTGTATGGCATGTGGTTGTTCATCACTCCAGATGCGACAGTAACACATATACAGTGAGTAACACATATCCAATAGCTGAGAAAGGCGACGAATTGACATTTCACGATCTTCTTTAACATTGGAAGCTACGACTGCAATATTCTCATCGGTACGCACTGTACGCATGCTAGTCGATGGTTTAATGTCCAACAAAGTAAATTTGGTGCGAAATTTATTGGTACGAATTGTTGATTCACCAGGTCGAATATGAAGACCATAATATGGTCGTATCATACGGTGCACATTTTTCACAAAGCACGAATTTTGATAATATAATAATCTGCAATCGTTGCTCGTTCGTAAGTCTTTCCATGATTAAATGGCAGAATACTGAAAACTTTTCACTGATAGATGACGTTTGGACGACATTACTAACCTGGGCTGCCAATCTGAAAAACGTAACTCTTAAAAAATCACCCGTTATACTCTTTGGTTATTCCCATAGTCACGACGTGTTTTTTGACTTGACAATGTCCAGTTAGGAACCCTGTGACAGTTCGAATTTGAGTCTTAGTTAGATGTAAGAGTTGTTTCGTTCTTGTATGGGAAGTGTTTGACTTGAACTTTTTGGCTTTTTATTACCTTCAATATTAGTCCAGTAATGATTGGCCCTGCTTTTCAGCCAGCAATTTAGCATTGCTGATGGGTAATCCACAGAATGGTCTTGGCATCATTAATGTTGATGCCGATCCTTTTCTGGCTAGTATATCTGCTATTTCGTTGCCTACGTGTCTACTGTGTCCTGGCACCCAGATGAGATGTAATCTGTTTGTGCTGGCTAGCGATCTGAGTAGTAGTAAATATTTAAATACATTACCTCCGAGCGATTTAATTAGCTTTATAGCTTCGCCTCAAATGAGAGAAGTATTCTAAAATCTTGTTTACTTCTTTATGTTACAAACTACGTATAAAAACGGATATGCCCCTAAGGGATAGGGTATGAAGAAAAATGATCCGGAGACCTAATTTTCGAAAAACCATGAATAATGAACCATACGATTGTCTCTAATTGTTATGGATCACACATTTCAGCCTCTCATATTACTTCACTCATGGACAAGGGAAAACCCTAAATGCACCTCCTGAATTTTATGGATTTACCCATAGACCACATGGTCGGTCCATCTGTTGACCTTTCTACAAAATTTCATTGGTGCACGGAGGAAATTCCCCATATGGTGTAGCGCAGAGTTAACCGGTTTTATGTCCATCCTCCGGAGGAATCTGGACTTTTCGGCACTACCATGTCCACCTGTATTAACATCATTTGATAAGTTTATCAGATGATTTAGTACTTTCAAAATGTCAAGTCTCTTATCTACTTACATAGTTTGTGGGGAATTTAATTCTCCTAATCTAGGCACGATTTAAGGCAGTACGCAACGGCCTATATGCTTCAAAACTTCAAAGCACAAGTCACAGGCCTTATTATTTTCGATAGATAATTTTTTTTAAAACTGTCATGTGGGTAATCAAAATAATGATATACACCGAATATAATTGCGAAATAATGCTATTTTTATTTTTGTTGAAAATGTTTACTTTGCCGCAGTGTTACTTGCACAGATTGCGCTGAAATAGCAAAAGCACCAATGGCATCATAGACTAATACCGAGTACCATATGTACATATCCATATGTGTGCTGTTTTCTATTTTCTATTTGCGGGAAGCAACCAATATAATTCTGCCTTAGCGCTCAAGTAGTGTGACAAATGCTGGCGATAAAAATAGACGTTTCGATTTTATTTTTAAATTATCATGTGATAATTTTGCCATTCACATGATAATAGTCCTCAGTAGAGGTGATTGATTTTAAAAGAATTTCGTAAGCGACTAGCGAAGAAATTCGATTGCGAAAATGTAATGCAAATAACAAAAAAAAACGAAATTTAGATGATATTTGGTATTTACAATAAAAGTTTTAAGGTGTGGCAGGGGGACGTCTGTCAAATTGACATAGGGAATTTTAATAGAACAAATTATTAGATTCACGTTCGAAAAACGAAAGCTGTCATGCCTTCGTACAAAGAAAGGACTATGCCATTTAAAAGATACGCGTACGCTTTCGCGTACTATGCCATTTAAAAGATACGCGTACGCTTTCGTAAAGAAAAATGGAGAAACTCAAAGTTCGACATGTTGTGAATTAGAAAACAACAAGTACAATCTTTTTACTCACATTTTAATCTATTAAGCTGTATTAAATTAACTCACGAAAAGCTGTTTTAAATAAATTTGACGAATATATTGAACACATGTTAAAGTTGCTGTCAAGTATGTATGTACCAAAATCGATTTTGAAAGAAAATCAATGAAGGCGTTTATGCGGCAAAAAAAAAACACTGATTGTCCAAAACTTAAAAGTCCCTTAAAAGGCAACAACTATAATTAGTTTTAGCACAAACGCTAAATCAATACTTTCTTTAAAAGTTTTTTCGAGTTTTCCTAAAATTATACCTAAACGCCCCCAAAAATCGGGCGTGTCAAAAAACTTTATATGGAATATATACACTATACAGGGTGTCCGATGGGAAGGTATACTACTTTGTTTGTTTATAATTTTTGATTAAATGAAAGAGAATGGATCTTACGTTGATAAATGTTTAATTTAATGTCGGCAATTATGTATGGAATACAATATCAGGTAAATGTCCGCCTCTGTTAGTCTCAAAAATGCGAGACGGGGTATTTCATTAATTTCATAACGAATATTTTGTTTTAGTTCTTCAAGCGTTTCTGGTTTATTTGCATAAACCTTGATTTTCAGATATTTCCACAAAAAGAAGTCCGGCGCAATCAACATCACCATTTCTAGAAATAACTTGTTGTGGAAAGAGGTCTCGCAGTCATTCCATTGTTATCTTGGCAGTATGCTATGTGGCACCTTCTTGTTGATACCACATGTAAATCAAGCCCAAAGCATGCAGTTGTGGCAATAAAATGTTTTCAATATCATCACGTTATCCCATTCCCATTCACAGTTACCGTTACGCCGTTTTCATTTTCAAAGAAATGAGGTGCAATGATTCTTCCTGACCAAATTGCACACCAGACTGTAACTTTTAATGGATGCAAAGGTGACATTTGCCCAGAACCGACTATTCTGTTTATTCACAGATCCATTTAAATGAAAATGTGCCTCGTCACTCATTATGACTTTTTTCATGAAAATCGGGGTTGTCATGGGCTAGCTGTAACATCCTATTGGCATATGTACGCGGCGTAAATGGTATTGTGGAAGAAGCTCTTTGTGTCAACTGAATCTTAAATTGAAACAAATGCAAGCCCTTGTGCAAAATTGTGGCTAAAGTTGTTCTTTGAAGACCAAGCTCCTGAGCATGGCGTCGAATTGAGGTTGATGGATTGTTTTGTACACTTCCTTGAGCAGCAGTAATGTTTTCAGCCGATCTTGCAGTACGTTGTGGTCCATGCTTGGGCCTATCACCTACAGACCCTCTTTCTTCTAAATCTTTCACTACACGTTTTGTTGGCACATTGTTTCTCCCAAAAATTTCACGTAACTTTCTCATCGTCACCGTAATTGATGATCGATTTGATAAAATGTTTTAACGATTAAAACACATTGGTTTATCGAATATTTTTCCATAATAAATTTGAAACGTGGGTACTTCACGACTGTCAAATATGAACTGTCAAGACGAATGTTTACCAAAATGGCTTCAAAACAAGGTAGTACACCTTCCCTGCGGGCACCCTGTATTGTCTGAATATGCTATTAATACACTTTTTAAAAATTCTTAACCGTTTGGCCAAAAAACAACGTTTCACTGATAAAGGGGCGTGGCAGTGAGCGGAATTTAAATTTTTACACATTTCTACTTTGTCGGAAAGAGAATCTATATACCAAATTTTCATAACTCAAGCTCAAAATTTAAGGCCCAAAAATCGATGACACACAGATAGACAAACATGGCTAGATCGACTCAGCTGGCGATTCTGAGTCAATCGATATACTTTGAGGCATATCTATCGAAATCATTCAAACTTAATGTCAAAACTAATATAGCCCTAAAGGATTCTGAATGCAATAAGTGGGTAACTTCACTTTCCACACTTTCGAGAAATCGGCAAAAAAAAGTTGTGCTTCTTTTCCAAACGACTTTTTGAAAACCTATTTCCGACCTATTTTTTTTTTTGTTATTTCCGAGATAGCTACAAGATATTTTTTTTCTGTAATACTGGTTGAAATTAAAAAAGTAAAATTGCGGCAAATATTTATTGGTACATATAAAATATTTTGTTGAGAAAAAAAGAAATATTAAAATTTAAAAAGGTCAGTTATCCATTTTTCGTACTTACTCCTTCTAATACCCAAATGGTAGCAGCAGATCCGGAAAATATGTTCGTTGGTTACATTTATATCAAATCAAGGTAGCAGAAGACGTAGATATCTCCAAAATGGAAAAAAATTGAGTTTTCCACTTATTGCATTCAGGTGACGATATGATACCAACTTTTTGCACTTCTCCACCTATTGCGAAAGTCTGAAAAACAAGATTTTCCCGGTTGCTTTAAAAATTAGGTTTTGCTAGCCAAATTAACAGCATACGAAGTTCCTAGTGTGCGGTTGGCTTGAAATGTTTCTTAAGCTACTTACACACGAGCAAACAATTGCAGCAACGATTTGCGGCAAGTGTTTGCATGGTTGTTCATACCTAAGCTAAACTTGCAAACAAACAGTTTGCAGAGATTTTTTGTCGAGTCATGATTTGCAAGGCTGTTTGCAATTGTTGCACAATAGTTCACACCACATGAAAGTTGTTTGCATGGTTAAAACCTTAAAAATTTTTGACAGTTCCATTTACCAATAGTTTGTTCGGAAATGTGTGATTAAAATCGACAAAATCAAAATAATGCCTTGCCAAAAACAAAAAAATTAGCAGCAACTTTGTTGATTGCATTGAAACGTACAAAAGAAATTCAACAAAAAAAAAAACAGACAAAGAAAATTTTGGGTATGAGATTGGTTAGCAAAAAGAACCGAGCTGGGATTTTATCAGCACATTTTTAATAAGCTGAAAAATGAAGATGAAGAGGGCTTTTTGAATTTCTTATTAGGCCTGGTAAGAACCGAAATTGCAAATGTGAAACAGTAATGCGCTGATGAAACATTCCATAATACGGAAAAAGTTTCATATTTAACGAATAATTTTTGTATTAGCTCTTCATTCCACTTTGTTGTTTGCACGTCCTTACAGAAAGATGCAGAAAATGGCAAACAACTGCTGTAAGCACGCAAACAGTTCATGCTAACAAAACTGGCGTGTTGACATGACAAACTACATTATTGCCGCATATTTTTGCAGAAAACTTTTTTAATTGCAACCAACTGTTCTACTGTTCATACATACAAACTTGATTGCAGGCAAACATTTGCTGCAAATTGATTGTTCGTATGTACGTAGCTTTAAAGAAAGATCTTTGCAAGTAGTGTTTAATAACGTTTCCGTATATATATTCCCTATAAAGGCTGGGGAACCTTAATGATCCATTCTGTCACCCACTCTATCTCTGCTGCACATTTTTGATCTTTTGAGGACAATTTAATTTAAAAGCGTCTAACTCAAACGAAACGCCTATAACCGCTGTTGATGAACAACCTCATATTATAGCTGTAAAAGTAACAACAAAATGAATACCGGTATCGATTCGGTACTTTTTCACTGACTACCCATAACAAAGTATTATTTACTTGAGCTACTTTCGTTACTTTTTTATGTTCGATACAAATCATACCATTTACGTTTTAAAGCATGTATGTACTCACTACTCAGAGACCAAGGTACGTCGCGTCAGCACATACAACAAGGGTTGAATTAAAACAAATCTTCCTCGTACTTCTATGAACCTTACCGCAAGCGTGTGGAATAGTGCGAGTAACGAAATCAAAACATACGAACAACGAATTTGATGCGTGTAACGAAACATGTGAAAGTAACGAAACTTAGTAACGCTTCGGTACATCGAGTCGAATCGAAGACCCGTTACTCAGTAACGAATACATACGGTTTGCTACAGCTCTACAGCAGATATGCGAACAAATCTAAAATGCGGAAAGGAAAACCTAGTTCAATTCAACTTAAACAAAACTCAGTACACAACATTTATAAGCAAAAACAAGTCCACAGTTTCGCAAATCGTTATTGAGAATACAGCACTCAAATTAGAAGAATTCATGCATCTGTAGTTTGTTGCCAATTCTGCAGCGTCCAAACTAAGTTATCTTTTCATAGCTAAAAAATATTTTTAAAAACTACGTTTTTCTTAAAAAAGGGCGTGGCAGAGGGCAGATTTCAAAATGGTTTACCTAATTTCATCATTCTAGATCAAAATTTAAGGTAAAAAAAAACTGGTGACGTACGAACGGACGGACAGGCATGCCTTAATACAGGGTGTCCGCCGGGAAGGTATACTACTTTGTTTTGTCGCCATTTTGGTCTTGACAATTCATATTTGGCAGTCGTTAAGTAGACACGTGCAAACAAAACGCACTATTAATCGTGTAGTAAATGATTTTGAAGAAAGAGTGTCTGTAGGTGATAGGCCCAAGCAAAGGAAAACGGCGTAACGGTAACTGTGAATGGGGAGCGATAACGAGATAGGATTGAAAACTTTTTAACGCCACAACTGCATGCTTTGGACTTGATTAACATGTGGTATCAAGAAGACGGTCGTCCCACATCGCATACAGCCAGGTTTACAATGGAATTACTGCGAGACCTCTTTCCACAACAAGTTATTTCAAGAAATGGTGATGTTTATTGGCCCTGATTTGACTGCTCCGGACTTCTTTTAGTGGAAATATCTGAAAATCAAGGTTTATGCAAACAAACCAGAAACGCTTGAGCAACTCAAACTAAATATTCGTGATGAAATAAATGAAATACCGCGTGAAATGTGTGAGAATGTAATGAAAAATGTGCTCAAAAGGACTCGCATTAGTGAGACTAACAAAGGCGGACATTTACCTGCTATTTTATTGCATACATAATTGCCGACATTAAATAAAACATTTATCAACATAAGATCCGTTCTCTTTCATTCAATTAAAAATTATAAACAAACAAAGTAGTATACCTTCCCGGCGGACACCCTGTATATACCCGTACTACGTTTTTGACTTGCATCAACATCTATCCTCTGTTTCCCTTTCTTCCCCTTTTATTTTTTTGGATTAGAGCAGAGATTGGAACAGATTCTAAACCAATTCAGCGTGCTTTGTTAAGCGTTCTCTCCGGATGTTCTACATTCATTTTAAAACACACTTGACAAAGACGTCATTATATTAAAATTTCCAAAGTCGAAAAATTAAATATCCGAAAAAGGATAGACTCTATAATAAAAATTATTTATTTATTAACAGTTTTACCTTTCTTCTATTCTTTGATACCATCTGTTTTCAAACGTCAAACTGACATCGCTCGGTTCGTGCTCAGGATGCTCGAGCAACGGATTTAAGAAAAACAATTATATATAATTTTATAGCTTTGAAAAATTAATCTTTTTTTTAATATTTTAAAAATTTCGAGTTTAAAATCCGTTTTTTCATAAACTATGCATGGATTTCATTTGATTTAAAAAGTAGCTAAAAGAACTTTAGCTAAGCTTTAACAAAAATTTGAATACCTAATTATAATAACCTATGTTATGCTTTAATATTTTTCCCCATCTTTAGTATTTTTTTTTTAATTGCCCCTCCCGCCCAAATGGGGGGAAATAGACCCCACTCCATAGAAAAAAAAAGCTTGTATTGAACTGTTCTACAAAAAACCGTTACCAATTTTTGGCGCCTAATTTAGTTATCGTACACTCCCCGAGTTTAGTCTAACAACCACATAATAAGTACTTATATCAAGGTTCTGTCTATGAATATGCGTCTTATATGAAAAACATGCGGTACTGATCATCGTTACTAGCTAAAATCTTACAAACTCACACTTACAAATATTTTTATTAAGAAAATGTACCTACAATAAATTTAAGTTGAACATTAACAATGATTACAAGTGGATGCAGTATTATTCACTAAAACATCTCAATATTAAAACGGATGCATACAGATACCCACATTGAGTCACTTAAGGTCTTTATTAACCGATGACCAAATTCATCAGATAAGATTGTTCAAATTAAAACATCGTCATGTTTTGTATCACAATGACATCATGTCGAAAATATCTTGATTTTGAAATAGTTCAATACCACTATTTAAAATATAGAAAAAGATAAATGAAAGCGAATTATGCGTACGCGAAATGGGCCACAAGCAACAGCTGTATATGCTTGGGTGTGACTAGTTGAAATTATTTAACCAAAACACCTTGAAAATAAATTTTAAAGTGGAAGAGGGCGGCAACCGATAGCCGGCAAGCCAAAAACGATAATGTGGGTGGCGGCGAACTCCGCCTTATGCACAAGTATAGGGGAAGTTCGGACAAAAAGAATATTTTTCTTATAGGCACTAAATATAGCAGAAAGCATGACATATTTTGTATAACTAATATGAATAGTGCCCCACTGTGTATTGAAGAAATAATAAATTATGTCTTTAAGTATTCTGAAACTATTTTTAAGGAAGTAGGGCATGTTTAATGTAAAATGATTTTTGGTGCAAAAGAAAAATATAAATTGTCAGTTTGATTAGTCAAAGTTAATATTGTAAATTCAAAATATATAATTTAGCAGAATGGATTTATGTTATATGTTGCGAACTAAGCTAACGCAAACAAATGAAGCATCTCGATCATGCGGAATAGAGGATAACTTACATATATATGTAAAGGGTGTTTTTTTTAGAGGTATAGAACTTCGAATTGAAATAAAACAAAAAAATTTAAATTTTAAATATGATTTCGGGCATTTGGCCGTTGCGGCTGGTTCGAATAAAGCCAAGTCTAGAGATCCAATTATCTAAAACTTTTTCGAGCAATTGGAGCCGTATGTCGGCAATAACGAAACGAATGTTGGCTTCCAAGTCCCCTAAAGTTTCTGGTTTGTTGGCGTAGACGAACATATCCCCAAAGAGAATAATCCAATGGTGTCAAATCACACCATCTTGGTGGCCAATTGACAGGTCCATTCCACGAAATTATGCGGTCATCGAATGTTTCCTTCAATTAATCGATTGTGACGTGCGCTGTGTGGCATGTAGCGCCGTCTTGTTGGAACCACATCTTATCCACAATCCACATTCATGCCATGAAAATCAGCATCGAGATCAATCTCATATTCGGCCCATGGACCAAAATCACGACGCATTGCATCGCGGTTTTAATCCTTGCACAAGCTTGATCTTGTAAGGTCGTAAGCCAAGACCTTTGCGCAAAATCTTCCATAAAGTTGATGGATAAAACTCCAATTGCTGCGCACGGTGGCGAATCGATTTATTCTACATCTACAGCGGCAATTCTTTCTTCGGTGCGCACTATTCGACGTCTCTGCGGATGCGTATTATCACATAAAGTAAACGTAGTGCGAAAACGATTCGTGTTTAACCGAATTAATTGCTCTGATGCGACAATTATGTCGACCATAAAATGGACGGATCTTGCGGTATACTTCGCTAACTGAACCATTATTTTCGAAATAAATTTGCACGATTTGCAAGCTTTGTTCATTTGTCAACCTGTTCATGATGAAATGGCAAACCAAACTGAACATAATGACATTAGATTTGCCCGATTTTACCTCAAAATGTCAGTTTTATCTCTATTTGAAAAACCAACCTCTAAAATATACACCCGTTAGTTATGATATGAAATGACACTTGGAGAGACCTTGGCCTCAATCAACATGCCTCTACAGTTAGTTCGATCCTTGGCTAGTTTCCTCCAGTTCCACACTTCAGGTCGTTATGCACGACCAATGATATCAACATCATCAGCTATGCTAGTAGTTGCATTGATTTGTGAAAGACTATGCCTCTTGTGTTAGTCGGGCTCAGAGGCGCGAAAATTCAATTTAAAACGGAAGCTTTCTGATCATTTCCAAGCCTGATCAATGTTTTTCTAAGAAGTTAGCGCGACTGTGGGCGGATTTCAAAAATGTTTACACTTGTCAAGCTTCCCCAAACTGAGAGTCTATATACCAAGTTGCTGGTGAGCAAAAGTTTCTGCGTCATCTGTATGACTTTATAATAATTGGTTATACTTAGCCTTTCGGAAAAAGTTAGGCGTTGTAAATAAAACGTTGGACCCAGATCAAGCCAATCATGAAAAAAAAAGACTAAATAAGACTCTTGCAGTCGTGTAAACTGACGATATTCGTCTGAATGTTATGCATGAATGTATTGTTATGCCTTGATTCTAGAGTTTTGATTATTGACGGTGGAAATCCACTTCGTTGGTGGATTTATTTTCTTCGAATATCCCACATTTTAACCTTTTATCGCAAACTCAAAACACACGAATGTTAAATTGGCAACAATATCTTCTAAGCTTGGCTAAAAATTTATTTATGCTATAAGTCGTTATAGAAGCTTCTCATATTATGCATAAAGCTAAATCGAAGTGGGTGCTTGAAACCATAAGAAGTTTCAAGATCCGAGGGTCCGTGATTCAAATTCACGTCAATGTTAAAACTCAAGAAAAATACAAAGTGCTTGGCTCAGTTGATTTTATCATAATCATCAGAAGATCCTCCGCTTTACATCCAAACAACTCAATCAAATTTATTATAGAATAACAGTCTTAAGAACGTTAGGATCATAAAAATGTAAAAAAACACCAGCACTAGGTTGGCCAACTTATAATATTTGATGTCAAACCAATGAAGCAGTCAAAATGCTGTAAAGTTTTTTTTTTGCGTGTGCTGGTGGAAATCTTCACCACCACCAAAACCACCAGCCCTTTAATATTTGTACTTGAGAGTTCCTGCTTTTTCCGCAATTTATAGCGCGGTTTGTTATTATCGGGCCAAATCTGAGGGCTTAGTTTTTTTGAAGACGCCGCAATAAATTTGTTTCGTCAAGAATTTGGAGGACCGTTGTGTTAACGTTTCCCAATAAACATTTTGTATGTTTGCGTGAAAACTTTTTTGTTTCATCTTTAACCGCGGGAATACCCAGATCTCTGCGTAGGTCTTCATTCCTTATACACCACGGCGCATTCACGAATGATCTTAACATTTTGTTTTCAAACGTTTGTAAAATATTTAAATTCGTTTCAACCCCATAGTTGTATACCATATGTCTATACCGGCATTAGCACTTGCTTGTATAATAGCAGCTTGTTATCAAGGTTGAGCTTCGAATATTTTCCGAGTAACCAGTACAGTTCTCTGTATTTATCTTTAAGTTCTTCGCAGTTCTTTTTTTACATGCGACTTCCGCTTTAATTTTGCATCGAGTGTCATTCCGAGATATTTCGCCTCATTTGCAAAAGGGACTCCAACCGTATTGAGAAATACAGGCAAATTGTTTGTCCGTTTATACCAAAAAATTTACATGAATTTGCTCTCGTTAAGTGCAAATCCGCAAAATTTTGTCCAATCATTACCCTCGTTAAGAGCGTTTTGTAATTTCATATTTTTTTCCTCTATTGTTGTGCCAACTATATTGTATCGTTTGTTTGTGGGATATCACGTGTAAATAGGAGTACAGGAGTGGTCCGAAGACGCTTCCTTAGGCTACTCCTGAAAAATATTTCTTTGAACCCCGAATATTCGTTTCCAAGTTTCATAAGGAACAGTCTATGCTCAAGATACGACACGAGAATTTCATATAATTGTTAAGGCAAAACTTGTCTTAATTTGCATTTCAGGAAATACGGCTGAGCAAACTTTCTTTTCTTCAAAAGCTTTCTAAATTACATCAGTAATTCTATGTACTTGGTCTACAGACGAGTGTTTACTTCTAAACCCAAATTGATGGTCAGGTAAGAGGCGTTTCTGATCAATAATGGGTGTTAGCGACCGAGTAAAATTCTTTCAAAAGCTTTTGAAATCATTGGAAGAAGTGAAATAGGTCTGTAGATAATTTTAAGAAGTTCTCCTGTAATTAGGTCATAACCCGGAGCTTTTTAAGGCTTCAATTTCTGTATTTCCCGTTTAAGCTCGGCAATACTTGCATATCTTATTATATTGCTATCGGTTGTAGTCTCGAATACATTAACGTTTTCATGTTGCGCTGGGCCATCAAATGGCTTAAATGTTTCCTCGAGATGTGCGGCAAAAACGTCAGCTTTTTCCTTATCGGGTTTTGCCCAACCGTCAATGTATAAAACTCAAGAAAAATGCACCAAAACCACCAGCCCTTTAATATTTGTATTTGAGAGTTCCTGCTTTTTCCGCAATTTATAGCGCGGTTTGTTATTATCGGGCCAAATCTGAGGGCTTAGTTCTTTGAAGACGCCGCAATAAATTTGTTTCGTCAAGAATTTGGAGGACCGTTGTGTTAACGTTTCCCAATAAACATTTTGTATGTTTGCGTGAAAACTTTTTTGTTTCATCTTTAACCGCGGGAATACCCAGATCTCTGCGTAGGTCTTCATTCCTTATATACCACGGCGCATTCACGAATGATCTTAACATTTTGTTTTCAAGCGTTTGTAAAATATTTAAATTCGTTTCAACCCCATAGTTGTATACCATATGTCTAGACCGGCATTAGCACTTGCTTGTAACTATAATAGCAGCTTGTTATCAAGGTTGAGCTTCGAATATTTTCCGAGTAACCAGTACAGTTCTCTGTATTTATCTTTAAGTTCTTCGCAGTTCTTTTTTTACATGCGACTTCCGCTTTAATTTTGCATCGAGTGTCATTCCGAGATATTTCGCCTCATTTGCAAAAGGGACTCCAACCGTATTGAGAAATACAGGCAAATTGTTTGTCCGTTTATACCAAAAAATTTACATGAATTTGCTCTCGTTAAGTGCAAATCCGCAAAATTTTGTCCAATCATTACCCTCGTTAAGAGCGTTTTGTAATTTCATATTTTTTTCCTCTATTGTTGTGCCAACTATATTGTATCGTTTGTTTGTGGGATATCACGTGTAAATAGGAGTACAGGAGTGGTCCGAAGACGCTTCCTTAGGCTACTCCTGAAAAATATTTCTTTGAACCCCGAATATTCGTTTCCAAGTTTCATAAGGAACAGTCTATGCTCAAGATACGACACGAGAATTTCATATAATTGTTAAGGCAAAACTTGTCTTAATTTGCATTGAAGGCTTCTATGCCAAACCTCGTCAAAAGCTTGCGACACGTCAGGAAATACGGCTGAGCAAACTTTCTTTTCTTCGAAAGCTTTCTAAATTACATCAGTAATTCTATGTACTTGGTCTACAGACGAGTGTTTACTTCTAAACCCAAATTGATGGTCAGGTAAGAGGCGTTTCTGATCAATAATGGGTGTTAGCGACCGAGTAAAATTCTTTCAAAAGCTTTTGAAATCATTGGAAGAAGTGAAATAGGTCTGTAGATAATTTTAAGAAGTTCTCCTGTAATTAGGTCATAACCCGGAGCTTTTTTAGGCTTCAATTTCTGTATTTCCCGTTTAAGCTCGGCAATACTTGCATATCTTATTATATTGCTATCGGTTGTAGTCTCGAATACATTAACGTTTTCATGTTGCGCTGGGCCATCAAATGGCTTAAATGTTTCCTCGAGATGTGCGGCAAAAACGTCAGCTTTTTCCTTATCGGGTTTTGCCCAACCGTCAATGTATAAAACTCAAGAAAAATGCACCAAAACCACCAGCCCTTTAATATTTGTATTTGAGAGTTCCTGCTTTTTCCGCAATTTATAGCGCGGTTTGTTATTATCGGGCCAAATCTGAGGGCTTAGTTCTTTGAAGACGCCGCAATAAATTTGTTTCGTCAAGAATTTGGAGGACCGTTGTGTTAACGTTTCCCAATAAACATTTTGTATGTTTGCGTGAAAACTTTTTTGTTTCATCTTTAACCGCGGGAATACCCAGATCTCTGCGTAGGTCTTCATTCCTTATATACCACGGCGCATTCACGAATGATCTTAACATTTTGTTTTCAAGCGTTTGTAAAATATTTAAATTCGTTTCAACCCCATAGTTGTATACCATATGTCTAGACCGGCATTAGCACTTGCTTGTAACTATAATAGCAGCTTGTTATCAAGGTTGAGCTTCGAATATTTTCCGAGTAACCAGTACAGTTCTCTGTATTTATCTTTAAGTTCTTCGCAGTTCTTTTTTTACATGCGACTTCCGCTTTAATTTTGCATCGAGTGTCATTCCGAGATATTTCGCTTCATTTGCAAAAGGGACTAAAACCGTATTGAGAAATACAGGCAAATTGTTTGTCCGTTTATACCAAAAAATTTACATGAATTTGCTCTCGTTAAGTGCAAATCCGCAAAATTTTGTCCAATCATTACCCTCGTTAAGAGCGTTTTGTAATTTCATATTTTTTTCCTCTATTGTTGTGCCAACTATATTGTATCGTTTGTTTGTGGGATATCACGTGTAAATAGGGGTAAAAGAGTGGTCCGAAGACGCTTCCTTAGGCTACTCCTGAAAAATATTTCTTTAAACCCCGAATATTCGTTTCCAAGTTTCACAAGGAACAGTCTATGCTCAAGATACGACACGAGAATTTCATATAATTGTTAAGGCAAAACTTTTCTTAATTTGCATTGAAGGCTTCTATGCCAAACCTCGTCAAAAGCTTGCGACACGTCAGGAAATACGGCTGAGCAAACTTTCTTTTCTTCGAAAGCTTTCTAAATTACATCAGTAATTCTATGTACTTGGTCTACAGACGAGTGTTTACTTCTAAACCCAAATTGATGGTCAGGTAAGAGGCTATTCTGATCAATAATGGGTGTTAGCGACCCATTTGAAATCATTGGGAGAAGTGAAATAGGTCTGTAGGTAATTTTAAGAAGTTCTCCTGTAATTAGGTCATAACCCGGAGCTTTTTTGGGGTTTAATTTCTGTATTTCCCGTTTAAGCTCGGCAATACTTGCATATCTTATTATATTGCTATCGGTTGTAGTCTCGAATACATTAACGTTTTCATGTTGCGCTGGGCCATCAAATGGCTTAAATGTTTCCTCGAGATGTGCGGCAAAAACGTCAGCTTTTTCCTTATCGGGTTTTGCCCAACCGTCAATGTATAAAACTCAGGAAAAATGCAACGTGTCCTCAGTTGATATTATCATCATCTTCAGAAGATCCTACGAATTCCGTCAAAAATGCTGCCACTAGGTTGGCCAGCTTATAGTATTTAATGTAAAACCACCGGAGCAGTAGCGATGTTGTAAAGTGGGATGCTTGTCACCTTTAGAAAGTTTTTTTCAATTTGTGCAAAATATATTTTACATGTGTAGTTGAAAGAACTCAAAGATGGATAAAGGAAAGAGAAAAGAACGTCAACAGTCCTTACTATGGGACCTGATCTAAGATATTTGGATATTTTGGTCTTAGAATTATCATGCCCAACTCAAACAAAATTGCATATAAGTACTTTTTGAGAAGTTATATTTTTTTAATTATTTCGTATACGATTTTAGTACTTGCCTGTATGGAGACCATTTTCAAATTTGTGTGGCAAGTGGCCTATTTTATCGAACTTACACAATCAGCAATAAAGCTTACGTCCAGTCGATTTGAACCTCCAACGTGTATATTTTCAGGGTGATCAACGCTCCAAACGGAACCAGTAATTTTGAGAAAAGATGTATGGTCGGTTCCTTTTTTGCAAAAGAAACTATTTGGATGACGAGAACTGCTGAACGATATAAATATCAAGTTTTTCAACTTTCGAATTGGTTATTAGTTTTTAGTTTTTCTGTTTTCACATCACAGAGAACTACGCTCTCAGTATCGCTTTACACAACTGATTTTTATTGCGCGACTAACCTTATAGACCACTCTTAATAGACAATATTTTAATTTAAAACCCTTGAATATAAACAATTTTTAAACAACCAAAATCAAACAAACAAAAATCAATTTTGTTGCTTACCAAATTAAACATGCAAAGGCATCACGTGATAGATTCATTGCTGCCATAGTTGGTTTTATGAGAGTTCGGCATTGACAAATTTTGCTCCCTTGTGCGATTCTCTGGGAGCATAGAAATTAATAACAGAAATCAATTCCGGTGAAACAATATGACTCAGAAATCGCGAACATGATAGAAGGTGCATTCTTCAAACTTAAATAATTTACGGAACACATACCTCGTGAAATTTGTCTGAACTCTTTCTATCTATATGATGGATGTGAATACCAACTACGGTCTGACTAACGAGCAGTATATCAGTCAATTTACATCTCCGAACTCCTTGCTATTCCGTTTTAAAGAACCTAACATTGAGTTTGATTTTGCTAAATGTAGTGTAATCATAATGTGAAGAAATTTTTAATTGTTTGTCAAATATGACCCCGAGATATTAATCTTCTTCCGTATGCTGAAGTCTATGATCTTAATTACTTAAGGGGAGCTACAGTCCGGAATGAACCTGAGCCTCAACCAACATGCTTTTCCAGTTAGCACTCCAGTTGCGCACTCCAAGTTGGTTGAGGTCGGTTTCTACTTGTGCGCGCCACTTAAGGCGAGGTCTTCCTCTACTGGCTGGGAATCAAAGACTCTGCGAGCCATCTTAAACGTCCAATGAGGAGTTTTTTGATCAGGGGCATGTCGCTGTACAGCTCGTATAGTTCTTGATTGAATCTTCGTCTCCTAGCCCGTCAACGCAAACGGGACCGAAGTTTTTCGAAGAATTTTCCTCTCAATCGACCAAAGATTTCTTCATCCGCTTTTGAGACGGTCCATGCTTCAGCGCCGTAAAGCAGTACTGGGATGATCAGCGTCTTATATAGGATCTCCTTGGTAGTTCGAGTGAGGGCTTTACTACTGAATTGCCTTCTAAGCCCGAAGAAACAGCAGTTGGCAAGAGTAATTCTTCGTTTAATTTCTGACGAGATGTTGTTGTCAGAGTTAATAGCGGAACAGAGATAGATAAAGTCCGGTACTACCTCAAAGTCATATCTGTCAATGGTGACGTTCTGTCTAATTCGTCGAGGTTGTGTATCCTTTCGTGTTGACAGCATATACTTCGTCTTGCCCTCATTTACTGCTAAACCCATTTTTGCCACTTCCTTCTTATACTAGCAAACGTGGCTATGACATCACGTTGAGTCCTACCAATGATGTCAATATCGTTGGCGTATGCTAGTAGTTGTACCGATTTTTGGAAAATTGTGCCTCTGGCGTTGGCTCGGGAGTTTTGCACAAAACCACTCAAGAATCAAATTGAAGAAGTCACATGAAAGCACATCGTCCTTTTTTGGTATCGAATGTGTCGGTGAGGTCGTTTCCGACGCTGATGGAGCAACGAGAATTCTCCATCGTCATCCTACACTAGACATGGCTCTGTATAGTTCGTCTCTTTAAATGCTGTCGAATGCGGCTTTTGAAATCGATGAATAGGTGGTGGGTATCGATTTGGAATTCTTGGGTTTTTCCAGGATCTGCCGAAGTGTGAAAATTTGATCCGGTTGTGGACTTTCCTGGCCTAAGACCGCACTGATAAGAACCCATCAGGTTGTTGGTAAACGGTTTCAGGCGTTCACGTATTACTTATGACTTATGACTTTGTAGTTGGTGCAGTTCAGTGGGTCTGTTTTTTTTTGCAGTCTGATATATAACTTATACGGGAATAGAGTTTTAAGTCGTCCGCGAAAGTTAAAACGTTGCAATAGTTAAAAATACCACGAATGTCATTCAGTCAGTAAATCATTCAGCTATATAATGTTGTTAATCGAAATCTTAGAAAACTAGTGCTTTACTTTAGATTAGGAAATTGAAAACATTGTCAAAAAAATGCAACAAAACCAAACATGAATACATTATTCAGAAACAACTAAGTATGTGAACACCCCATATCATTCTCTTTGGAGGCGAAATTAGTTGCTGCTTGGTTGCCTCTCACTTTTTCGATTTTATAATGAACAAAAAACAAATTCGCGAAAATAATTAACAAAAATAAAATAATTTTATCAGCAGATTGTAGAGAGATCCTTATTGTTCATTTCAATCAGATAAAATCTCTTGAATTCTTAATAAACTAGAGTTGATAAGCATAACAATAAATCAAAAAATACGAGCGCTGATTAGAACAAATTAGAATTTTGTATTGCTTTAAACAAACGATTTACATTGTTATTTATTACCTTATATCAAATCAATCAATTGCAGTATGATGATATAAAAAAAAACGCTGAGTGTTCAATTGGTTAGAAAAAAAAGTGGTGCTAAAAAAAGTACTGCGTATTACGTGTACGTCTGAGGTTATCACACCGTTCGGCGTGAATCAACAGTTCATCCAACACGCAGAAATTCAAAAAATAAAAAAAATCGTAATCAGAAACGTCACTTATTTTAATTTTGTAAAATTGTAAACTTAATCCTATAATCAGATAGCTTAGAAAATATTTTTCTGTACAAAACGCACTGCCTTTTCGTGAGATATCCATTTTTATAAAAATGAACCATTTTTAGAAAAAAAAAACGTTAAATCATTATTTCAAGAGACATACCCAAAGCCATGCAACACTTTTCTAGAAAAAAGCAATTGTTCGAAGTGCCGTTATTAAACCATTTGACACAAAACTTTTGATGCAGATATGTTTCTCAGGACTTCACTGAGCAATTCGCAATTCGAGAAATCATTAAATTTTTGAATTTCCATTATTCTCATTTTTTTAGGGAAAAACTGAGTATGCAGCAGTCTAACACACGTCTACACCATTTGGGCTTTAAATTTTAATCAACATCGAGAGAGCGGTTTTCAAGAAAATCAATATTTAAGAAAACGTGCATTAAGAAATTCCGGTAATTAACAGTTTTTTTTTTAAATCTGAGTATGTGCTCATATTCAGAATATCCATATTGCACTACATAACAATTTTTCCACACGGTCGTCCTCAAAAGAACCGTTATGTGCATTTATAGAGAAAGACTGCTAATGCCATTTTGTTTTAGATACTCGAAGAAGCTTATTTATTAATTTTTAACAAAATCGTTAAATTAATTGTATTTAAATAAAACCGGTATATGGGATGTAGAGTTAATTTAAGTGATTGAAATCTTATTCCAAAAACCACTCTATAGAACCACCAATAACTCAAATAGCCGAAATTTTAGTCAAAGCAAATTTTAGTGCTGGAAGTCTTATTCCTAGAACGCCTCTGCAGAACCACATACAACTCAAATACCCGAAATGTCAGTCAAATCAACCGATTAATTCAGGCTCCAGTTTAAATAAAAGACTCCAGATCACAGAACACCGTCTTCGGACGGCAGACATACAAGGTGGGCCAAAAGAGATCACCCTATTGGAAGATGCTCTTTTTTTGCAAATGGCCGCCAATGTCAAATTTGTTTTGACATTTGTGGACTAGACAGATGTAGCATACAAGAACGCGGAATAATCGAAGTGGACGATTTTTCGACCAAAATCATAATGACCGCTGAGGCTCACAACAGTGGACGGTGCGAGCCATAGGACCATGTTAACCAATTTGCCGCAATTGGACGAATTAGGACTGGAGGGCATGTGGTTCCAATAGCACGGAGCAACGGCACACACTGCGTGAGCCACAACCTATATTCTGAAGGCCAAACAACATCGGATGACTTCTTTTGGCCCACCCTTTGCATATAAAAAAAATTAAAAAATATTTTTATGAACTCAGGGTCCCCTAAAACCTAACAATTTCTAAAAAAAAATCTCAACTTCGATTTTTTGCTCCATCGCACTACTTCCCTATACTATGTATACTGAGGAAGTAAACAACTGGTAAAAGGAACCCTAATCGTGGAAACGGAATATGACCGATGAGTTATAACTGAAGTGAGAAGGAACTGGCTAGATGGTGACATCTTATCACTTCTATTGTTGTATATGGTTTCGCTTCTTTGCTTAACGTAATAAATGGCTTTGACTTCTGTCGATTCGGTTGGATCATACCTAACAACATAAAAAAAAACGTGCGTACACAAAACCAAACACACGATACGTTTGGATCTTATTTTCGAAAGCAAAATGTCTTGGAACTGCTTCTCTGGACAAAAACACTTTTAATGTTCTGGCTATGCAAATGTTCTTGATTGGTGGAACAAGTTTGGTAACCACTATTGACACACTACGAATAATGGCTCCTTGCCATCATTAGATACTCACAGACGATTTGGTGGGCAGCGATTATTTGATGACCATTCTTGTGAAGATTTCTGAACTTGAGCTGCGCTGAATTTATACCTTACTCTTGGCTGAAAGCCGGCAGGGCACAAGTCAGGAAATGGTATCATATAAAAATCGACAGATGTTCTTTAGCTTTGCGGAAACTCATCATTTCAGACTATTCCTTGATTTTAATGACCATGTTAGTGAAGAATAAATGCAGGGCGCCTTGTGTGTCAATAAGGAGTCTTGTTTAACTCTTGGGGTTCTCCAATATAGTGAGATAACTCTTTGTACAATGTCGGGCCATTATATGATCGATCAACCAAAGAAGCGTGTGCTTAGAGTCATGTATGCCTTTCAGGTGGGATCTTCTAGCAGAATACACAAAAAAATCCAACGGTAGCCTAGTTCAATTATTTTTCCCTAAAAAAATAGTTTGAAAGAAACATGACCCAAAATTGACACAAGAGTTTGATCACATGCTAGAAGATTGTTGTACAACAACGGATGTCGATTGATTTCATTCGTCCATGCGAAGCAGAACAAACATGCAAACATTCTATTACCACCATATAAAATACAAATTTTTGGCGCAACAGGCTCGTAAGTACCCAGGGCGGAACTTTCTCACAACCATTCATTTGTGCGTGTTTACTTCTTGCACGATGGCGGGACCTCCTGTTTTATGCCGACTACGAACAGCGAATTTAAGATAAGATTTTTAAGACAATTGATACTACTGGGATGACATGTCAGATCATCACGAGAGGAGAGCCAGTGAAAAATCATTTTAGGTGTTGCTGCGGCTGGGAATCGAACAGAGACGTTCTGCGCGGCACTTCAACGCACTAACCATCGCGCCACTGAGCCCGTCATTACAACCATATGAGGGAACGTATTCAAGTAAGATTTCAGTATACGCTTGTGGGTAACTCCTCAGTCCAGGATATGGGATATCAGAAAAACTTGGCATAACAAACTGTGTTTTCTCAATCTTTTCTTTGTATTAAGTTCCCCGCGTTGACTTCTATGTTTGCCAAAATTCACAAACACAAGCACCGATGTCATCAGATTCATGGATATAGAACGACTATGCAACTACCTCCCGGTATCCCTTTCAAAAATAAAAAAAATTACTATCGATGTCTTATAATAGAAGTCCTGACTAGACTATTCGGATTTACCAACCACTTAAACGTTTTAGGCTTACATTAGGACAATGAAAATAAGTGTCGCGGTGTAAATTGCTTTAGTTCTTCAGATCGTACTCAAATTGAAGTTCAAACCAATGCTAAGGTTATCAATGTTTCAAGTGGTTATTTGTATACGAGATTACGAAAATGTGTAAAGGTAGCTGTTGCGGTAAAAGAAGCCTACGCACTGTGAACTCTCTCATAAACGGGCACTAACAGCACCGCTTGAAGAAACTGGATTTCTAAACGGAACAGGACGGTCCTACCATCGCGTAATTAAAAAAAAAAAGATTGTCGTCGAGACGATTTTAAAAGGCAGTGACAGATGAGGCCGACTTAAGTCTACTCGATTCAAGATTATGATTTTGCTAGAGCCATCATCTATGGGTTGGTTTTAAATATCGCACAGCACTTTCACAGTATTTCAAATCGGACTGAAATTGTTGTTGGCAGCGAGTAAGCGAGAATCCATATCAAGCAAATGGGGTCATTAGGTATTTTCATGTTCAACGAAAGAAAGAAAGAAGAAAAAAGAGCAATAAAAGCGCGAAATTGAGGATATAGAGAGGTGACACTCCAGGAACACACTACCACCCGAACTGGGTGGTAGTGTGTTTTTAGGCCAGAAAAGTCCACAACCGATCAAATTTTCACACTTCGCCAGATCCTGAAAAAAACCCAAGAAGTCCAAATCGATACCCACCACCTATTCATCGATTTCAAAGCCGCATATGACAGCACTTATAGAGACAAACTACACAGAGTGTAGGATGACGATGGGGAACTCTCGCTGCTCCATCAGGGTCGGAATCGACCTAACCGACACATTCGATACCAAAAAAGGATCTAGGAAAGGCGATGCGCTTTCATGTGACTTCTTCAATTTGATTCTTGAGTGGTTTGTGCAAAACTCCCGAGCCAACACCAGAGGCACAATTTTCCAAAAATCGGTGCAACTACTAGCATACGCCGACGATATTGACGTCATTGGTAGGACTCGAAGTGATGTCGTAGCCACGTTTGCGACTACATAAAGAGACGCAAGCGGCAAAAATGGGTTAAGCAGTAAATGAGGGCAAGACAAAGAATATGCTGTTACCACGAAAGGACACACAACATCGTCGAATTGGACATAACGTCATCATTGACAAATATTACTTTGAGGTAGTACGGAACTTTGTCAATCTCGGCTCCGCTATTAACTCTGACAACAACATCTCGTCAGAAATTAAACGAAGAATTACTCTTGCCAACCACTGTTTCTTCGGGCTAAGAAGGCAATTCAGTAGTAAAGCCCTCACTCGAACTACTAAGGAGGTGCTCAATAAGAACCTGATCATCCCAGTCCTGCTTTACGGCGCTGAAGCATGGACCGTCTCAAAAGCGGATGAAGAAACCCTTGGTCGATTTGAGTGGAAAATTCTTCGAAAAATATTCGGTCCCGTTTGCGTTGACGGGCTATGGAGATGAAGATTCTACCACGAGCTATACGAGCTGTACAGCGACATGTTCCTAGTCAAAAAACTCCGCATTGGACTTTTAAGATCGCAAGGACATGTAGAACGAATGGACACCAATACTCCGGCTCGCAAAGTCTTTCATTCCCAGCAGGACTTCGGACGCAATAGAGGAAGACCTTGCCTTAAGTGGTGCACACAAGTAGAAACCGACCTCAACCAACTGGAGTGCGCAACTGAAGGCAGTTAGCTAAGGACCGGGATGATTGGAGAGGCATGTTGGTTGAGGCGCAGGTTCATTCCAGACTTTAGCGCCACTTAAGTTAGTAAGTATCATACCAATGCACCAACACAAACCGTTAATTGATCGTTTGAGATCGTGAGGTTAAGCATGCAGTCGGCGTTTCTATCTATGTTTTGGAGCCGACAAACTCGCATAGGCCTACGTGGGCCCATAGCGATATCATTTTTTGAAAAGTTTTGTACCTGAAAATGAATGTTTTTCTATATTAGAGAGTGATAATTATGAAGTTTGTGCTGTTCCATCTGCTTCGAAAAAGAAGAAGAAACTACAAAACTACAACTTAGCGTCATTTCCAACAACCCATAGGTGGTCACAGCCCAATTACTGTCATTTGGCCTGCACTAGATACCATCAGATCTTAGTTGTTAATTCAAATGAGGTGTGATAGGACCTCCATAACGAATATCATAACGGGATACTGCATGCAAGCCTTGGCTGGGTATTAAATCCAACGGTTTTTAGGTTTCAGATAAGTGGAGTTACAATAGAAAACTTCTTTGCATGTGTTAGATTAACAATTTCACAACCATCTAAACGATTTGAAATCGTCAGTAGGGCCGACTTTAACGGATTTGCTAAGAATAAAAAGTGAAACTCTTGTGTTAAGAGCTAAACTTACTCTTATCGATACATTCACTGCGCCAAATAAGATGAAACCACAGTTCGCTGAGGAAATCGTCCATCGTTAATCCAAGAAGCTTCCGTGAGTTAAGTCAGGAGTAGCTAATAAGTGGAAACAGACGAACAGTTACAACATCGCTCAACCATAAATACAAAAATATCATGAATTCCAGATTGCATCAGACGTTAAATATATCAAACGAAATGAAGATTTAATAGCCGCTTTAACCAAAATTAAATATTGGAGATTCGACAACTCCTTAAACAAGTTCGTGAAATTCCTACAGCAATCCATTGCCCATTGCATACCTACTCAAATATAATATGCCACTACCTAAACTTACCTCATTGTAAAATCGAACTGGAATGTGCTTGAAGGATTCATGGTCTCCAGTAGACTCCATGAGACGTCTATTGACGGCCCAGAATTGATCAAACTTGTCTACAATTGAGAATACATCACAAATGATGCTTAGAATACAGATCATTGAAATCAGATACCATTAACGAGTCCCAGCCATAGTTGGTTATGGTCTTTTTTCTGCATGGCTGATATAACCTGTCCTCTGTGCTTTAATACATCGGCCTCTTTCAAGCATGACATAAAATGCGCTTCTAGGATATCTCTAAAAATTTAAAGCGCTTAATAATCTAGTGTGGCTTAATTTCTACTGCAGGATATCTCACTTTGTTGCGAACTTCACCAGTTGGTCTTCAGGGAACTTGGAAAAATGAATGGTCAGACTCCATGGCAGTTCATCGTCTTCGGAATGGTGCAAATCGTAAAGTACTCCTGTAAAGTTGAGTTGCAATTGTGAAAACAAAATCAATAATAGGATGGCCAGATCCAGATCCTCATAAAATTGAAAACACACTTCTAATCTGAATAGCGGCAACTTACCAATAGGATAATGCAACTTCAGAGGAATTCCATTATAGTCGAACCAAACATTGCCGTCTTGTTGATCGTTTGCAATGTACCGATTAAAGTATTTTTTTACCTAGAAAACAGTGAACGTGCACATTTGGTTCCAGTCAAAATTTACGTTTAAGAAAAATACTTTATCTGTGACCAGGGGGAGATAGCTTAACCTCGAGACCATCAAATAGAATTGGTTGGGTTGTTGCAATCCAGCTACTTCATCAGAATCAGCTTGGAAACACACTGGAATTTGACCCTCCCAGACGATTCGTAAGACTTCGCGATCATTGGCCATTTTTTAATGGATTATGTTACAAAAATTATTGAAAATGTGTTTTGTTTTCGAAATGAAATGTTTTGTGTATTTTCTTTTTTTTTTTGTTTGCGAAATGACAAAAGCAAAATGTCATTAAACAGCTGCTGTCGGAACATTTTTTTAAGGTGGAAACATTTTCAGCAGTACTTTTGATAAGGTAGTTCGTATGGAATATGCAGTGTGAGACCGATAAGGTAGTTTAGACTTATTATAATGAACAGAATCACTTGCGTTTTAGATTTGCAAATATTTAGGTCCAGTTATAGTTATCATTGAACAACTTCATTGGAACACAACACATGATGTAATTGAAATGTCGCGCAATGAGCCCTTAGGCTGCGTTCAAGGCTACGCGTATTCGCGTCGCGATTTCATTCGCTGCTAGCGACCAATTACGGTGTACATATGGAAGTATTTGTGACGCGGCGATTTAGCGAAAACTTGAATTTAGACATCGCTAGCGACGACTGTCAGCTACGTGAGCGACGAGAATCTACAGTTCAAATAATTTTAACTTTTTGAGCGAATCGCTCATACAAAATGCAGAAATTTATTGAAGTTTGTTGAAATTTTTGCAGACGGACGTGAAAGTAAAGAGATCGACTGTGTAAATAACAGTTTTCCAATAAAATGTTTCCCGCGCTCTATTTGTTATGGATAAATTTATTGAATTTGTGCGTGAACACTTGTGGAATCTTCGACATTTAGATTACCACAATAAAGTTGTTGTTAGGAAATCTTGGGAGGAAGTTGGAAAAGTTGTATTCATACGATAATATACTTTTAATTTCTCAGGAAATTGTAAGAGACGGGCGTGCAAGAGATGAAAATCTCCATAAAGCCTGCGCTCTTAGCTGATTGGATGCACTTGAAATCTTTTTATTTTTTTAGACTTTTTAAATAAATTTGACTGACTTAATTACAGTTTTCTAGTAATAAAACACGTTTAGGCAGAGAATTTTCGCTTCGACGCATACCTCGCTGGGCCGAATAGATCACAATCAAACTATGAATGAAAGTAGGCGAAGTAGCCTACTTTCACTATGTCACTGTCAATACATGAATGAAAGTAGGCGAAATCGCTCAGCCATAAACACTCAATCGCAGGCGATTTCGCTTGTAGAGATGTGGCTCGTAATTCGCACGAAAAGCAATCGCATCGCGCGATGCGAATACGAATAGCCATGAACGCAGCCTTAAATTTAACTTTCATGGTATTTTTATCTGTTAGTGCATCTGTAACACGTGAGTTCTATTCTGCTCTCGTGCACAGATCCACTAACACATAAAAATGCCATAAAAGCTGAATTTAATACTTGCAAATCTAGAACCCAAGTCCGAGATTATCATTACATGACAACTCGCAGAAAAGTAGATTTTTTTTTAATTTGAGTCTTACTATCTGGTTAGCAAGAGCTCGGCACTCTTGTTAAGCTATATACATTAGGTTCGGTATTTATAATGATAGATGTGTCTGCAAAAAGTTTTCTTTTAACTTGCTTCTAATTAAAGGTTTTGAAACATTATTTTCGATTAGTATTTTACTGAAAATAGAGTTCATACCATATATCAGGGCATTGCTATGTTGCTAATATAATAAATAGAAATCGTTTTACTTTATATAAGTAAATGCTTCTCGTCATATTTAAGGAAAGACAACTTATCTACTTTGTGGTGAGGTATGTTGTACTACACAAAAGTCACTAACAAGCGTTGCTATTTGCTTTATTTGTGAATAACACTGTCTTTTCCGTGACCTTAAGTGTTTGGTAGATGTAAACTTAGACCTATATCTAGACTTTACGTTTTCGGAAAAAATGAGCATTATACAGAACGTAGTGATTGCAGGGGACTTTGCTTCTGGTCGAATTCGACTTTGGTGTTTTTGTCTAAACTGTCGATTTAAACGCCGAACAGACGGTGACGCATTTGAATGTTTAACGATGGGGATATAACTAATGATGGCAATGTGGGAGAGTTAACATAGCTCTTGTTTTCAATTTGTAATAATTTTCAGTAATTAAGGGTAAGTCACTTGCACCAATTTAAAAATGTCTACTGCTTAAAAAAGGCGAACCTTTTTCTCCCTCCACAATGATTGCATCTACGTCTCTTCTTTTCAAGGTCATGTTACTGCTTATAAATTGTCGGCTTACCGACCGGTAGAATGATTTTCGTATTAAAAAAGTGATTTTCGTGAATAAAAACGTCTTCGGAACGTTTCAAGTTGTTATTGGCGGATTCAAGTACATAACTCACCAATTAAATGCTGGTGGGCAAGGTTCAGTTTTGTCTCCGACTCTCTTTCCCATTGTTATAGACCAGGCTAAACGTTAATTGGAATGAAAGTCATCTCCAAAAGCCTGCCCATATGTTCATTAAAATGAAATTAATTTCCAACAAGACTGGCTGGTTTGATGTGAACCAAAAAAAAAGGTCGCGCTAAAAATTCAGCGAGAATCCATTTCAAACTGAATTCTTGGTGTGGACATAAACGCTTCACTTCTAAACAAAATTTCATTGTGGCAAAATACTCATTTGGAATTTGTCTTCGTCGAATGCAGACCTCAATTTCGGCATTAGAGATACGAAAATATTAGTGGGTTGATTCAGATTTCCCAGTGTTACAGGTGTAAAAACTTACTTCATTCCAATGATGCTGTTTTGTGTGTGCCCACGTCGTTTATGAGAATGAAAATCGTTGGGATGAACGTGTGGCCAGGCATCAAGAAGGCAAGTAGATTTTATGTGAACCGAAAAGAGAAGATTGCAGACAGAATCTACCTAGAATTAATTTTAAACTGAATTCTTGGTATGGGCAGGAACGTTTAACGTCCGAGCCATTGCACTTTATCAAAAATACAAATTTCCAATGTCGCCCAGTGAAGACCTCAATATCCTGGTATCGATATTGAATCACGAAAATATGAGGTTGTTTTAAATTTCAGAGTTTTTCAAGTAAACTGACTACGTTCCATTGACGTTGTTTTTGTGTTTTGCCACGGCGTTAATGGGAATGAGAGTCGTTGCGATGAATCATGAACATGTGACCGGCATTGTAATCCTGCCCTATCTATAGATTATACACCCAAAGCCGAATTACGTCGACGTCGAACACGTTGCCTGCGCTGCGTCTAGTTTATGCACTTTTACATGTTCTCCCATATGCTAAGTGTGATTTTGATAGTTCAACGGGTCATCGTCTGAGTTGAGATTGGCTTGCCCCATGCCCTTCTGATGTAATTGGACTTAATTTGAAATATTCAAGTTTTACTAATCATTATTTGGTCATATTTTTTTTGTAGGATAATCGATTCTCATTTTTAATATCATGGTATCCTCAGTCCTTGAGGTTGTTGGCTGGACTTTTTGTTTGCGTAGATTCAACTTGTACAAATAATATTTGAACATATACAGACCGCGTTTGTGTTGTATATACTTTGTTTGCACATGTTAGTTCAACATCAGAGTAATTGCAAACAAATGGAAATTGCCATATCTGTATACTTTTCATTGGTTTTAATCAATACTAAAGGATTGCTAGATGGCGATATGAGAATGCTGAGTTTTTCCCCAGTTCTAAGTTGAAATTTTAACTATCTTTGCGATGTACTAATGTTTTGTATCGTCGGTATCTGCTTTAGAACATGAGCTCCAAGAGCATACATTTTCGCCAAGATTGTGCTCAGTTCAACTAGAGCTAACTGAGTCAATTCTCGGATATCTCTTTCAAATTATATTTCTAATACACGAACCAATACCAACATTTCGTTCTTACTGTACTTGGACTGTTAAATTTACCATAGCAATCGTTTGTAAGGTGAAATCAAAAACAGCTGATGTACAACTGATAAACTTGACAGTTCGCAATCTTCCTTATTACCGCGATACATCTCAACTCGGGGAAACAAATAATGCAAATTTTAACCAGGACTTTGGGGAAGATATCCAGTCTCCGAACCACATCCTTACAAAATGAATCTTATTTCCTGCCACGGGCGTGCTTTAGCTCGAATATTACTCCAGTGAAAATGGCAGCTAATGTTTTCAAATCGAATGAGACTGACCCTAATGCACCGCCATTGGTTATTATGCATGGACTCTTTGGGTCGAAACAAAACTGGAGAGCCATAAGCAAGTCATTAGAAAGATATACGAAACGAAAGGTAGGCAATGTTTTGAAATCACCTCGAGAGTTCTCTACAAACAAAATCACAGATCTACAGCGTGGACGCCAGAAATCACGGTGATAGTCCTCACACTCCTGAACACACGTCAGCGCATATGGCTGATGATATAAAATTCCTAATGCAGGAGGAGAATCTCGAACGCATATCCGTCATGGGTCATAGCATGGGAGGTCGGGCGATGGTGTTTTTCGCTTTGAAATACGTGAGTGTTGTTGGTAGAATCGATGTGTTCTAAAATGCTGTATTATGTCACCTTGTAGCCCGAATTGGTTGAGAAGGCAATCATTGTGGATATATCGCCAGTGTCTATTCCAGACAACTTCGAGACTATGGAGGATATTTTCTTTGCTATGAAAAATATCAGCGTGTCGTCGGAACTGTCTATGGTTGAGGGCCGTCCGATTGTCGAAAGTCAAATAAAGAAAGCCGTCCGAGATAAAGAAACGGTTGACTTCATCATGCTGAACCTGAAAAAGCTCAAGACTGGAGAGTTTGTTTGGGGTCCGAATGTAGCTGCTTTACATAAAAATTTTGGTAATTTCCGCGACACTCAGCAGTTTAACATGCCACCATTCACTGGTCCTGTGATGTTCATCGGTGGAAATAAATCTAAATTTTTAAGGTAATAGTTGGTGGCTGTAGTATGGGACAAAATAACTGATAATTCTATTGCAGTCCTGATGATTGGCCAAAAATCAAAGAGCTATTCCCCAATGCAGAGTTGGAGTGGTTAGATGCTGGTCATTTGGTTCATTTTGAGCAACCAGCTAAGTTTATGGAATTGGTGACCAATTTTCTAAAACGATAGCTTATCGTAGAAGACCTCTCTGCCTAACTAGTTCACTTTATATAGGTGTAGCGTGTAAGCGGTGTAAATGATTTAGTCCAATTAAATTGTTTGCTTGTAATAAAAACAAAGGACGTGTACTTTGAATTTGTATTACGTATATGTATGTAGCTACTGGGTGTTGACCAGCGTAGAAGGGTACGATTGAAATGTTGCTGTTGCGCCTGACATACAGCTAACAGAAGAAATTTTTTCTCATGGAGGAATTCGTGTATAAAGAATTTGGTTGATCTTTTCTATAAGCATTCTTCGCACAATCTGTATGTTGCTTACCAAAGCTTTATGCTAAGCCAGAGCGACCGACTTGGACATATCTATGGCAACTGCTCTCGATTCTCCATGCTGTTCCATTACAGATGTCCAGCATTTCATGAACATGCAAAACGCGTTGGTCTTAATAACAATAATGTTGAAGCAGTTAAAGAGATTGTCTACATCAGAGTCAAGATCAACCACATGAATGACACTTTAGTGGAGATACCGTAGGCCACAAATGCTTCTTCGGTTTGGCAATACAAATAGGATCAAAACTTTAAACCGAAAGTGTAAATATTTGCTTCTAATCCCACTGGTCCTCCTTTACGCCTGCGGTACGATGAACAATAAGCAGGAAAGCGAAGCAAGTATCAGGAACATTCGAACGAAAAATGCGTCTTCGAACTGTTGATTCAGTATGCGAGGAAGGCAAATGGAGAAGAAGACACAACCGGCGACGTCGACTACATTTGTACGGCCACATTGAGCAAACGAATACTAATGCTCCACCCAAGAGCATCTTAGAATCCCAGCATTTTGCCCAGCAAATCCACAGATCGACACACACAGAAGCTATGGCAATATTGACTTTTGACTACGGAAAAACATGCTATAGCACTACTGACTATGGAAAAGCCAAATAACTCTGACTTAAAGAATTTCTGGAGCTGATCCGATGAATCATTTCTCGCTGTGTTATTACTTTAACAAAATGGAAACTTGCTTATGAAATTGCTGTACCTCATGCCAGCCATAGAATATTTTGTCATCTTACCGATGCCATAACTAGTGATGCGTTTTTTTCTTGCCTTGAAGGCCGTCCAACTGAACTTTTATTCTATTAACATAGGACATGCAGCTATTTCTTCACTAACTTTAGGCAAAGATTAAAATGTCATACAGATGACGCACTGCATAAAAGAAAAATTGTTCTATGGAGGGTCATGCTGGCACAGCCCGTTCACACAGTGCCATATGTTTGGATGTCTTGCTCATGTGTACATACTGCACACCGCCCGCCCTTGCCATGAAGCTGGTGAGCAAAATGTTCTGTTTTTTGTTCTCAATACGTCAACTGAATGACTTCAGCAAATGTTCCTTTGATTGATTTGTAACATGAGATTATTTGTCAGCTTCGATGTGATGTATGGATTTGTACCAATCTGTCAACCCAATGATACAAAAGTCATATCATTTCGGATGAAGGCGACAGCCGATTAGATGGAAACGACACATTGATAGCTCGCTGGGGATTATCATTTGTTTTAGAAGAATTCATTCCACCTTTCATGAAGATGACCAGGGGATATTTATTTCTAATTTGGATCCTCTAGTTAATCCTCTAGAAACCTTGCCTTATTTGGCACGCTCAAGTAGAAACCGACCTCAACCAACTTGGAATGGGAAACTGTAGGCAGTTAGCTAAGGACCGAGCTAATTGGAGAGGCATTTTGTTTGAAGCCCAGGTTCATCCCGGACTGTAGCGCAACTTAAGTAAGTTCTTAAATGCCTGATGCCCAAGCCAATGTCGCTGTCTTTTTTCGTTTAACTTGGTCGTTGCTTTTTTTTTCAAATGCGTGATTTGGTGATTATGAATTGGATCTAGTGTAGGCATCAGGTAAGTTAAAACTTTGTGTTCTAATGCCGTTCATTATTCAACCAGCTTGCGGCTGCCTTCGGAATTTTGTTGCTGAATCAGATTTACACTTCCAATTCACATGCTAAACAGAAATATCACGTTCTATACTGCTGCTGTAAATAAATAAAAAAAAAAAAAAAACTCAACTAAATAATTTTTTCACATCGTGCTTTATTACAGATTTTAGTCAATTCCGAATGGTTTTCGTTTTTTATTCGTATGGATTACAAGATAACACACTAGACATTCCCAATATTTGACTATTCTTTGAACGAAACATAAAAAGTTCAAACAAAAAACTGCGCAACACTTGGGCGGCAGAGTGTACATTATTTACTCTTTTGTTTTATTTGCTAACATTTATTGTAATCTCGTTAAAAATTGTATCTTCTTATAGAGAATCATTTGCATATATGTATTTTTACTATTTTATAAGACAATATGTATAATTTGCATGATTGGTTTTGGTGTGGGCAAGATTTTGTGGACAGAATCCTTTTTTTTCATTTGTATCCTTTTATGTTTTTTTTTTGTTTTTTTTTTTGTGTGTGATTTTGCGTAAAAACTAAACTAAACGTAAATGATTATACATCTAATTTGAAAAACCGTTTGAACCCCGTGCTCTCAAATGTGCCTTGAGCAAAAGCTCTTAATAGTGTTTTTGATTTTCTTTCAAAAATGATAAATTGGATATATTATGTAAGTATGCAGATTTTAAAGTTTCATTTCACAAAATATATGCATGTTCAAATATTATGTATATACTTAGCGTTTTCTTCATATGCAATTGTTTCAAAATGTGTGAATGATTTATTTTTTAAATTATTTTCTTTACAAGGTTTTTTGTTGTTAAATAAAAGCATTATTAACATTTATATAAGCTCAACATTTTTGCGTTACTTTTTAATTAACCACCGATGGTTGGAATGTTTTTTTTTGTTTCGTTTGTATACATTAACAAGGAAATATATAACTAACTTAATTCTTGTTGAATCATTGGTTGACAAACTATGTAGAAATCATGATACAAATGAGTTGTATAGAAATTATACGATAATAATACTTAGACGATTTTAAAATTAATATTTTACCGGATGCAAACGTTACTTAAATCTAGCAGCTAACGAACGCTTGGTAAATTGTGCGCGGAGTATCCTTCATTGAGCGTACAGAAAATGTTTTCAGAAGAAGATAACTTGGTTCGCCATTGAAAAACTATATGTTGGGCTTCAAAGTATGCAGAGTGGCTTGTGATTTTGTGTAAGGTTAGTACTTGACAGACCTATATGAGAATTTTTATATTTCTAATATCTACTCATCCTAATCCGCTGAGAAATGGAAAGAAACTCGTGCCAGCGTATTGGGTAACTTCGAGTCGGAGCTGCTTATTGAAGCAACGTGTGTTTATACATTATCAGCCGTATTTATTAGATTTTCCTAAAATGTGTCTCAGAGGTTGTTAGGTTAAGCATGCTTAAATATTTAAATTGGCTCTAAGCAACGTTGCTTAAATTCTTATCTATAATCGATTTTTCTTTGCTGCTTAACTAAACGATGACTGTTTCAAAAAACGTAAATTGCAAATCTAGTACAAAAAAGGAAATTTTAAACAAGTTTATGTCGCATTTATCTTTTTTATTTGCTCAGACACTGTTTTTGGCATTCTCACAAATTGCGATCTCTTTGAGGCAAATGCCTTTACAACCCTCTGATAACTAACACATAGCGTAGATTTACTAAATCCGTTAATATGCGCATCTTGTATCTAAAACGTTGATAATGACAATGTCTTAAGAATTATATTTTAGTGAGATAGTAGATGATATAATATACTTCATTTCGATCTTAATATCTTATAAAAACCTGTAAACTTTCAGGGACCAGTACCATGTACTTGTACTTGATACTTGAAAATCACAAAGTACAAGTACTTTTTCAAGTACTTTCGTCTAAGTACATTTACTGTGTACTGTAATACTAATACTGGTAAGTATATTTTCAGGTACTTTTCTAGTACAATTCCTTGAATACTCTATCGTGTGATATGACAACCACAACAGCAAAACCACATCGCCTACATAACGAATGATCGTTTGGCTTAGTACATGTACAAGATAGCTGATCAGCAACCGTCCACTGACATTATCTGTATAAGTAGCAAACTGGCAAATGGCAATTTCGTTACGGGTCTAAGAAATATATAATAAATTTTATAATTTAAAGCAAAGTTGAAGCTTGAAGCAAAATTAAACGATCTAGAAAAACGAGCATGTATATCTTTTAAGAACACTGTTGCAAATTTTCTAGGGAACCATAAGTGTGAAAGTTACAGAGAGTTTGTTAGCGAGCTGTTATTGGCTTATCAAGCAATGGGTTGCAACATGTCACTCAAGATTCATTTTTAAGACTCACACCTGGATTTTTTTTTCCTGACAATTTGTGGAGCTGTAAGCGATGAGCACGGAGAAAGGTTTCATCAGGATATTTCACAGATGAAAAACCGCTATAAGGGCAAATGGAATCCAAGGATGTTGGCCGATTACTGCAGTACGATGAAAAGGGACCAACCAGGAGCTAAATATGCTAGAAAATCTTAAATCGTAAACTCATAACATAACCTTCATACTTTGTTTGTATCAGACGGTCTTTATTTTTTGAAATAATCAAATTGCATCAGTATATAAAATGCATGGCCAATAGATTTGTTTTAATTACTTACTTTTACTAACAGTCACTCATCAAAGTAAAAAAATATAAGTGAAGTCCATGTCGCACGACAAAGTTCAAATTTTGTTGACCAGTGTTATTAATACCAAATGAAAGAGAAGAATAAAAATGAGTTTTACCCAGTCAAAAACGTCAAAGATTTGTTCTTATCTGTGTTTATTTAGTATTTGACGAATATTTTGTATGTATATTTGCATCAATATTATTGATGCATCTAATTTTTTATTATCTGCATTTGCTGGTGTATGTAGCTCCAAAAAAATCGGATATAATTGCTGTTTGTCAAATATGCAAAAAGCAAATAAGAGGGATCGATTGGTGTAGCATCTAACTTTACGAAACACCTCAAAAGAGTTCATCCCGACAGTTTTTTTGGAATACACGTCCTTGAAACAAAGTAAGAGCTCCATAAAAGCCGACCACATTACTGATAGCCGACAGGCACAATTTGACAAGCGATTACTCCAGTCTATTGTCGATACAATTTCACCGCTATCTATTGCGGAAAAAAATCATTCATCCAATTGTATGAAGGACCGGCCTTAAAGTACGTATAAAAATATAATAGACACCATAAGGCTGGGAATGAAATCTACCAATTATTTTCGCACTACTGCTGATATTTGGTCTGCTATTCGCCGTAGTTTCTTTGGCTGTACTTGCCACTGGTTGGACCAGAATTTCACCTGAAATTTAGCTGCACTAGCGTGTAGAAGGTATTCTGGAGTTCATTCTGCCGAAAAAAATTGCAGACCGTATTTCTGAAATCAATGCTGAGTTCGGTTTTAACCATTGAAATGTTTTAGCCACGGTTACAGATAATGGTTCGAACTGCGTAAAGGCGGAATTTGGGATTGCCAATTTAAACTACGACGATGAAGAATTACCGGAGTTTTGTAATAAGGACTCCTACTACGTTTTGCCAAAACAAGTGAGGTGTGCATGTCACACTATGAATTTGACCTTCTACCTTCTACAGGCCTTCTTAAATATTTGAAAGCTGACGCCAGTTTATACAAAAGGTATTTAAAGGTAATTATGCACTTTTGTAAGTCTAATTTGGTAGGCTTGTACTAAATTAGCCTTTTTCATATATTTAATTTTTTTTAATTGAACAGGCTTTCAAAATTAGTACTACCCTTTGGATAAAGTATAAGTACCCAAGATCGGCAGAATACCCATCCGTTCTAAATGGGTCACTAATTGTTCCTGTAGTGACACGTTGGAACTCTACGTTGGAACACTACGTACAAACTACGTACAAACTCTTATCGTACAAACCCAAATTAGACGAATTGTGCACTAAGTTATCTGTAGATCGGTTTTCTGAAAACGATTTGCGATATTTGGAGGAATATTGCGCGATTATGAAGCTTTTGGCGATCCAATAGACCATCTACAGAAAGACAAAAACATAGTTTTTGGAGATCCGATACCAACTTTAGTAATTGTCTTGTGAGATTACGTTGTTAAAAAGCGCAGTTGAAAAGTTAGAAGAGACCCTAATTCACCGATTTAAGATATATTTATATTTAGAACCGGAAGCTAATAATGCCATCGAAGAGGAAGCATGAAATCAAAAGGATGGAAAGGGAGTCTACTATAATTTTGATATTAATGAACAGTGTAAGTTATACTGCAAAATAATTTCAAATCAACTATAATGCTAAACTTTAATTAAACTTTTTTTTTAACAGTTCAACTCAGCATTTACAAGAAATAATAAGTCCACTGGTCTCTAAATGGAAATGGAGTCACTAAATCAGAAGAATGTAGGCATCACAGTTCGTTTAGATTTTCCATGGCAACAACATGTAACTTCGTTGTCACTAAATCGGAAGAATGTAGGCATCACAGTTCGTTTAGATGTTTCATGGCAACAACATGTAACTTCGTTTGCCAAATCCGAGAGACTAAACTATGTGACCTTTTTACAAGTAAAAGATATCATTTTACACCACCACAACTTCTTATTTCCTTTAAAGTACAAGTAAGACCAGGTCTTGAAAACAGTTCTCTTGTTTGAAGTTGGATCTCGAAACACTTTTTCCTTCTTAATCCCTTTAAAGTACAATTAAGACCAGGTCTTGAAAAAAGGTTTCGTGTTTGAAGTTCGATCCCGAAATACTTTTTCCTTCTTATTCCCTTTAAAGCACAAGTAAGACCAGGTCTTGAAAGCAGTTCTCGCGTTTGAAGTTCGATCCAGAAATACACTTAACTTAACTCACTGGACTCTATCCAAAGACGTGAAATCTGCCTAATAGATGATTCTTCCCATACTTCAAATCTACAACCTTTGGCTAAGCGAAGACTTGTGGGAGATCTGTCTTTTTATTAAAAGGCTTAAAGGCTAGGCCGCTCAATGACTTGTCGGTACGGTGTCGTTTCTTTTGGTATGCTTGGTACACATACGCCACCGAATGTGTAGATACCGAAGACATTTATTTTAATGCGCATGTCGGTTAGTGATTTCCCAAACCAAAATTTTCACAACTCGAGTTAACCCGAGTTGGAATCTAAGTAAACCGAGTTTTAACTCGAGTTTGATAACTCGGTTTGAAAAAAATTATCAAGGTTCTTGTAAAAGAGATAAATAGGAGCATTTTTCGCAAACAACTCTTCATAGGGTTTCACTTTGGTTTTGGAAAACTTCCCACAACTATAGATGATTTTTTCTGGCCCGGCATTATTTGAGTTATAATAATTAAATTACCCAATACAGTGAAAAACAACTGAACCGAACAACTAAATATTTCCAACTGCCAACGCCATATCATCAATCATATGGGAAGATAAAACGTAAACAATCGCAATATCCAACAAGTAGCTACCGGTTAACACCAACCCTTTGCATATTAACATCAGCCCGAGTTGTAAAATGCAAACCGAACTATTCAACTCGAGTTGATTTGCATGCAAACACAAAACCAACCCGAGTTGTGATGAGTTCAGTTGCAAAATGCAAACCGAGTTAGCCAGTCGGTTAAGGTATGCGCATGAAAGAGGATTTCAACTCGGGTGGATTTTCATTCATACACAAAACTAAACCGAGTTGTGATGTGATACCTGTGTTGGTTCGTTTTTTTTTTTGTTCGTCTTTCATGTAGTAACAGGTAGCTGACTAAATGGGGCACTTGCTACTGACTACCTGCCGACGTTCTTCTATTATATGTGTGTTTGCTTACCCAAACCGAAACCAAATCATGTGTTTAGTTCGGGATACCACAGTTTTGTATTTTCTTATTCGGTTCTTTTGGTCGGTTTCGCTAACTCAAGTTTGAGTAAAATCCAACTGGAGTTAATTCGGTTTAAGTGTAACTCGGGTTAACTCGAGTTGACCCATCACTAGTACCGGTAAAAGACAGGTATCTCGGCGTGGACAATTGGAAAGCAATCGGTACGTACCGCGTATGATGCAAACAATTTTAAAAGAAGAATTTATGTCTATTTGTAAGAAGTTATAGACCAGGGCCCTACTACAACTACAACTCTGATAATTATTCATGAATTCATATACATAACTTACAAGTCGCAACTGAATTCAAAAATAATACTAATATTGGTATCTTTTAGGTGAGGTACGAAACGCCGATTACTGCTACGTGCCGTCAATACAGGGAGCAGCCTTTCACTCATTCGATTTCGTTTGGTACGGCACGAATTTGAGCATTTTAGATTCTCATGCAACATTCAAACACACGAATGTTTGATTTGACACCCTAAACATTTTGTCACCCACCGTTGTTTTTCATTTTTACAGACAGCGGACAAAGGAAAGACGAGAAAAAATATATTTTATCAGTCAGCTGATAGAAACAACACTAAAATTGAACTTCCATCACTTCTGTTATTCCTGTGCGTATGAGCACAATATCGTGCACTTCTTTGGAAGGTATAGCGCAAATTCATTAACGATAAAACATGCGATCCAAATAGCTTTGTGTATATTAGTAAAAACATGTTTGCTTGAAGCTTGTTCATGCCTTTTCAATTCGATCATTAATTTAATGAACATAACGACGGTATAACCATCCACAAAAAAGAGGCCCTCTAAACTGCACAACTACAGAGGCATACGTCTCCTCAACATCGCCTACAAGATCCTATCTGCCGTAACATGTGAACGCCTGAAACCATGATCAACCCTTGTCAGTGTGGTTTTAGAGAAAATTGTCAATTTCTCGCAAACTGCCAGGAAAGTCCACAACCGATCAAATTTTCACACTTCGGCAGATCCTGGAAAAAACCCAAGAAGTCCAAACGATACCCACCACCTACTCATCGATTTCAAAGCCGCATACGACAGCATTTATAAAGACGAACTATACAAATCCATGTCTAGTTTTGGTATACTGACCAAACTCGTCCGTTTGTGTAGGATGAAGGTGGAGCATTCTCGCTGCTCCATCAAGGCCGGAAACGACCTCACCGACACATTCGATACCAAAAACGGATTTAGGCAAGGTGATGCGCTGTCATGTGACTTCTTTAAGGGATTTAAGGGGATTGTGTAAAATTCCCGAGCGAACACCAGAGGCACAATTTTCCAAAAATCGGTGCAACTACTAGCACACTACGACGATATTGGCATCATTGGAAGGACTCAACGTAATGCCATAGCCACGTTTGCTAGTATAGAGAAGGACGCCGCAAAAATGGGTTTAGCAGTAAATGAGGGCAAGATGAAGTATATGCTGTCAACACGAGGAGACACACAACTTCGACGAATTGAACAGAGCGTCACCATTGACAGATATAACTTTAAGGTAGTACGGGACTTTGTCTATCTCGGCTCCAGTATTCACTCTGACAAGAATATCTCGTCACAAATTAAACGAAGAATTACTCTTGCCAACCGCTGTTTCTTCGGGCTAAGCAGGCAATTCAGTGGTAAAGCGCTCACTCGAACTATTAAGGAGATTTAATATAAGACCCTGATCGTCCCAGTCCTGCTCTACGGTGCTGATTTCATCGAACTATACGAGCTGTACAGCGACATACCCCTGGTCAAACTCCGTTTAAGATGGCTAGGACTTGTAGAAAGAATGGACACGAATACTCCGGCTCGCAGTCTTCGATTCCAAGCCATACGTCGGACGCAGTAGGGAAAGACCTCGCCTTAAGTGACTGCGCATGCATGCATGTGTCACCACACATGCATGCATGCTATTAAGTTCTTTTCCCAAAGTTTACTGTCTAAATTTCCCTTTCAGAAGACATTTTTACATCGTTCCTAATTCGAACTAAATAAGACAGTGACAGATGCGATATAAAGCCCATAACCAGAACCGTTGAGAACGATTTCATTCAGCACTAGCGAGGTATCCGTCGGAGCGGAATGTTCACCGATATTGTACGATTCGGGGGATTTAAGCTTCGAGGCATTCTTCCAAAAAGCTGTTCGGAATATTTCTCCGACATTTTACAACGCATGCTGGAGAATTGTGTTGAAGTGTGTTCAGGTACATTTTTCGTGCAAGTGGAATTCTTTTTCCGGTTTAATCCGACACAAATTCATCGAGGAATTTATTTACGAATTGTAGTGAAGTGATTTTTCTCCATACCTCGAATGGAATTTAAACCTCCGACGAAGTATGGGTTGCGGAAAATTGTCCGCTACAATGGATACCTCGCTTGGGCAGATTGTTTTGCATATGAAACTAAATCAGAGTTCTACTTTCACACAATTGGCAATTGAAGTAAATAACTTTAAGTTCGTCCTCAGATTTCTTTTATACATACGACCGCCTTAGTATTAGCTCAACTCAAATTGGAACCAAGTATAAACACTGAAAACCACGCACAGGATAGGAAACTCTGACACAAATTTATCTTTCGAATATAAGCTGCTCGAAAATAGAAAAAAAATACATTCTAAGGAACACAATAGGATATTCCGACGACAAAATGGAAACACAACATTTAACCAATGTCTTCCGTACTCTGATACTTTTTTTTTTCATCTCTTACATACTATAAAAGCTTAAGTAAACACAAATAAATATTGGAATGTAGAAATAAATAAATTAAATACAAACTTGTACGTGCTATGCAAATATTTCTTTAAAAAAAAAATGTCTTTGGTATAAAAACTTATAAAAGAGAAAAAAAAAAACATAAAACACAGCATCATTATTATTCTAAGGCAAGGGTGATTCCATGTAAAGGTCATTGAAAATTATTAACAATATGCTCAACGATGCAATTTAGCCAAAAAGGAAATCAATAATTTTTGTTTTGTTTTTTACAATGTTGAACAGTATACAGATATATTTTTTGATACTCGTAGTTTGATTTGTTTTTCTCTTCGAATGAATTTAATTAAATACTAGGTGTTAGGAAATTAAACACCTAAACCTCCATCGTACGCGTAGTCTGCTTTGTTGTGCATAATGAGGCGATCTTCGACAAAATAGAAACTATCGGAACGAGTGTCGAAGGGGCTAGCTATCATTTCAGCAACTTTAGGAGGTAAAATTACATGCAAATAGTTAGTTTAGCTGAAAATAGGAAAATTTATGAAAGAACAAAAATTTGACTTACTGAGATCGGGCGGCAAGTTAGGGAACTCATAAATGTGCTCGCAAGTGTTCTTTGAGAATGGTATACAGTAGCCAAACTCAAAGTCGAATGTCTTGAGTACACGGTCTCGAAAGAAATGACGTTCAATCATTCGAAATCGATTGACGGGTTTGCTACCGACGGTAAATTCCACGCTGTAAATAAAAATGCAACAAGAAAGGATAAATGACCACGAAAAGATTTAGATAGAGAGTGGTTTCAGGAAATTCCAAATAAAAAAGAAGGTATTCATAGTTTGTAATGCAATTGAAGCCTTTAGATGAAGAACTTAAGTGACATTGGCATAGTTTCGAGATACTTAAGCTTAAAGTTTTAGAACTGTTACTTTGATGATATTAACAACTCAGAATAGTACCGAGGAACAACATAAACTAAAGATATATGGTTTTCTAAGAATAACGTTTTTATTTAGTCGAAGTTATATGTAAGTACATTTTTGTCGATTAAAAAAAAAATCCTGAAAATGTCGTTTAATCCCTTCTTCACCAAGCGCTTAAATTGCAATTTTATTTCGTTCTAAAAGTTTTATTCTGTGTTTAATTCTAAATACAAATAAAAGGAAGATTGACAGAGAGGGGAACGAAGAAACAACTCCGCATATCGAGCAAGTGGACTACATACAAAATGCAGTCTGCCTTAAGTCAAAAATTATGACACTCGATATAACTACTAGCCGACAATCTGCTACGCTATCTACGCCAACTGGAAAACCAAAGAAGTGCCATTAAAGAAAATCAACGAAATGCAAAGCAAAGTTGAAATACCGGTCGGAAATTTATATATCAACTCATGTACGAGGGAGCTAAGGCAAGACTTAGATGACCTACAATAAGATTACTCAATAAATTTGGTTATGCGCACCACTTAACTTATCCAGAAATTGAAGACAATGAAAAAATTCCCAACTTGAGGCGAGGTCTTCCTCTACTCCGACTGACACCTGGCTGGAAATCGAGAACTCTGCCAACCGGAGTATTGGTGTTCTTTAGCTCTAGCCATCTTAAACGATCAATGCGGAGTTTTTGTTTTATCTAGGGTATGTAGCTGTACAGATCGTATAATTAATGGTTAAGTCTTCGTCTCTATAAGCCGTCAATGCGCCGAAGATTTTTTGAAACGAAAGCGGCTCTAGTATGCCTCTTAGCACAAAGAAACAGCGGTTGACAAGAGTAAGTCTTAGTTTTATTTATGATGAGATGTTGTTGTCAGAGTTAATGGCGGAGACGAGGTAGACATAGTACCGTACAACCTCATTTACTGCTAAGCCCAAACGTTGATATGACATCGAGTTCGAGTTCTTTGAAGACGCCGCAATAAAATTGATTTGTCAAGAATTTGGAGGACCGTTGCTTAAATGTTTCCCAATAAATGTTTTTTATGTTTGCGTGCAAAATTTTTTGTTTCATCTTTAACCGCGGGAATACCCAGATCTCTGCGTAGATCTGCATTCCTTATATACCACGGCCCATTGGCGAATGATGTTAACATTTTGTTTTTAAAAGTTTGTTGTGTTTAGATTCGTTTCACTGGTACAACCTCATAGTTGTATACCATATGTGCGGACCTGCAACTGCTTGTATAATAGCAGCTTGATAACAAGGTTAAGCTTCGAATATTTTCCGAGTAACCAGTACAGTTCTCTGTATTTATTTTAAAGGTCGTTGCATTTCTTTTTTACATGCGACTTTCATTTGAATTTTACATCGAGTGTCATTCCGAGATATTTCGGTTTGCAAAAGGAACTCGAACCGTATTGAGAGATACTGGCAAATTGTTTGTCCGTTTATACGAAAAATCTACCAGAATCGATTTGCACTCGTTAAGTGCAATTTGTCAGAATTTTGTTCATTCATTAACCTTGTTAAGACCGTTAACTATAAGGCCATTTATGTTCAGTTTTGTTTGCCATTTCATCATGAATAGCTTGACATATGAACAACGCTTGCAAATCGTGCAAATTTATTTCGAAAATAATGGTTCAGTTTGCGAAGATTACCGAAAGCTCCGTCCATTTTACGGTCGACATAATCGTCCATCAGAGCTATTAATTCAGTTAACCGTGGATCGTTTTGGCACTACGTTTACTCTATGTTGAACAGTGCGCACCGAAGAAAACATTGCCGCTGTAGAGCAAAGTGTTGAGAGGACCCGAATGAATCGATTCGCCACCGTGCACAGCAATTGGAGCTTTGTCCATCAACTTTATGGATGATTTTGGGCCAAGATCTTGGCTACTCTTTTAATGATATTGCGATATTTGTCTAGTTTTCTGTACCATTCGTTGATTGTTTACGGTGAACAGTAGACCTCTGATCTTGGGTGCCACGAGAAAAACGAGTCTTTTACCGACAAAGGGAAAGGAAAACTTTAATCCGGCGAATTTTCGGTCGATGATTATCAGCAAGGTATTCGAAAAGATTCCCAATAGGGCTGTGTGCAAGTGGGCACAGGACAATGAGATTATACCAGAAAGTTGGGTTTCAAGGCGGACCATGACACTATTCATTCCGCATTCGATTTATTTTCCATATGCAATGAAGGTTTAATGAAACTCAAAGCACAAATGATGAAACTATTAGAAATTTCTGAAGTGATTTGATATATTTGCGAGTCATATTATAGACGTTGAGTTGTCACGTTTTGGTACCAAATAACACCAAAATAAATTTTTAAGAGCGTCGTTAGAAAGTTGAAAAGATGGATCCAAAGCAAACATTCCGCTTGTCAATGAAATTTGATGGTCCCTATCCTAGTAAACGGAATCGGCGAATATTTGGATTCTTTTTTTGATAGCCGACAGACTTGGCAAAGGCTTCTAATTTGAAAACGTAAGAGCCAACTTCGCCAACATGAGTTTTATATTTGCTCATGATCCGGCGGAGAAAAAGGGATGATATTACTAAAGACTTTTCTACGAACTAACCGACACGGCAATACTATACTTAGATCATGCTGGGATATTTTATCGACAATGTAGGTGGAGAAAGTGCTTGTCTTGCGAACTTAATTCTTAGTTTGCTGTTGATCAGCATACACTGCAACTTTTCCTTGTTGATTATCAAGATTCTGTTTTTTCCAACATTATTCAACGAATACCGCCTCTTTATATTATGTTCGCAAGTGTTTGTTGTCATTGTCATAGTAAAAATCTTAAGGCGGCTACACACACGCTGGCATAACTGTCCGGTATGCCTCTTCAGGCCGCCTGTGCAGTTTGAACGGATCGCCATAACGCATTCACACTCTACGATACGGATGTGAGGCACATCAGTTTGTGTATTTTCTTTTTTATTTTATGAACTGACACCCGGTTCTCCTAAACACAGGCGGCCTGAACTGATAAAGCTATTGAATTTTTGATTTTTCTTGTATCGCCTGTGCAGCTAAGTAACTAAAATCTTTATCATACACTCGTTCAGGTATAACCTTTAACAACAAATTCTTCAGCAACTCTCTTCACATGTGTTGCCTTGTTTATCTGATACTTTGATGTGAGCATCGTTTGCTATTCTGTGTCAAACCAAGTGTTCGGTCTTAGCGAACATAAAAACCGAGCACTTAAATTTATCCAGTTTTTATAACTTGTTGCCAGTCGCCACAGTTATTTGATAATTAATTATGGATGCGCTGGATCCATCCAAAGTTTAGGAAATACACGTTCTGAATAGCTCTTCTCGGTTTCTTGTCTTTCGACATAAAATGTTCGGGCAATATTTCGCCGTCGTTGGGGCGTATATGATATCCATATTTGTACCTTGGTTGCAGCATAATAATGATTCGAGTCGATATTGGCTCCTCAAACATCCTCAAATTTGTAGGTGCTGAGACCTCTTTATGAGCCACAAATTGAGTAAAACCTTTGCTGGATATCTAAGAAGGTCTTCCCACCTTCTGACCCATCCTGTCTTACTATAAATTTGGTTGTATAAAATGATCAAGACCTTGAGCTCTATTTAAAACGTTAAAGTATATTTGTCAGTTTTGTATTTGTTTGTCCATTAGTTAATCCGATTTGTAGTTAATAGAATTGGCCCACAATCACAGTAAACCTTCTTATACTTCACCCCCAGAAAAGTGTCATATGTCGTTTTACTAATCTATAAAATGACACTGTGACGCGCTGTCGCTAAATCGGTATCCGTACCTTGCAATTGACCTTAAATGTTACTTTTTTTATTACCTCGATACGTTTGAATATTTTATTAGCCGTCTTTTCCCTACTAAAAGCACACAAACGAAACAAATAGAATATTTCAAGCCACCTACATAATTAATGTCAGGCATGCAATATTGCTGTTATGGTACTCACGTAGCTCCAACTGTTTTCAAATTCAGAAATGCGGGTGTGAATTGATACCGAACGTAGCGACCAGCATTCGGATCAACTGGATCGTCTAGCGATAGTTCTTCGGTAGCCAAAGTAGCTTCCTCCACGGAGCCTTCAGGAAATTGTTCACTTGGTGGTTTAGCTATCTCAAAGAGGACAGCTCCGCTCTCCAGGTCGCGGATTTTAAAACGCGTAAAATCAATTTCGTAGACATTAGCATCGGGTGTGCACAGATAATCCTCAGTTATTTTGTTTAACCGTAGAACATCGTCGGGACTGATAATCCTGTCGGAGGAATGCGAAGCAGACTCTAGGGATGAACCAGCACCCGATTGAATTGGGTTGACTTGTTGTGGTTTGCCAATCACACTCATTGCACACTAACTTAAGATATTCACTAAGAAATTGTTATTTATCTATGTACATAAACTTGTTTATGCATCCAATTAGCTTTTCATGAAAACGGGATTTGTTTATCGAATTTCCCAATTGAAAAATACTTTTTGCTTTGTTCCTTTCTCGGTGCAGTGGAAAACCTTTTCCACAACAAAACGTCAAAATTTTCTCGGTAGATTTTCTTTGTTTGGCAAAAATTCGTTGATAGGCATTTGGCTTTGTTTGTTCGTGGTGAGCTGTTTGTAAATAAGGGAAAGGTAGTTCGATAACAAGTTCGTCGATTTTGTTTTTGGGGTTTTCAGTAGAGATCAGTTACTTAATCTCTGCAGATTTTCATTTAATATTTAGATTGCAGATGTTAACGCGCATATAACATAAAGAGGTGAACATAAAAAAAAACAGTTTTTCACGTTGTTTTTACTGTTTTTATTTTTAATTGTCAAATTCAATTGATGTAGACCAAAAAAGTAAAACCTTTTCAAAAAAAGTGATTCATATAAACAAAGCACTTGTTTCGAAAACATCGTTAGATATATCAATTTATGTAATATACTTTCGATGATTTTAATAAAAATTTGACCATACTATCTCGTTCCTTTTATAATGAATCATTAGTGCATTTTAACAGGTACTTGGATGAATTTTTCACTTATCATTCGGTTAATAATTTTATTAAATTATAGAGATTAATTTGTATTTGCATACAAAAAAAGGATCAATCTCGTTTATTTATATGAAAGCAAAATCTGAAAACCCAATCCAAAATGCTACTTATGAGGATTCAGGGTTTTGACAGTTTGCTATTTAAGGGTCCAATTATAGCTATCATTTAAAAGCCTCATTGAACATTTTCTTTTCCTTTGCTTCTTGGTGTCAAAACAAAAAGCTTGTTCATTTTAGAACATGATCATCCATAAATAATTTAAATTCTAATTAATGTTTTCGCAGAAATATATTTTTTTGTTTTTCAATGATTAACATTTATTTTTGTTATATAATGTTTGCCATTCCACTGAAATGAAACAGCATTTTTCAATGATTCCAATAAGCAGCTACGGAGGTAAAATTTCAATTACATCTTGTTTTGTGTTCCACAACATAATTTTTTACGCTACCGATCTCCATTTTTTGTCTTTTAAACTTCTTCATTCTGCGATTAATAAAAAAGGGTGTTTTCTCACCCTGCTGGTAATCTTCGTAATGAACCAGTAGTCAGAGTAAATTAACAAAATTTGTTGGGTTAATTGGAGCTTAAAATCAACGGAAGAACATGTTTCTCGAAACAACTCGGGGTTAATACTGAATCAAGCACTGAAAAAATGGTCCCAAAGTTAACTCATATTTCTAAAGTCTTAATTGAAAGTTAAAGCAATTTTTTTAATGTAATTCTTTTAATTTTTTGATTCGAATAAACTTCGAATAATATATAATATATTCGCTGCGACAGTGACAAACTTGCTGCCACGATCCGGTTGTGGGTGAATATTTGATTAGGCGAGTCCTTCTGGGATCTCCAAAAAAACATAAATGGAATGCTAAACCTCACTTGGCATTGCTAAAACTAAAATTTGTTGGATCTGTCTCCTCAACCATTTTATTAATGGAGTACCGCCTTTTTTGTTTATCAAGGTGGAACTCATCATGCTGCGAAGTAAGGAAACTGTCATTCGATAAAAGAAGTTCCTCTTTGGTAAGAATGTTGTTCAACTGAATCAACCAATCTCATCTGCAGCAAAGGAAAATCTTTGAAAGATCATATATGTAAGTAAAATACTCATATTTATTGATCCCTTATTCATAAACTCATTATAACTAGCATATAAGATGATGCACTACGATCAAAAACCTTATTAAAAAAAACTTATATAACGTTAAATAGAATCGACATAAGCTAATTGTGACTGATAGTTGAATTGTGTCTGCATATGGTTTGATCTTCAGGTCAACATAATTCTACGAAATGTTATAAAAAATTAGAAAACAGAGTTGTCGGTATGAATTTCGTAAATCTTCGGCTGAAATGTAGAACATGTAGTTCTTTTTTGACACAGAACCTATATAACTTATGTACGTGCGGACATATTTTTTTAATATGGATTTGAGACACCCTGTATAAAGGATGAATAAATACTAATGCACTCTGTAACAATATAACTGGTTAGAGGTATTTAAGCGAATTCTAATGAATAAAGCTGTAAGGGTTCTTAATATTACCACATTTTTTAAAAGAATAAATATTCTTCAATAATTCGCAAAAAATCACAAGGTTGACATTCTTATATATATACAAAACATTTTTTGTAACCAGAGATCAGGTAAATAAGAGATAAGAAGCTTTAGAACGTTTTGCCCAGTGATCAAGGAAGGAAGATATAGGAAACTTTCCATGACTTTACGTTTTCCCTACAAGCTTATCCTATAATTTTCCAGGATTTTGACAGATAAATTCCTTACCACGGCGCACCCAGATACACACTTGCTTGCAGCTCTGGTAATTTATGTGTCAAAACGACACGTAAGAAATCGGTTGATAAAGGGGAAGACGTACGAAAGTTTCCTATCTCTTCCTTACACCGCGTTTCCACGAGCAAAATTTGATATCTTACTTTCTGTCACTTTTCATAGAAAGAAACAATGATAGAATGCGATGAAATGTAGGTTGGACAATTCCATTGACGAATGAAGGCATACACCTGGAGGCAAATTTTGGTATCGACTAAGTGCTATTCATTTTGAGAGCTAACGCATATTTGTATGGGAAATCATCAACTGAATAATTCATATAAGAAAATAATAGCAACTATATATATACTTCTAAGTGAGTAGATTAAAGCTGAGTTTAATTGACGATGGTACAAACAACATAAAAATACAAAGTCTTAAGTCTTCGAAAATTGTTAATGTGATTTCCAAAGACTTTGCTCCTAATTTGAAAATTTAATTACTTATTTGTACATATGTGCTTACTGCAGAACGATAAATTAAGCGATCTTTCTTCGAATGGGTAAAAAGAAAACGCAAAAAATTCATCTTTCAGCTGTCTTTGTGAACATAGAATACTACACAAAGGATCGTTTTAAACTTGTTTTTTTAATTGTTTTACGTGTCAAACAATTTGTTTTAACACATATTTTTATTGCAATTAGTTACTTTTTACACACAAAATCCTTAATTACCTTCCCTGCAAATTATCGCATTCCTAATGAAAAATATGAAGTGAATTTCTGCGAAAATTATAATAAAAAATTTCAATATTTTTGGAATATCATGTTCTAAAATTCAAGAGTTTTGTTATGAAACCAACTCGCCAATGATTGAATTTATTAAAAAGCCGCAAGAAGCAAAAGAAAATTTCCAAGGAGGGTTTTCAATGATAGCTATAATGGCCCAGTAACTTGATCTCTCGCTTTAACAGTGTGCGTTTACTTTTATAATGATTGTTACTCTATGTCAAGAAACGCCTATTATTAGAGTGGAAAAAATGCCGTTCCGAAAAAAAAATTGGTAACAGGAGTCACAAGTTTTAACCTCATCTGATTTTGCGACTTAATGGTTTTAAATAGTTATATATACGACTTTTTCTCACATTTCTCATAGCAAACCTGCAACAAAAAAATGTGTGAACGAGGTTTAGATTTTACCTTAAATTTGCCACTGAGCGCTACCATTTTATAATTACTTGACAGTTCAACATGTCAAACGACAAAATTCAAATTTATAGCACTGGAATTGTTCGGCCATGTTGTCTGCATCGAACTTCAGCGGCTTTCATTCGATTTTCGTGGGGAAGGCAATGAAATTTCGTTAGAAGTTTTTCGCCAATTTCTACATATCACAGCCAGACTACAAATATCCATTTACTAAAAATCGGACCCCAAAACAAGGATTTGTGGAAAAGTGGATATCGTTACAAAGCAGATACTAAATTTCCGACGCGCTACGCTTTTCGTACGCATCAGGTAAGATGTAAAAGCAAATTCTTCGAGAGTTCCCCCCTTCTCAAAATGGGGAACATTGATATTAAAGAAAAATCTTTCTAATGTTTTTTTTACCAAAAAAATCTATTCTACTCTGTGCAAGTAAAAAATAAAGAGTGTAGTACGTATTCTCGGGTCAAAATGTTCAGTAAAATTCACTTTTTTTTTAGTTATTTGTGTAAATAAGTACTTGAGTGCGAAAAAGCAAATAGTCTCGTTGTTCGCAAAGTCTCTCAATGGGTGAAAAACAGTCGCCAATGTTTCGCGCATCCATTTCGCGGTCGTAATGCTATGGCCAAAGTTTTCTATTGACGTTTATTTTTGTTCATTTAAATAGTTTGCGTTGACAATCAAGTAAAAAATGAGTTTCTAAGTTGATTAAAGAAAAATGTGTTCCAGGGATTTTCAAAAATGAAAATAATTATCCAAAATGTTGAAGGTAAGAAAACGGATGCAAACATTTTTTTTTGTTCTAAAAAAATTAAATCACGAAAGGTATATAGGATGTTGGTACTACGGAAAAAAGAGAAAACGATTACAAGGAGGAGCGCTTTAAAGTGAAGCATATGTTTGAGAGTTGGTGTTGTCTGTTTTGTTTGTGCGGACGTGTGAAAGTGGGAAACTTTGCATCGAGTGGCGAGAGAAAGACTGTGTCCTTGGAAAGTGCAATTGGTCTCTCAATACTGAGTGAGGACACTACGAGAGATTCTATTTATTAATCAATTTTATCTACATGATGGCAATTGCACATAGGCTAATGCACGCAATGCTTGTGTATGACGGGTGCGTAGCTTATCGTTTTTGTTTTCCATATGGAAGGTGTCTGGTGCATACATACCAGAATTCATTGTTAATTTAGAGGGAAGTAGAACGAACACTATTGGAATTTATTTTCTGCTGCTCTCCATCTGCTCTGTTCTCCAGAAAAATTGTTTGGGTACTTTTCGGAATTATCATGTGTGCATATTAATTTTATTTATTTGGTTCAAATGTTTACCACCATTATTTCCATACCAGTTGTTTTTTTACTTCAGTCTCTGATTACCTTAGAGAAAAGTGACGGACTCCAAATTTCTGATACGATTTGACCACCTTTACATCAGAACGAGCTATCATAAGCGATGGTCAAGCATCCCTGCAACTACCGATTGAAGTATTGAGAACGAGTATCAAAATTTCCCCAAAAAAAGGAGGGTTTCCTGTTTTATGAACCGCTCAAGAGTTTTGTTTTATCGGTTAAATTCGTCCTGGCCCAGATTGGAATGATAAAATAGTGCAAGCTATGAATACCGCGGTAAAAGTAGAGTGGGATAAGTAGCAGGAAAACTTCGGTATCTTTTGTAACTAAAAACTCTAAAACGTTGTTGCTTGACTGGCGCTGTCCAGTTCACAACGTTGAACAATGTTTCACGGGTATACAAAACAAAAAGCTTAAAGATACGACGAAGTCTTCACATCAAAATAATCCACCTTAGGAAAATAAAGAGTGATATCAGTTGATAGTGTCTTCTTCAAAGTATTTTGAATTAACATTCACATACACTCGTGAAAGAAAAGCAAATCTAAAACCGCAGGCTTCATATGCACATACAAGAATACCAGCATTCAATTTGTCACAGTGAATGAGATAACCGAAATCGGGAATCCTTCCGATGCGTTTTTTATGTGGAATCGGCAAACCCCACGATCCAGGCAGTATGAATGCAGATAACTGCTAGAGTTGTCATCTTTCTATTCAGACCATAAGGGAAGAAGTGGCTGAATTTATAGACCTCAAAAATTTAGCAATAACTTCGAATTCAAATAAAACACAAGAAAATTGTTTTAACGTCATATATTGGAAGGATAATTTTATGCCATTAATGCTTAAATAGGATTTGGGGCATGTGGCCGCCGCGGCTGGTTCGAAAAAAAACAAGTCTAGAGGTCCAATTTTCAACCACTTTTTCGAGCATTTGGGGCCGTATGTCGGCACAATATCCCCAATGAAAATAATTCAATGGTGTCGATTGTGAGATGTGCGCTGTGTAAAATGAAGCGCCGTCTCGTTGAAACCACATCTCATCCACATTCATGCCATCCAAATCGGGAACAAAATAGTCTGTTATCATGGCTCTATACCGTTCTCCATTTACGGAAACTGACTCACCAGCATCATTTCGGAAGAAGTTCAGTTTTCACTGAACAACATTTTGCGATTAAAATCAGCATCGAGATCAATCTCATTTTCGGCCCATTCACCAAAATCACGACGCATTGCATGGTCTTGCGGCCTTAATTCTTGCACAAGCTGGATCTTGTAACGTCGTAAGCCAAGATCTTTGCTCAAAATCTTCCATAAAATTGATGGACAAAGCTCCAATTTCTGTGCACGGTGGCGAAACGATTCATTCGGGTCCTCTTCAACACTTTGCTCTACAACGGCAATTATTGTTTCTTCGGTGCTCACTGTTCGACGTCTCTACGGATGCGTATTATCACATAGAGTAAACCAAGTGCGAAAACGATTCATGGTAAATCGAATTAATTGCTCTGTTGGACGATTATGTTGACCATAAAATGGACGGAGCTTGCGATAAACTTCGCGAACTGAACCATTATTTTCGAAATAAATTTGCAAGATTGGCAAGCGTTGTTCATTTGTCAACCTGTTCATGATGAAATGGCAAACCAAACTGAACATAAATGACCTTAGAGTTGCCCGATTTGACCACAAAATGTCAGTTTAACTCTATTCGAAGGACCAACCTCTAAAAAAACAATCACACTGCAAAGCATCAATATATAGCATAAGATCTGTTTGCTATGCAAAGGTGGCTTTAGTTAGCTCGTCACATGGTCTAAAACAACGTTAAGATACGGTATGAATCACTACAACATTGTTGCGCTTTGGAAGGCTTGACTGCGTTAAGGAATTCACCCAGTGCTCTTCAATTGCTTTAGATTTTATGTTTATGTATATCTCCTAAAAGTGCGTTCTATTATTCTTCTTAATTGGTCTATTAGTGGGATAAGCCAAGGGGTTTCCAAACCTTTTGCAAATATAAAATGAAATTCAAACTTTTCGCGGTTTTTTGCCCTAACTGCACCGCTAGCAATCATTTTATGCACCTCCATCCAAAGTAAAAGCTGTGTTGTAAGGAACTGCTGTTGATTGTTTATGTACATTTCTGAAATTTTAATTCTCATTTGTTCTTGTGTTCGTTGTTTTTGGATTATCCATCCGTCCATGTTCTAGAAACTGAGTGTGTTAGTTCGATCAAGATGGATTCTCTAAGCTCTTCTGAACATTCGACCTTATAAATAGCAGCTGCATATAGGGAAGTATATCCTACAAACCATCGCAGAGCTAAAGCTTAAAGATTTTATGGTAGGAAAACTTTAAGACGGGTTGTTTGTCTTTGCATTTAGTCTAGTAAGTTCAGTGCATGTTTAAGTATTTAAGATTTGTTTTTACTTATACTTTTTAGAGGAGAAGGATCTGGTTTGATGTATTTGTAAGCTCGTTCGTTCATAAACGATACGATTCTTTGTAGCATTGAAATCCTGCACCTGTTGTTAGTCGCCAAAGACTGGTGGATTCTACAAACCATGAAGGCATTTGAACTGGAAGCTATTGAGTAATTTTCCCTGTGTAATAATAGGTGTAGATAAAAAAAATCCATCATTTTGGTATGAAATTTAAGGCTTTATTTAGAATAAACAGAATGATTCGATCAAAGTCAAATATGCGCCATTTTGTTCGATAACTTCATGTTATTTTGAAGGTAATTTCATTAGACCTCTCTCATAGAAAGCCTGGTCCTTATGATAAAAAACCGGTATCAACCGATTTTCGCAAACCTCTTTTGAAACAAATTTATCACCAACCTAATCGTTCCATATATACAGGACCAGGTAGTAACGTCTTGGTGCTAAGTCCGTTCTATATCGTGGATGCATAATAACCTTCCAACCGAACTCCCGGATCTTCTGATGAGTAATTAACGACGTGTTTGGCCTGGCGTTGTACTGATGAAAGACAACTCTTTTCTATTGGCCAAAACTTGCCGCTTCTAAGCGATTGCTTCCTTCAGAGGGTAGAATTGTTGAAAGTACACGATCGAATTAAGAGTTTGGCCGTAGAGGAATACCTCGTAGTAGATGATGCCAATCCCACCAAACACAGAACAAATGTTCCTGATAGTCAATCCTGGCTTGGACACCATTTGCGCCGGCACGATCGTTTTCACTTGATGTTGTCGTAAGTGATCTATTTTTCATCACCAGTTATCATCCGCTTCAAAACTGGATCGATTTTGTTGCGACTCAATAGCGATTCACAGATTGAAATTCGGTCCATGAGATTTTTCTGTTTTAACACGTGTAACACCAATACATAGAGTTTGTTTTGTATCCGGCCTTATTCAAATGGTTCCAAACGGTTTTTCGTGCAATATTCAGCTCCTGTAGAATTGAAACAGTGATTACATGACGGTCAGCTTTAACAATTTCCTTAATTTTGTCAACATTATCCACAGAAAATAATGGATTAATTTTTACTACACCTGTTATATCCCACGTGTTCCATCGATGATATATTTATATAGATGGTGCTAAGGAAGGTGTTATTCAAACTTCAAAACAGTTGTCTCAGTTACACCGGTACTAAGATAACTGCCGCCAGTTGTGTACTCCATGTTCATTGAGACTGGTTTACTAATTTAGTTTCAGTAGGGTTACGATCAAGACACAAGCTTTATACGGGAAAATAGATAACAAAAATTAATGACGCAACAGCCTCGTAAACTCAGGGTCTTTTTTTTGTTTAATCGTTTACTTCTTGTACGATGACGTGTCCTCCTGTTGTATGCCGTATTCGAACGGCTGAGTTGCGATAAGCGTTTTTTTCGAATTGGCAATACTCGGATATTTTGTCATTTAATCGCGAGAGGAGGGCCAATGAAAAGACAATTAGGGTGTCATCGGGAATTCTTTTTCAATTGAATTGCAATGTAAATTAATTGCAGAATAGGAAAAAAATCCGTGGGAAAAAGAATTCCCGATAAACCTAAATGTGTTGCTACGACTGGAAAACGAACGCAGACTTTTTCGCACCATCGCTCCTCTGAGCCAGTCTTTATATGGAGAACCATCTCAAAAATTCAAAAATGTTGTTGCTGATTATAATGGATTTAAAAATTTTGGTGTTTTGGGGTTTTTAGCAATTTCAGAATTTAGAGGCTTTCGTTGTAGAGATATCGATGTCAAGGTTTGCCGTCTGTTTCTTCATTTTTTCCATTCCATTTAGAACAAGGCTTACCCGTACTTGGCCGCATCGTGGTTAAATTAGAAAACTTTTTTGAGTTCATTTCCTAGACTTCTTGTATAATCATCAAGAATCGCTCAAAATATCTTCAACTTTAATACGACAAGTGCTTCCATATGATAGGTGGGTCATATATTTTCACAGACTATTTATTATCTTTGGAATAAAATAAAGTAAAATATTGTCCTAATATAGCAGGTGCCATTATTGATTATCATTTGTGCACTTTTCATTGAAACCTTCTTGGTTTGGTTTCAAATAGTATCCACTTCTTGATGAATATTGCTTCTTAATTATGTTAACCTCAGCAGCAATAAACATCACTCAGCCAGCTCACTCATCCATACGTCTTAATGCCATCCTACAGTAGACATTCAATCTGGCCACTCAAAAATTCTAGACGAGCATACAAATATTTCTGAAAACACCGATTACACCCTTACCAGGTTAAACTTTGATAAAATTTTCCGGGCCACAATGCCACACAGAACGTCATGGGGTAGTAACGACCCTGTGCTGAACGGCTTGATCCATTTTCATACCGATGGCTCCAAAACAATTGACGGAGTGGGTTATGGTGCCTTCTCCGACAGGCTAAATTCCAGCATAACTTTCTGTCTTCCTGATCAAAGAAACCTTATCCTGGCTTAAGAGAATGTAACATCTGCCAAGGAAATCAGCATTTTTTCAGACATTCAAGCGTGCATCAAATCCCTGGAATCAGTCTCAACAAATTCAATGACAACTCTAGATTGCCGATCATCTCTGCAGGAGATGTTGAAGCATTTTAACATTCACCTATGCTGGGTGTCTGGGCATATTGACATTCCAGGGAACTGTAATGCTGATGAACTCGCCAGAAAGATGATTTAAATAGTTGTACCCGATACGGGTGCAGAAGGTATTCTTATATGCAAATGCTTACTAGCGCAACATGCTAATAGCATATCAAACTTCAGATGGAGTCTTGGCACGACGTTTTAAATCATCAAAGAAATTTGGCCAAAGCTGGATTTGCGAAGATTAAAGGGACTGCGCCACCATAGGTTTCATCACCGGACACTGTTTAAAAGGCAGGCACACAATCAATCGACTTAGCTGCATGAACCAAGAGTAAAAAGAAACAATACGTCATTTCCTTTGTAACTGCCCGGTCCTATCAAACAAAAGAAAGCTCCATCTTGGAGCTTACTAATCTCTGTGATTTTATAAAAAGTGATTTTATAAATCAAACGCTCAGAATGGTTTTCACAGGGATAGTAAGGAGAATGGACAAGAGCCACGCGGTTTCACAATGACCAAAATGCCCTAAGTGCGCTTGCGAACGTTGGCAGCCACTCTAACCTAACCTTACCTAATAATTTTACCAGTGATTTTAAACAATTATTCTCATAGGAAAGAAATTTGGAGCAGTTAAATCTACTGACTTTGCGGGCTTTAGTATATCGGTTGTAATTTGTACATTACGCGGCGCTGCTCCGTCATGCTGGAGCCACATGTCCTCTAGTCCATATTCATTCAATTAGCGTTCCTCGAAAGATTTAGTGACAGACATTAGATTCCATTTGTTGTCAGAGTGCTTATGACATCAGAATCATTGATGCTTAGGCTTATATCTTTATCCGTGCTAGGAATCTAGTTGATTGTCATTTACTTATTTAATCGTTCATTTTTCAGAATCCTTTTCTATTTCTATTTCTTTCTGCGCCTAAAACATTTGACAGTTCTCTATACTTGCGTCTGATAACAGTTTGAAACATCTAGTGGCTTTGTAAGATGCGGTCTTTAATTGGTTAAACCCTCAATTTCAGGAGTTATCTAGCGCTTATCATTCCCATTGGCCATAAAAAAAAACAATCAAAGTCAACGCAATCAATCAATCAATCAGGCGCGTTGGTTTTGATTGCATGAATTGGCTATCCGGGCATTACTTGCGGAAAAAATGTCCATCGTCACACATGTGTACTTCATTGTTTAGGACGTCGGGTTAGATCTGATTCATGGTCAACACCCATTATGGATGAATTGACTGCAGTTTGAAAGCGAACATCTTTAAGTTTTTTTTTTACAGAAATGCAACGCATAAAGGCGCCTATTGCGTGCCCCATCACTTGGTCGATGTTGAGAAAACCTCCACTTTCAGCGTTTTTTTTAGACCAAAAAGGAGATGCTAAGCTTTCCAAGACTTGTTCTGATTCAGTCTCTAAGAGCCATGCATCTAAAAGTTGCATTGAATTAGCAGTGGGAGTCGGGCTTTGGCATTGTGAATTGTGGTTCCTAAATATGCCGATTAACTGGGATGAGCCAAGATGCTTGCAAAGTGGCAAAAGAAGTTAGTAAGCGGTTCTTGCTTCTTCGCCTTCTTTTGCGGCCCTATTTGGTCCACTGAGGCGTTCACTAATTTTTTGCACCCCTAATGTCATATAATGTGTTTTCTATTTTTAAAATGTAAAGGCACACTTCAGCAGAACCAAAGATTTTAAAGTCATACAGACGACACACTGATTATAAGAAAAATTGTTCTATGGCGGGTCGTGCTGGCACAGCCCGTGCGCATAGTGTCATATGTTTGGATCTCGTTTCGCATGTGTACACACTGCACAGCGCCCGCCCGTACCATGAAGCTGGAGAGCAAAAGCTTCTGCTTTTTGTTCTCAATGCGTCATCTATATGACTTTATAATCTTCGGCAAAACGTAGTCAATCGACATTTGTACATGAAACCTCCGAACACTCTTGTGATGCAATACAGGCGGTAAATATCTAAAGGTTTTTGTGGTACGACTTTTGTGACTTCTTGATATCTTATTCTTCTTGCCAGCCATTTTATGTTTTTTTTTGCATTTCTTCCATCAGTGCCTTGAATGGCAGTTCAAGATCTACTTACCATAAATTATTTGCACCTGCCTTGGTGTATAATATTCTCAAATGTGGTCATGGACTCTATCTTATGTGTTATCATTTAAAAAAATCTCCAATGAGGTTAAATCGATCCGGATAATTAAGTGATAACTAACCAATGGCGGCAAGTCTTTGAATTAATCGGCCATCGAACTTTTCTTTGTTTGACTAATTGTATGTCACGTTGCTTGGTGTTTTGAAAATGTCTATCTAAACAGTTATCCAAGAACAAAAAGTTAACATTAGCAGCATGAAAATACTCGCCTTGGACTACTTGTAAATTTCTTCTCGCCTCATATAACAAATCATAGAATTTGTAGTGCTGCCAGATGTTCGTGATATTTTATGTTAAATTGATCAGTATGATCAATTTGGGAGGCAGGATATGTTGGTCTTGTTTTGGTTTTGTCGTCTTCACAGTTGAATCGTCTTGATGGGGTTAATATTACGGGTAAGATGTTAGGCGAGGTTGCAGAGCGGTGGTTCAAAAGCAAGATCATATGGTCTTTTTGTTGTCTTCGACTACACTATACCTCTTCTTACTTAGATGTAATTAGCTTAGTTATAGCTTACTGCTCGTATTTCCTGAGATCGGTTTCAACTTCTGGGCGCCACTTAAGATGTCGTCTTTCTCTAACATTTAGCGAGGAATTTTAGTCTGTTCAGTTGGTATATTAGATGCAATGCTCAATTGTACGATTGATTCGTATTAAAAGTGGTACCCACGTTTTAGGTTTTTCATTTTAAAAACGACTAAGTGATCCGTGTACCATGTGGAGAGTTCATTTGGACTTCTATCCGATATCAGCCTTTAACTCTGCCTTGATCTCGGTTTACCCTATCTAAACAAAACATACAAACAATTTCGACAATTTCTGTTAGCCCTTCTATCTCGTCAGTACTATGCTACATTTTAAATCGTTGCTAAGCTACATTGAAAAACACATCTCTGGCCTGGAACCTAAGATCTGTAAGATCAAAAGTGAAACACACACACAGTATGATGTGCTTTGCGTTAAGTTTTATTTATTCTCATTTGTTGTTAAATATATTTAATTGCTTTCACACATTTGCATACGTACGTATGGGCTAATAGATTTGTTTATATGATTGACTACAGATTGTCCATCTTGAGAAGCACCGACGTTTGCTTCTAACAATCGGCTTGTTGCAGTGCCACGAACATGGACTCAGAAGATGAGTCACGTCCTGGTTCATCGGCGTCAAATTCATCGGATTCATCAGATGACAACTCTGAGAACAATTCGCGAGCGTCGTCTATTGCTGATGCTGCAAAGCGTTCCAAGTCCGGATCGGCAAGCCCACGGTCGGGTGGTGAAAGGGCAGTATCTCGTGTAAGCTCACGTTCATCGCGAGCATCACGAGCATCGCGCACCTCGCGCACTTCACGCACATCACGTACATCACGTGCATCTTCGAAATCTGGTTCTAGTTCTTCGTCGTCATCATCTTCATCCAGCGATGAGGACGATGCTGGTAGTGCCAAGGAGAACAATAAGGCCGCCAGCAAACCACCGTCTTCTCGATCGAGCAGCGAAGGAAGTAGCGCTAATCAAAGGCAGGGTGCAGTCTCGCGAAATCAGTCGATTTCCCCAGTTCGACAAAAGTCTCGAAGCTCAAGAAATTCTAGTGCATCCAGCATAGGCGGCAGCTTGGAGGAGAACCGAGAAGATGGCGCTATCAACATGAGTCACGAAGATCTGAGCGATGTTAGCGAAATGGACTGCGAAAAGCGGCATGAGAAGATAATTCAAGAGAACAGCAGACTGTCCATGGAAGACGAAGCCACCAACGGATCCATTACAAACGGCAATGAAGCAAACAATGAACGCGAACCTGAGAACGACAATGCTCATGTAGATGATAACGCTCGGGCCCATGACGACGATGATGATGATGATGATGACGACGATGACGATGGTGAAATTGATGAGAATCCACCAAAGCAAGATGAAAAGGAAAATGGAATCGACAAAGAGGAGCTCATAATCACAGATTTGCGCCAGAAGTTAGATTTAAAGAAACAAAAAGTGGCCGAAATGGGAGGAGATGGCAACGATGCTCAGAGTGGTGCCAAGAATAATGGAACCGTGGCTACAGACATTGATGAATTGGTTAAGAAACACGATGAAGACGCATTGGACTTTGAGGCCGAAGAGGGAGAATGCCCTGAGTTGAGCAAGGACGACCAAGAAAAGTTTGATAAGGAAGCCAAACAAGCAGATTCACCAAAGTCTGACGGCGAGGCCGAGGATGGTGAGGAGCTCGAAGAAGGCGAAGTGTCCGACGAGGATGAAAAGCGTCCCGAAGAAACTGAGCCGAAACCGGTCTGCAGGTTTTACACTCGTGGTCAGTGTACCTGGGGCATGAGTTGCCGTTTCCTGCATCCCGGCGTAACAGACAAGGGGAACTACACAATGTTTGATATGGTTCGACCAGTGCCTGTGCCGGCAGCGGCTAGCCGACCGGGAGGGTCTTTTGGGCACGATAATTATCATGATTACCGTACTGACCGGCCACCACTTCACCATCGTGCACCACCAATACACCATCATCCGGCCATACCCTTTGCGGGACATCACGATCTAAGACCCATTCCACCTGTCGTAGCACCAGAGACCCCCGTTGTCGTTGAAAGTGCCTGGGAACGTGGTCTCCGGACAGCCAAGGAAATGATGCGCAAAGCTAATAAGCGCAAGGAGCAAGATATGGATTTTGAGGACAAAAAGATGAATTTGACTCTCTCCCCAGATGACGTTGAGAAGGACAATTACTATATTAAGGACAGAGCAACTCCACCTGAGGTATGTTATTTACTTGAAGTCTAGAACTTTCTTACAATTGCGTTATTATAGGCTGGACCACCGTATCCTCGACATCAGAACTATCAAGAGCCACCAGGCTTGTACACCCCGCCAGAGCGTTTTGCACGTGCTCCGTTACCAATTTACGATGAGGTCGATCCATATGGACGAAGTGCTCGATATAGGGAACTGCCTCCACATCGCATGCCTCACTATGAGGATGAGAGACGTGTGCGTCCGGCACGTGAGGTGATTGTACAGAGAGTTGAACCAGTCGGACGAGGAGATGAATGGAACGATCCGTGGATGCGTTCAAAATCGCCTGGTGGTAGCCGAGCGTTGTCTGATCGCGAGCGTAGTGATAAACGTCGCCGTGATCGACGCAGCTACAGCAGCAATTCGTCGTATTCCAGTTCAAGCAGCACGCAATCCGATTCAAGCTCTGAATCAAGTCGAAGTCCAAGTCCAGAGAACAGACGTCGTTACAATAGCGGTTCACATAAGAGCCCACCACCGCGGCGACACTTCCGCACTGGTGGACTTCGTTCACCTAGTCCAAGGAGATCAAGGCGTTCGCCGAGTAAGTAAAATTGGTTTTCAATCTTAGAGTATTAAGATCTTTAATTTGTTATCGATGATGGGGCTCAAGAGAATCGTATTTGTTAACTAAATTTAATTGTTTGATGCATTCTACCGATTTTTATAGTCGTGGTTGTTTTAGGTGTTCCTTGATCCTGTTATTGCCCATGGATATTACTACTATACAGAAAATACGATATTAGCTAATTCTGTGGTGTAGCATTTCAGTTTCCAGAGGCCTACGGCGTTGTTTTTTTTTCGTTTAACATGATATTGAACAGTAAAATCAGAACTTTTTGAAGCTTTTTGGTAGTTTTTTGTAGACACAAATTCCATACCCTATGGCAGAAGGTCAGATATTACGTATCATTCTTTCTAACAAGGTGATCGTTATAGTGTTGTCCCTCTCTTTGTTTATTCAACATTCGCGTTTATGAGCTAAGTCATATCCGGTTGGATGACGCAAAGAGGGCCAATTGTTGGCCTCTTGTGCTTCCTCACTTAATTGCCCTATTGGAAGTAATGCTTTCTTTATCATTATGGACCCATGAATTAAAACTTTGAGTAAAGTAGGAGGCATTGGGTACCAAAAATATTTTTTGACAAAAAGATGAGCCGTTTAGTTTAATTGCCATTTTTTTAAAGGATATTTGTAAGCCAGATTTAATAAGCATTCAAAAAATCGTGTAATGAAGTATTGACATGCCAAATTCCAAACTAGACTCGGATATTATATTAGTTTTTATACACATATAAATATTATTGTAGTGTTTTGATGTTAAGGCGCATATAAAACATTTCACAGTTGAAGATGTATCAGTCAAGGAATTAATCTTGCCATCGACCATTGTTAATAACAACTTATGCTGGATTTCGATTCTTCGGCCTTCAATTTCATACAGTGTTGGTACTAAACTAAATATCTGACTCATAATGTAATCCCTTTCGCTCCTGGCAAGGTCAGCTGTTTCATGAGCAAATTGAAATTTAATCGGACGACAATATTTTGTGGATCATATTCACTTATTGTTCCCAAGTACAACTTGTTGTTATATTGGTCACCATTTATTAGTCCCAAAGGAACTAATGAGGACAAAAATATACATGCATCACTAGACGCTTCACTGGCATACCTCTGCTGAAACACTGACCGGCCAGACGAGCCATCGAATCCGTATTTAGTTATTAAAACTAAATTTTGTAAACTTCTTTGACTTTGAATAACTTTATGTTTAACCTGCATCAGACGAACAGTTAGTTGTATGATCAAGCAATGCTTGAAGTTTTATCTCTGCTGATAAGTCAGTGATTGAAAACGACGTCTTATCAGGGTAGCAATCGCCTTTAGCACGTTGAATCAGTTAGTATGACGGAAATCGCCTTAACGACTGCCTTAGCGATGCTACTCGCTGTTGCACTGGTAATTTCTTTCATTAGTTTCGAAGTAAAAACATTACCTGACGATCGAAGACCCATTTGTGCAGCAATACAAAGTTCAGCAGTTAAATACTTAACGCGCAGATCTTGGATTTTCAAACGCTTTGACCTGTCTGAAGATTCAACGAAATTTGCTTTAGGTCCCACCACTAAATTTTTTTCATAATTTGGAAATCCTATTGAGGTCTCCAGCCAAGTAGAATTCGTGCCCAAAAATCTGTCTTTCATTCTGTAAGAGCTCGACCAGATACAAAATGAGATATTTTCCCAATTAGCTCATAACTTTTGGATTTAGGACAGCTTGTGTGTTTTTTTTTTCAATAATTCCTCAAAAATAAAACACGGGCACTCAGCTTTGGAGCACCTGACTCATTAATTTTTTCAAATAAAGAAATCATTGACAACAAAATGTCAGAACTGCCTGATCAAATAAAAAATCATATCGCTTATAACGGCTTAAATATAGTCTCATATGTAAAAATATGTGCAAACTGTTTTTTTTTTTTTGTTAACGAAGCACTACAGCATTAACAACACAAAATAGGGACCCCGATCTCACACCTAAGTGACTTTACATAAACAACAGAAAAACTAGGTGGTTAGATTAACATGCTTTTGAAACATTTTTTTCACGTAAACAAAACACTTGAAGATATGATTATTTTTCTTAAAATAAAGCCCACCTGATGGTAATGACGCCAAAAGAATTTGTAATTGTTAACACTTGAACCACTCAGTCGCTCTGCTAAATTGTCAATGACGACGATTTATAGGTTCAATTTTCGAAGTTTTAACCGTGGCAACTAGCCGCCCCTGCACCTATCATACTTTCAAAGCCTGTTTTGTATATCGAATTAATACCTCTATCGATCTTGCATAGCACTGCACTGCATCATTTGGGTATAATTTGAATTTTTCTATTTTTGCCAACTTTATCGGTTACCGGTCACTCTGTGAGTCATGACCGTTGCCTGAGGGAGATAAGATTAAGCATTTCCAAATTTACGCCGCTAAGTGTTTATTATTGTCCTATAGCACCCTAACCTCACTTGGTTTTATTAGACAAGGAGAAGAGACTTTTTAAAGTGAATGGCCATTTGCCTGGCTAAGAGGCAGTGTTGAGTGATAAGATATACCTTGTCGTTAGCGTTCTTATTGCATTTTGTGGTAGAAGTGTTCTCCATATGTTAGGGTATAAGTGGTAATGAAGGCTCTAAGCGTGATGATAAGATCTTAATTTGATTTTTTTAAACTATGTCCTGTTGTCGAAACGTGGGTGAATCTTATCCTTGTCCTTCATCTGATCTCCAAGTGATGGCTGCTATGAGTGTTTTTTTTAGAGGTTGGTTTTTCGAACGAGATAAAACTGACATTTTGTGGTCAAATCGGGCAACTCTAATGTCATTTATGTTCAGTTTGGTTTGCCATTTCATCATGAACAGGTTGACAAATGAACAACGCTTGCAAAGCGTGCAAATTTATTTCGAAAAAAATGGTACAGTTCTCGAAGTTTACCGAAAGCTCCAACCATAATCGTCCATCAGAGCAATTAATTCGTTCGCACTACGTTTACTCTATGTGTTAATACGCATCCGCGGAGACGTCGAACAGTGCGCACCGAAGAAACAATTGCCGCTGTAGAGCAAAGTGTTGAAGAGGACCCGAACGAATCGATTAACCACCATGCACAGCAATTGGATTTTTGTCCATCAACTTTATGGAAGATTTTGCGAAAAGATCCTGGCTTACGACCTTACAAGATCCAGCTTGTGCAAGAATTAAAGCAGCGAGACGATGCAATGCGTCGTGATTTTGGCTTACGGGCCGAAAATGAGATTGCTGTCGATGTTGATTTTCATCGCAAAATTTTGTACATTGACGAGGGTATTTTTGGTTGAATGGCTACGCCAACAAGCAAAATTGCCGCATTTGGAGTGAAGAGAATCCACATGAGACCCTTGACTGACTGTTTGGTGTGCTCCATGGGCTGGTGGATTCATTGGGCCATACTTCTTCGGAAATGATGCTGGTGAGTCAGTTACCGTAAATTGAGAACGGTATAGAGCCATGAAAACCGACTATTTTGTTCCCAATTTGGATGGCATGAATGTGGATGAGATGTGGTTTCAACGAGACGGCGCTACATTTTACACAGCGCACATCACAATCGATTTATTGAAGGAAACATTCGATGAGCGCATAATTTCGCGGAATGGACCTGTCAATTGGCCACCAAGATCGTGTGACTTGACACCATTGAATTATTTTCATTGGGGATATTGTGCCGACATACGGCCCCAAATGCTCGAAAAAGTGGTTGAAAATTTGGACCTCTAGACTTGGCTTTATTCGAACCAGCCGCGGCGGCCTCATGCCAGAACTCATATTTAAGCATTAATGGCATAAAATTATCCTTCCAATAAAGCCGGATTGATGGACATTAAAACGATTTTCTTATGTTCTCTCTAAAAAAAACACCCTTTGTTAGTTGTGCCGGTTTTTGGAAAATTGTGCCTCTGGTGTTGGTTCGGGAGTTTTGCACAATCCTCTTAAGAATCAAATTGAAGAAGTCACATGATAGCGCATCGCCTTGCCTAAATCCTTTTTTGGTATCGAATGTGTCGGTGAAGTCGTTTCCGACCCTGATGGAGCAGCGAGAATTCTCCACCGTCATCCTACACAAACTGACGAGTTTGGGCGGTATACCAAAACTATACATCGCTCTGTATAGTTCGTCTATATGAATGCTGTCGTATGTGACTTTGAAATCGATGAGTAGGTGGTGGGTATCGATTTGGACTTCTTGGGTTTTTTCCAGGATCTGCCGAAGTAGGAAAATTTGATCGGTTGTGCACATTCCTGGCCTAAAACCACACTGATAAGGGCCCATCGGGTTATTGGTAAACGGTTACAGGCGTTCACATATTACGGCAGATAGGATCTTGTAGACGATGTTGAGGAGACATATGCCTCTTATGTTAGCGTAGTTTAGAGGGTCTCCTATTTTGTGGATCGGCAAAACGATACTGAGGTTCCATTCTTCAGTCATACTTTCTTCCGACCAGATTTGCCTTATGAGTTGGTGGATGTTTCTTACCAAGTCATCTCCGCCGGCTTTATAAAGGTCGGCGGGAAGGCCATCATTTCCGGAAGCCTTCTTAAGTTTGAGTTTAGATATTGCTATCCTCACTTCATTCAAGTGGGGTGGTTGGCAGTTTTCGATGCTGTTGCCAATATTGAATGGTTCGTTCTGCCTGGCAGCGGAATGTTGTTCGTCATCGCCGTTTAACAGTCTGCAGAAGTGGTTAAGTGGTGGAGAAGATAAGTTAATGTTTTGATTAGAGCCCCTGTAATAAGATCATAACCTGGAGCATTTTTCCGATGCTGGCGGTAGGGAAATTTTCGTCGTTCGCTATGCGTTAGCTATGTTCGTGTTTGATGTGAACACTGGGGTATCAATGTCAGTACCCCACATAGAAAATATTCGTTGTATGAGATGCGCACTCTATTAAGTTCTATACTCTTTGTTTTAAGCAAAGAGTATAGAGATACGCAGAGTACTCATCACAGCTAAATATCTGACGCGGGCGGTAAGTGCGAAGAAGGATTTTCGTCGTTCCATGTGCGTTGGCTATGTTCGTGTTGGATGCTAGGGTACCAATGTCAACACTAGGTATCCATATCAGTATCCAACATAGTAAATGCGTACTCTATGTAGTTCTATACTCTTTGATTTAAGGGACATCATGGACATACTGGAAATCAATGTTCTACTATTGATATGAATATTATTGGGCATGTTATTCGTGGAGATCTGGAGCTCTTACTTGGGTCATAAACATTCTGTATGCCGTTCCCCATTTCGGCTTACATCATATTTGTTGCATAAGCTTTTAGAGCAGATAGTTTCGGTCTCCCTGATTGCCCGTTTTTGAATGTATGTTCATCTCCTAAATCGTTGAACTCTGCGTCGGCTTTGTAAATAGTTTCATTACAGAGCTTCGCTTTCTTCGGGCCACCAATAGCAGGGACCATCCATTTTGCGGTTCTTCGTACTATATGATGTTTTACGAATTTGATGGTGCGAACGAATCTCAGCTGTTTCAATGTGAGTTAGAGCGCTTTTACTTATCACTTTGTCGAATGTGGCCTTGTCCCTCTTAATTTAAGCTGTGATTATGTTCATCGATATTGAGTATTATCGCAATTTGATCGCTGTGTAGCGTTTTCCCGCTCACCCGCAATTTATGAGTCGCAAAGGTAATGTCGACGACTGATCCTCTTCTCCGAATAGTATTTGTGCTTGAAGTATTTGCAATACCCATTTTCATGGGCTCAGGTATGTCGCCCTACTGTGTTACTCGTGTCACTTGATCCGTTCCGTAAGCGTCTGAAACTAGTCTGTCTTGCATCTCCTGGTCTGTGAGCGGTGAGATTTTACGATTGCGGTGTTAAACATTTAGTTGCTTCTGAAATTTTAAGCACTATCAGGCATTTCCAGGGATTCTTATTTCTATTTATTAAAACTTTAACTGGGAAATGTCGAAACGCCATTGAATTATATATAAATACCTTCACAAATACACTTTTGAAGGCCCTATCCAGGTTTATCAATATGTACAGTTTTATATTTTCACTGCTCTCGAGGACTGTTTGTATGTCGTCGTCTAACTCAAAACTTTTTCATTTTTTCTCGAATTCTGTCTTTCAAATTCTAATAAAAGGTGGTCAACGTTCGCCAGTTGCAAAGCGACGTGGACACTCGTCACCTTCTCCAATTCCAGAAAAAAGAACAGCATACAGCCCAAGCAGGAAAAGACGACCCTCACCACCATTGAAAAAATCTGCAGCCGACAAGGCCAAGAAGAAACGTCATGGCTCCAGCAGTTCAGGATCAGGTAAGAAAGTCAAATGTGAATAATAAAAGAGCTCTTGAGAGTAATTGTAACAATTGACAGGATCATCAGATTCCAGTGAGTCTGGATCGGACTCGTCGTCATCGTCCTCTGAAACCTCATCGCAATCACGGGGAAAGACGCCTGTAAAACGCTTACGCACAACAGACAAAATAGCCAACGAACGCAAGGCAATAAAAAAGGGTACGATCAATTTAATGCAAACTAAAATTTTTGTCTAACAATTTATTTTTGTGCAGTTGAAGTTGTTAAAAAGCGATCGCCCATATCAATTGAGATTAAGAAGCAAGCAACTGTTGGCGCATCGGCTCTGACATCACCAAGCAACTCGAATTCATCGGAGAAACCCGAAGTGAAGGATATGAAAAAGACCAGACGCGAGGAACTACTGAAACAGCTGAGAGCTGTTGAAGACGCCATTGCCAAGAAGAAATCAAAAATTGCCTGATAGACTTAGATACGTGTGAATTCAGTTTTTCTCATCGCATTATCAATATTCCGACATTTGCACTGATTTGCAAGTCACACACCCCCTTTTTATCCTTACCGATAAATGTTGTCTTTTCATGGAATTATTTTTTTTTTAAGTTAATACCTTCGATATAAAACATATATATGTATTCTAAGTTAAACAATTTAAAGCACCCAAATACCTGGGCGCATACGGTGAAGCAATACATGTTAAGTTAACAGTTCACTAAAAAAAAAGAAAATAAATAATATTTTTGTACATTTTTGAGAGGAAGTACTGACCTTCCGAAATCCTTGATTTATTAACATATGCAAGGTTACTCATTTCATTAAATATGGCCTCACTTTCTGCGTAAATGCGCTTCACGTGAAATTCAAACATTTGATTTAAGTTGATTAGGTGTTTCAAGTAAATAAACAAAAGTGACAAGTATCTGTTAAGTTTGGTTTTTTTTTAAATTTTAACTGCGTTTAAAAAATATCATTTATCCGCTTCAATATAGGTTCAAGCACGAGTATCCAATAGATCATTGGCTTGTATGTCCATAACCAATCGAATAAAACATATTAAGTCTCAGCGCACCGATTGTGTTGACATCGGGGATACGCTGATGGTACCGACATTGGTCGACTCCAGAATGCCGTTGTGGAGCCATGTTGTGAGTGTCGATCGATTATCGTTTCGATTGTTTTTAGTGATGGCATTGACAATCGAGATCTTGATTATTGTGGATGCATACAGCTGATTTTGAAATATTTGTCGATCTGACATCAAGGACGATGTACGTATTATTAAATAAATTGTCATAATAAAAGATGAGTTGAAGTGTGATTCGGCGGAAATAACGAAATAGAAATAATTAGAAAACGTTCAACAGATGCTGCTTATCCTTTGGAGTTGGGAAACAGTGTAAGTTTCTAAAAACTATGTATGGGTTGTTTTAAACATTAACATTTTGTTTGAATATTGCAATTGCTTTAAGCAAGATCTGATTTTTTTTGCAAATAACTTCTTGTTTTTGTATGCTAATTTCGATCAATTCTGTATCAGATAGGTTCTACGTTTCACTTTTACTCGAAATGAAATTGGAATCGGTCAAAAGTAAAATTTCGGGTTCCACATTCCACTTCTACCGATTTTAATTTCACGTTTTTCGAAGTTAAAAAAAGGTGAATTTCCATGTTCTACAATTCGGTTTTATCGTTTTATGAGTGATTTCAATCCGATCATTTTATTCAAATTGTTGGGATGAGCTGACGCTCATCGGATTTGGGCCTGCTGTCTCAGGCGAACCTCTAGACAAGCAGCTTCGACATATTCGAACACCAAGTGCCAGACTTAGGCAAGAAGTCTTATGTTTCCCAGACATTAGCGAACGCATTGTAACTATACGCATCTATGCCAAATTCGGCATCATAAGCCTTATATGGGCTGAATTCCAAAAATCAATAGTTCCGAAACGCAAACAAATTACTATGATGCAAAACATATTTTTCTAAAACGCATTGTGAAAGCATCAACTGCGCAAGCACACGCAAAAAGAGCATCGTGAATGTTTGTGATGCAAAACATATGCAAAAGCATTCATAATCTGGCATCATTAAAGCAGTGTGCATTCACAATGCGCATTTTTTGACTTTTTGGAATTCAGCCATGCTCTCACGCCCCAACGGAGGAAAAAGATGATATAGCTAAGGATTGCTTCTATGAGCTCCTTGACAAAATCTTTGAGCGACTACCAAACTACGATGTTAAAATCGTGCTGGGAGATGTTAACGCAATGGTAGGAAGCAGTATTGTCGGAAAACCTAGCCTACACGAGAACACGTAACATAGTTAAGATAATTGACTTCGCTACGGAACTGAATGCCGCTATAGCCAGCACACGGTTTGTCGAAAGACTGCAATCGCAACAGACTGCCAAGACCTTCGCGTAACGCGATTAACCACCAGCATCGAATGTGGAAAAACAATGGCAACGATGTCAACAAGTCGTTATGTACTACCGATGTACTAGGCTTCTCGCTCCCACCAGCAGAAACCCCCGAGGCCTACAAGGCTTAGCTGCAGTTGAAGAAGAGAGCTGCCGTTGAGCTCTATAGGCAGAGAAGAAGGGAAGAACGCTGGCTTTTCAGAAAGAAGAAAAAAGAGCAAGAAAAGCGCGCGTTCGAGGATATAGAGAGATGCCATTCCAGGAACGATGTTCGCAAGTTTTACCAAAGTGTAAAACGTCAAAGCCAAGAATACAGAATCCTGTCGAGATGAACAGGGAAATATCGTAGTTGGGACACGATGCTGAGGATGTGGAAGAACTACTTATGCAGACTGTTAAACGGCGATGACGAACAACATTCCGTTGTCAGGCACAACGAACCACTGCGCTTTATAAAGCCGATGGAGATGACTTGCTAAGTAACATCCACCAACTCATAAGCTAAATCTGGTCGGAAGAAAGTATGCCTGAAGAATGGAATTTCAGCATAAGTCTCACCAACATCGCCTACAAGGTCCTATCTGCCGTAATATGTGAAGCCTAAAACCGTTTACCAACAACCTGATCGGCCCTTATCAGTGTGGTTTAGGCCAGGAAAGTCCACAACCGATCAAATTTTCACACTTCTGCAGATGCTGGAAAAAACCCAAGAAATACAAATCGATACCCACCACCTGTTCATCGATTTCGAAGCCGCATTTATAGAGACGAACTATACAGAGCCATGACTAGTTTTGGTATACCGCCCAAACTCGTCCGTTTGTGTAGGATGACGATGGAGAATTCTCGCTGCCACATCAGGGTCGGAAACGACCTCACCGACATATTCGATACCATAAAAGGATTTAGGCAAGGCGATGCTCTGTCATACGACTTCTTGAGATGATTGTGCAAAACTCACGAGCCAACACCAGAGGCCCAAAATGGGTTTAGCAGTAAACGAGGGTAAGACTAAATATGATGTCTATACGAAATCACACATAACATCGACGAATCGAACAGACCGTCATTCCCCTGGTCAAAAAACTCCGCATTGGACGTTTAAGATGGCTAGGACATGTAGAACATATGAAAAACAATACTCCGGCTCGCGGAGTCTTCGATTCCCAGCCAGACGTCGGTCGCAGTAGAGGAAGACCTCGCCTTAGGTAAGTGGTGCGCACAAGTAGAAATCGACATTAACCAACTTGGAGTGCGCAACATGTTAGGCATGTTGGTTGAGACCCAGGTTCATTCCGGACTGTAGCACCACTTAAGTAAGTAAGTAGTACAGACATCATCCCAAGCCACCATAAATTTGGGGGCGGTCGAAAAGCATGTTAAAAATCTAGTTTTCGGCTTTGCCTCTTTTACTGATCTGCTTGGATTCAGCCAGGCTGGGGTTATGTTTTTTTGCCCATATTTATGCTTTGGAATGCTATTAATTAAATCTAAACAACTTATTCATTATCAAGTCAATGTAGGAAACCACCATTGACTTCATAAGCATCACAGAAGATGTCAACAGTGCACATTTATAAAACAAACATTTTAAGTATCTAATTTCGAATACAACTCCCATTTTAGGTGTCGTATTGTTCAATTGATTAATTGGACGTAATCATTTACTTAATTATTCCCACTTCCGTATTGTCAATAATTGTCACTGATTGATACCACTTCACGGTCTACGACCTGTCATAAGTATTCGCGAATAGGTATAAACATGTATGTTATAAACAAATGCAAAAAAATCAAAATCTCTTTAAACAAGCAACCAAAAATAAACATGAACACAAAAGAAGCCACCTCTGGCAAGGGTACGTACTTTTGTATTGGAGTTTTGCAGAGGTGTTAAATGTGACACAATATGATATTTAAATCCAATACACGTTTTGTTTATTGGTCTGCTGATATGTTTTGTATCACCTTGGCTCCTTTTTGGGGAATGGGAGTTTCCTTCGTGAAAATCACGTCCGGGAGCAAAGCTCACGTTCGGTAATCTCGAAAATGTATGCAAAACGGTGAAATAAAAGAAACCAACGAGTGCGGTGAAAAGAATTATAGAATAAGATACGTGGAAGGACAAAATAACCCTTTTATTGCAACGCTATATCCTTGATATGTATGCATGTGTGTATTAACACCTTCCCGCATTGGCTACAGGGACTTACGATGAATGGGGGTCGACGTTGGGAACGATTCGAGGTCATGAATGTTGTTTGCGGGCAAGAACCCTATGTCCTCGTATATTGATCTCCTGGATTCCGTATTTTTCAAATAAAATTTTACCACAGGATATTCCCAAGAACTGCTATTTCACGTTGTAATGCATAGCCCGTGAATAGGTGTTAAGATGCGTCCATTCCTTCTATTTTATCTATGATACAGACTTTTGGTGAAGTATAGCCTACAGCTTATGTATACATAGTACATCTATACCTATATCTCAATGCTTATTTGTTGATGTTTATGAGAACAATGCAATCATGTTAACGTTTCCTTATTGTCGGTTGTCGGTTCTAATGCTAAATTAAATTTAATAGTCATACTCGAACGTATACTGAGTTCTGTTGAGAAGTAATTTGTGGTTCGATTTTTGGTGGTTAGAGATTAAAAAAGAAGCGAAGGTGAAGAAAAGACTAATTTTGGCATAGTATTGTTCGATTGTGTACTCACTTATAATATAATTTGGAAGTACAAGTTTTGAAAAATCTAAAATTAAATATCGGCCATTGCGCATTAGGCTTACTAATTCACTCATAAAATTTGCAATATTATATTAGTCCACTATTTAATTTTGACAAGGATTAATAAATATTTTGTACGTTTTTATACGCTATCCCATACTAGTTTTGAGATATAGTTAGTTACATGGGGAACTCATTTCTATAGTCATATCATTTAATACAGGTTGCCCGCCGGGAAGGTATACTACTTTATTTTGCTGCCATTTTGGTAAACATTAGTCTTGACAGTTCATATTTGGCAGGCGTGAAGTAGACAAATTTATTATGGACAAATATTCGATAACCCAACGTGTTTTAATCGTTAAAAAAATTTATCAAAATCAATCATCGATTACTGTGACGATAAGAAAGTTACGTGAAACAAAACGCACTATTTATCGTGTAGTGAATGATTTCGAATAAAGAGGGTTCTGTAGGTGATAGGCCCAAGAATGGACCACAACGTACTGCAAGATCGGCTGAAAACATTACTGCTGCTCAAGAAAGTGTTCAAAACAATCCATCAACCTCAATTCGATGCCGTGAGCAGGAGCTTGGCCTTGAAAGAACAACTTTGGCCACAATTTTACACAAGGATTTGCATTTGTTTCCATTTGAGATATACTTGACACAAGAGCTTCTTCCATAACACCATTCACGCCGCCGTACATATGCCAATAGGATGTTACAGCTAGCACATGACAACCCAGATTTTCATTAAAAAATCATGAGTGACGAGGCACATTTTCATTTGAATGGATATGTGAATAAACAGAATAGTCGGTTCTGGGCAATGGAAAACCCTCAAATTATTCATCAAGGTGACTGCACCCAATAAAAGTTATAGTCTGGTGTGCAATTTGGTCAGGAAGAATCATTGGACCTTACTTCTTTGAAAATGAAAATGGCGTAACTGTAACTGTGAATGGGGAGCGATATCGTGATATGATTGAAAACTTTTTAACGCTACAATTGCATGCTTTGGGCTTGATTAACATGTGGTATCAACAAGACTGTGCCACATCGCATACAGTCAGGATGACAATGGAATTACTGCGAAACATCTTTTCGAAACAAGTTATTTCAAGAAATGGTCGTCCACGGTCGTCTGATTTGACTGCTCCGGACTTCTTTTTGTGCGGATATCTGAAAAGCAAGGTTTATGCAAACAAATCAGAAACGCTTGAGCAACTCAAACAAAATATTCGTTATGAAATTAATGAACTACCGCTTGAAATGTGTGAGAAAATAATGAAAAATGTGCTCAAAATGGCTCGCATTTGTGAGACTAACTCTCATCTAGTTTTTTGGTGGCGTTTTCATAAAAAAAACCTCCGAAAGTTTTGAGCTCAATAACAAATAAATGTGGAATCAGCTCTTGCTTAAGCTCCAATACAGGTACAAGGTGGGCCGAAAGAAGTCATGCGATGTTGTTTGGCTCTCATTTTTATCGGTTGTGGCTTGGCCGTTGCTCCGCCCTGTTGGAACCACATGTCCTCCGGTCCTAATTCGTCCAACTGATGCACGGACTTGACTTTGTACGGGAACATATGCGCAAGTCTTTGGCCAAAATTCGGCTTAGGTATGACCGGCTGATGGCTAATTGCGAGGCACGACGTCTGGTCGATGTTTTCGGCGACAGTTCGACATCCTCGACAACGGCGGCGAAATTCTCGTCACAACGCTCGCTCCGGGGCCGTTCACTCTTGGCAACGTCTCGTGTGATCCCATACTCTTCAAGGTTGGTGGCCAAACGGTCGGTGTCGGACGGCTGGGGAATCCGCGACGGAATTCGAGCTGCGCGAACACTACAGACGAATTGTTACGCAAAAAATAGACACGATAATTCCGCTTTCTTGGTAAATGTATCTGGTATTCTACATCTGTCTAGTCCACAAATGTCAAAACAGATTTTTTTTTAGCACTGTTTTCAATAATTTCCCAAAATAATTGAAACAAAATGCCTTTCTTTATAATTTCCTGTAATAAAGTAATACCGAATGGATTTCAGAAAGATCATTCAAGACTCCTTAATTATTAATTATTGTCAGTAAAAGAATTATTTTTGTACAATTTGTGCTCAGGATTAAACATATTCGCACTACTTTTTTCTTGTTAAACACATTTCACATATAGCAAAACTAATGTAATCATTATATTTTTGAAACCGTATTTTTTATTAAAAAATCAGTTTTAGTTTAATTTACAAATTTCATTACATTTTCTTATATAAAATAGATGTTCTTTGCTTTTTATTTAATAATCTGAATGTTATACATGCAAAATTTCACGTGTGGATTTGGGTTTGAAAGTCTATAAAATTCAACTTGTGCAAGAATTGAAGCCGAATGACCTGCCACAACGTCTAATTTTTGGTGAATGCTTAGAACAGCTCCATGAAAATCTGCTGTTTTATTGAAAAATTGTGTTCAGCGATGAAGCTCATTTCTGGCTCAACGGATACGTAAATAAATAAAACTGTCGCATCTGGAGTGATGAACAACCACATGCCATACAAGAATTACCGATGCATCCCAACAAAATGGAAATGTTGAAGGGTGAATTTGGTGAGCAGCTTATATCTCGAAATTGCCCTGTGAGTTGGCCGCCAAGATCATGCGATTTAACGCCTCTTGGCTATTTCTTGTGGGGTTATGTAAAGTCGTTAGTCTATGTAGACAAGCCGGACACAATTGAAGCCTTACAGGATAACATAACAAGCGTTAATCGTGGAATACAGGCAGAAATGCTCGAAAAAGTGACGCAAAATTGTACCTTCCGAATGGACCATTTGAAAAGGAGCTGTGGACAACATTTCCAAAAGTTGTCTTTAGAAGGTATATGGCAAAGGCCTATTTATCCAATATTTGAATATTAGATGAAAATTTGAGTGTTTTATTCGATTTAAAAAAAAAACTACACTTAAAAAATCACCCGTTAATTAAAATCCGTGGTTTATTGTTGGACGCATCATTTTTCAAGGGTAAGAATCTTCGTTGGATATCCACCACGGTAAAAATCTTAATTGCATTAAAGTTTTTAATATCAATATTGAAGTTTTGTCGAAAGTCATGGGTCATCAATCTATATCGTTAGAGTATTCAAGTATATTTAGTGCCTTTAGCGTTTACGCCAGCCCACGCCCTGTCTGTCCCGGCAAGAAATTAATGAATTCAAAAGGAGTATATCCCCTGCAGATATGTCTAAAGCCCTTGTTTGGGAAATATATTGAGCAATATTCAAAGAAAGGCTTATGAAATTTGCCGTAAATGACGGCGTTCCTGGGATCTATTCAAATTTTGTGGAAAGAAATTCCTGACGCACCGTTTGGGTGTTCTGCTAGTTCGGAGAGCCTCTGTTTTGTCCCAATTGCGTAAGCAAACGTTTTCTTAAAATATTTTATCTGTCGTATCTAATGCTTATATTAATGCCTTGACATTTTCCATCAAAAACCTGATCGGTTAATGGTCTTAGTCCAGGAAAGTATATGATCAATCAAGTCATCACACTTCGGCAGGTGATGTAAAAATCTGAACACCCAAATCGATACCAAACATCTATTCAATGATTTTAAAGTGATGGATACTACTCATGATCTTGCGGTGCTAATGACATTATTTTTCGAAATGTTCTATTAGGACTTCAAAGTGTCATAGCTCATACTAATAGCTATTCCAATCCGTAATATGATATCATAAAAAAAACATCAACACTTACCAACGACATTTAGCCTTGCACAAATATGAAGTTAATGAACATGAAGTTATGTTCATCGATGGTCCACAACGTACCTACGCTCAAGTTATTTTCCCATAAAGGCAGCAAGTTCGACATTTAATTACTCGCGATCTTTATCGTTACTTTTCCATTGAAATAAATTTCGGTGAAATAATCACAGCGGGTTTACTGGTGGTATTACAACATAACTGCACAACGATCTTAACCGACAATGGCAAATTTCAAGCTGGATTAGCATACGAAATTTAATAATCACAGACATTAGTTATACAATTTTTTTTTCGTTGTATGACACATGTCAGAGGAAAGAAAACCCAAGGAAACTGAAAAAAAAAATTAAAAACACCTTACAAAACGGTTTAAAATTTATCTGCTTCTCCAAGATGACCGCATCGGAAATTATAATCAAATAAATTTTCGGTAACCTCCAGAGGCGGTACGCAGCCGTAACGCGCCCATTGAAGTAATTCACACACGTAAATACGAGAGCAGAGTGCGCAAGTGATCAATGACTTATTGCGCAACCGGATTTGGTATGGCGCATCTTCGCGGTGAGTTATCGCCGGCCATGCACGAGCACTTGTAAGCAATACCTTACTTAACCTTTGGTTTATTTTTCGGTCCTTGCTTAGTGACTAATATTACACGTAATGGGATTTAATAAACCCAAACCCATTTTAGCGATTTAAAAAAAAAACGTTCTAAATAGAAAAGCCAGAAAAACATGACGGCGTATGTAAGAGTGGGTGCGCGCATACTTGCGCGCCGTTAAATCATTATTGGTCAAGTGCTTTTGACCTTTTACCAGCATGGGTGACCGATTGCGCGAGCGCGCACACGCCGATTGACCATGTCCTACAAGTACATTGACCAGCCGCAACATATTTTGTGCGCTTCTTCGTTTATGGAACGCATATAATGTGCGGTGGAGCTGATGGTTAAAGAAGTTCCCAAATAGCTTGATGATAAGTGCCTTCAATGAAGTTGTAAGTGCTTGAGGCGGTTGGGTTCTTCTAATTGCCGTAAGTATATGTATTTATGCGCATATAGTATTCACATACGAGTATGACTAGGTTAGGTTACATCATATGTGGTTCCAGTTGCCTTATACAATATGATACTATGGGTGATAACTTGCTCATGCTATAATGATGACACTTTCATTAAAAGATTATACCTTAGCCAATGAGATTTTGCGAAACAAGCGAGTTTTTATGACTCGAATCTCTTTAATGGTCTTACCTTGGAATAATGGATTTAGAATGCATTCTTAAGGCGTAAAAGCGGGAACATAGACGTCACTCAGTAGATTTGATGGATTGATGATAGTTATAAAGTGGACGCGGCTATTTACATGGAAACTTGGTTTAAATGTTGTCTGGGTAGATATTACCGGATCTGTTTTTTTCAAGCTGAAAAAATATATCAACTTTGAATGGTCTGCACAGCGTAGCGGACTATTTTGGGTGAATTGTGCACCACATAATTGGCCACAATCTATGCAAGGATTCACATTTGTTCTGTCTGATTGCTACATGCCAGATATTTAACGCAACCCCAACGAAAAAGTCTATGGATGTCAAATAGCAAGCTCTTGGTGGCCAGTTGATGTCAGCTCATTGTGAGATTACGCGACCTTAGCCTTCAAAAGCTACTACATATGTTCGTCATCGGACCCCTTTTTAGTTAAATCCAGAGTAGCCATCTGTGTCCCTTGATATTTATTTTGTCAATCAATGACGTTGAGTGCATCATTGAAAACTCATATTTATCTGCTTATGCCAACAACATGAAAATATTTAGGAACATTCCTTCTCCGCTGACTCTTACCCACTTCCAACAGATCTAAATAAGTTTTCAGCCTGGTTCTAAAAAAAACTCAGTGGAGGTCAATGTCATCAAATGCCAGACTTTGACATACTCCCGCTAGTCGCCAGATTCTATTCAATCTTTGGTGAGCCAGTACCTAATGTGCTTTTTTTCGGTGATATGGGAGTTATCTGTGACAGAGAATTTAACTTTGGAACGATAATTTTATGCCATTAATGTTCAAATATGACTTCGTCCAAGTCTAGAGGCCGTATGTCGGCAATAACGCCACGAATGCTGGCTTCCAAGTCCCCTCATGTTTCTGATCTGTTGGCGTAGACATATCCCCAAAGAAAATAATCCAATGGTGTTGTATCACACGATCTTGGTGGCCAATTGACTGGTTCATTCCGCGAAATTATGCGCTCATCGAATGTTTCCTTCAATAAATCGATTGTGACGTGCCATTGTCTGGCATGTAGCGCCGTCTTATCGGAACCACACCTCGTCTACATGCATGCCATCCGGAACAGAATAGTTGGTTATCATGGTTCTTTACCGGTCTCCATTAACGGTAACTGACTCTCCAGCATCATTTCGGAAGAAGTATTGCCCAATGACTCCACCAGCCCATAGAGTACACCGAACAGTCAGTTTTTGTGGATGAAATGGCGTGTCAATTCTTGCACAAGCTGGATGTGGCTATAATTTTTGCACAAGCTGGTTCTTGTAAGGACGTATATATTTTATATTTTTCGCAGACAATCACTTTTTATTTTTCACTGATCAACATTTATTTTTATGAAGTAATAATTGCCATTCCATCGAAATGAAACGGAAATTTCATATAAGAATCTATGGAGGTAAAATTTCAATTCCATCAAGTTTTTTGTTCCAATAAAGTTATTCAATGACAGCTATAACTGGGCCTTTAGACCCATTCCTGAATGTGCTAGCCAAATATGGTCGCCTTAGCACAATACCCATTCCCTCCGTATTGAGAGTATCCAACGCAGATTCATTCTTTTTGCTCTACGCGGTCTCGCCTGGATAGACAGTTTTAATTTACCAACTATGAGGATCTTATGAAAATAATAAATATTCAATCACTTAAAAAACGCCGTGGAATAGCCGACATTCTATTTGCACATCAGCTTCTAGCAGAAATATTGATTGCCCCGCTCTGAAATCACTCAACGCTAACTCCGGAAATATAAAATCTGTTTCCCTCTTCTGGCTCAACTTCCACACAAACCAACTACTGCTAAACCGAGCCAATGATTAGAATACTGCGCATGGCGTATGGACATCACTCCTTCGATTTTCGTTGTAGCCAATTTTGCTCTACGAAACTCCCTTATGTCCACCTCATCTACCACTACTCCTTAACCCTTTATGTAATAAATAAACTAAGCGAGGTTAAGTTCAGCTTGTACTAAGCCTCAATAAATAAGGGCACGTCGTATCGTCCCAGAGAAAACAACTGTTACTAAGGCCCACTATCGATTTTCGGTCAAACAGATACGGTTATCGTGTCCTTTTACTACTCCTTGTGGACTGTCAGCGGAAGTTCATATGCATCTTCGAAAAACAAGTTCCATTTATGTGCTTGGTCCAAAAATAGGCTTTCCATTTAAAAAAAAAACATTTCATTCAATCCTCAAGTTAAATTCACTCACTACTCTAACAATAGGTTATTTATTACATTGACTTAGGGTTTTTGGTTTCGGACTCAACACAAAATAAAAGCATAGCTACTAAAAAAATAAAAAAGCATACTCTTTCGTGAAATAAAAATATGTTTATTTTTTATTCCCCGTGGGCAATAAACCTAATAGAATGAAGGGTGTCAATCATATCCACCAACTACACTCTACACTCTACAAACAATTCGCCGTTTCTTCGTTTCGTTGGCATGTACTAGAAGTAATCGATTAACCAAGTTATAAGCCTTTTTTTTAACAATTACCACTTCATCAAAGCTTGAGGAGGACATTACCAAAACTGCCAAAGCATTTTAATGCAAGGGTAGTCAGAGACAAGGTACTACTTGCATTATGAAAGATTGAGGTCAAACTTTCAGAGGTGGCGATGGTCTTTTAGCTGGACAATCGGATAGACCCTACACTATACGTCAATTCAGAAGAAATGGTAACTGTTGTTAGTTTTTAGTTCTCGAAGGAATATCCGACAATTCAATTGGCAGGATTCAGGAAAACTACACGGGTTTAAGTCTTAAACTTGTTCTAGACGATGACATTTCGTTGAAACCTCGGGCTCACACCTAGCTACCCAATAGACAGGCTCAAGCTGATACATGTCGTATAAATTCAGATATGTTGGTTAAGATTTTTCTCAGGTAACGGGCTCAGTGACGCTATGGTTGGTTCTATGAACTGCCACGCAGAAGGTGTGGGTTTGATTCCCAGCCGTAGAAACACCTAAATGATTTTCACAGGCCCTACTCTCGTGATGATCTGACAAATCATCGGAGTAGTATCAATTGTCAAGAACAGCTTAACTCAAATTCGCCGTTTGTAGTCGGTATAAAATAGGAGGTCCCGGCATTGTGTAAAAAGTACACACGTTCTAAAGAATGTCCAGATCCTGAAAAATATTGGGAGTTTAACGATTCACTAGCACCAGCGAAGATGCTTCCCTTTAAACAAGTGGCTCAAAAATCGAAGACATGCAAATTCAGCTTCAACACATGTTTGAAAAATTTTAAATTTTCTGCTCCGATTGTAAGCTTAAAATAATAGTTTGGGGATTGTAGAACGTGATTAATTTTATTGATTTGGGTTTGAGAAGAAACTGCATAAACCTGCATTCGCATCGAGTTAATGATAGTTTTTAAGTTTTTGTATAATAATCAGCACCTTAAAACCAACCTAATCAAAAATCGAATTTATTTCGCTCAAAAGTGTATTCTACTTCAGTTTTTTGAGATCCGATCTGAAGATTATTTGTTGCGTTGCTTTCCTTCTTCCTATTCCGACTTATGCGAGTCCAGTGTGGTGGGACATTAACTAACCCATTATATATGGAAAAGCTTCGTGTCTTTGAGCTCAAATGCTTACGAGCGTGAGTGCAGACTACGTGTTAAACCAAGACCTACTAGATGCTTCTGGAGTTTACACAATCTAAAAAGTCATACGAGATCTTGGGAGGAATCAATTTGCACGTTCGGGATGTCGTGTAAAGTGAACTTTAATGATTGTCTTATCCAAACCTTGTGCATTTTTAGAAATGCCTTAGAAACTAGATGGCTGAAAGAAGTGGGTCTTCGAATTACTTCTAACGAAAAATTGGCATATCAGTAATGCCAAGTCCAGACCTAGTTTCAAATGTGTCAATCCACTAGATTAGGATTATTTTAATTATGGTTTAATTTTTCTTAACATTTTTTTTATTTGTTTTCTTATTCGTAATTAAATGTAAAACACGCCTAACTAACAATTTCGCCTTCGATAAAGCACTATCGAAGCTATTTCCGTAACAATATTACCTCTATGAAGTCTTATGGAAAAACATTTGGCGCACTTTTAGGAAACTATTTACTTCTATAAGACTTCTTATAATACTTCTAATAAACCTTACAGAAAAACTTTGGTTGCTGTTGGGCTTCGCAAAAAGTTTCCTAAAATATTTCCAAGCCTTCTCGAGTTGAAAAATAACATAATTTTTTATTATTTTCTTTTTGTTTTTACATTTAATTATATTATTTACTTTTATTAATTTCATTCTTTATAATTATTAAAACCCAATTCTTGAAACTCAATGCAATTAATAACATAAAACTCTTATCTTACTGGTATTCGAACTCGCGTTCTCTCGCACGGTAGTCCAACACGCTACCAATAGGCTGTACTCTTGAACATAAAATAAAAGTAAATAGTTAGAAAGAAGTACTTGAATCGTGTTGATTGGTTCTCAGGTAGGTTCCCGATCTTTTCACATTTTTTCCAATTTTTTTTACCTTTTCACGATCTTTTCACCTTTTTTTCGATCTTTTGACCTAAGTCTTCATTCTTCAGCTCTAAACATGCTTTGCTTCGAACGTCTTGCCAAGTTCTACCAGAACATCTTAACGTATGTTACATGTACACCCATCTCCGTAAGCTTAAAAACAACCCTACAGAGGTTACACCATCATAACTTCGGTTATACTTGTGAATTTTCCTGCATAATGCCTTAAACAGACTTTTACGCAAATAATTGACTGCAAAAATGCTCAACCTGCTCACAAGTACTATATAACCCCTACAGAAAAAATTCCTTGTGGAAATTACATTTTATTGCCTATTAGAGGAATAATTGTTAGTTCTGCGGCTGACCTAAAGCTTTTACTTTAAATTTTCCAACAACAAAAATATTGCATAAACACATAATCGAAAGCACAATGAAAAGTTTAGAACGGGTGGTTAAATTTTAAGGGATGATGTTGAATGTGAACCACACTTAAACGTCAAGTTTTTTTCTGCATTTCATTTGACATTTCTTAATTTTAGACTAAGGCAATTTGAACCATGGAAAGATACACAATCAAGCAGTGCGTATAAATTATTCAGGCTTATTATGAAAATGGGGGTTCAAATCAAAATGCGTGTCGTGCACATCGTGTTCGGTCAATTTAATCGACCAAATGTGCTTACAATCGGAAAACCGGGTGTGTAGGAGAAGTGAAAACCCCAGTGCATACTCGTACAGCTCGTACTGTAGAAAATATTGCTGCAGTTCGCGATAGTGTGGCTGAAGATTCGTCAACCTCAATTCGTCGTCGTGCCCAACAATGGCATCTCTCACGCTCGTCGTTGATGAACATTATTTATAAAGACTTGCATTTAAACGCTTACATGATGCATTTGACTCAAGAACCTCTTGACCATTTCAAGCATCGTCAATGGTCAGAATGGTGGCAAGAATTGGCAACAGTGGATGATCAATTTTCGAAGAAAATCATCTTCAGTGATGAGGCACATTTTCACCTTCGTGGATTAGTCAAAAAGCAGAATTGCCGCATTTGGGCAAATGAATCTGAGATTAGAGTGATTGTAGAAATGCGCCCAGAATGAGTGACTGTTGGTGCGGTATTTTTACCAAAATGAGGCCGGTCAGACAGTTACTGTGAATGGTGTTCGCTATCGTGAGATGATAACCAACTTTTTATGGCCTGAATTGGATGATATGTATGCGGACGATATGTGGTTTCAACAGGAAGGTGCCACTTGCCACACAGCTAACGAAACAATGGCTCTTTTGCGCGACAAATTCAATAGCCGTGTTATCTCACGTAGTGGCGATGTCAATTGGCCGTCAAGATCATGTGATTTGACACCGTTGGACTTCTTTCTTTAGGGTTATCTGAAAGAAAAGGTGTACGTCGATAAGCCAACAACAATTCAAGAGCCAAAGGATGAGATAATTCGGCACATTAACGGCATAGAACCTTAATTATGCCTCCGCGTCGTCGAAAATTTGGACCATCGGATGGAGGTGTGCCGCCGAGGTTGCGGCGGCCATTTGGCCGATATTTTGTTCCATACATAATTGAACCATACCAATATTATCATTATAAAAAGAAATGATGTGTTGTTATGTTTAAATTTAACCACCTTTTATAACAACAGAAATTAATGATATTAACACTGCAAACCTAAAAGGTCTTTTAAGTTTACTTAGAATAAAAATTTGTTTTATTTTTAAGTGTATAATTAAACATGAAAATATATGTATTTTGTTTTGATAATTCTAAAATTAGAAAAAGTTGTTATATTTTCTTTATAAGTGTACCAAAACACATAACATTCCAATACAAGATGTAAATGATCATAATGGCAGTTTTCTATAATCAACACTCCAATATTCCATGACAAAAACAAATATCTGATATGCTTATCCCATAAGTGTCAACTTGCTCAGGTAAATACCACCTAAAGGCAATCTCTCCATATCATACGTAGAATAGCCAAATGAAAAGGTTAGCCTACGCGAGGATAATTGGCATGCCTCCTGTCATCAGAAACCTTAATTTAACTCTGCTTAACTGTCCACAGCTTGATAATGCCAGCATTCCTACAGAATCTTGTGTGCCACTATATTATCCCACTTCTGGATCTATCTGCTTGCCGTCAACATCTAAATTATGATGTGCGATACACATACCTACCGACATCCGTTGTTACTATTTCATCGCAGTTCCATTTTCGATTTAAGGTGTGCCCACAATTTTGCATTCTGCACAAATCAACAAAACATGAAAATGTTGAACTTGATTTCAAATCTGAGATTAAAAAGATTTATGAAATCGTACACCGGAGAAACCTTACGATGATTACGATTCTTCATCACATCATTATTACTGTGAAGACTGGCACTCTTTTATGCCAACTTAATGTCTTATCGAATTATACGCGATCATCCTGAACAATTCGTAGCACAAATACGACTAGCAACTGAACGAGGACGTTGTTTTTGGTATACCACAAGGAGATGGAATGCTTCCGAAGCTGATTGTATGGTTTGACATTAAGAAAGTGTTGAAACCATGTCTGTCAATTCAACGGCAGACATTTTTTATCTTCACTACATATTGACAAATATTTTTTGTTACAACACGTGCAAACGAAAATAAATAAATAAAAAAACAACAAGTGGATATTATTCAATATAAATCAAGTTAATGTCGCGTCAATTCGTCAGCTTATAATTATGCAAATCTTTGTCAAGCTTCATTCATCTTTTGATGATCATTTAATTATCTTTCGGTATGTAAATAAAGGTGAAATTATGATTAACTACCATAATAAGTGCCATTAGCTGTTGACCTTGAGATCACTTTTGTTTTCCCGAAGAAATAGCTCGGTGTACCTGGGAAAATATTTAAATATAAACACTTGAAGTGGTGTGCGATTTAATTGGTCTTAGTTGGTTTGATGGCATTTTGTCTTGGAAGAGGTCATCATCAGTCTTCATCTTAACTCACTAGCGGTCATATACGTTTGAGATTACCGGGCAACGTGTAGAAGGTTACTAATGCATTTTGATGTCCAATTTCCAAGACCAAGTAGCCTCGTACTAAAACATGGGCAAATTTAACAGTGGTAACAATAATGATTTCATAATTTTTACAATGATAAATTAAGCAATCAAATGATTGCCATCAAACAGTTTTTTGTGTTTACATTTACTTTGGAACCACCTTTCGTATTTCGACAGGAATAGAAAATAATATTTGAACGGCTGACTATGGCGTATACGTAATATTTTTTTCTCAATGCCATTTAATCAATTCAACAAAATTTCAAATTTATATTTATTTTGTTAAACAGCATTGTTAGGACCTACCTTCTTCATACGAATGTGTGTACTTTTTCGTTCCAAATCGGAACGACTTAATCGAGATAAGAATTTAATTACATTGGCAAAACTATTTATTTGATCATTTCGAGTAGGTGAGCCATTCAAAATCAATAGTTGGAGTTGCTACGTTTGAGTATCGAAAACAGGACTTGTTCATTCAACTATATAAACTGACCCTGAATTTATCCATTATCGATATACCTTGAAAAGGCAATTGCTCCATCCCGATTTACAGCAAAATTGGACGATCGGTGCTATAGGGATTGTTGCTTGCTCCGTCAGGTCCTCGTAGTAGAAGCCGGCAAGGAGTTTGTTACGGCTATGGCTGATAGCGGTGCAGTGACATAGTAGGTGATAGATATCCGCCTCGACGTCAGGATCTAAGCACCCCTGCATAGCTTGTGTATGTCAGTAAGTATGGTTTTGCCGAGAGTGCTTACCCAACAGGTTGTGCCCACTTATCACTCTTACCACTATAGAAATGGAGGCTCTATTCAGAGCTATAAGCTTGTTTGATTTGCTACTGCCAAATTCAGGCCATAAGTGGTTGTGTAGTGGTTGTGTAGTGGTTGTGTAGTTATAAAGGGTGGTTAAATTTTAAGGGGCGATGTTGATTTTGAATAAAACACAAATTATTAAGGAAATTATTGTCATTTCTTTTTATAATGATAATATTGATAGATAGATAGATAGATAGATATTTATTTCGTATATAAATTTACAATAGGTTAGTTACCACACATTTTACAATACAGAGATATGATAATATGTATCTTTCTTCTGAAACATGATTTTAAACATAATTGAGCAATTAACATCGAGGAAAACATAATAATACTGAAGGAAAATACGAAAAAAAACCTTCAATTTGAATATATATAATAATATAAATAATAATAAATATAATTAATAATAATATAGCGATACTATTGACTAGATAAATAAATTTAAAAAAAATAAATAAATAAATAAATAAATAACTTAATAATAATAATAAGGTACGTAGTGATATTTATAGATATATGGAAATATGTAGATAAATAAATAAACATATAAATAATTTAACAGTTAAACGAATAAATAAATTAATAACAATTAAACAAGTAAATAAATTAATAACAATTCGAACGAATAAATAAGTTAATAACATAAAGTATAATTTAATAAATCATAAGGTAAATAAATAAATAATCATAATTGCTCAAGGAGGGAGAGTTTATTAAATGGTTCTTGACTATTTATCTAAATTAATTCATAATTAAGTTTTGTATAAGAGGGTTATCAGAAAAATTACAGCGGTCCAAAAAACGAAGATTTAACTTCTGGATTCTGTCATGATTCATGCATGAAAATATTGGTTTGGTTCAATTATGCATGAAACAAAATATTGGCCAAATGGCCGCTGTGACCTAGGCGGCACACCTCCATCCGATGGTCCAAATTTTCAATGACGCTGAGGCATAATTGAGGTTCTATGCCGTTAATGTGCTGAATTATCTCATCCTTTGGCTCTTGAATTGTTGCTGGCTTATCGACGTTCACATTCCCTTTCAAATAACCTCAGAAAAAAAGTCCAACGGTGTCAAATCACATGATCTTGGCGGCCAATTGACATCGCCACCACGTGAGATAACACGGCCATTGAATTTGTCGCGCAAAAGAGTCATTGTTTCGTTAGCTGTGTGGCAAGTCATGGCACCGTCCTGTTGAAACCACATATCGTCCAGATCAATATCTTCCAATTCGGGTCATAAAAAGTTCGTTATCATCTCACGTTAGCGAACACCATTCACAGTAACTGCCTGACCGGCCTCATTTTGGTAATAATACGGCCCGATTATGCCGCCAGCCCATAAACCGCACCAAACAGTCACTCTTTGTGGGTACATTGGTTTTTCGAAAATCACTCTTGGATTATCATTCGCCCAAATGCGGCAATTCTCTGCTTATTGACGAATCCACTGAGGTGAAAATATGCCTCATCACTGCAGATGTTTTTCTTAAAAAATTGATCATCCACTGTTGCCATTCCTTGCCACCATTCTGACCATTGAGACGCTTGAAATGGTCAAGAGGCTTTAGATCTTGAGTCAATTACACCTTGTAAGAGTGTAAATGCAAGTCTTTATGCATAATGTTCATCAACGACGAGCGTGAGAGGTGCCAGGTGCCAAATCACGAAGTGCACGACATACATTTTGATTTGAGCGCACATTTTCATAATAAGCCTGAATAACTTTAACGCGTTCCTCGATTGTGAGAAATTGAGAAATGTCAAATGAAATGCAGCAAAAAACTTGAAGTTTAGCTGTGGTTTACATTCAACATCGGCCCTTAAATTTAATCAACCGTTATGTAGTAATAATATAGTTATTTTTTTTGAGCAAATGTGGGTCTTACTTACAGTCGAGAATGAACCTGGGCCTCAACCAACATGCCTCTTCAATTAGCCCGGTCCTTATCTAACTTCCTCCAGTTGCGCACTCACAGTTGGTTGAGGTCGGTTTCAACTTGTTCGCGCCACTTAAGGCGTGGTGTTCTTCTACTGCGTCCGACGTTTCGCTGGAAATCGAAGACTCTGCTAGTCGAAAGTATTGTTGTCCATAATTTTAATTGAGTAGTTAATGTCACAGTTGTGATATGGGATTATGTAGTGTCAGATACCCCACTCTCCTATGCTACTAATTTTAATATTGTGCTATGACCATAAGATTTAATACCTAGGTTACCAGCCTCTTTGAGACGTTGCTGGTAAATCATTGGTCTGTAGGTCAACTGGTGGAATGTTTAGGATTGTTATTGTGGGGCTGGTGCGCAAAGCTCCTGTTATGAGTATGCATGCTGGTCTTTGTACCATTGTTAGTACAGTCTTTGTCTTTTGTGCGCTTTGTCTTTTTCATTGCATAACACGAGATTAGTCAACCATAAGTGAGAACTGGTCTGACAAAAGCTTTATATAACATTTCGTGATTTTCGATGAGGGACAATTCTCTGCCAACATTGCAGCTATAAAATGCAATTTTGGCTTTTTTTAACCTTTCGTTGATAAAGGATTTTAAGTTAGCTTGCTTTCGAGTATCACTCCCAGGTATTTAAAACTTGCTGACAGTGAGACGGTGACTAATTTAGTTTTCTTTGGGTTGAAACCGAGTCCGCAGGATTCTGACCATCTGCTTAGTGTGGGAATTTCCAACATGCGATGAGTACCACATCTTCTGCATAGGCCACAGTTCATAATATCCATGCATCAGTGCGGAAGAGCTAACGCGGGGTTAACATCTTGGCAAAATGTCAATTTTCGGGGTATTTGAAAAGTTGTACAGATCTTTGAAAGCCAATCGAAAATAATATTGAATATGAGCACCGAAGATTTCTCATCGTTATCCTGCAGACGGATGATGTTGGAAATCAAACATTGCCTTAGTAAAATGCGTCCCTAAAATTGATAGCTAGCTTTTGGAGCTCGAAAATAAAAGAATTTTGGTCATTTTTGGACATTTTGAGTTTTACTAGTACATATGTACCGATACCGAAGTGCTACTGGGCTGAAACAGCACTTCAGAGTCCTATCAGGTTAATGCTAAAGTGTTGAAGACTTGTAGTCGATATTGGTACATCCCCATTTCATTTAGGTCGAGGGATTGCTTGCTGCAAAAGTTTGCTTGTTTGCAAAAGATTGCTTGTTCAAGAAGTACACACGCGTACATGAATGGTTGTTAGAAAAGGCTATGCGTTGAGTGTTTTGAATAGTATGCCTGGAGTACCATTTCCCTATATATTTAATAGCGCGTTTTTGATTGATTTCTCTGTCTCTTTACGAAAACCCGAAAAATCCTGCTAGCATGGCTACTAAAGATCATGACCAGCTGTCTAGAACATATCCCCAAGACATGGACAGAAGTAGAAGTTGTATTCATCTCAAAAGAAGGAAAGAGCTCTCTTATAAATCCGAAGTATAATGTCCGATCAGTCTATCTTCTTTTCTGCTTAAAACCTTGGAATGATTATATGATCTATCTCCGTACTGGTGTAGAACCGACTGCACCACTTTCGTATGGTGTCTTAGTCTGGTGGACGGCTTTAGAAACAGCCTCCAACTGCAACCTACTAGGAAAAGTTCATAGATCAGCTTGCATCTAGTGCCCATAGATATCTACGGCAAACAGACTGCAGCTTTTGCCTCTGTAAGACTGAGAGCCTCGTAACAATGGACACCCAATCAGGGTGAACACACATGATTCTGAAAGAAGTGAAAGAATACACCGACCATACTGCTACACCCAACTCAGTTTTTAGCATATCTTCAGGACAACCATTCCCAGTCGCCTTGAATTGATGTCGGATTCGATCGAAACCAATAACTCAATTCAAGTCTACACGGATGGGTGTTAAACAGAATCTAGAGTGGGTGGAGGTATTTTCTCCGAGATGCTTAACCTAAGCATATCCTTTCGCCTTTCCGATCATTGTGGCGTTTTCCAGGCGGAAATCATAGCAATCAAAAAAGCCTTGTCTTGGCTGAAAAGGAAAGAATTATCCACGAAGCATATTAGCATCTTCATCAACAGCCAAGATGCTATCAAATCCCTGTAAGCCATCTCGTTCAATTCGAAATCAGCCAATGAATGTCGACTATCTCTTAACGAGATGGCATAGCATTTTACCATTTACGTCTTTTGGGTGCCAGGCCAAAGAGACGTAAGACATACTAGATAATTGTAAGACAGATGACCTTGCCAGACCTTGATATTCTACAGCCATGAGATATGTTAGGTATTTACATGGAGCGAGGGTCCATGTAAATTCTTGATCCAACAGGATGCGATCAAGAAAGCAAACCGCAGATGGATAAACGGCATAACGTGCAAATATCCAAGCATCTCTGGCCTAGCTTTAACCAGAAGCGCTCCATCTGCTTAAAATTGCTGAACAGATCATACATCAGCATCATAATCAGTGCCCTCACAGGACACAGTCCTATAGACCTACACTCAAAAAGACTAGGCCTTTTCAGCAATGACTTCTGTAGAAGCTGCTTCAATGAGGAAGAGAGGGAAAGTACTACTCACCTTCTATGCTCTTCTGCGGCTTTTTCAGAAAAAATGAAATTTTATCTGGAAGACTACTTCTTCGACACTATATGCTTTTATCAGTATCAGAAACATACTACGCTACATAGTTAGCTCTCAACGGTTCAATTAGACGAACGAATAAATGAAAGTCGACAGATCTACGTGGTACCACAACGGCCCTTTATGGGCCAAGTGTGCACGCGCTTAGCGTGCAGCCACTACAACCAAACCTAATTCTATCTTCCTCGATGCGAGTAATGTTTAGTAGCAGCTTGGTTAGCTGGTTAGGTTGGTTATTCTGGTGCATTTTTTCTGTCAGGATTATACCATTGAATGTTCTGAATGTCCTTTTTAGTTTAGCTGACTGTCAACAATTAAATCATCGGTTTTCAAGGCTTTTTCTTGCTTCTGAACAATACATTGGCCATGAAATTTCGTATTGGCAGAACCTGTCTTCATTCTATATCATCACCGTACAATACTATATTCAAATATAAGAATTAACCAAAATTAATTTACATCAACGCCTCCCCTATAAACCCACCTGCATATTAACTAACGTCGCCAAAGGCTATAACAACTTATCGTCATTGTATTGATTTGCGGTACACGTCATACACATTTAATTTTCAGGTTCTATGGGTCATAGAAAAGAGTTTTACAATTCAAAATAAAGCCCTTTTAACTACACAGTCTTCGGTTAAATTCAAGTATTTCTTCAGCTCTTTAAGTTCAAGGTGATATACCTTCAATAGATGGAAATAAATATTCCAATGGAATAACTATTAATAAACCATATTGTACAGATGATTCTTTTCAAAACATCGAGCACGTACCTAATTTTAATAAAACAAATATGAATAATTGTTACTTGAACTTCACATAATTTAAATTTAATTGTAAATATCAATCTTTAGTGATTCGATGGCCATTGTTCACTTTGCAACTTCAATTGATGAATCCATTGTTATGAAGCATTATGCACTTGAATGCTAAATTAGCCAAGGTAACGAAAAAATATTTAGTAAAACTCCTTATCTTTTATAATTAAGATTCCTCCGATAGGAAGATGAGATGGATATTCCCAATGATCATGAATATAACCGCTCTAAATGCATTTATGGACGTTTGCTTTTTTTTTCTTAACGTCAAACATTCTTTTACTCTTTATTTTCTAACAGGTTTTACGTGATGATTCCAATGGTATTGTTCACTTGACAGAAATGTTGTTTTATTCATTTCTTAATTGGTGTTTTATTATTCACAATTCATATTCTGTTATTCAGACTTGTGTTCATAATGACTTTTTTTGTATGTTTCACATAACCACCTTTAAGACTGATTAAGTTTGGTTGGGTTTTATGGGTTTGTTGGCACTCGGAGTTTGACGCCCCAAACTATAATAGGCCTGCGTGGACGCTCAACGATATTCGTTCCTGAAAAATGTAATTGGCAATGAAAGGGTATTATGATACTTACATCAGTTATTAGGAGTTCCCGCCATCGTGCAAGAAGTATACACGCAGACATGAAAGGTTGTGAGAAAGCCAAGCCTTGAGTACTAACGTGGCTATTGCGCCAAAAAGTTGCATTTGTATTTATTTTTACATTCGTGGGCTTATACTATGTTGCTCCGGGTGTCCGAAAGGGAAGTCACTCCAGCCCGATCCATGCGGGAGCCGATGATCTACCAGATCCTGTTAATATTTGTAGTAGTGACTGCCTGCTTAGAAATCTTCTTTAAATGTCGCATATAGCAATGCAGTGCCACAGCAGGTGTGTGAAATCTTCTTCTCATCCAGGGTAGCTAGAGTTCCTGAAAAAGTGTCACATGGTGCTCAACCACATTGAACTACAGTGCTTTCCACCCGAGTTAGTTTGTGACCTGTTATCGCTCTTACTGCTATTGAAATTGCTGCCAATTTATTTCCGGGCAGATCTATTGGGGTACAAACAAGGTGGTTGTATAATACCATCTTGCGATTGTTTCTTTACTTTCTTAACAGTCCAGGCTGAAAATATCTCTCAGCCAATACACCTCTACAGTTTGTTCGGTCTCAATTCAAAGTCTTTCTCTACTGTTTCTTCCGTGGTTAAATCTTCGTTTACATATTCATGGAACACCAGAAGGTTGCTTGTGTTTTAGAACGAGGGTAGACTCTGATTGGCTTTAACTTGGCAATGTCCAGTGGTTGTAACTGTGACTACACATCAAATTTACTTATTTTTACTTCCAAGTGGTAAACATCGTGAACTGGTCTCATCCAACCAGATTCGACTTGCTAAGCGACAAGTGCGAGTGTTGGTAAGAAGACGAAAACTGCAAAACAGTCTGGTTAGAATAGAACGGAATGAATACCCAGCCTGATCTGACCCGCAAACCTAGATGTGCTGCTTCGACAGATTCGGAAGGCAGGTTGTCTAGGAATTTCAAGGGTAAGTCAGGACCCTTGAACAGAGATTTGGTGACGGATGAACCAAAAGGCACAAGGTATCGCTCAATCCCTTAGTGGATACTGATGGCCCCGTGTCCTAAGGGTATCTAATAAATTGGAATTGGCACTTCATGTTGCGGGTTGTGCTTTAACTACCCACCAATGGAAAAAACATTGTTACGAGCAACCCTGAGATACGAAAAAAAACACAAAGACGTTCGTATCTGTAAATTAAACAGGAGAGGTGCAAACGAACATCTAGCGGAAGCCCGAAACTGGGGTCGAATTACCACATCAGTTAACGAGTGAGTGAAATGCATACGTTATCGAATGATCGAGTAACAACATTGGGATGATCACAAACAAATGGTCACATATCGAATGCAAATGGAAAATTGTACAAATCGTACTAACACAATTCTGCTACATTGGGGATTGATGGCTGACAAATGTCAAATGTACTGTGAAGGTTATGAAAATGAATTCGTGCATTTAAAATTCTTAACTCTTAAATGGATTATTGATTATGTTTTTATTTTCCGAGTCAGAAGATGGGCATTGTAAGACCTTTGAAAGAAAACGCCTAGTAATAATTGGATTTAAAATTTTTTTAATATACATTTTTTTGAAACATATTTCATAACATAAACTTATTGCAGTTTTGTTAAAATTGCATTTAAAATTCTTAACTCTTAAATGGATTATTGATTATGTTTTTATTTACCGAGTCAGAAGATGGGCATTGTAAGACCTTTGAAAGAAAACGCCTAGTAATAATTGGATTTACAATTTTTTTAATATAAATTTTTTTGAAACATATTTCATAACATAAACTTATTGCAGTTTTGTTAAAAGGTTCAGAGTGAATAAGAGTGCACTCTTGTTTATAAGGGATAACAAAATAATAAAATGAAAATATCTTACATTTTTTATCACAAAAATGCATCCACTCGACACAGCAAATATGAATATGAATGCTCGATCAATGATCCCAGAATAGCAAAATTCGATACTCGATACTTGAATCTCGTGTGCAATCATACCAAATCAAAATTTATCAGTCACGTATTACCTTTGACGCACTGATGGTATCAATACTATAGTATACGGATGTACCATTTATGTGTCACGCTAATGCCACGCGAGCATCATGATATCTGCTTTTTCACCGTGGTATATATAAAACTCTACTGACCGCAGCGCCATTCTTTCTAAGTGGTACGTTGAAAAACTACATTTTGTATTGCCATTTCTGAACTCATACTCCATGAAGTGTGTGTCTTCACCCAAGGTATTGCCAATACAATGGTACCAATGCCATGGTATTTATACCGCACCAGTGTGTTAAAGGTATATGACTCGAAAACTGATGCGGTAATTCGATCCCTGCTACAAAGCAGACACTACTGCCGTCCAGGAAATACGATGGAATGGGCCGGACAATAAGAATATGACCTCTGCTACGGACCGAATTATAGTGAGCCGAAACTAGATCGAACATTTTTGGAAGATAAACCGACCAGGGATCTATTTTTAGCTCATTATACGGTCCACTCGTCATTCCAGAAAAGGAGAACTACGACGATCAGGGCCACATATAGAATCTTGTTAATAGTTCGTGGGTGGGTATTATTACTAAGTTGACATTTTTGCCCATCGAAACAGCTGTTAGAAAGACCAGTCTTTCAGAGTCCAGGTAACCAACGTTTTTACTGAAAGCTGTCGATTGTAACGTTTTTTCCGATGATATAGTTGGCCTTTCTAGTTCATAGCATGTACTTGTGCTTACATTTATTTCCTGTGACATCCATTGAGTTTTGCAAATTAATCCAACGCATGTCTTTGCCTGTGGAAGATTTTATTTAGCATGGTTCGATAAGTTTGGACTGGCTGCCAGCGAGTTAACCAGAAAACTTGGATCTTTGTTTGATACCTAGTGGATCTTATCCATTCCCCTTACTATCCGTGAGAGAACCATTTTAAGCTTTTAATGAATCGGAGGAGACTTTTCGCTTCTGTTTTAGTCGAATCGCTGATATTTTGAAAGTAGTAAGCTCCAAGATGGAGCTTCCTTTCGTTTGATAGTGCCAGGTAGCTACAAATGTGATGAAGTATTGTTTCTTCTTCCTCTTTGTCCATGAAGCTTCTACAGAAGGCATTTGAGTAAAGCCCTAGCCTTTCTGCGTGTCTGCCTACTAAACAGTGCCCAGTGATGACACCTAAAGTTGCTCTAATGTACGATCTATCAACCTAAATCAGTCCCTTGGATCTTCTCAAATCCAGCTATGGCCAAATTAGTTTGGCGATTTGACACGTCGTGCCAAGACTCCATCTGAGATTGCGCTTTTAAGCTTTTACATGTAGCGATAGGAATTGCTGGTAATGCATGGTTCCATTTCTGGCAGGTCATCAGCCTTACACTTGCCTAGAATGTCACTATGCCCATGCAACCAGCATATGTGAATTTTATTTAGCATTATCCTCTCAATAATGATGTTCATGTGAAACAAGCCACATATCGATCCATCATCTTATCTAAATCCTTTTCTGGTATCGAATGTTTCGGTGAGGAGGTTGCCGACATTGATGAAGTTTTGGGTTGCATGCCAAAGCTAAAACTTATCTATCAATCGATCTATAGGTAATGCTAATCGCTTTCGACATCTTGGAATAGTTCCATGATCTGCCGAGGTCTGAAAACTTAATCTGTAATTAGTGTAAATTCATATTGGAGCAATCAAATGATGCCCTGATTCGATTATTCAGGCATATTTTCATCCTTTCAAATTTTGCTTATAAATGGGTTTAAGCTCTTTTTCGATTTTTAAAAGCTCTCAAGGCATGTTGCACTTCTAGATAGCTTTGATATGCTAGGATAGCGTTAGGATAGTAGTAAAAAACAAAGTTGTTGTTACTTTCGAGATTTAAAGTAGGAGCCAGCGCTTATTATTCCGCCAGTGACTTGACTACGATTTTTCCTTATTAACCATGACAGGATTTTGTTAAAATTCGGAACCCTTGCTTTGGCGTTTTAGATTTTCGTAAAACGTTGAAACATCATTCCAGGAGTAGCACCTCTCTATATCCTCGGTCGTGCGCTTTCGTGTTGCTATGTTTTTTAAAAAGCTTAACAGCTACTTTCCAAACAGCTCTCTTCATTGCCTTGTTGGCATTGGCTTGTAAACTTCAGTTTTGGCTGCAAGCTTTTGCAGGCGTTTTTCGTCAAACTATTCGTTTCTTGCTGGTGTGCAGAGAAAGCCATTTGTTATGCCATCTATTTCCGTCGTCAAAGCCTGAGCGAATACAAGTCAAAGTTGGTGAATCTAGTCTCAAAGCAGATTGATACAATTTGTTATCTAATGCCTTCGATTCATACGACTACCTGACTTAATAAGTTGCCTAAATTTGCTTAAGGCTGTAGTCCAGTAGTAAATATCACACTTTACAGCTTCCAACCTGTTTCCCAGAGGTTCATATATAAGTTCCGCGCCACTAAATAATTGTTCACTTGGAACATCGGCTGGTGGAGCCGATAAATATCTGCGTGCTATAGCAGATATCATTTTGAACTCACCAATTACGCTGCACCAGTTAAGAGGACTTTCAAATACATTTATCCGTTTTTTATTGCGATACGAGTGTAATTCCTTCCTAAGAATAGTACCGGAGCTACTATTGATGTTTCATCTTGCCTTTCATCTTCACTGGAAGAATCCAGCATCATGGCAAGATCACTTTTGAAGCATGGCTTACCAGCCGCACCGTTCGCCCGTAATTGTCCCGTATCTGCAGTTTTTTTTAAGGAATCATTCTCCTGCTTTTAGCTTTTTCGAGAATCGGAAAACCTGTAACTTCAGTATCGATGTTTTTGGCCTTCAATATTTCATCTTTTATCTTTCCTCCGGTCATAGGTTTGAAAAAATTGAGCTTAAAGCGAGGGTCTGGCGAATAAATTGCTCTCCTACAAAGCAGAACATTTGGCAGAAATTTCAGTCTTCAGGGTCGATAAGGAAGTTTCAAAAATGGGTTTAGCTTTAAATGAGGATAAGACTCAACATATGCTGTCAACAGGACTGGACACACCACATCGACGAAAATTTGGCAAAAACTTCCGTCTTTAGAAACGATAAGGAAGTGTCAACGTATGGGTTTAGCTTTAAAGGAGGGTAAGACTCAATTTATGCTGTCAACACTAAGGGACACACAACATCGACGAATTGGAAAAAAAAACGTCACCATCGACAAATATAACTTTGAAGTAGTACGGGACTTTGTCTGCATCGAAGGAATACTTTTCAGAAGTAAAGCCCTCACTCGAACTACTTAGATGATCATATATAAAGCCCTTATCATGCCAGTCATGCCCTTCGGCATTAAAGCATGGACCTTGTCAAAAGTGGAAGAAGAAATCCTTCGTCGATTTGAGAGAAAAATCTTCCATCCCGTTTGCGTTGAGGGCTATCGAGATGAAAATTCCACCAAGAACCTTACGAGCAGCACAGCGACATACCACTAGTAAAAAACTACGCATTGAACATCTAAGAAGGCGATTACATGTAGAACGAATGGATACAACCAGATGTCCGACGCAATAGAGGAAGACCTCAACTTAAGTGGCGCGCACTAATAGAAGCCGACCTTAAACAACTTAAAGTGCGCAACTCGGGGCAGTTAGCTGAGGACTACGCTAATTGTTAATGCATGTTCGTTGAGGCCCAGGTTTATTCCGGACTGTAGTGCCACTTGATAAAATAATGAAAGAAAAGATAAAAACAGTTTACTTTATGCAACTTAAAGAAAAGTTTTCGCTTCAGTATAAGGTCACCATATTATTAGCCATGACTATAGAATGGTCACAGATACGTTGATTCCACTTATACTATTAGAACCTGAATTCCTGGATTTTCTTCTGTGGAAGGACATACTTTTAATTCTATACATAAATCATTCGCTACCCTTTATCTCCCGTATTCTTCTGTAATTGAAATATTTGATTAATACATTCATCTCATATGTGTATCCAAACAGTTATTAATCAAATCAAATTAAATGGCTGACTTCATTTTTATTAGTCATGTGAATCGTAATGCAGTCCTCTTCATGCCAAAGTATCAACGTCAATTAAGTCTCTTTATTTATTTAATAGGCAACGCGATTTATACAAAAGGCTTTCAGCTTTTTGCGAAAGAGATTATTTAATCATAAATTGATTTTAGCGGCGCTTTGCTGAATTAAACATTTCTTGTAGGGGATACAATAATTCGCCATTCTTTATGTTAAACTTGCAAGACTGCATGGAAGAAGTTCAAAGGTAAATTGCACACATACGAACACTGAAGACATGGTCATTAAATCATAGGTTACAATTGTTTAAGTGTTGTAATCATGTAAACTATTCATTTACCATACGAAAAAGTAACTCCCGCCTTAACTAACACTAATGGGTAATAGTAGTAATTTAACTTTTTGAACAGCCTTGACATTTGCTGATATCCATGTCCGGTTATTTGAGCAACCGTTGTACCTATCGCATGCAAAATACAGAAGAGACATGATTTGACTGACGATATTTAAAGGAAGGCCTTGCAGAGATACTTGAAGACAATCTGAAAATGTTTGTTTATCTGTGTCTTTCACAAATTTATTAGTTTTATCTTCGTTAATAGATACAAGTGACAATCGAATTTGCTTGCAAATCCATTATGTCATATGTTTAGAAACTTTGAAACATCTAATTGCATCCTTCGAATAAAACAGACCTTCTCGACAGACGGATTGTTAATGTAAATAGTGACATGGCAATAATTTTAATTTATCTCATAGGATGTATTCGTTTTAATACGTAGGTTTTAATTTAGATACATAAATGTTTAAACATATGGAACAGAACAATATCGATAACTGAAGTATGTAAGGTTAAGGGGGAAGAAATAGAGAAATAGGAAAAAATGTTAGGTATAGTTAGCACACCCATTGAGTATGGTGTTCAAACTAACTTTTCAGGGAATCACTGTTTTTACTTATGTCCGCTTAAATTCGCAGACATGTTTTGAAAGATTTATTTCTTCATTTCCTAGTATCCATTGAAAGACTTCTCTGAATTATGATTTCACAGATTTTTCCTGGGATTTAATGCATAAAGCTCAACTCAACAGGCGAACACGTCACAACTAAATCGCGATCACTCCTTCTTGGTACGAAAGAATAAACATCGTAAGCATTTTCAAATTCGCCGCAGTGTAGAATGTATTAAACCATGCCCACTTTTTAGAGTCATATAATAGCATGGCTATTAACTGAGAGAAAATGCACAGCCTGAACCACTGGATCTTAATTGCGCTTAAGGCTTGAAGATTATTTGTTTTTCAACTTCAGGAAGACTTGTTAATAAAGGGTGGTTAAGGCCGATGCTTGTTTTGAATAAAATACAAATTATTTAGAAAATTACTGTCATTTCTTTTTATTATGATAATATTGGAATGGTTCAGTTATATTCGAAACAAAATATCGGCCAAATGTCCGCCGTGACCACGGCGGCACACCTCCATCCGATGATTCTATGCCGTTAATGTGCCGAATTATCTCATCCGTTAGCGCTTGAATTGTTGCTTTTTGACGTACACCTTTTCTTTCAAATAAGTCAAATAAAAGAAGTCCAACGGTGTCGAAGCTAGTGTCCGACATCCAATGGAATAAATCCGAAGGACAATGCAGAGGGGCCTGTCTTGTTGACTTGGAGAAGGCCTTCGACACCGAATGCTTAGATCTGATTTTCTACAAGGTGGCGCAAAAATAACCTTCCGATGTTTTTTGGCTGTAATTTAAAAAAAAAAGAAAAACTTTGATTCTTCTTGTGAATTATTTTTACTTGGTCTTTTAATTTTTTTTTACATCAAGTCGAGAATATGATGCCGTGTAAATGGCCGCCGCCACAGTTGATTGTCATTTGAGCCCTTTTTATGGCATTTTCCATCACTTTGGCCAAAACTTCCGGCGATAGGTCCTCACATTCTTGACGGATATTGTCTTTAAGAGCTGCAGGAGTCTGAGGCTTGTTGACATAAACCCGCGACTTCAAAAAGCCCCACAAAAAGAAGTCTGGAGTGGTAAAATCAGGCGATCTTGCTGGCCAGTGCAAATCGACAAAACGGGAGATTAGGCGCCCGGGAAATGCATCCTTCAGCATATCGGTTGTGGCACGTGCAGTGTGTGCTGTTGCACCATCCTGTTGGAACCAAATGTTTTCCAATCCCAATTCATCAAGTTGCAGCAAAAAAAACTCGTTGATCATTGCTCTGTAGCGCTCACCATTTACAGTAACCGTTTAGCCCGCGACGTCTTCGAAGAAAAAAGGTCAGATGAATCCTCCAGCGAAGACAGCACACCATACAGTGACTTTGAGCGGGTGTAATGGCTCTTCGTGGGTTACACGCGGATTTTCAATGCCCCAGAAGCGTAAATTTTGCTTATTTACGTACCCGCTAAGATGGAAATGGGCCTCATCACTCATGATTATTTTTGATGAAAAATCATCTTCCTCTTGGTGGTGATTAAGCATGGCTTGAGCGTATGTTAGACGCGATTGGCGGTCAGCAGCTAACAGCTGATGCACCGTCTCGACTTTGTACGGAAACATCTTCAAATCCTATACCAAAATTCGCTGTAAAGACCGTCGACTGATACCCATTTGCGTGGCACGTCGTCTGGTCGATGTCGACGGCGCTTCCATGACATCTTCGGCTACAGCAGCAATATTCTCTGCAGAACGGCTACTCCGGGGTCTGCCACGCCTGGCAGCATCTCTCTTCGAGGCGAGCGGCTAAACGGCATTGGACGGCTAGGAAATCTGCGACGAAATTCACGTTGTGCCAAAGTCACCGACCGATTATTGCTCAAATAAATAGTCACCAATATTCCGCGTTCTCGAGCAGTGTAGCGTAACATTGTTTATTAACGTATATTTCGCATGTGTTTACTACACAAATGTCAAAACAGAACTGACATTAGGGGCCAATCGCAAAATTTATAGCATTTTCTGATAGGAGGATTACTTTTGCGCCACCTTGTACAAGCCAACCAGACTGGGCATGCATAAACCGATGCTATACATGATTTATGAAATGCTTATGGGAAAGAAGTTCGTTGTCAAATGTGGCAACGTTACTTCGAGTAAAGTCTTTGAAATTAAAAACCGCTTACAACAAAGAGCGGTGAACTCCCCGATATTGTTTAACATTTATACAAGTGATCTTGTAGTTTCTCTCAGACATGCTATAGCGTACGCAGATGATCTAGTGGCGTACAGATCACATTAAGGGATATTGCGATGGTTGGAAATTGAGGATCAATTTCCAAAAAAACCGAAACAATTCTGTTCAGGAGCCCATTGCAGAGGGCTTTTTACGATTCCAGAAAAAACTGCAAAAAGTTGTTTATCATTGGACAGCATGGACGGCCGTTGGCAGTGAGAAGTGAATTCAAATACCTTGGCATCTGGCTTGACAAGTTTCTGTATTTTAATAAAAATGTGGATGCTTGTCTGGCCAGGGCTAGGGGGGCTTATGCTCTGACAAGAAGATTGTTTCATAGCAGTCAACTTGATGCAAGGGTGAAAGTCATTTGCTACATGGCACCCATAAGGCCGATCATCGCTTACGGTTGCCCCGTGTGGTTCAATGTATCACCATCCTACATGGAAAGGATACGGCTGTTTGAGAGGTTGTCTCCGATCCTTCTTAGGATTGTACCGAACGCCGGATTCCGAGTACATAAAATACTATCGCAACGCGGTCCTATATAATGGGGCTCAGTTGAATAGAATTGACAATTTCCTAATTAAGGTGATTCGAAGGCACGCTGCAAGGCGATGAGTAGCGACAACAGAATGATCTTCGGGGCTTGTTACCCCCAACATACATGGAGAGTACGCTCATGTCTGGCTTTATTCCACCAGAGGCATTCATTTATATAGACTCGTTAGGGTTAGTACAGGAGAAGAACGGAAGCCCGGTTATATACCACCGCTACCGTGACGCTACCGTGACGGGTATGTTAACAATGCTCCGGAGCTCCTCCGCTTTAGCACTTCGGTATCGGATCGCGATAGGACCGATGCTGAAAAGCAGCGAACGGAATTCTGGTGGCTACATGAGGAGGGTGCACTTCCTCAGGACTTTGCGGACTTTTATTCCACTCCTTAATTAAGACTATAAAATTATGTATAAGGTTTGGGGCGGGGCGTGTACACCATATTGGCGTACAATATGGTTGATTGCACGCTGACTGTTGACCGAGAGACTCGATGAGAATGGCGACCCCTCGGGGCATATGCAACGAGTGCTCGCCACCCTGATTATAATTAAGTTAGTTTTAAGTAGTATTAAGTAGTTAAGTAGTCCTAAGAAGTCTTAAGTTAGTTTTTTTTTTAAATCTAGATTAAGTTTTTAATATAAAAACAAAATGTCACTCCTCAAAGTTTTTTTTAATTTTTCTTTGAATATTAAAAATAAGATATATAACTGTTAGATATAAGCTTACAGCGGCCGCTAAGGGCCGATAAGTTAGGTTAAGAAAACATGTTATTTATAAGTTAGATTTAAGCATTTTTGCCTAGTGGTAAGTTAATATTTTAAGTTAATAAAAAATGAATTTAAAAGTGACGGGGAGTGTACCCCAAGAACGCGGAATAATCTAAGGTGACGATTTTTCGACCAAAATCATAATGAACGATGAGGCTCATTTCCACCTCAGCGGGTACGTGAACAAGCGAAACGATCGTTTCTGAGGCACCGAAAATCCAAAAGTAAAGCACGAGTAGCCATTACACCCCCTCAAGGTTACTGCTTGGTGCGCTGTTCACGCTGGACGGATCATCGGGCCATTTTTTTTTTTCGAGAACGCCGCTGGTCAAATGACAACAGTGGACGTTGCGCGAGTTACGTCGACCCCGTCTCCTAAACAAACCTATGGCATTCCAATAGATTGGATGTCATAAGAAATAGAATATTCGAAATGTAAGTCAAAACCATAAGTTCAACCGAGTTCATTCAAACTCAGTCGAAATATATGAAATGTAATATGAAATCCGAAATTGCAATGTAGCAATAACTAATTAATAAGTAATCAATAAGTTATTGCAGGTATGGATAAACATTGTCAAGTTAGTCTTAAGATTCAATTCAAACAATAAAGTCATTCTTTCACCGTTTATAAACGAACTTGTTTTTTTTTTATTTTACGAAGCAAGAACAAACTTAAGTCGCGCTAAAGCGCCATGTCTACCGATTTTTTTTTGCCGCAATTGGACCAATTAGGACTGGATGACATGTGGTTCCAACAGGACGGAGCAGCGGCACACACAACCGATATTCTGAAGGTCAAACAACATCGGATGACTTGTTTTGGCCCACCTTGTATTTGTGTAATATTGTTAAGCCTTTTTAGTTTGTACCTTGATTTTGTTTATATCGGCATATTCTGAAATCTTCTTCCATAATCCACTTTAGTCCTGTAACTTATGATGGCGACGTGCTTAAAAAGTTAAAGTGTTTTTGGTCTCCGTTGTACATCTTCATAGACTGTAAAATGGCGATCGCATGTTTTCTTTCAAACAAGACTAGTACTCCACTTACCACATAAATAGAACTAACTTTTGCACACTCGCTATATGTATGATATACAACTGGCAATACAGCAGACGTAATTAAAGATGGGACGTTCAGTGACGCAACGGTTAGTGAGTGTGATGAACTGCCTCGCCGAAGGGCTGGGTTCGTAGCATGGTCTGACAAATCATCCAGGTAGTACCAATTGTCAAAAAAAGCTTATCTCAACTAAGCCGATCGGAGTCGGCATAAAACAGGAGGTCCCGCCATCGTTCAGGAAGTACTCACGCACACGTTAATGGCTGTGAGAAAGCTAGGCCCTGGGTACTAACGAGCATGTTGTGCCAACATTTTTTTTGATGTAAAACTTCTTTTGGGACGGTGTGAATTGGATTTTATGAAACATAAAAACATCACGATGACGGTGTTGTGATCCGGATCTCCATCCAAGTACTAAGCAGATGCTGCTTGATGTCGGTGATCGCGTGCTGCTGTTTTCTTTTATTTGTTTAAATTAAAACTTATGTTCGAACGGCTGCGTTTTGACTGTTTGATTGTGTGTATTGAACGGATGGACTTGTAACTAAGGCAACACGTATGTCAGGTAGATCAAATTATGAAACTTATCGGTGAGTCCAGGAAATCAATATCCATTGCTGTAAGGAATCAAACGAAAGTTCTTAGATGTATGGATGCGACATGTGGTAGGTGGCTAAAATGGTTATTTTCCTCTGAATGTTGAAATGACAGTTGATCGATTGTACTGCCATTATTTTGGTGTCATAAAGGTGGTTTGTCAAAGGCTTTAGTCTGACTTCTGGAGTCTGTAATTTAAGCTTGAATTGAATCAGGAAGATTTGATTGAGTTTTCGATGTGTATGTGATAAGTGATAATGAAGATTTTTTTTTGAATTGGAGTGTTGCCTTCAGGAAGGACGGTATTTTTCATATGACGACATTTTTTTAAACGAGAAGCTAGAAATCGGGAACGCCTCTAAATTTTGTGGGTATACATACAAATTGCGATTCTTTGAAAAGGATGGATTCGACGAGAGAGGCTGAAAGTTGAAAATTTGTATCTGGTCTGATTCGGGTAGGGCGGCGTAATCAGATTTGATGATGTAGGTATTCAGTTGTACAAGGGTACTTTTGGCCTTTTGAATGTTTGACGGTTTTATGAGAAAGCTAGGCCCTGGGTACTAACGAGCATTTTGTGCCAACATTTTTTTTTAAGTAAAACTTCTTTTGGGACGGTGTGAATTGGATTTTATGAAACATAAAAACATCACGATGACGGTGTTGTGATCCGGATCTCCATCCAAGTACTAAGCAGATGCTGCTCGATGTCGGTGATCGCTTGCTGTTGTTTTCTTTTATTTGTTTAAATTAAAACTTATGTTCGAACGGCTGCGTTTTAACTGTTTGATTGTGTGTATTGAACGGAGGGACTTGTAACTAAGGAAACACGTATGTCAGGTAAATCAAATTATGAAACTTATCGGTGAGTCCAGGAAATCATTATCCATTGCTGTAAGGAATCAAACGAAAGTTCTTAGATGTATGGATGCGACATTTGGTATGTGGCTAAAATGGTTATTTTCCTCTGAATGTTGAAATGGCAGTTGATCGATTGTACTGCCTTTATTTTGGTTTCATAAAGGTGGTTTGGCAAAGGCTTTAGTCTGACTTCTGGAGTCTGTAATTTAAGCTTGCATTGAATCAGGAAGATTTGATTGAGTTTTCGATGTGTATGTGATAAGTGATAATGAAGATTTTTTTTTGAATTGGAGTGTTGCCTTCAGGAAGGACGGTATTTTTCATATGACGACATTTTTTTAAACGAGATAGATATCGGGAACGCCTCTAACGTTTGAACGTTTGTGGGTATAAATACAAATTGCGATTCTTCGAAAAGGATGGATTCGACGAGAGAGGCTGAAAGTTGAAAATTTGTATCTGGTCTGAGTCGGGTAGGGCGGCGTAATCAGATTTGATGATGTAGGTATTCAGTTGTACAAGGGTACTTTTTGCTAAGATTGCCTTTTGAATGTTTGACGGTTTTATCGATATTTGTGGGTCTTTCCGAAAGGTGGAGCGTGCAGTTTTGGTTAGATTTTGTAAGGTGCTCGCAATGGAGAGAGAATATCTTCATACTAGCCATCTTGTAGAAGGGACTAATGGGGATATTTGTATGAATGTCTTTATGAAAAGATACTTCTTTTGGAGATTATGAATTTATTATTGTTATCTGATTACTGAAACCAAGCAGCGTCGGCCGCCGGCATGAGTTCAACTGGTCTAAAATCGATTTTGTTGGTGAGGGAACTGAGGTTTGGGGTAAGCAATAGTTGAAATTCTTCAACCCAGTTTGTGCGGTGAAAAAAGGTTGAAAACTAATCAAAACAAAATTTTCACCAATTTAAGTTTAAACAAAATTGCATGTTTTTCACCTGGTATGAGCGTTTTGTGATTCGAACAGTCAACGTCAATATTATTGCATATAATTCTTACATAAGCCAAAGAGATTGCGAATTGTCAAAAAGTACCCAAGGCAATTGTCAATATGTCAGTTCAACTCATCTCAAATGAGAGAATTATAATATGGAGGTGGTAAACAAAGAGAGAAAGTGAGAGGGAGAAATTAAGCAGAGTACAGTTTCACTTCTACCACGCATGAACGCACACTCGATTTTTTTTTTAACTAAAGATGGAAGAATATGACCACTGAACAAACTTCTACTCTAGCAAGAACGCAATTGGAAAAGCGAATTCTAAGTTCCTTCCCATAATAAAACAAAGACGAGGCCTCTGCGGTCCTTGAAACGAAGATTTGTAAATTAAATGGCAAATGTTAAAAATTATTAAACTTAATATAAAATATTCCCTTCTAAAGTTGGGATTTTAATTTCTGCTGCAGGCAGTTTGCCATTTTTATTTTTTATGTCCATAACATAGTTGTGTCATAGTTAGTTGTGGTTGAAGAGTTTTTACCAGTTGTTTAGGTTCGTTTTTTCAAATGGGCCTTTGTTTTTTTTTTTGATATCGAAAGCCAAATTGATCAACTAGCGGCTTATATAGTAGGTAGCTAATATGCCAAACCGGATTCTGGTTACCAGAGTCTACAACGAGTCTTAAACGAGGTGCAGGATCTATAATCTCCACTATCCCTTTAGACAACATGGCCGAGTAAATGTTATCATTTGACTCAAAGTTCACTTTTATAATGGTACATATTAAGTTTAACATAAGCTACGATCTGCTGTGCGGATCGGTTAATTTTTTTTCTAATTTCAAATTTTTTTTACACTTTTTCGAACAGAACGTAAAAGGATAATATACACCAAATTTTATTATGCTAGCTCAGCATTTAAGGCCTTAAAACCGGTGACCTACAGACAGACGGACGGACAGACATGGCTTCATCGACTCAGCCAACGAGTCTGAGTGGATCCATATACTATGAGTATATCTACCTTATTTATTTCTCTATGTTATAAACTATGTACCAAACCTAATACACCCCTATTCGATAGGGTATAATTTGAAAGTGATTATATTATTTTTTTGTTCGATAAAACAAAAGAGTTGAGCTACGAACTTTTGATAAAAATAGAAAACTGGCGACAATCATGTGGCTAGGTGTTTGTTGAATAGTCGTGGACCAATACAATTTTGAGACTGTAAAAGTTTAGTAAGATAAGCGTCCACTTCTTTTATGGGATTGCATAGCCAGAGAGAACTGACAGTTGCAAAAAAGCGCACTTCACAATGTCAATTATTCTTCAGTTTCAATTCATCCAATTGAGGAAAAAAACAATTAGTTGATCTTTTCCATTGATCTATGGTCTTTTTTCCCCACTTCACCCCCTTTGAAACATATGTGGTCCAATAACTTCTCCAGTGTAAGCAGTACACAATGCCGATGCTGTGATTTTCAGTGAATGTGAAAGGGTTCGCTCATTACTTAAGAACTTTTCGGACGGCTGACTGCCCAATATTTCTGTTCACATATCAACAGAGCTACAAATGGACCTCGATGTTGCGATTCAGGGTGACATAAATGAAGGATAGGCACAATTCACGGTCAACAAAACATTAAGTTATAAACTTTTTTTTGATACGGGCTAATTCTATATTCTTTATATATACATAGTATGAAGTTTCCTCTTGTGTCGTACAGTCTTGAACTTCATTGAACCTGTATTTTAGGTTTATTGTGAAATGTCAGATTATTGAGCTTAAAATGTATGTCAAATCAATACTTCCCGCCCGATTAAATTTCAGAGGCTACAACAATTTAAATACTTTTCCATTCGGCGACTAATTATATACACTGATGACTTTTCGTCTATTTCTGGTATATTTTTATATCAAACTGCTTATGAAAAATTAAAGGTACGGGATGAAGTAATCGGTCATCTCATATGCACTATAAACACGTACTTCTACAATATTTCATTCGAAACTTGTGCTTTAGCGCATATGAATTTATAGGGTAAAGGGTTGGTGTCTCTAAAAGTAGTGTGGGCAAGTACATATGATATCAGGTATGAATAAGCTTCCTTTGTTTGCACTTTGTTTGAGTAATTCTGTTCATAATCTAAATGATGAATGGCTTTTGTCTGTACTATCTTCATCTATCTGAAACCTTGGTATAACCTGCGACCTGGTGTGGGGAGTTTCAATTCCCAGCAAGGATCAACAGTCACAATCAGAGACTTCGACTATTTTTTTTAAACAATTACAACCAACTGTTCAGGTAACTTCGAGTATCACCTAGACTTAGATTTTCTTATAAAAAGTCGGTACTTAAACTTTTTTACTATAAAAAGTAGCAATTACGACATTAAGCTAAGTGTACATTACATGTTTTGAAAATGTGACTAAGTTTGGCTTTTCTTGATGAAATGTTCGAATTATAGTGCCTGCATCCACTTTACTTAGTGCGTCAGTAGTCTTTTTTATTTTGTATGTGAGCGCAAGACCACCGAACTTTGAATAATTAAACCCCAAAAATTCAGTCTTCATTTATTTCCTACAACTACGTTAGACAACTACTGAATAGGTGGCGGAACAAATTGCAATGACACACCTGTTGACGTCTTATTAATTCCAATCCACAAAAGCGTGAACGTGACAAATTTTCACTTTATACTTGCATTTTTCATTCTTGAAACATTTCAACGCCTCCTTATCTCAAGCGACTTACCACACTTAAACTTTATTTTGTCCCACATAAAGCGCATCTTCTCCGAAAAATGCATATCTCCCTCCCCGTCACCCTCTCGTTCTACACTCAAATTGAATTCGCGAAAACATTTCTATTTGCGCAACACCCGAGGAGGGAAAATCCCCAACAAAATAGTTTAAATGCACATCCACCGCTAGATAGATACTCTTTTTGTGTGTGACAAACATCGCGTCTGCCGAATGAATGAGGGTTACCAGCACACACCAACACCGACTTAGATACTTTGTTGGATTTATGAAGATCACTGCAAGTGACCGAAAAGCAAAAAAATAAAACAAAACAAAAAAATATCTAACAATGTGCAATGTAATGTATGTATGGATGCGCTCCCGACTTGTATCTCTGTATGTGTCGTTGTGATTTTCATCACAAGAAGTACGGCCTGTACATATGCTTAAAGGTCACTTCAGCACCACCGCCACCACCACCCCCGCTGGTCGTATCCTCTCCGAGTACGTATGGCTTACTTACTAGGTAAATGGAATGCAAAAAAAGCTGAAGCACAGATTTGGGTGTTTGGATGATCTCAGTTTGGATAGGGTACATGGTTTCTGATCTTACTCTCTTCGACTTGTGTTCACAATAAAATATGCTTAATGCTTCTATACTCGTATTAGAGGAGATTTACGAGTTTTTTTTCGTTTGTTTATTTTTGTCTGTGTTTCAGCATTCGGCTCTCGAGCGTATCTTTTGGATGCAGTGCATGCCAATTGGTATTAATTGTAGAAGAAGATGAAGAAGCAAATGTCCATTTGAAGAGGCGATGGTTATTCAAGAGATAGAACAAACCTAGACAACAGGTATAAGCTCGTCAACCGCTTGTGACGACGAAGACGACCTTCTACCTTCTGTACCATCGACGTACTGGACTCGACGTGAGCATGAGTTGATCAATTCATTATTCGCTAACGCCGTTGTGGGGGTCTTCGCTTTGGGAAGTCTCTCTCCACTTGTGTAGATTTTGTTTATTTACATACATTATCACGAATGCTGGGCGAAGATTAACCGCGCACCGCCCCGCTGCGCATGCCTCGATGTGGTGGCGGCGGCGATAATCGCGAATTAAATTGCCAAATTTTTATCTAGCCCCGGGTGTAAACTATTATTACTCGGAAACATGTTGTTATTATTTCCGAATTTAACATTTTTTTGGTCTTGCGGCTGCGCGCACTCTCTAAACAGGCGAGAGTGTAAGTAGCGACAATGGTGAGGGTGTATTCATCACTAGGTTACACGGGTGTTTTCAAATGACTTGACAGGCCAGCGAGTTGCTTTGCATTTTTGTTAAATTTTTTTCCCTCTTTTATTATTATTTTTGTTTTGTTGGGTTTGTTTTTGTTGTAGCGGTCGGAGGTAATGCAATGGGAGACCCTCTATGCGATTACTAGCGCTCTTTAGTAGTGTAACCTCACCTCTGTTCACTTTTAACGCGAACTGATCAATGAGAAACTCTTGGTATTATATCGATTGTGTAAGATGTCGAGTGAAAAATTCAGAGAGCCTCAGCACCGTATACATGATGATAATGATGATGACGAAGAAGATGCCGACTATACGACAGAAAAACAACAACTACAACTACATACTACTACGATATCGTTGTTGTCGTCGTCGTCGTCGTCGTCGTCGTTGCCGACTGTAATATGAAGATGATGATGACCATCTCCCATCTCCCATCTCCCTGAGTTATTTTCATTTCCCTACCATTTAAAAGTTTTTAAACAATTTTTTGGATATAAAAGACGAGTGTCGCAGTTCAGAATTCATCAGTAGGTGACTTGAGTTTTGGTTTAACGAAACTGTGCTAGAAGAGAATTACAATCAATTTTTTTTTAAATAAATTTAAAATAAAAACAATAATCAACAAAATGATGAAACTTATTGTTGCACTTTGCTTGTTCGTTGTTATTGTGAGCAGTGCTCCTGCACCGCAACAGGATGTCCAGATTGTGGAATTCGAAAATGATAACGATGGCACTGGCAACTATAAATACAGGTGAGAGTATGTGTATCTATTTGTGGAAATGATTGAAGAAAATATTATCAAGTGTGATAAATAGTGATAAAGGATGTGTCAACTGCAAGTGATTAAATTCGGATGTTATACTCTGAAATATACTGAAAAGACAGACATTTAACTAAAAAAGTCGTTAAAAAATACAAGGTGTTTCGAAACATATAAGTGTTTTATGTTATGTGTGATTTATGACTTGCATGTATATGCATTTTAAGTTGGTCTTACGTATTTCAACGTAATAAATCAGTATTGCATTTCAAGTGGACAACATATTTATTGCGATGTTTGTTATAGCGCACAACACAACGCATTTGGTGATAAATCATAAATCACTTATTTTTATTATAAATTTACTTAAAATGTTGCTGAGGAATTCGTTTGTATAAATTCGTGATTTTAACCAGCTCAATCCGTCCGATTTAAGGACAAACTAAGAACTCATTCAGACCGAAGAGAATCGTTTGTTTATATTATAAAACAATAATTTCGAATTATTGCCTTTGAATAAAAATAAATGAATCTCTCTTGCTAAATTTGCCAAGTAAGACTAAATATTCTGAAACTATATTTGCAAAACACTTGCTTGGTTGGAATTGCAGCTATTACTTGTGTCCTTACACAATCTTTTGTATGTTAGTGTATTTGCAGACTAATTTCTGCAACGACGCTCAATTAGTTGCAATCAAAATGTAACATTAAAAAATTGTATATATAACTTGCTAGTAGATGGCGCTATAATTGAAGGTGTGGCTTGTTGCTTTAACTTGGATTTGCTTTCCTTAACCCAAACAGCTAATACATGTAAATACAAAAGCCAAGTATCGATTGCGTTATTATTTTATCCAGTATCCTCATTTTAACGCTTTCATTGAGATTCTTAAAATTGTGTCTTTTATCTTTTTCCTATATCGAGTTTATATAACATATTCCAGAATTACACACTTTTTTTTAACGCCTAAAATTGTTGATACAGTTTTTTTTGGGTTAAATATAAGTAAATATTTTTCCGGGCCAGCTCATGTCCATTTATCTTATATTTATTCAAGATAATTAATACAATTAAAAACGCTCCTAAAACCATAACTCCATTTCGCTTTTACAAAAATTTGTTTATAGCTACGTTACGGTTAATTGAAATCTTTAAGGACATGACGCACGGATAAATTTGAAAATCTTCTGGTATGACCAATGTTATATTATGAGTTGATAATATATACCGCATCTGTCGAAATTTGATTTGGTATTGCAAAAAAATTGCTTTTGATTCCAATGTGATTTCGTATTCACCAGATGACGGTACAATTTAGTTTGAAAAATTAAATGTTTTCGTAAAAACTGCGTATCCAGCGTTTGTTTGCTCATAATGCTAGGCCATTTTTTTATTTTTTTTTATTTTTAGCCATGTTATTACCGGTACCTGCCATATAAAAATCATACATACATTATCTTCAGTATAACTTCAAATTTGTTTCGAGAAAATCCATATAACGGATTTTCGCATGTTATCCATATAAAGAAAATTGTCAATTCCTCCCAAACTATTTGGCCAAATTGAATGAAATTTAATTTGTATACTACAATTACAGTTTTCATGAGTTACACGTAATTGGTTTTGTCCAATTATCTCCAAGCGGAATTTTCAGTTTTGGCCAATAACAGAAAATCATTATTATTCACATGGACACCGATTATTTTCAATGACGGAATAAATGTTCGTATTATCACATTTCGACATTATTTATATCATTTTTAGCATCATTGAGCTTAACAGCGATTCGTTTGGAAAAGTGGAAACATGGTATATGTCATGGTTCCATAAGAATTTGAATTCCAGCTATACGGTTACGACTGTTTTTTTCTTAATCGAATATAATCTTATAGTGCTTATACACCGAATCGAAAACAGAGTTTTCGACAAAAAGTTTTCGACACGTGCTTTCAGACCGAACCGAGACCAGGTTTTGTTTGACATTTCAATCAGCTCAGCTGTTATACTAGCTGCAAAATTTGTGCATGAAGTTATTTTAATTGAATAAAATACTCAAAGCTCGTCATTTTTGTCTGCCCATAGCTCCACCAGGTACTCTCGTCTTTCACACGCCAAATCTTCTTCATTTTGCTTTTTTTTTGCAATGAAATGAAATGAAAAAAATACATTTGTTTTGACAGCGAGTTCATCAGCTGTTTTGTGGGACGTGTGGAACACATGTAGAACGTATAAAAAAGTTGTGTTCTTTCCAATAACCTTCAATCAGATGACGTCTGCGAAGTGTTTTCGAGAAGGTACGGTGTAACCTACTAGTTTTTGAAAACTGCAAATGTATGGGAAAACTCTGTTTTTCGATGAAGGTTTCAGGTATATTTGTGAAAACTCAGTTTTCGGTTCCGTGTGACAGCACAATTAGTATTGACAACCAGAAATCTTTATATTACCTATCGAGAAACAAATAAACTTAACTGCTTAAGCCCAAGGTGACTGTGCCATATTACAATTCAATAGGCCATAGAGATCAATCACTTCAAACCTATATCGGAATACTTGCAAATTGCCATCATATCTCAGGACCATAATAATTCGAAGCCTGTTGGGCTAAATTGATTGCTTATAATTGTTGCTTCTGCTTCATAAAAAGAAAGGATCGGAAAGCTAATGGTTAATAACGAGAAGTAAGTCTTACTCGCTGCAAGATATATTTTTGCGACTTGTAAAATCTACGTATTTCTTAAAAGACTGTTAAAATTCATTCATAAATTAGGAAACAGGCAACTTAACGAGATATGAAAAATCTACAATCCACTGAGTGAATCATTTTTAAAGCTTATGGTTAACAACGTGGTGTAAGTCTTACCCGCTGCAAGATATATTTTTTTGCGAATTCAGCGATTTGTAAAATGAATTTCTTGAAAGACTATTAAAATTGATTCATAAATTAGGTAACTGGCAATCCAACGAGATATGGGAAGGCTTCAATCCACTGAGTGAATCGTTTAATACAGTATCCAATCCTATCCTTAAAATAAGTAAGGGTCTCCAAAAAATGGAAGCAGTTCTAAATTTCCTTAAGGCTAAATGTACAATATTGCCTAACTTCATATTTAACTTTAAACTGTTTTTTTTATTACCTTGAAATTTTAGCAAAATGCGTTTCAATAAACAAAAAAAAACCTAAATAGTGGGCGTCGGTGACAGCTTTATACTGACGAAATAAAGGCAATGACATTGTCTTATCTTGTTTCAAAATTCCTTATGGTTTCTTTCTAAAAAGTGGCCGTGGTTGTGGGCGGATTTTGACAGCAAAACGAACTTTTCGTATACCAAATATCATGAGTCTTAAGGCCCAAAAGTTGATGATATATGCGATCGCACAATCATGGCTATCCATATACTTTACAAACTGTAAGGTACACAGTTTGTAAAGTATATGGACTTTTTTCTTAATTTCTCTATCTTACAAACTAAGTTAACTAAGGTAACCCAATATCCAATATACCACAAAGCCTCGAGTTTCATAAAAGAAAAATCAAGATCTGAGTTTGTTCACCAAAAATAAGAAGCAAATAACACAGTGCCACAGTTATTTCATTACCCTCACTCAAGTTATCACAGGAATGTGATAATTATATTCAAACATTGTTTAACAATGTTAACAAACAAACGCGATAATTGGCTGCTTTTCGAGTGACTTCAGTGACTTAATTAAAAGCATCACTTACCCAGTGAGTTTTTAACAAAATTTTGCATAAATTTCAGATTCAGATTCAGAAATTTTATCCCCGATTAAATAATTTGCTGAATCTTCTGAACCTGACTATTCCTATTTTCAAATTTATTTACGTTTCATCGCGTGTGGCGATAATATGTGTGTAATTATAATTTTCTTAAAAGTCTTCCGCATTTCCCACTCAATTGTTGTGGCACGCCATTGTATTTTAATACCTTCAAAGACCTTACTAAATATTTATGTTTGGGAATTTTGTTAGAAATTTTCTAGTCGAGCTTAATTTCGACATGTCACGCCGAGCTAAGTAAACACTTATGGCGCATGTACAAATTGCAGGGCATTTTTGGTTGCTGAACTTGTGCAAATTACCATATTAACCAATATCCCAGCCATGACACAAAAAACGTGACAATGAATGCACTTAAGACTTTATTATACAACAAATTTGAAAACATCCGTAAATGAACAGAATAAATGACGCTATCTAAAATCGATCGTTGATTTAAGAAATCTTAATTAGGTATAGATGATTAATGTTTGTAATGGAAATTCCCTTACAAGATGTCTTACTTAGTGGTTTACCGTCGTTTGTAACGTCGTTACGTTGGGCGCCAGTTATCGCATCTTCAACAAAGCTAAATTCTACTACTAGATACTTACCTTATTACAAAATCCATATGCCAAATATATTCCAAACATGTTTATACATTTTTTATTAAAAAAAAAACCAATCCATTCGAAAGAAGAGATGTGCCTGTTGACATTTTGCATTCACTTCTCTAAAAAAAACAAAAAAAAAACTTGCCTGTCTATTAAAGGCAATTCCAGTTGATTGCTATCAATTAGCTGTCTGAACCATAGGACATTTAAATTCATTTCTCAAACACCAGGTGAAGGTTGTTTTGTTTTTGTTTTGCTATACCATCCTAAAACAACAACAATGCGATTTTTTAAATGCACATCATATTGCGCTTCATTATCGCACGCTGCATCTGTGAGTGGTAGCATTTCATGTTTTAATTGAAACCATGATTGATTATCTTAACAGTAAGCAAATCTATTGAGAGCTACCGACTTATGACAGTCGAGATTGTGTAAGTTATTAGCTGGGCTAATAGGTACAATCATTAATGGCGATAGAATGGACCAACCCAGCGCGCTTTTTGTTTCGTGAAGAAGGCCTTCGGTGGTAATTGAATTATGTGCTGTGTGCTATGTTGAATGGAAATTGGAAAATTATCTGCTATTAAAATGTCTTGCACAAGATAACCTATGGGTACTTTTTTTCCTTCTGTCGTGGGTACTTCATGAAAATAGTGAGACCAAGTAGCCATATTGCATTAAGTATGTGTTTGATACTCACAATAATAATTGTGAGACAATTTTAAATCATTTTGCACATTAAATGGTTGTAACTAGATGCAGTGGTGTAGGATCCATGTATACGGATTCCACCGGTTCACATTCCAGTCTGTAAAGCAATTGTTTGGATTTTTACTAAAAGAAAAACTTACCGAGAGATTATTCGTTATAAATTCGTCACAAATTATCAAGACGAACAAAGATTCATTTTGGGAACAGCATTTTCCAATCTGGGTGTTGCTTTAAATTCAAAGTCCCACATCTGTTGACAATGACAGACATTTGCGCCGAAGGCTGCCATTACTAACCAGAACAAAGATTCATTCGGAAACGACATGTTTCAAAGCTTAGCTTGATACGATTTCCATATAGCATTCGCTCATAAATTTCTTTTAAAGCAGAAAAACGTGGGTCTTGCGTGTTGCTGCTTTTACACACTTGCGAGCTCATATCATGGTCACCTTACTTGCTTATTTAAGTGGTGGTTTTTGTATGACAGATTCGATTTCGCATGGAGTTTAGGACTAAAGACGTTTTGTTGTTTTAAGTAAGTTGTGGATAATCGCTTGCTAACTTCATAATCGCATAACACTAATAGACCGAAAAAGAAAGGTTTGAAGCATTAGTACACAATGCAACATGTTGGCATTATTGCAATCCAAATATCGGAACCAAAGAATTGATTTCTAGCCACTATGGAAATTATGTCGATATTATCTGATGCAGAATGTGAACATTTCCGTTGGTCCGTTCGGTTCATACACTAAGGGCGCGGTTACGGCCAACGCTAGTAAGCGAGTGCGCTACTTCACGTGGACGTTTGTTCACGCTAGTTCCAGCTAGTAAACTTCAAAGTCACATGAGTTCTGATATACAAAATTACAAGCGTGGAATAGCGCGGACTAGTTCGGAGCAAAAGGCTTGATCTGCGACCACGTTTTTGATTAGCCATACATTAGATTTACTGGTGCAACGCTTTTTAACGTTGGTCGTAGCCCCGGCTTAAGTGTCAAATAGAGTTGGATGTATAGTCGCATTGTTGGGCTCCAGATTTTTATATAATCCTCCCAAGAAAAATGTTAACGAAATAGCATGATAAAGGGTAACCTTGATTCAACTCTTTGTCGTTGTTGTGTATATATCTGTCGAAAGCCTTGATGGAGTAACGACAACTCTTCATCCAGTTTGGGCTAGCATATTTAAACTTGAGATGCATCTGCATAATATATAGTTCTTACTTACTTACTTAAGTGGCGCTACAGTCCGGAATGAACCTGGGCCTCAACCAACATGCCTCTCCAATTAGCCCGGTCCTTAGCTAATTGCCTCCATTTGCGCACTCCAAGTTGGTTGAGGTCGGCTTCTACTTGTGCGCGCCACTTAAGGCGAGGTCTTCCTTTACTGCATCCGACGTCTGGCTGGGAATCGAAGTCTCTGCGAGCCGGAACTGTGGTTATTGGTTCTACTTGCCCTAGTCAATGAGGAGTTGTATGACTAGGGGCAAGTCGCTGTAGAGCTCGTATAGTTATTGGTCGAATATTCGTCTCTATAGTCCGTCGTTTTCCTCTCGAATAGACCAAGGATTACTTCAAGCGCTTTTGAAACGGTTCATTCTTCAGCGCCGTAGAGCAGGACTAGGATGATCAGGGTCTTATATAGGATCTCCTTATTAGTTCGAGTGTGGTCTTTACTACTAAACTGCCTTCTTAGCCCTAAGAAACAGCGGTAGGCAAGAGTTTTTGTTCGTTTAATTTATGACGAGATGTTGTCAGAGTTAACAGCGGAGCCGAGATAGACAAAGCCCCTTACTTCCTCAAAGTTATATCTGGCAATGGTGACGTTCGTCGATGTGGAGTGTCCTTTCGTGTTGACAGCATATACTTAGTCTTGCCTTCATTTGCTGATATAAACCCATTTTTGCCGCTTCCTTCTCTATAATAGCAAACATGACAAAGACATCACATTGAGTCCTACCAATGATGTCAATATCGTCCGAGTATGCTTGTAGTTGCACGTGTCTCTGGTGGTCATCACGATCACCTGTACGCTATTATTCTGCTAACCAATGGCTTACTCAACCATTCAGACATTTTCTCGTGGATTTCGAGCAGCTAACCAAGGTTAGTTGAATTACTGTTAGTTAAAGCGGTCCTAAGAGTGTTACAAGAGTTTGCTGTTTAAAATTCTTTTATTGGGATGGAGGCTCAAACACCACCAAAAACACCTCTCTTACCAATCAGTACTAGAGCTAGGCTTGGCCTAAATTGTAGTTTTCTTTTCAATAAAAAAATAAGCGTATGGCAGGTAGCCTTTTGCTGCTTGTAGTGTCAGAAAACGTGGTTGATATTTAGTGCACCAGATGATACTGTTTGGTTTTTTGTAGTCTTCGCACTAAGTAATTCTCTTCCAAAATTTGATGTTAAGCAAATATTATTAATACGAATTTATTTCGTCCACTGTCCATACAGGACATTTTGCCTTTTGAAAATCTGAATAAAGTTGGTGGTTTTTTCGTATGCCTTCTCATTTGAAAAGTCCCATTTCCTAAAGTCCAAAGGTCTGTAGATAAAGGACTGGCCGGCCAATTAATGTCGCTAATCCTTGTGATTATTCAATATTATCCTTGGAAATATTTGGTCACCTTGTTGATAACTACATGCAAACCAGCGGTAGATGACTTAGTTGGCGGCAAACCGTATGACAAAATTGTGGGACATAAAATGTTTTGTTTGGGAAAGATCACAATAGAGAGCTTTCAATTTCAAATCAAGTCCATCTGACGGGTGGATAGTTGATTAACTGAAACATTTCTGTTTGCTGCAAACATAAGGCGCTGTCGTGCTGGTTTATTTCTTAGTGTTTGTAGGTTTCACATAAATCGATTTTAGCCACATCCTAGCCCTGTTGAACATACGAATTTGATTTCTATCACAAGAGACTGTACAGACTTTGATCAGTTGTTGGTCAATATAAGGCCAGAGATTACGGTCAATGGCTTAAACACATCGTCCTAAATTTTATTTGTTATATTAAAAGCAGGAAATACCTGTCCATCCGCTAGTGATAGGTAACCGGCCTGTCATGTCTTCGCATTCCATATAAATTATGAACACAAACATTAGAAATTCCTTCAGCAAGCAATGAAACGAACTACCAGAAGACATATTTCCAACAATAATCAATCTCCAACGATTTATTCTCCCTTTTTTTTAAGAATTTCCAAAAGTCCCATCACTAGTTCCAATCGATAATCACTTTAAGGCAAAAAAATTTCCTAACGATTAATTTTTTTTCAGATTCTCACTTAGTGACGGTACTAAGCGTGAAGAAACTGGCGAATTGAAACAAGTTACCGGTGAAGATGGCCCAGTCGAAGCTGTTATCAAGACCGGCTCATACGAATTCACCGATGCTGAGGGCGGTGTTCATCGTGTGACATATACTGCTGACGAGACTGGTTACCATCCAATAGTTGAAAGTTAAATTGAATTTTAATTTTTGCCAATAGTTTCATTTTGCAGTTTTTTTTGCGTTTGCTAAAATATTGTGATTATTTTGTATGTAATTAAATTTAAAAAAAATGTAAATCTCTTTTCCTAGAAACAAAGCGAAAGTAAAAATGTTAATGTGAAACTTTAATACTCAATAAAATGTATTTATAATACAAATGAAATTTTGTAAATAAAATTGTGGCATTTTTTTAAATCCTGTATCCTGTATCTCTTGTCCTGATTAAGAAGATCCGGTACCTCTGGTTGGTGATTTTATCAACAGTTTTCCCTCTGTTGCTGAAAACTACAGACCCATATCTTTATTATCCACACTTTTGAAGGTAATAATATACTTCTCTATGGAGCCAAAGTACGACCGGGTCTGGAAAACTGCTGGAGTTCAACCTCGAAACATTCACTTAACATACTGGACTCTACCCAAAGACTATCAATCCGCTTTAGAGACGATTCTTCCTGGCTTCAAATCTGAATCCTTTGGTTCAGCGAAGACTTGTAGGAAATCTGTTTGTTTATTACAAGTTATATTTGCATATGGTCAGGGGAGCTTAGAAAATAATCCTTAGAATTTTTTAACGACCTAGCAGACACAGACTGTCCATTAAACAATGACACGAACAACTAACTATTTTTTACTTAACATTATCCCCACCCGTTGGGTGTCTCTACCGAACACAGGGCTTTCTACAATTCTTTTCGATCCTGGACACGTCGCTTCCAGTTAATTAGTTACAGGGCTCTTACTTCCTTAAACCGAGGGTTCAAAGTTCCTTGATGCATCGCATTATTGTTCATTCGCTCGACGGGGGCAATGCAGTGTTTTAACCTTTTGTACTACATCCGGATCTTAAAATGTTTGCAATTGTATATTCTCCTCCATTTGTTTTTCCCTCATACAGGGCCAAAAATTTGACGATGCATTTTTCTTTACATCTCTCGGCGTCGTAGTAGGACTGCAAGGGTAAGGGTCCGATAGAATAAAAATTTGGACTTTCAGGTGAAGACTTTTGATCCTATTTGTTTCTTACTTACTTACTGAAGTAGTGCTACAGCCCGGGACCGAAGATTTTTCGAAGTGTTTTCCTCTCGAATCGACTAAGGATTTCTTATTCCGCTTATATGACTGTCCATGCTTCAGTGCCGTAGAGCAGGACTGGGATGATCAGGGTCTTATATAGGATCTCCTTATTAGTTCGTGTGAGGACTTTACTACTGAATTGCCTTCTTAGCCTGAAGAAACAGCGGTTCGCAAGAGTAATTCTTCATTTAATTTCTGACGAGATGTTGGTGTCATCCTTTTTTGGTATCGAATGTCTCGGTGAGGTCGTTGCCGACCCTGATAGAGCAGCGAGATTTCTCCACCGTCATCCTACACAAACGAACGAGTTTGGGCGGTATACCAAAACAAGACATGGCGCTGTATAGTTCGTCTTTATAAATGCTGTCGTATGCGGCTTTGAAATCGATGAATTGGTGGTCGGTATCGATTTGGACTTCTAGCGTTTTTCCAGGATCTACCGAAGTGTGAAAATTTGATCCTGGACTTAAACCACACTGATAAGACGTTCGCATATTACGACAGATAGGATCTTGTAGGCGATGTTGAGGAGACTTATGCCTTTGTAGTTGGCGCAGTTTAGAGGGTCTTCTTTTTTGTGAATCGGACAAACGGTGCTGAGGATTCATTCTTCCGGCAGCCTTATTAAGCTTGAGTTTAGATATTGCTATCCTCACTTTACTCAGGTCGGGTGGTTGGCAGTTTTCGCTGTCGTTGCCAATATTGAGTTGATGGTTCTGCCTGACAGCGGAATGTTGTTCGTCATCGACGTTTAACAGAAGTGGTTCTTGCTAATCCTCAGCATACGATATTTCCTTGTTCATATCTACAGGATTCTGTTCGCGGGTTGTATCCTTGGCTTTGACGTTTTACACGTTTTTAAAACTAGCGAACATCGTTCCTGGAGTTGCACCATTCTATATACTTGATCGCGCGCTTTTCTTGCTCTTTTTTCTCCTCTCTGGAAGTCGATGTTGTTCCTTTCTTCTCAGCCTAAAGATCTTAATGGCAGCTCTCGTCTTCACCTGCAGCTTAGCCTTGTAGACCTCGTTCTTGGCTGCGAGCATCTGTCGGTATTATTCATCAAACCAGGGGTTTCTCGGTGGTGGGCGCGAGAATCCTAGCACATCAGCTGCGGCTGATCTAATGGCTTGTTGGCATCGTTGCCATTGTTCTTCGACATTCGATGCTGGAGGTATGGTGTTTATCGAGAGGTTAAGGGATAGGCGTTGTGTGTTGGTCTCTTACGATTGCAGTCTTTCCACATTACATTTTTCAAAGAATTTCTGTCTTGTTGTGGCGTGGTGGATATCCGCTTTCTTACCTTGGCTGCAACGAGGTAGTGGACCGAGTCGATGTTGGCTCCTAGGAATGTTCGGACATCCGAAATACTGGATGCGTGCCTCTTGTCTATCGCACTGTGATCAATTTGGTTGATCGTTTGTTGATCTGGAGACCCCTTATGGATATTCACATCCAAAATACTGGATGCGTGCCTCTTGTCAACCGCACTGTGATCATTTTTTTTGACCGTATGTTGATTTGGACACCGCCATGTCCCCTTATGGATATCGAAGTGAGGAAACCGTGTGCTGGCTTTAGTGGCATTTCATACCGTAGCGAAGTTAATTATTTTGGATACGCCGTACTAGTGCGTGCCGATGGGAGTGAATTAAGTTTTTTGATGGCTACTATAAATTCTTCAATACTAGTAGGGAGCGTTACCTCTTCGTTAAGTGGAGCTGTTTAAGTCATATTACTCACTTAAACTGTTGCTAAAAATGATGCATAAATACATCTCGAATTCCCTGCGTTGTATCATAGATATGAGTGAAACGACGCAAACAACGCATTACCAAAACTCTTTTAGTTACAAAATAAGCAAACAATCGATTGATGTTCCAGTAGACGTATTTCCACCAAACATCTGCAAGCATCATCTCAGGGCGCTTCTGGAGCATTATAGATTTGCCTCAGTTGAGAAAAGTTTATAAAAAAAGAGAACATTTCCTATATGTGTGTTTCGCTATTTTTCTTACCAGAAAGCCGATCAAGGTGAATACCCGTACACCGATATAAGTGATCTGAACAAATCATTCTGATTAACCTTAACCACTTTTTTTCAGGAGTAGCCAAGGAAAGTAATCACCTTCACTTGTATGGACCTAAATATATTCTAATTAAAACCTTTTTTTAAGGACCAAACATATAACTAAAAAAAAGCTTGATTTTGATTATTATCCTTCTTTTAAGTGGTTAATCGCATCGTCTTTCTTGAATGGCAGACTGCAAGTCTGCTTGATTTCAATCAGTCTTGGACATACTTTCGTGAGTCCCATATGTGTACAAACTTCGTTGTTTTTTTTTAGACGATAGAGTTATTGGCTTCCACTTCCACTAGCAAAAAAAAACCATTGACTGAAATTTCCTTTAATTGAAAACATCTCGGTGGAAAATGAATAAATCCAATCGCCCTATGTGTTTGATGATATCCGCCACATTCACAAATTAACTTACCATATTGAATTATCCTTAGCTTCCTTCATGTTGAATACTTAGCCATCCGCATATGTGCTCCCTAACGTAGGAAGCGCTGCACAATAAGATGAATGAAAATACTGATGGGATATTTGACTAAGGGACGTGGGTCATGTTAATTTAATTGAGGTATCTCTGCACGACCTAGCTGTACCTATATATAAATATACATCCACACTCATTGTCGGGATTGTGTGTGCAGCAGGCTGACTCTCTCACATTGTCAACGTACTCAGACATTCAAATGAAGCCTTTCCACATGTTTTTGGCCGCATGTCCTGGTCGATGGTGGCTGGAATCTCTTGGGATCGCCCGCCTCTCGGAGTCGGTGTTGCAAAATATTGAATTTAGTGCCCATGTGGAAATTTTCCAATTAGATAACTATGATCTACATGGTCAATGCGGTTAGAGAGTAATTGGATTACATGAGTATTTGATGGGAGGTTTATCCAGTCAAAGTCGTTGTAATAAAGGGGCTAAGGAAAGGCTGCTTTTTTTAGTCGAAAATCCAGACTTGTTGACTTTAGGAATTATGGAGTAAGAAATCAATAATATTACTGTTAATACTGGTAAATTGTAAAAGCTGTGAATAGCTTCCATAACTTTTCTTATAGACTCTTGCTGGAGATATTTCCATTGATTTCATGTAAACTTTTGTCTGAAAAACTACAACTGTTTTCGAGATGAAAGTTAAAAAAATTTAAGACATTTAAGAAAATTTTTCTAAAGCGGAAGATCAAAACTTCAATTTGAAAATAACCTTTCCGCTGGGGCAAACCTTACGTGCTTGCAAAGATTATTAAGTCAAACAGATGACGCACTGCAAACAAGAAAAAATTGTTTTATGCCGGGTCATACTGCCACAGCCCACCATATATTTGGATCTCGTTTCTTATGTGTGCATGTGTACACCGCCCGCCCGTACCGTGAAGCTGGTGAGCAAAAGTTTATGTTTTCTTGTTCTCAAGGCTTTATAATAATAAGCCAGGGTGAAGGAAATAAAATGAAACACTAAGGTTCAGAGTGCGAGCATTGTAGCGGCAGGGAAAATTCGACTGATCTGGTGACGAGGGGTATCATCGCCAATGTGCTGTAATCATCTTTGCTTTGAACGGATGGACCATCGTGTCTAAAGAGTTTTCCATATAGAAATTGGAGAACAAGACATTAATCGTGGAGACTTCTGCAGAGTTTATACCACTATCACCTATCACTATCACCTTAAATACCTAAATCAAGAGTAAGTCACTTTCATAATATCTAAATGCTTCTCCAGCGAAATTTCCCCTTTGCAGAGAGAGAAGTTAAATAGCGAAGTCTTCCGAAATTAGGGAACTGTTCTTTTATTGGATGCCAACGAACTTTGGAGTTTTTTTTGTTTTTGTTTTAAGGACTTGGTATTTTTTTTTTCATTATATTTAAACATATGTCCTAAATAAAACTACTTATAAACTAATTAAAACTAATTACGGCTACCTTAAAATAACTTAAAGAACTAGAACAGCCACAGCAAGCTTTTTTTTTACGGTTTTACCTAACTTAACCTAGACCTTAAAACCTTAAATTATGTAAGTCGGCCTTACAATTTCTAAGCCAACTATCATTATCTATCTTAGCCACCACAACGGGTTCTCCTGTTGTAACCTACTCTGACGGTTCCAATCGGACACAATCCTGCTTAACCGTAGGCGCTCTCCTCCGCCCTGAGCGACGACGTCTCGGTCGTATAGGAGCCGCCTATCTACAGTTCGTCGGAAGACGAAGGCGTGGAGATTAGCGGAATCGCCGATCTATCCTGTATCAGCCCTCGACTATCCAAATATAGGAAAGCTTCGGACAGAATAAACGCGCACTCTCAAAATATTCATCATTGGGGTAGAAGGCCCCAAAGAAGAGACCAAGCCAACGCTCTTGCAGAGTGTAACCTATTTAGTTTCGCCAGAAAATTGTCTATTCTGTTTATGTGGGTCGCGTTGTATAGGACCTGGTTGGAATGATATTTTGTGTAGTCAGATACTGGTGTTATATGAAATCCAAGACAGCTTCTTGTACACTGCCTCTCAAACACCCGTATGTTTTCCATTTAAGATGGGGCAACGTTGAACCACACCGGGCACCCAAAGGCAATCACGAGGACAACCATCGGCCTAATGAGGGCCATGTAGCAAATCATCTTCACCCTGCTGTCAAAACGACTTATATAAAACAATCGTCTTATTAGGGCAAAAGCTTCCCTAGCTCACACCAGAGCAGCATCTACATGTCTTTCGAAATATATATACTGATCTAACCAGATGCCAAATTACTTTACTACACTTTTACTGCTTGCGCCAGTTCTTTCTCTTATCCCTAGAGGCCCTAGACAATGGTGTCCTAAACAGGATAGTTTCCGATTTCTGAGAGTTGATTTTCAACTTCCAGTCATCGCAATATCTTTGGATCTTGTCGAAGTCCCACTGCATAAGAGTTCGAATGACCTCTACAGGGGCTGTTCTGTAGCAAGACTATACCTACCATATCTCTGATGTATAGATATAGATGCTTTAGATAGAGGCCCAACAAGACATACACCCGTGAACTGCTTTTTGGCTTTGTTCCATTGTATATCAGAGACGAGTTTAGAGGCGGCATGAATACAGAGCTCGATTTACAATATTTTCGAAAACCTTGCTGATACTCGGTAGGAGCCCTCTCGATTGGAAATTCATCGGATTGGAGTTGTCCTTTCTCTTTTTCGGAAGAGGATGAACCACCGCTATCTTCCAACGCACTGGATAATATGCATTATTCAGCGCGTTGTTGAACAGCGTGGCGTAAATGTCCACAGCTTTAGGGGGTAAGTGTCTCAGTACAATGGTATATGGTCGATGGTAAATCCAATACCATCGACTCCCGCTGACTTCTTTTTCTTTATGGAATCGAAGATGATCTGGAGTTCCACCTTCGAGATTAACAGGTGACTAGACCCACTTCGCTCGGCGACTATGGCGTTTGCCAAGTTTTCGTCATCAAACCGGGTGAAACCACGGTTCTCCGATCGCCATTGCGTTATGTCGTTTCGGAGATAGAAATGATGGAGCAGGGCATTGTTTTCCAGGACGCGGTTCGGGCGAATGCTATCATTTACCTTATACACTTCCTGAAAGACAGCCCCCACTGCCTCCACTTTCTCCTGAGGATCTTCAATAACATAGAAATCACCGTCGAAGACGGCTTTCCCCGGATCAATTCCTGCTGTCAAAAGTATGTTTGTATTGTCAGTTGTTCGTTGGAGCTTAATACACGGAAGGTCGTTATGACCTTTCTTTTAATTTGTGGAAACATTCTCGGATCGCTGAAATTTACGGCCCGAATTCTGTTATTCTAAAACAAATTAATGGACAACCGATAGTTCTCCTTGATCAATTGGTTGACGTTTTTGATCGACGCCTTCAGTGTACTAGTCTCCGGGTAATTGCCATTGTTCTTCGGCATTCGATGCTGGTGGTGTGGTGTTAATCGAGAGGTTAAGGGATATGCGTTGCGCGAAGGTCTTGGCGGTCTCTCTCATCAAATAAAAAGCTCTTCGAAATATTTGAGATTTTTATTTGAAATGTAAAAGTGCTGCAGGAGCTATAATGCTTAAATGCCCTGAAAAGTTGCCTACCTTTACTTAAATTTTTCGTTTTTTTTATGTTTCAAAATATCTTTGTAAATTTTATTTTTAGTGTGAATTTGTAATCCTATATGTTTAACTGTTACCAACAAAATTGACATCCTTTTGTAAAACTCATTATTTTAAGTAAATATAAAAAGATAAAAGTTCTCCAATCATTCAATTGCATCTTCGTCCCTATATACTTAAAAGAAATTGCGACACATCTTCTAAAAATAGTAAATGTACCTGTACGGTACGGTACATATTATTCTACAATTTTCAAAGAAAATTCATATTAAAGTTATTTTCATAACAATGACCCCTAAAATAATCCTTAGTTGTAAAAGTATCTTTTTCGTATACACCACATCATCACATATATGTACGCCATACGATAGAAGTGAGCTTTGCAGTTTATCCCCTGGATATAGATTCAGAAAAGGATATATGTTAACGCAAAAATAATATCCTGAGCCAATGGAATAACTTTCTTTTATACCAGGATAACATTTCAAAGATCAAACATCCATGCTCCACTCACCGACGACTCTGGTGTATCTCTCATTTTGAATACATGCGAGTACTTCATGTCGTTGTGTCGACGTCTATCTTCGTGTATCCTTGTTCCTGGTAAGGAATCTGTTTTATTTTAATAAAAATCGGACTCACGGAGGGAACCCCCCCCCCGTACATACATGCTTCTCCCATGGAATGAAAAATTGACGTACGCTCGTTAGCATTCCAAATCGCAATCACTTGTGAATTGTGCATAATTATCCTTGTTCCTGTATAGATGTATCTCATCAAAATGTGTGTGTAATTGTCTGCTATCGTTTTAATGTAAAACTGTCTGCCACGTCCACCCGAAAACACGTACAGATACTTCTTTCAATTTATAACCATGCATTAGGGTTGCAAGCGACTGCTCCACAAAAAGGGTATTAATTTTCCTAAGCTAAATTTGCTTTGGAGATAATCCTGGCTAAGCTTTGCAGGTGGTGGATGACGACGGCCCAGGTTACGTAAAATACTCATTGAAATATTGATTTGTAAGATACTTCTTCTCAATGGTGTAATATAGGGGGTGCCGAAAGGGTTAAGAATGTTGAAGTTTACTTATGAAAGACAACAAAGGAGGGGATTTACATATGCAGAGAATTTTCGGTCAACCTTTTGTCAGATTGTAAGATGCCTTGCTGTTATTAACTAGGTAATGAGTGACGGTTGGGACATCTGTTTACCATCAGTGATGCTTGGTCACAAAAAAGGTAATCGACAGCTCACTCCACCATCATCTGGACGTTAGTTTGATGAATCTGCTCTGCCAATCGTAGCAATCATCCTCTTTCCGTGTCGTCCTTTTTCTTTTCGTGTTTGGGGACGGGAGAAAACCCTTCTCCCAACATAATAACATATTTAAATGTAAATAGGATAAGTATATTTTATAGCCCATTGGGTTGAAATATGAATGGTTATTGAGTATTTCTCTTCGCTTTCGATTCCTTAATATTGTATGTTTTCTTTTGGTTAATATGTGTACGAAAGGATACCCCAAAAGTGTGCTATTTTCGTGTGTGCATATATCGTGCGAGTATAATACCATACTGGAACCAGGGGATATTTTTTATTTCATATTATCCCATCTCATCCTCCCCCTTCCTGGTCGGTGATATTTTTTTTTTTCTTCATTCTATGTTGCTGATATCCCTTTTTCGATTTCATTTAAACCTTTCAATAGAGTCGGTCTCTCGACTGCCGCAGCGTCGACCGGCTTATATCTTTCTGGAGTAGCCATTGGAGAAAGGCCAATTTCAAAGTGATCCCTTCTTCGGGTAGGCTCGGCACACGTATTTGTGTGGGCATATTCTTGATATTCGACCGCGTGTATGCTGTATGGTGTTTGGTGTATATGTGTATGTATTGTAAGGCCGTCATGGGATAATAGGGTAATTCCATCAAAAGAAACGAAGGCTGAAAAAAAAGAAGAGTATTTGGGATGAGCTGATGAAACCGGGGGGCCAAGGGATGTACGGTTCGATAACAAATCGAAATTACCCCTATTAAATATTTACAGTTGAGTTGGTGTTTGGCTTTCCAATTGGATTAGGATGCAAAGATATTGAGTTAGAGATGTCACCACTAGTGCTCTCCAAAGAAAATCTTATTAGACTGCTCATGTAGAATGGACTTATTGGGATATGAGGTAATGGTCAGGTGGGAATAGGACTCTCCTATTTCACCATAGAATTTCAAGATGGCTTTGGAGAGAAATATGCTGAAGGATAGCATACTATTATTTGTGAGATCGTCCAAATGAGAGACCATTTAATTGCGTTTATTTTTTTTTTTAATTTTTCGATAACAACAACTTTCAATATTTTTGGTACATATTTCTACGAACAGAGATGCTTGACGATTTTGGTAATTCTGCTCTAAGAAAACGGGTGATTTCTTAAGCGTATTTTATTTTAAAATTGAATAAAACATTCAAATTTGCATCAAATATTCAAAATTTTTATTGTAATCGATAAATTGGATTTTGCCATTTACGTTTTAAAGACAACTTCATGTACATGCTGTCCGCGGCTCCGTTTCAAATGGTCCATTCGGAAGGTCCAATTTTGCACCACTTTTTCGAGCATTTCGCCTGTATTCCACGAATTAGCGTGTTATGTTATCCTGTACGGCTTCAATCATGTTCGGCTTGCACATAGACTAACGACTTTACAAAACCCCACAAAAAATAATCAAGAGGCGTTAAGTCGCATGATCTTGGCGGCTAACTCACAGGGCCATTTCGAAAGATAAGCTGCTCACCAAATTCATCCTTCACCATTTCCATTGTTTTACGAGCTGTGTGACATGTGACACCGTCTTGATGAATCCACATGTCAACCAAGTTCAACTCAGCCAACTGGGGCAAAAAAAAAAAAAATCGGGCAACATGGCTTGATATCGATCGCCGTTGACTGTCGTCTTCCACGGTCGTCTTTGATAAAAAATGGACCCATGATGCCACCAGCCCACAAACCACACCAAACTGTCGTTTTTTCAAGATGCATTGGTGAATCTTATATGGCATGTGGCTGTTCATCACTCCAGATGCGACTGTTTTGCTTATTTACGTATACGTTGTGCCACAAATGAGCCTCATCGCTGAACACAATTTTTTTATAAAACAGCGGATTTTCATTGAGCTGCTCTAGGGCCCATTTACCAAAAATTAGACGTTATGGTAGGTCATTCGGCTTCAATTCTTGCACAAGTGGAAATTTATAGGCTTCTTAACCCAAAATCGACACGTAAAATTTTCCATGTGGTTGAGAAACACATGCAGAGCGACGAATTGACATTTCATGATCTTCATTAACATTAGACTTTCGACTTCGGTACGCACTGTACGCATGCGAGTACATGGTTTAATATCCAACAAAGTAAATTTGGTGCGAAATTTGGTGATAAGAGAACGAATTGTTGATTCACCAGGTCGATTATGACGACCATAATATGGTCCTGTTAAAAAAAAACTCCTCATTGGACGTTTAAGAAGGCTAGGACATTTAGAACGAATGGGCACCAATACTCCGGCTCGCGAGTCTTCGATTTTAGCCAGACGTTGGAAGCAGTAGAGGAACCCTCGCCTTAAGTTGCGGGCACAAGTAAAAACCGGTCTGTTGCTTGAGGTCCAGGTTCGTTCCGGACTGTAGCGCCACATAAGTAAGTAAGTAAGTAGTCTTACATCCTTAGCCTGGATAGAACATGTGCCACCAAACCTTTTTTTCAATTGAGAAGCTTAAGAATAGTCGACAAGAAAAATGTCGAGCAGGTGGCCATGGCTCAGAGGAATGCGTAGTGGACTGCTAAGCCAAACGCTGCGGGTAAAGCCCCAGATTCGGCATCATTCTTTGTCTACAAAAATCGCCAGCTTATTTGAGGCTACATGTGCGTTATTTTATGGGACAATAGATTGAAAAGTTGTCGGTAACAGGAATTGCAGGTTGATATGATTCAAATAATACTGCGTTAGTGTACATATTTATTCGAGTCGGGTTTGTTGATCAACAAAGGCAAAGGGACAACTTTTACGAATCGATAATTTCAAAATCGAGTTTGTAAGAGTCTACATTTTGATCAGTCCGTATTTTTACCAATCGACTTTTCGACATGATAACAGTCGATTTTTTTAAAACAAGTTTTTAAAAATTGGCAACGTGTACCCAACCCATTTCAATTACTATCGAAAAAGGCAGTACAGTAAAACACTGCAAAATTTATGTCAAATCAATGTGAATATATTTTTATTTTGCTGTTATTCTAAAATTACAACATTACAATTTTAGTAGTAAAGGGCGGTCTAAAGAAAACGGACTATGTTTATTGTACAAAAAAAAGTTTTCAGAGAATTGTATTGAAATTTTTTTTATTATAATGGAAGGATCTATGACAATTATGTGTGAAACCAAATATCGGCCAAATGCTTGCCACTGCCTTGGTGGAATACCTACCTCTTTGCGATTGTCAATATTTTCAATATCTCTGAGATATAATTGAGGTTCAATTTCTTTAATATTACGAATTATCTTATCCTTAAGCTCTTGAATTGTGCTTGGCTTATTGACGTCTTCTTTTTCTTTTAAATATCCCCAACGAAAGAAGTCCAACGGTGTCAAATCACATGATTGTGGCGGCCAATGAACATCGCCACCACGTAAGATACACGGCCATTGAATTTCTGGCGCAAGAGAGCCATTGTTTCATTGGAAGCACATATCGTCCAGGTCCATATTCTAAATTTCGGGCCACGAGAAATTCGTTATCATCTCGCGATAGCGAAAACCATTCACAATAACTGCCGACCTCATTTTCGAAGAAGTACGGCCAGATGATGCCGGCAGTCCATAAACCGCACCAAACAGTCACTCTTGGTGGATGCTTCGGCTTTTTAACAATCACTCGTGGATTCTCATTTGCCCAAAATGTGGCAATTCTGATTGTTAACGATTATTCCACTGAGGTAAAAGTGTGCCTCGTCACTGAAGATGCTTTTCTTGGAAAGTCACCATTCACTACTGTCTGTTCAACCAACCATTCGGTGTAGTGACGACGCACACTGGGGCAGAACGACCCAAAAGCTGTAATTAATTTAAAAAAAAACTTTATTGTTTTATGTTTTCTTATAGAGTAATATCCATTCTTTTAAACAGTACTTTTTATTTCTTTATAGATCCTTCCGTTTTTTCACAATTCATTTTTATTTAAGTCTTGATCTGTAAATCAAAAAAAAAAATTGGCAGATTTTCATCTCAATCCTTGCTTTCTGTTTTTCGATACATTTGCAATTAATTTTAAAATCTAAGTATGGAGCCTTCAACTTTGGGTATGTAACTACGATAAAACACAAAAACAATATATTTGTGTAAATATATGTGTAAAATGTGAGTGAAGTTCCGTGATCAGTTTTAAGAAAGGGCTGTTTTAGAGATTTTCTTAAATCCATAGACTTTTAAATAAGAATACGGTTCGATCGAATAGTGTTTTATGTGTTTTCCAAATGTTTCGTATGTGTATTTTGTGATTCCGTAAAAAAACGTGCCACTTTTTTGCACTTTTCGTGTTATATGGATTTTTTTATTAAGGAACCTGTTCCAAACTCAATTACAATTAAAAGAAATGAATTGTTCGGCATAATGAAAAGCTGCGAGAGTGTAATGATTGAGGATCAAATGAATTTCTTAAAAGAACATCTGGTTACAAGAACAAAAAGTTTTGAAATCAGCCAACTGAAAGAATTAAATCGAACTTTTGCTTATTTTAAGGCGGATTGCAAAACGCGTTGGGAGAAAGCTCACAGAATGGAAGATAAATTTTATAAAACAAATCATATTTGGCTAAACAGCTCAATTGGTTTTAGAATTGCGGATGAATCATCAAAGAAACGAGGTCGTCCAGAAGTGCATTTGGAATCCTCTTCTGAACGCACAAAGAGAATAAAAACTCAAAACTTGCGAGAAAGAGTTTCCTTGCTGGCCCTTAGCTATGCCACACAAATGAGTCTCAGAGCTTCTGGAAAGATTTAAGCCTCCAACATTTTAAGAGAAGTTACTCTCAGCCACGAAAGAAAAAAAATTGTATGACTGGAGAAGATGCCTTGGCTGTGTTAATCGCAGCAAAACTTTCACGGCACCAGTATAAAATATTATAAGAATGAGTGCTCCCGAAAAATTTCCTTCCTATGAAGTTGTACAGGCAGCAAAAAATGATTGTTATCCTAACACTGAGCACATGAAAATCACAGCTGTTTGTGCCGAAATCAGCCCTCAGGCTTTGCTCGACCTAACTGCGAAAAGATTTATTTCAATGCTCGAGTGTGTTTTAGAAACAGTTGAAGATGAAGCGCTTCGAAGTTGTTCTTTGATACCAAAGTAGGGTTTCGATGGAAGTTCAGGTCACAGTTCATATAAACAAGCTTTTTACGGTCCAGAAGTAGACTGTGTTTATTACTTGTTTAGTACCCATTCGACTTGCTTGTGGTGAAAGAATAATTTGGCAAAACCCTCGCCCATCTTCCACTAGTTCTTGTCGTCCGATCAAAATTGAATACATAAGGCAATCGACCAGTGCTTTGAAAGCGGAAAAATTATGAGTCGACACTGAAATCAGAAATTTGAGTACTTCCATTCATATGATGGGTATTAGGACAGTGGAAGCAAGTCATTTCTTAATGTTTACAATGATCGATGGAAAGGTCTGCAATGCGATATCAGAAACATCAAGCCAAAAGTTTTATTTGTGCGGAGCAACCTCCAGAGAATTTAATAATATTGATGATTTGATTTCAAGGCCGGTAAAAACTGCACACTTGGCTGTCGGAATGTCTTTTTTGCATGGTTGGATTCGAATGTTTGAATGCCTTTTACACGTGGCTTACAAATTACCCCTACAAAAATGGCAAGCTCGCAAATGTAACAAAGCAATCGTAGATGAAAATACAGCTCGTATTCAAAAAAAATTTCTAGAAAAATGTGGGGCTAATTGTCGATAAGCCAAAACCCGGATTCGGTAACAGCAATGACGGCAATACTGCTAGTCGATTTTTTCAAAAACCTGAAATAATAATATGTTTTATTTCGTGATAATTTTTTTACAAAGCCTGTGACCGCACGTTTTCCAATTCAGAGATTTGACAAGTATTATCTTACTTCTGAGATATTATCTTACATTTCAAAATGATTTACAAGCAATTACAAATTTAATTTAAAGGAAAAATACGAATAAACCTTTATTTGAGTAAAAAAAAAAAGAAAAAAGAAGGAATATCTAATATACATAATTTAGAATTTTATGAATATTCAAGGAATGCTTTTTATATTAATAAATATAAGTTCATAAAATATAATCAGATAATAAAAATAAATTATATAATAAATAAATTAATAATAAACAAGCAAATAAATAAATTAATAAATAAATAAATAAATACCAATGATACAAAAAATAAATATAAATAAATATATATAAATAAATAAATAAAAATAAATAAATAATAATCAAATAATAAATAATAACCAAATAAATAAATAAATAAACAAATAAAGAAACAAGTAATTAAATAAATGAATTAATAAATAGATAAAAAATAAATATATAATACAAAAATTAGTTAATAATGTGTTAGTAGACGAAAACATGGGTGAGTATAATAATAATATTTGTTTAATAAATAACAATTTAACATAAAAACGAATAAGATAAATTAACATAGAATAAATAGTATTACAAACCTTAGTAAACAAATGATAAATAAACAAATAATAGCAAATGATTACAAAAATAATAAATTATAAAGAAACGCAGACAAAATATAATATTCGACATTTTTGAATATATTTGAATATATTTTAAGTTAACCCAGATAAATAAAGTTGGTTTATGAGGGGATTTTCAGCAATATCACATTTATTATTAATATTGTTCGTGAGTTTCCGAATCCTTTCAGAAATCAATTCAACATCCGCTATTTTGTGCAGATCAAAAGTGGAATGATGCCAAGGAAGATTGAGCATCATTTTTAACACTTTATTTTGTGAAATTTGTAATTTTTTTATATGACATTTCGCAGCACTGAACTGAACTTTCTTCCGAAATTACAAGAATTGACATAAAATTAATAAGGAAAATACACATAATTATGATTGTAGTGCACAGTGGATTTGAAATACAAGTAAATAAGTTCCGAGAGTATGCTCACGAAACAGCAAGATTGCTTCGTGAGTATCCTTGGTATCATATGCCTCCAACTCTGCATAAGTATTCCGTTCATGGCGCCGAGATAATTCAATCTGCGTTGTTGCCAATTGGCCAGCTTTCGGAGGAAGCGCAGAAAGCCCATAACAAAGATTTTAAAAACATAAGGGAACATTTTTCAAGAAAATCAAACCGCGAGATGAAAAATGAGGATATCCTCAATTATTTTTTGCTTAAGCTCGGATCCAATCATTACGAGCAAGCAAAAGCCATATAAGAAGAAATTACAGTCTTTTCCCCCAGAGGCAATTGAGCTGTTAAGACTACCAAGCATCCCGGAAGCTAACATTTTCGATGAAGATAGTGCAGATGATAGTGGTGATTAATTTGAGTCATATTTTTGTACACAGTTTTCAAAAAAAAAAAAAACATGTCTTATTTATTTGGACTACTATTAAAGATATTGCATAAGAGAGCGTAGTCAAGAGGCAGTTATGTTAGTACAAAAAAAAATATTTTTACGACTTTTTAGCCTTTAAATAATTTTTCAAGCTGATATATATAGGGAAAATGGTTCATCAATTCAGAAACGGAGAGCTATAAAGTGGGCGTTTTAGTGGGCGTGGTAATTATTTGACTTGAAATCACTTAGTAATAGTCTCAGTAGCCTACATGTGAAATTTTAGGTTCCCAGCTGTACTGGCTGATTTGATGCCATGAATTCAGTCATCTTGCCCCAGTGTGCGACGCTTGAAATGGTCAGTATGCTTCAGCTCTTGAGTCGATCGAACCTTGTAGGCGACGACGCGTCGAGATTGATAGCTCTTCTGCTTCACTATCGCGAACAACAGCAGTGTTTTCCGCAGAACGACGAACTGGGCGAGCATGGACAGGTGTTTTCACATTTACTACAGACCCGGTTTGCTGATATTTGAGCACAATTCTCCCGATTGTGGACACGTTTGGAAGATAATGATGAGCAATAAAATAACGAAATGTGTTTTGATTTGAATACCAATCTTGTGTACCCCTCCATGGTTGAATTTGTATTTTCAAACACTGAAACAAAGAAATGTCAAATGAAGTTGGACAAAAAACTTGACGTTAAGGTGTTAGTTACAATTAACATCGTACAATACGGTTGGACCACCCTTTAGAAGTTAAAATGAAAAACCGTTTATTTTCAATTGCAGAAAAAGGTTACAATCCGTTGTGCAAATAATTGCATACCCTTCCCCATTCCATCCCCATCTGGTGGGGGTGGGTTAAAATGATCTGGAGATGAAATGTTAATACTGACATTATGGATGGATGCATCGAAATTTTTTTCGAAATTTTTTTAAAATTTTAACAAAATTCGTTTTTACCGAAAACGCTCCCAAAAAGTTGGCTTTTAACACGCCAACGTTATATAGACGGAATATAGATATTGGGATGGTCTAAATATGTTCTTAGACTTTTTTCAATACTCCTTAACGTTTTGCCAGAAACAACGTTTTTCTAAAAATAATGGTTGTGGCCTTGGGTCTATTTAAAATTTTGTTTACACATGTTCTGTAGGCACTTACAAGGATCCTATATACCAAATTGCATTAACCTAGCTCAAAACGTAAGCCGAAAAATCGGTGACGAACAGAAATTTATCGACTCAGAACCGATAGTTGAGTCGATTTAGCCATGTCTACCTGTCTGTCTACAGACATGGCTAAATCGAGTCAGCTAAGGAGTTTACTTTTTTTAATTTATCTCATTATTCCAGGTGAAATAATAGTGGGGAAATATAGGGATAAATGTTTGTCCCATGAAAAGCGTTTATATTGGTGGGACTGCTTTATTGAAATGAGAAAAAGAAAAAAAGGTCTTGTCAAATAACATGTTTTGTGCTGATTTGAAATCTATTTAACTTAAGCATACAATTTAGATTAACATTAACCGATGCGTTATTACGAGCTGTATCCGGCGGACATTGTCTTGCCTCTGAGATATAACGCGTGTTGAATGTACGACTGAGTCATACGTAAATTCTTCTTCCGGGCTGGACTATACATTTTTTTACAAAAATTTTCAAAATTGTGTGCAACTGAGATTGAAAAAGCTATAAGAACTGAATTTAAAGAAAATCAGTTAAAACTTACGAGCGCCAAAAAGTTGTTATTTCCAATTAAATATCTCTAGAGACATTTTCGGTATTATTCAAATGTTTTTTTATTCAGTTTAATCTATACTGCTAATTGTCTTAACCGCAACATCTATTCAATCTATCTATTGAAATATCATTAATTAAGTCTCGCGGATGCATTTCAATTAGATTTTTATTTACTGTGTAAACATACAGATATAGTTGTATATAATCTCTTCTTCTAGTATAGTCAAGCCATCAACTCTAAAGAATCAAAACTCAAAGCAATTTATTAAAATGTCACCTTCTGAGATGGTCACTCAATTATATTTTCATAAAATTATTCATGTGAAACCCCTTGTATGGGTTCACATGTCACATGATAATTAATCATATCCAGCGAATTCATTAATTAACTAACGACACATTTACCTACAAAATCACCACAATTTACCATCAAAAATAATTGAAGCATCCGCAGTGTAGCAAAGATCAAATGCCATAGGTCAGGGTGAAACTCGACAACAAAATTCCTATGATTTCACCCATTATTCACACAAAGTGGTCCAGATACATTATCATATCCTGTTCATCCCTAATTACATGATCGTAAACTCTCGTTAATGTCCAAGGTGAGGCATTAACACACCGATGATGTGATCACTGATCTGGTTTTCATCTTAACCTCTACTGGTCAGCTATATAGGCACGGAAAAAATCACCCTAATCACCTCGATAAGGGTGATGCTGCTGCGCTGTATCACCTTCCACTCGACAGAGATTTTGATTAACCTTTTGGTATGCGAGTTTGACCCCATCTAGGGGCGCAGATTCAGGATTCATTTCTGTAAGAAATGTGAGGTTTTTTGTTACAGATATCTGAGGTCCTTTGTCATATTTTTTCTTTAAGCGGTTTGACATAGCCCATAGGTAATGTAATATAAGAGAACGGAATTTCCACATCATCACTTTTTTTTATTGCATTTTCAAATCACAAGGTAGGAAGTATAAAAGAATGTGTGTAACGGTGAGTGGGTGGCAGGAAAGACAAAACGAAAGCCGGGAAAAAAAAAAACTCATATCATGTTTCCGAGAATTCGGTTTGGCGTTTGTAAATGTTTTGTACAGTCACTCATGTCGTCGTTGTCCCCGCCACCATCAAGGAAAAGGACGAAAATGCAATCATGCACAGATTTTTCACATTCACCGAATGCCTTAACCCCATGGAATATTTCGTCCTTCGCAGATGACGGGGGTGGCATATTCGTGTGCTTAAGCGAAATGTGGGCTATTATTCAAAAATATTTATTTTGACAGAACCCATTTTTCCACCCGTCCCTCACAGAGCCAGTGCTGTGCGAGTCCGTCTGTTATCATATTCCGAAAAGGATAACACGTTTGTGGTAAACGTTCATATTTACATTCACATTCGCAACGACCGACCGTCCGACCGACGAAGGCAACGCCGGCAACGAGGTAATGTGCCGTTTTTTTATGCGTAGATCTGGATGTTGCTTCGTGTAAGTTCGATTGTAACCCTTAGATAGCCTTGTTGGTCTGCCCAAGAACACACACACACACACATTTATACCGAGGATGGATATGTATCTTTTTTTGTAGCGTCCAGGCCATGGACAAAAAGGATATTCATTCGAATGTGTGTACAAAATGTGGGTGGGGACGAGTGTCCTTTTTCGTTCACCACAAACGCGTTCTAATGTAGTTTGTGTAGATGTAGAGGTTAAATCGAGGGATGAAGTGACCATTTTTTTTTTCTTGCTGCTGACTGTAATGGGAACATATTTCATCGGATATACTAGTGTGCTTCTTTTTCTGCTTGAATCGGTGTGCCGTCATCCCTTGTGTGTTGGATGGACCAAGGACCAAGGACCGAACGAGAATGCGAGACTAAACGACCCTCACGTATATATCGTTGGCTATTGTGTGACACAGCGTTATGACCCCACCCCCCTAAACATATTTATCGTTTGCCATACACTACGGGTATGGCCATCCACCTACCACAGTCAAATACAAATGCGCGGGGACAAAAACCGATAACAAGGGGTGATTTTTCGCCATTATTGTAGCAATTTTGTTGTTTTCCTTTATTTTTTTTTGTTGGTTATACAATATTTTGGATTTTTGTTTACTTTGCAAAACGCATTGAATCAACAAGGAAATTGTATCATTTTTGTGCCAATTCGACGGGGATGTTTGTGTTCGATGGGGTGGAGGGCAAACGACAGCATATGTGACAGAAGGCAGTTACTATATGCGCTACTGATGTGAAGGGATCCGTCAAAATGGGTTTGTTTTGCTGTGTGCTGCCATTGAATTTTATTTAATTGACATATAATTCAAACAATTTAGAAGCTCTTGACAAGGCGGCAAGGATTTTATGCTGTTTATCGAGGCGTGATGGAACGTGTGAAGCTTATCTCTGGCGGGGTTATTTTAAATGCGAGAACTTCTGATTTGTTGGAGTTGTACGAACTGAATTTAGAATGAAGTCATTTAAGTATTGATTTAAAAGCACTGGTGGAATTTTCAGCATCAGAAGACATTATAATGGGTCATCCAACAAGAAGTGTCATTTTGCGTCCTTCTGCTTCATTGGTGAATGAGACTGACATTGCTTTGACTTTTGACCAGTTAAAACTAGGAGGCAATTAAATGTGCTCATGGCTTTCATAAAAGTCGAATCCTACAGGCTTACCAACTGAAATTTTACCTCGATAATGCGATAATGCCTAAACATTCGAATGTTTACAATATCACATAAAAATTAATGATCATCTAAGAAGCAAATTCAACACTATCAGATCTGTGTCGTGGCGAGCTTAATACAAGCATCATCTATGAGCAGAGATTTGCCACAGCATATAATATGCAACCACAGACTCATCATTTAGTGCGTTTGTTAGTATGACATAACAGAAAATAGAAGTTATTAAGTTAAATATTACTAACAAAATCAATAAACGATGAAATTACATATAGCCTTTATATTATTCAGTAAAAGACTCACTCTTATTACAGTTCTAGCACACAAATTCGCAGAGTGTTTTTCAATCTACTTTTACTAACATGCATGTCAACGACATCGTAATTTTTATTGAAAAGTCTACTCATGCGACTGATAGCCTCGTGCATACCATAGTTGTATGATTGGGTATATGTAAAATATAAAATTTACGAAGGTTATGGGTACCGCCCCGGGTATTAAAACCAAAGGCACTTTAAAAATCAGGAGCATCTATTTTTTCTGATAATAATTGATGTAAGAAAACCATATTATTGTTAAGTCTTTGAGACAAAGGCAACAACTGTAGCAATTTAATTCAACACCTTTGCGGAGGCAAATTGACATAATCCCACGGAAGTCCTCTCAAAGCAAATCTTATGAATTTACGTTGGACTGCCTCAATTCTATTTGAATGAACTACATAGAAGGGTGTTCACACTTGTGAGGCATACTCCAAGTGAGGGCGAACTAGACAATTAGACAATTATATAGCGAAAGGGTCATAACGGACATTAAACTCTTTTAACCACCTTTTTATAAATCCCAACATAGAGTTGGATTTATTGACAATAAAGGTTTAGTGTTTATTAAACTCCAATTTAGGATCAAAATAAACACCAAGATCTTTAAAACTGTCTACACGACAGAGAGTGTACCCGGACAGATTATATTTAAAATTTAATGGAGCACGTTTTCGCGAAAATAACATATGCTGGCATTTAGTAAGGTTCCGACTCAAACCGTTTTTAAGATACCCTCTGGTAATACTATTTAAATCAGTTTGTAGTGAAAGCAAATCGCTTAGATCTCCATTTGAAATGAACATTTGAACATTTTCATGTCATCAGCATATATCAATATTTTGCTCTCTCGAATACAAACTCTTGCATCGTAAATAGCAAGTACATATAAATAAGATACGGCCTAAATGACTGCCTTGAGGTACTCCAGATTGGGCAACAAAATGGTTGGACTTATAACCTCAAAGTTTTACCTGACAAGGTCTACGTGAGAGACATGATTGAACCCAATTTATGAAACCTGGAGAAAATCCATATGCCTTAAGTTTAAAAATTATGGTGTTGTGGGATAACTGATCAAAAGCTTTAGAAAAGTCAGTGTGTATTCATACAACCGACTTCTGATGTATAAAAGTTAAGAGATTTGTGACAGTGGATCGATTTTTTACAAAACCATGCTGTTCTTTACAGATAATGTTTTGACAGAGGAATACCAATTTATCACAAATAATATGTTCAAATAATTTAATAATAATTTTGAGATAGGGTTATAATTAGAGATATCTCCTCGATCACCTTTTTTAATGACGGGTGTGATAAATGCATTTTTCCATTGAGTTGAGAACACTCCTGTGGCAACAATTAACTTATGGTATGGCAAAAGAGGAACTTTGCATTGCTTTATGACTATTGGTGGGATTCCATCGGGCCCCACAGAATAGTCATTAGTTACTTAAGAAATAAATTTAAGAAGAGTCTCATCGTCAAATGTGACGTTGCTGAAACTAACTTGAGGACAGTCATTGAGATAACTGAGATAATGTTCGTCTAAGACAAGATGGGTATCAATAAATGATTAATTGAAATTGTCTGCTAATAAGTTTGATACAGTTTGGGAGCTCGATGTTTTTGAATTAATGTAAGAGAAGTTGGCTGGGTATCCATCTGTTTATATCCTATCCCATAGGGGTATATTAGTTTTGATACATAGTTTGTAACATAGTGAACTAATTTAGCTAGGTACAACTCAAAGTATATGGTTCGACTCAGAATCGCTAGCTGAGTCGATTAAGCCATTTCTCCATTTCTGTCTGTCCGTCCATCCATGCGTCTGTATGTAACCGGTTTTTGGGCCTTACATTTTGAGCTAGGATAATAAAATTTGGTACATGTGATAGTTGTACGTGCTGTTCGAACAAGTGTAAACATTTTTGAAATCTCTTTTAAGTAAAACCTAATTTTTAGGCCAAACCGTTTAAAATTTTGTAAAAGTGTCTGAACAAGATATCTAGACAATCCTTATGTCTATATTTTTTCTTTAGAAAGTTTTTTGCCACGCCCACTTTATGGGGGCGTTTTTTAGTAAAAAATCTTTTTCGATAAAATTTTAAAAATTTTGAAAAAAAATTTGATGCAAAATAATTGGTTTTGGTAATGAAAATATTTCTTCCATATAACATTTTTACCCACGCCCATTTTTTTGGAAACGTTGTCATACAAAAACCATTTGTATACCCTACGCTATACAATATGCAAAAACGTTGTTTTTGGTCGAACCATACAAGTTTTTGATAAACTATCTGATTAATATTTTGCTACAATTTCAATTTTAATATTTCTTTGCTATAAGACCGACACTTAAGGGATATTAATTTAAATTATGGGATGGGATAGGGTATAAAACGATCCACACAGTCGATTGTAGCCTTCTCATATGTTTTTCTCTTCGGATGCAGAAATCCCCAAAGGCGTTTAGGGTAATTTTTAAGAGCCTTCTCCATATTGACTATGTAGGTAGTCATTATATAAGCTATTAGACAACGCAGAGAATTTATTAATATATGTCAGGTACTTATCATAATCGTAATGATTCGAACTTTATTTAAATAACATTGACAAGTATTTTAGTAGTTGTAGTAACGGGTGATCCAAGTAGAGATACTTTTTTCAATCGCCTTTTTTGACAGATCACGTGTGAGTCGTGTCATGCTGTCATGTTATTTTTGTTAAGTATTGTTTGGCATTTCATAATGGAAGACTTACGCGTGAACAACGTTTACAAATTGTTCAACTTTATTATGAAAATTCACGTTCTGTGAGGAATGTGTTTCGTGCACTTCGCTCAACTTATGGTCAACATAATCGGCCTACTGAGCGTACTATTCGCAACACCATCACCCATTTTGAGACCCAGCATTCATTATTGGATAATATTCGACCGAAAAGACAACGTCCAGCACGCTGTGAAGAAAATATAGCGGCCGTAGCTGAGAGTGTACACGAAGACCGTAGAGAGTCGATTCGGCGCCGTTCGCAGCAACTCGGACTGACGTATGGAACGACTTGGCGCATTTTACGTCAAGATCTTAAATTGAAAGCGTACAAAATACAGCTTGTGCAACAACTGAAGCCGCTCGACCTTCCCAAGCGACATCGCTTCGCTCTATGGGCTCTTGAAAAGTTCCAAGAAGATGCGACGTTTTCGAGGCAAATTTTGTTTAGCAATGAGGCCCATTTCTGGCTCAATGGGTATGTAAACAAACAAAATTCCCTCATTTGGGACGAAGAGCAACCTGAAGAGATTGAAGAACTGCCACTTCATCCAAAAAAAACAACGGTTTGGTGTGGTTTGTGGGCCGGTGGAATCATCGGTCCATATTTCTTTAAAAATTATGCCGGTGCGAACGTAACCGTCAATGGCGACCGTTATCGTGCCATGATAACCGACTATTTGATGCCTGAAATTGAAGCTCGTGATCTCGGCGACATTTTGTTTCAGCAAGACGGCGCCACTTCCCACACATCGCATCAATCAATGGACTTATTGAGAGAACATTTCGGTGAGCACATAATTTCACGTTTTGGGCCGGTCGATTGGCCACCAAGATCGTGTGATATCACACCGTTAGACTTTTTCCTGTGGGGATATGTAAAGTCAAAAGCTTATGCCGACAAACCCGCTTCGATTCAGGCCTTGAAGGAAAACATCACGCGTGTCATTCGCCAATTACCAGTCGAAATGCTCGAACGAGTGATCGAAAATTGGACTCAACGGATGGACCATCTGCGACGTAGCAACGGCCAACATTTGATAGACATTTGAAGAATGTTCTTTCAAATGATAATAAACATTCTCCATTAAATTTTAATTTTCTGTGTTTTTTTCTTTAAAAAAGTAGGGAACCTCGAAATGGATCACCCTTTACTAGTAGCAGTAGTAGTAGTAGTAGTAAACTTTGCAATTTTAATAATACATCCGGGGTTAAAATATTTTATTGTTATTTCCCGTCACAAACCTCATGAAAATATCTGTCAACCCTCGACATATGCTCTTTTGCTGCCTAGTTTTAATAAAATTTTAAAAAATTAAAGACAAAAGCAAAACGCAACAACACCTTAGTCTACATGAAATTCGTTGTCCGTCCTTTCCCTGTATAAAAAAATTTCATACCAAACCAGTTATTTGTGATTGTTATCGAAAGTGAATAAAAATGGTTGCCTGTTGATAATCTTTACAAAATACAAATTTTATTCAAAAATATTCAAATATGTTATTATTTTTTACTTTAATTATAATATGCAAAAAAATATTTCGCTTTCCAAATTTTATTTTTAAAAAACAATTCAAAATGAATGCTGCTAAATCGATGTTTACGTTTTTTCTATTTTGTTAAGACTATATAAAATTGAAAAAAATATGAAGAAGCTAAAATGCATTGGACGAATTGTTGAATACAGTTCCATTGCATGCTTAGAATATGTGCCTTACTACAGACTTTATACGGTGAAATAAAGAAAATTATATTCACTAAAACTGTTTAGAAACCTTATCGAGGCTCTATAAGTTCGACAAAAACAGGCATTTTTTGCTAAGAATGGGCTTGGTGGCGTATTTTTTAAAATATTTATACTTGTACTACAGGCATAAACAAAGGGCTTACAAACTAAAGTTCATTCTAACTTCAACCTATTTTTGGACGGACTCGCACATGTTATGGCGTAGGGTACAACAATTGCTTAAGAAAACGGGTCTAAGAAGTGGGAATGGGTTAAAGTGATCTATAAGCAAACCGTAAATTACAATATTGTTGAAGCCATGAAGAAGGTCTGTATTCGACTCTCAGCCTCTTACGGCAACTGACAAATCAACCAAGTATGTAGTATCAGTCGACAACAAATCTCAACTCAGGCGTTTTGGTTCAGTATACAACAGGAAATCCTATCATCGTGCAAGAAGCATACAGGCACACATGATTGTATAGGAGAAAGAGGTACCGGGTACTAAGAGCCTCTTGGTCAAATAATTTGAAAAAGGTGTTTTTTTTTAGAGGTGTAGAACTTCGAATTGAAATAGAGCACACGAAAATAGTTTTAATGTCCATCAATTATTTGGCTTTATTGGAAGAATATTTTTATACCATTAATGTTTAAATATGATTTCAGGCATGTGGCAGCCGCGGCTGGTTCGAATAATACCAAGTCTAAAGGTCCAATTTTCAACCATTTTTTTGAGCATATGGGGATGTATGTCGGCAATAACGCCACGAATGTTGGCTTCCAAGTCCCCTAACGTTTCTGATTTGTTGGTGTTGATGAGCGACTTTAACTATCCACAACGAAAATTATGCAATGGTGGCAAATCACATGATCTTGGTGGCCAATTGACAGGTACATTCCGCGAAATTATTGTGACGTGCGCTGTGTGGCATGCATTGCAGGCTTGTTGGAACGACATCTCATCAACATTCATGCCATCTAATTCCGGAACAAAATAGTCGTTTATCATGGCTCTATACCGGTATCAATTAACGGTGACTGCCTATCCAGCATCATTTCGGAAAAACTATGGCCCAATGACTCCACTAGCCCTTGGAGCGCGCCAAACAGTCAGTTTGCGTCAATTTTGCGACAATGCGCCAATTTTGCTTGTTGACGTAGGCAATCAACCAAAAATAAGCCTCATCATTGTACAAAATTTTGCGATGAAAATCAGCATCGATATCAATCTAGTTTTCGGCCCATACATTAAAATCACGACGCACTGCATGGTCTCGCGGCTTTACAAAACGCACTATTTGTCGTGTAGTAAATGATTTCGAAGAAAGGGGTATGTAGGTGATAGGCCCAAGCATGGACCACAACGTACTGCAAGGTCGGCTGAAAACATTACTGTTGCTCAATGAAGTGCTCAAAACAATCCATCAACCTCAATTCGACGGCATGCTCAGGAGCTTGGTCTTCAAAGAATAACTTTGGCCACAATTCACATTTAATATTCAGTTGACACAAGAGCTTCTTCCATATGACCATTTACGCGGACGTACATATGCCAATAGGATGTTACAACTAGCCCATGACAACCCGATTTTCATGAAAAAATCATAATGAGTGACGAGGAACATTTTCATTTGAACGGATATGTGAATAAACAGAATAGTCGGTCCTGGACAAAGGAAAACCCTCAAATTATTCATCAGTCACCTTTGCATCCATTAAAAGTTACAGTCGGGTGTGCAATTTGGTCAGGAAGAATCATTGGATCTTACTTCTTTGAAAATGAAAACGGCGTAACGCTAACTGTGAATGGGGAGCTATATCGTGATATGATTGAAGACTTTTAAACGTCACAACTGCATGCTTGGGGCTTGATTAACATGTGGTATCAACAAGACGGTGTCACATCACATACAGCCAGGATTACAGTGAAATTGCTGCGAGACCCCTTTCCACAACAAGCTATTTCAAGAAATGGTGATGTTGATTGGCCTCCACGGTCACCTGATTTGACTGCTCCGGACTTATTTTTGTGGGGATATCTGAAAAGCAAGGTTTATGCAAACAAACCGGGAACGCTTGAGCAACTTAAACAAAATATTCGTAATGAAATTAATGTAATACCGCGTAAAATGTGTGAGAATGTACAGAAAAAAATTGCTCAAAAGAGCTTGCATTTGTGAGACTAACAGAGGCGAACATTTACCTGATATTGTATTCCATACATAATTTCCGACATTAAATAAAATATTTATCAATATAAGATCCATTCTCTTTCATTCAATCAAAAATTATAACCAAACAAAGTAATATACCTTCCCGGTGGACACATAAACCATTAAGCTTTTTGTGTTCCATTGAAAATAATTATAATTATAATAATTATTGACAACAAAAAGACAATTAAGCACTTCATGTTTCTGGCTTGTAAAACTGGCATAGTACTTTATTGAGAGTGTTGCCGTTGGTATTTAAATTTTTTTTTTCATTTTAAGTCTTTTTTATTCTACAATTGCCTTTACCTTATATCCGGGGCGAGATAGACCCCCCTCCCATAGTAAGAACTTGTTTTTGACCCCTTTACAAAACACTGTTGTCAATTATTAAATTAATTGCTATATTAAGTAAAATATAGTTTTTACTTCGCAGCAAATAAATAAAAACATCCCCCCTAAAACCGGAGAGGAAAATCTCTGAGGACCAAGCCAAATATTTTCATTTGTTCTCTGTACCCATTTTATGAACTCTTTTTTCACGTGGTTGGTTTTTTCATTAGTTACCATAAAACTGTTTGATTTTTATAGCAAAACGCAGCGTTTCGCAATGTGACATTTTATTGCATTAAATCAGAAATCATGCATCTCGTGATAATGATATAATTATGTTTAGCGGAAATGTGCTATAAGTTTTATGTATTTCAGGTGGTCAAACTTCATAAAGCAATTCAATGGGATTAATATGAAATGTCGAATACTTCCTTTTTTTAGTTTTATTGTCTAAATCGTAAGCATGAGCACTACTCAAAAGAAAAGAGTTTATCAAAAAAATGGTGACCGCCATTTTATGATATTGCATTAAGCGACATACATGGTAAGTCAAAAGAAGTCAACCGATGTTGTTTGGCTCTCATTAATATCGGTTGTAGCTCGCGTAGTGTGTGCCGTTGCTCCGTCCTCTTGGAACCACATGTCCTCCAGTCCTAATTCGTCCAATTGCGACAGAAAAAACTCGGTTAACATGGCCCTATAGGTCGCACCGTACACTGTTGTCCTTTGACCAGCGGCGTTCTTGAAAAAAAATGGCCCGACGACTCATCCAGCGTGAACAGCGCACCACTCAGTAATTTTAAGCGGGTGTAATGGCTCCTCGTGCATTACTCGTGAATTTTCGGTGCCCCAGAAGCAATAGTTTTGCTTGTTCAAGCACCCGTTGAGGTGGAAATGAGCCTCATCGATCATTATGATTTTGGTCGAAAAATCGTCCACTTCTTCCTCGAGATTGAGGGTGGCTTGGGCGTAGGTTACACGCGTTTGTCGGTCGACAGGCAGCAGAGGCACGGCGGCGTCTGGTCGATGTTTCCGGCGACAGCTCGACATCCACGGCAACAGCGGAAATATTCTCTGCACAACGGGCGCTCCGGGGCCACTCTTGGCACCGTCTCGTGTGGTCCCATACTCTTCAAGGTTGGTGGCCAAACGGTGCAGTGTTTGCGCAGTCGGTGTCGGGCGGCCGGGGAATCGTCGACGGAATTCGGGCTGCGCCAACACTACAGACAAATTGTTATGCATTTATTCCGAGTTCTTGGGGTATCTCTCCATGGCTTGTTCACTTGTATTCTACATCTGTCTAGTCCACAAATGTCAAAACAGATTTGACATTTGCGGCCATTTGCAAAAATAAGAGCATCTTCCAACAGGGTGATCTCTTTTGGCCCACCAAGTATATTTGCTGACACATCATTCTCAACTGCAAACAAATAACGCCTCTCCTTGATGCACATAAGGATATATGTTTTCATTCCAAAACCATTATTTGATTTACAAAAATTCCTTTTCATATTCAAACACAACCGAAGATATTCACTACTTTATCACAAATTACGTTTGCCTCCTTTCAGTAATTGAATCACTTCTTACACCTAATTTACCAATAGACCTTATCACAGTACACTTAAAACACAATCTCCGCGAATCTGTAACAAATTAATTAGGTCCTTCGAAATCCACGCGTTAACCGCATTAAATGAAATCTCGGATCTATACCCGTTCACTTTACATGACGCTCCTTGATTAACCGCACTATCAAAAGGCAGATGTGCACTCTAAATCGTTCGTTCATTTAAATACATAAGCACCGTGCACGTATATGTAAAACTCGGCCCGTATCCTAATAAAAAAAATTCGATTGCAAATTTCACTTCCTTGTTCGTTTTGTATACGCAACACTCTGCAATGAGAACGCGCAGATGTCCTTCAAAGGTGTTTTCCAAAATAAAATAAAAACCATAGCAGGAGACTCAAAAAGAGTTTAATTTCAAAAATGAGGACGACACACTCCAGCGCCGCATGCAAAAAAGGGGTCGCCCATATATGCATACACCGTGTTGTATTTAAATTTTAAATTCAAATTCATTAAAGGGGTCCCATTCCCGTATACACCACCGATGTTATGTATCAAAAAGGATAATTTAAATAATAGGCCATCCAGCCATCCAACCATCCTGCCATCACCTATATCCCGAGGATGAATTCGACGCGACTACCTGAGTTGATGTGTGTCCCAGAGGCACTGTCCCATAGCCATAGTGTGTTTGTTCACGATTTTTGGAGATTAGAAGGAATCCTTTGCTTTAGAAAGTACAAAATGCGTTCTATGCGTTCTACACGTCGTTAAGCGAAATTCTAGTCCGCGGTTAGGGGTTAGAGTGTTAAGGGTTGCATAATGCATACGAGAGTGCATTTTCCATTTCCCTAAACCCTGCATGCAAACAATGGATGCATTAAAATTTAATTTTTAATGTATTGCCTTGCGTAACCCTTTTTTTTTTGCGAAAATCATTTTGCACTCACATGTTGTTGGAATCCTTTTTTTTTTGCTGAACATCTGACAGATTTGTAACCGTCTCTATCTCCTACCTCTCCAGGGATGAGGTTAAAACCTCGCTCTTGATTTCTACGTGGCATATTATGATCCGATCCGATTTTTCTATTTCGTTAACTTTGGCAAATGCAATCTTGCAAAAAGGACGCAAAAATTCACACGATGGCACTTACATCCGTGACACAACAAAATTTTGGGTAATTAATTGAAAGCGGCTACCTGAAGAGGATGACACCAGTGTACTGATGCTTCACCGGTATGTGCAACAGATCCCATTCGTATATCATCCAGTGATCCGTTTTCACACGAAGTCATCTACTGCCACAATAGAGTGGCACAACCTTTGGTCCCTTTTTCCTACTATGCCTATGCCTATGCCCCGGATGCGGATGCTGGCTCAACCCCTAAATACGAAACATATACACCGATTTTCTTTTGGGTAAAAAACCGTATTTCTGACACTAAATGGTAAACAAAAAGATATAATACGTGTAATTGACAGAGCGGAGAAAAGTCAAGGACCCTTAAAATTATTTCATTTTTTTTGGCGAGAAAAATCCCTTTTTTGTGCTGAAAATTAGTTCTCTATGGTATTTATCCTGTGTTTGGTGTCCTTTGTGTGCTTGGAAAACGATTATCTAGCTACGAGGGGAGGGAGTTTTGTTATTGGTTTGTTTTGGGTATTGTCTGTCAAATATTAGTCGGATTGAAATTGATTTCTAGACAATAAAATGGTTATTTGATGAAGATATCATGTTGTATGTGTTTATTGGTGTTACACGTTTTTATGGATTAAATGGAGCGCAATTAGCGGGATTCAGGAACGCGTTTTTGGGAATTAAGTTGAGTGGTGTTGATGGATTACATTGGTTGTAGATTGGATATGCCGTTTACATACTAATTATCACTATTGGGACATTGAATTTTTTTTCTTTATAATTATATGAGGAATGGAGCCTGGTTGTGTGTGAGAACTTTTAGAAACAAACAGGCGACCATCTTTGGAGTAAAAAAATTCAAACCAAAATGGATTCAAAGTTCTCTAGTAAAAACGTGACTTAAGTTTTGGGCCTACAATTTTCGATTTTGCCTGTATCTGTATAAAGAAAGGATTTAGGCATGTAAGTCATATCAATTCATATGCGAAGGGAATGCAGTTATAGCGTTTTGCTGAATTAATAATGTCGAATATGATGCAATTATGTGAAATTTTTTAAGGTTAGCGGAACAAACTTCCTGGATAAGGATTTCCACTAACAACGAAATCTTAACCAATTCAAGAGCGGAGTCAACAAGTATCTTCAAGCTTCACCCCAGCGATGGACGTTATAAATTCGCCAATTTAGGTTTAGAAGTAAATATTCGACTGTGGACCAAATTCATCGAATAACTGATGTAATTGAGAAAGCTTTCGAAGAAAAGAAAATTTGCTCAGCCGTAAGCAAGCTTTTGACAAGGCTTGGCATAGAGGCCTTCAATATTCAAACTAAGACAAGTTTTGCCTAAAAAATTATATAAAATCCTCGTGTCGTATCTTGATCTTAGACTCTTCCGTGTGAAACTTGGAAACGAATATCCAGTTTTCAAAGAAATATTGGCAGGAGTACCCCAAGGAAGCGTCCTTGGACCACTTCGTACCTCCTTTTTACACGTGATATCCGACAAACAAACGATACGACAGTTGCCAAGTTTGTTGACGATACAGCTATACCAGCAGTTGGCACAACAATGGAGGAAACAAATATGAAATCACAAAACGATCTTTACTAGGTTAATGAATGGACAAAATCCTGGCGGATTGCGCTTAACGAGAGCAAATCGATTCATGTAGATTTTTCGTATAAACGTACAAACACTTTGAAGCGAAATATCTCGGAATGACACTCGATGCAAAATTAAAATGGAAGTCGCATGTAAAAAAGAAATCTGAAGAACTTAAAAATAAATACAGAGAACTGTATTGGTTACTCGGAAAATATTCGAAGCTTAACCTTGATAACAAGTTGCTATTATACAAGTAAGTGCTAAAGCCGGTCTGGACATATGGTATACAACTATGGGGTTGTACCAGTGAAACGAATCTAAGCATTCAACAAACTTTTGAAAACAAAATATTAAGATCATTCATCAATGCACCGTGGTTTATAAGGAATGAAGATCTACGCAGAGATCTGGGTATTCCCGCGGTTAAAGATAAAACGAAAAATTTTGCACGCAAACATAAAAAAACGTTTATTGGGACACGTTAACACAACGGTCCTCCAAATTCTTGAAAGAAATTTATTGCGGCTTCTTGAAAATACTAAGCCCTTAGATTTGGCCTGATAGTAACAAACCGCGCTATATATTGCGGAAAAAACAGGAACTCTCAAATGAAAGTTAACTTCCAAACATTCATTACTCGTGATAAAAGAATTTCTAGATAAGTCGCATGCTTAGTTGCAATACAAATACAAAAAGGGTGATGGTTTTAGTGAGTTAAAGTCTCACAATACTTTGGGCACGTGCTCGTCGTGTCAATCGAGATTTTGAACAGCCCACGGAAAAAGAAAATAAGTTTGCCAAGCCTGAGAAAAGTTACTGACTTACTTACTACTGTCCGGAATGAACCTTGGCCTCAACCAACATGCATCTCAAATTCGCCCGGTTCTTAGCTAACTGCCTCCATTTGCGCACTCCAAGTTTGTTGAGGTCGGCTTCTACTTGTGCGCGCCACTTAAGGCGAGGTCTTCCTATACTGAGTCCGACGTCTGGCTGGGAATCGAAGACTCTGCGAGCCGGATTATTGGTGTAAATTCGTTCTACATGCCATAGGCATCTTAAACGTCCAATGCGGAGTTTTTTGACCAGAGGCATGTCGCTGTACAGCTCGTATAGTTCTTAGTTGAATCTTCGTCTCCATAGCCCGTCAACGCAAACGGGACCGAAGATTTTTCGAAGAATTTTCCTGTCAAATCGGCCAAGGATTTCATCATCGACTTTTGACAAAATCCATAATTCAGCGCCGTAGAGCAAAACAGGAATGATCAAGGTCTTATATAAGATCTCCTAAGTAGATCGAGTGAGGGCTTTACTACTGAATCACAAGAGTAAATTCGTTTAATTTGAAGAGATGTTGTTGTCAGAGTTAATTGCGGAGCCGAGATAGACAAAGTCTCACAATACCTCAAAGTTATATCAGTCAATAGTGACGTCCTCTCCGATTCGTCGATGTTGTGTGTCCTTTCGTGTTGACAGCATATATGGACTAAGTTTTGCAATCATTTAGTGCTAAACCCATTTTTGCCGCTTCCTTCTCTATACTAGCATACGTGGCTATGACATCACGTTGGGTCCGGCCAATGTCAATATCGTCGGCGTATGCTAGTAGTTGTACCGATTCTTGGAGAATTGTGCCTCTGGTGTTGGCTTGGGAGTTTTGAGCAATTCTCTCAAGAATTTAATTGAAGAAATGACAGAAATGACAGCACATCGCCTTGTCTTAATCGTTTTTGGTTTCGTATGTGTCGTTGAGGTCGTTTCCGACGCTGATGGAGCAACGAGAATTCTCCATTTCCCTCCTCAATGGACGGATGAGTTTGGGCGGTATACCAAATCTTGACATGGCTCTGTATAGTTCGTCTCTATAAATGCTGTCGTATGAGGCTATGAAATCATATAGATTTGGACTTCTTGGGTTTTTTTCGGTATCCGCTGAATCGTGAAGATTTGATCAGTTGTGTACTTTTCAGGCCTAAAACCCGTCTGATAAGGGCCGATCAGCTTGTTGGTAAACGGTTTCAGGCATTCACATATTACGGCAGATAGGATCTTTAGGGCGATGTTGAGGGTTTCCTTTTTTTGTGTATCGGCCAAACGTTGATGAGGTTCCATTCTTCAGGCATACTTACTTCGACCAGATTTGGTGGATGTTACTTACCAAGTCATCTCCGCCGGCTTTTTAAACTCAGCGGGAAGGCCGTCGTTTCCGACAGCCTTGTTAAGCTTGATTTCAGATATTGGTTTCCTTACTTTACTTAGGCCGGTTGGCTGGTAGTTTTCACATCGCCAATATTGAATTTTTCGTTCTACCTGACAGCGGAATGTTCTTCGTCATCACCGTTTAACAGTCTGAAGATGTGGTTCTTCCATACCCTCAGCATCAACTGTGTCTAAGTACGGTTATTTCCTTTTTCATCTCTATAGCATTATGTTCGATCTTTGTGTCCATGGGTTTGACGTTTTTCTCTTTGGTAAAACATGCGAAAATCGTTCCTAGAGTGGCACCTCTTTATATCCTCGATTGCGCGCTTTTAGTCACCCCCAACGGATGCAAAATTTATTCAGAAAATATTCAGATTTGGTCGCATTTCTTTCATTTTCTATATTTAAGCAGAATTTTACACGGCCTTAATTTTCTTCAAGTTGATCATGAACCTTAAGTATCAATACCTCCAGTAATTAAATTCTATGCCAAATCACGTTGAGCAGATTTAGCGCACATTTGTTACCTCTCACCCTTTGTCACCCAAATAAAACATAAAAGCAATGCTACCGCTCAACGAAATGACACAATGCTGCCCAAAGACGATTACCTAACCTCAATAATTTTCTTCACTCTCTAAGATGAGAAAACACTTAGGGTGCCACTGTTCAAATTGAAGGTCCCGAAAAGTATTTTTCGCAAAAGGGGTTATTTCTTTCCCATGGGACAAGACAATGGTTTACTTTTTTTTTTCTCTATCCAAAGCCTGTTGATGATAATGGTCTTTTTTTATGTAACGGTTAAATGCAGAAGATGTCAATTCTATAATTAATTGTTGGCAAGGAATAGTGCTGTTAAAAAATCCATTGTGAAATATTATTGGATATTGGCAGATGGATTAAGTTTGCGAAAAAGTAGGTAACCCTGTAATGAAGGGTTGTAATGCTTTTCAAAGTGAAAAAAATTCAAATATAAAGAGTTTATTTATAGCGTCCAAAAATATACTTAATTGGATCCATATATGCAGCCACCGTGTCTTACATCATCCACTTCAACCTTCGAAACGCATTCAAGATGTGATGACAATTATTCTAAATTTAAATTTCAGCTCACATTTAAAGCGGACTGAACACGTGTTCAAAATATCATGCAAATCATAATATTCCAGTCATCATTTTACGCACTCATCCGCATATACACCGTGCGTCGCATATATTCCGCATCCCATCGTCCAGAATAGTAGTAACCAAACTAATGATGGGGGATACATTTACTATGTGATGTGACAGATACATAGACAGACATCCTCAAAATTGCTACAACGTCAGAGGGTCGACGGCAAAAAAAAAAACTGAAGACAACACCAACGAAACTGATGTTCAGGAGTCCATCCTTTTTCCTAAACTCACTCAAGTATCCCAAGCTACAAATATCCTTCGAATATCCTTTTCTAATAATTTCGATTTGCCCCCGGAATGCAAAAGGAAAAGCAACAACGACGAAAAAAAATTATTATATCCACTCCACTGGACCATGAAATCCATTTTGATTTCATTTCCTTACAGGTTGTTTCTTTTTATGCTCAAAGAGCTCCTTGTTAGGGTATTTTACATATAAGAAGAAGACACGCAAAAAAAAGCACATGGAACGAAGGATGATGAGGGCTATGGACGCAGAAATACAAAAATACACGAAGAAGCTAAAGAATATAATTTTATAACATACGGAGAGCGTATCCGTACCTGTGATACCTTTGGAGGGAAAACCGATAACCAAGGCCAATGTTACCAAGGAAATACGCCTGTGGTAACGCAGTTTGCCTGCCCGTGGGGAGTTAAGGACCTTTTGCAAAAATATGCATATATACAACAAATGGGTACTTATGTGTGAAGGCGAATAGATGGGTGGATTGTGGATAAATGCGACAGACAAGGAACTTACCCGTCCAGTTCGTATACCGTTGTGACATGAGTTTCCGTTTTATTTCATGAAAAAAAAACTCGAATAAATGGAAAATAATTCCAATATTGAAAATTGCTAGGGTACCTACAGACAACCGTTGCGTTACACTTCAGTAACAAATTTGAAATTTGACAAATTTCCTTTAGTCGGTGGCCATAGCGATGGGGCATTCAACTAGATTTGCCATATAAGACGATGGTTTCGTATGTAGGGGTGGTGGTACTGGTATGGTCCAGCATTATCCCACTAAAAGTGTAGCTTGAATGTTTTATGACAATAAAGGAATTTATATATTGAGAGGACGTAGAAGTATAAATTCCGGCTGAAGACGTCGGAATTAAGGTTTTAGTGAGCTTTATGATGTTTTATTTGCGGTTTTATTAAGTATAGACTACAGAACATTTGGATACCACTATTTTCATTTAAAACCAGGACTAAAATTTCAGTACACCTTGACTGATATCAAAGATTTAAAAGCCATACATATGACGCATTGAGAACAAAAAACAGAAACTTTTGCTCACCAGCTTCATGGTACGGGCGGTGTGCACGTGCACACGTGAGAAACGAGATCGAAATTATATGGGGGCTGTGCCAGTACGACCCGCCATAGAACAATTTTTCTTGTATGCAGTGCGTCATCTATATGGCTTTATAATCTTTGCTGATATACACGGTGTAAATAGATAACATAAATAGTTTTAACATTTTTGAGTCCAAAAAACTCGTTTTTTTAAATAAATAAATGTTTGGATTTCCTGTATAGAAGTATAGAAGTAAAGAACTTTTTCCAAACTGAATCAACACGAAGAATATGCGCTGAACTGGGCCATTGACAAAGAATGAAACTTTTAAAACACATTGTTTGGTTTTCCCCAAACTGAGCTAATCATCAAAAATTATCCCTTCTCTAAAAAAAGGGGAGTAAGGAACAATCTTACCATTTCCTTCGAAAATCTTAGAGAAGATAATGAATTCTTAAATACATGAGTACCTTTCAACTAATAACATGCTTTTCTCCGATCAGTCTGGCTGTCGTCCTTAACACAGCTGCACAACAAGCAGTCGTTTCGCAGGGCTCTATCCTGGGACCGCTCTTATTTTCCCTCTGCACTATCTCTATTTTTGGATAATAATGTTCTTAAATTCGTAGGCTGTGTTTTGACACCAACTGGCTAACAGGTTATCTAGGAAGCAGCTCATCTAGGTTTGCCTGAAAGTAGTGGAAGATATCGGGTTTTTCAACAGGGACGCTACAAAAGCTGAGCGACAGGGACAGCAAACGACGCCATATTTCTTGCCGCTCTTTTGACATTTCTCTTCAGTAAGGATTACTATTTCATGATGGAAAGATATACGATCCAACAACGAGTCAAAATTATTAAAATTTACAACCGAAATTCGGAGTCAATTCGGAGGCCTCAACGTTAAGAGCGCTAGATCAACAATTGAGCGTCTTCTGGAAAAATTTAAATCCACAGGCACAGTACAAAATGTTCCCGTGCCAGTGAGACAAAGAAATGCCCGTAGTGTCTAGAATATTGCTGCAGCTGAGGCTTCAGTTGAAGAAAGGCCAAATGTGGCTCTCACACGTCGTTCTCAAGCGTTGGGAATCTCTGTGGCGTCGTTGTGGCGAATTTTGCGAGAAGATCTTGGCCTATATCCTTACAAGATTAAATTGACGCAAGAACTCAAGCCGCTTGACCACCAGAAGCGTCGTATGCTCGTGAATTGAGCTGAGCAACAACTTGAAAATGATTCGGATTTTCATCGAGAAATCAGCGATCAGGCTCATTTCTGACTGAATGGCTTCGTCAATAAACAAAATATGCGGTATTGGTCGAGCAGCAATCCACACGTACTCCATGAGTCATCATTGCATCCCGAAAAAATTACGGTTTGGTATGTTTATGGGCCGGCGGCGTCATTGGGCCGTACTTCTTCTGTGATGATCAAGACCGGCACGTTACTGTGAATGGGAATCGCTACCGTTCAATTATAACCGAACATTTTTGGCCCCAATTGGATGATATGGACTTGGAGGACATGTGGTTCCAACAGGACGCCGCCACAAGCCACACAGCGAATGCCACAATCAATTTATTGGAAACCAAGTTTGGAGAACGTGTTATCTCGCGAAATGGTCCAGTCGCTTGGCCGCTTCGGTCGTGCGATTTGACGCCGTTAGACTATTTCCTGTGAGGCTACGTCAAGTATATGGTCTATGCCAACAAGCCTGCGACGATTGATGAACTTCGTACGAATATCGAACGTGAAATTGCAGCAGTATCGGCCGATTTATGTTCAGCGTCTGGACTTCTGCAAGCGTGCCCGTGGTGGCCATGCAAAAGAAATCGAGTTCCATACATAATGTCATCGAACGTACTTTCACAGGAATAAAGAATTTCATTGATATCTAAAAGCGTTTTTGTTTTATTAAAAAAAAACTTTTGTAGCGCTCTTATTGTAAAACCCTTTGTAAGGCAGCTGAAAAGTCGATGCATCCACAAAGAGTGACTGTTTGGTACGGTTTATGGGCTGGCGGCGTCATCGTGCCGTACTTCTTCAAAAATGAGGTCGGTCAAGCAGTTACCGTGAATGGTGTTCGCTATCGCGTTAACGGACTTCTTGTGGCTAGAAATTGAGGATATGGACCTGGAAAATAGGATCCAACAGGATGGTGCCACTTGCTACACACCCAACGAAACAATGGCTCTTTTGTGCGAGAGCCGTGACTATTTTCATGTGATTTAACACCGCACCCAAAAAATATGTTGAAAACCACTGTTAATTCGACTGCATTAGTTGTCAAAATCGACCCGACATCTAATGCTGTCTGTTTAACAGAGACATGGTTGTTCATTCGGAAACTGGGTTTTGTATATTACATCATTGGTTGGTTGCAGGTTTTACAACTACAAAAATAGTGTATAAAGGAACTTTTGTTATTGAATGTACAGCACAAATTGTAAAATGCACAACAATTATGAGTGTAAATACAGATTTTGGTTGTATTATACAAAACTCATTGTTGTGAAAATACATGTTGATTGTCAAGTCTACAGATCAGTTTGTAGAAAATAATTGTTATTAAATTTTTACAAACTATGTAACAAAACTAATATACCCCTATGGGATAGGGTATAACAATAATAGAGTTGACTAAACTGTAGTCGAATACTACATCCCAAGTATACTTACTTCTATCCCCCGACTAACTTTGGACATTTGCGTTGGTAATTTTATGGGTAACACTATCATGTTAGTCATTGATTAGCTAATCAGCGTTTATTAATACCGGGATTAATGTGTTATGGAGTTTTATTTCTTATTAATACGTTTTTGGTGTATCTTCTGGCCCTAATTCGGGTTTACGTCTTAATGACATCAAGTTGACCGAATTTCGCATAGCGCTTGTGTCGATTTTTGAACATTCTCTCCTTTAAGACTGTCTTTAGACCGTTCATAGTCTTAACTTCACTTTTTTTTATCTATTCTGAACCCAGCGTTCTGAAGCGTTCTATAACATTAGGGTCCGGTGTTTATGTTGGCGTTTTTGAATCATTTTGGACATTGTACAATAGCCATTCATTGACTATAAGCGAAGTGCTCTTGGGGTCATTATCTTGTTGGAAGACAAACGACCCCTTCAAGCCTAACTCTCTGGCACATATATGTAATTTATTTTTGAAAATATTGAAATAATCATACAAATTCATCTTGCTGTCAATTAAGACCAAGTTAACAACACCAGATGCTACCATGCAAGCCTAACAATCACATTTCCCCCGCCATTTTTCACTGTGCCTGCTGAAATTTTTGACCAAAGATGTTGAACTTACTTTAATCGCTAAATATTACATAATGTAATATTTCTGTTGTCGCAGGCAAACCTAAATAAGCTGCTTTGACATATTTGGACATCTAGGAATTTCAAGGGTAAGTCAGGCCCAATGAACCGAAAGGCCAACGGCAGTGCTCAATCTCGTAGTGGATACTTCTGGCCCCGTGTCCTAGTGGTATCTAATAAATTAGAGCTGGCCCTCCTTGTAGGGGGTTGTGAAATTTACTACGGACCGTGTTATAGTGAGCAGAAACAGCGACTATTCGGACGCGGATTTGTTATAAGTGCCAGACATAACATAAATTAAAAATCGGCGCTTCGAAACTAAATAAGTACCTACAGCGTGTCGGAGTTATTTTCAGGGTTCTTAAGGAACTTGAGAAATTTACAAGGCTAAGAAAAGAAAACTCTGACAACAAAACCTTGTCAGAAATTGAAGGAAGAATTAGTCTTGCCAACCTCTGTTTCTGCGGGCTAAGAAGGCAATTCAGTAGTAAAGCCTTTACTCGAACTACGAAGGAGATCCTATATAAGACCCTGATGCAGGTGGCCATGGCTCAGAGGAATGCGTAGTTGACTGCTAAGCTAAACGCTGCGGGTTCAAGCCCCAGCTTCGGCAGCATTCTTATTCTACAAAAATCGCCAGCTTATCTGAGGCCACCTGTGTGATAATATGAGACAATATAAATCGATGTCTCCTCCTCCGTGCCACGTAGGTTTATGTTATATAGCTTTCCTTCTATGTGTCTCTCTGTCTCTCTCTGTTGTGTTAATGGCTTGTCCCAGCTGATGGCCTCAGTCGCCAGTGCTGTTATGTGTCTGTATTTCGTTGCATTCATGTGCGAAGTACTGTGATGTCAATGTCAATGTCAAAGACCTTGATCAACCCAGTCCTGCTCTACGGCGCTGAAGCATGGACTGTCTCAAAAGCGGATGAGAAAATCCTTGGTCGATTCGAGAGGAAAATTCTTCGAAAAATCTTCTGTCCCGTTTGCGTTGACGGGCTGTGGAGACGAAGATTCAATCAACAACTATACGAACAGTACAGCAACATGCCCCTGGTCAAAAAAAACTCCGCATTGGACATTTGAGATGATTAGGGCATGTATAACGAATGGACACCAATACTCCGGCTCGCAGAGTTTTCGATTACCTCGCCTTAAGTGGCGCGCACTAGTAGAAACCGACCTCAACCAACTTTGAGTGCGCAGTTAGTGGAGGCAATTAGCTATGGAACGAACTAATTGGAGAGGTATGTTGGTTGAGGCCCAAGTTTATTCCGGACTGTAGCGCCACATAAGAAAAGAGAAAGAAGTAAATAAAATGGTTGACTGGTTTCTATAACATTATGCAGTAGAGCAACAGTCCTAAGTTTTGTAAGGTTATCCAGAGTTCTGTCGTATATTGACTTAGGGCCCAAGTATAGCTATCATTGAAAACCCTCATTCGACATCCCCTTTTACTTCTTGCAGCTTTTTTATAAATTTTATAAATCATTGGTTGTTTGGTGTTAAAACAAAACTTATGACTTTAAGAACATGTTTATCCAAAAATAGAGGTAGTGTAGAGGAAAAATAAATGCAAGTTTGTTTTCATCTACGGCAGCAATTCTGCTTGTTATCGAATCCACTGAGGTTGAAGTGTGCCTCGTCGCTGAAGAAAAGTCACCATTCACTTCAGCTTGAAATATTCAGTAGGCTCCTGGGTCAATTGAACCTTGTAAGCGTGTTAATTCAAATACTTATTCAAAATTCGCTTCAGTGATGTTAGTGAGATGTTCCATTGTTGGGCACGACTTCGAATCGAGGTTGATGTCTCTTCTGCAACACTATCGCAAACAACAGCAATGTTTTGCGCAGAATGAACTGGGCGAGCATGAACTGGTGTTTGGTGTTTGTTGAGCAAATAACTTGACCTTAAGGTGGTAACTCACAATTTACATCGTGCATTATGGTTGGACCACCCTTTACTATTTGTCATACACTACAAAGAAAGTTTAATAAATACTTTTTGAATCTTGCTTACAGGGCTTCCATTCGGTGGAATTTACGAGCATCATTTCTGGTGGATCCCTTCCTTTTTCGATCGAGCATTTTTCTTCACATATTTTCTTTATTGAAAAAGTCGGTTCTTCACTTCTACTTTCCATATAAAGGTCAATTGCAACTTCATTACCATATGTCGTCTTCTCATGTTACCTTGCTTTGCGGGCTTATCATTTTTGGAGAAGGCATCCTTCGGTTAACAGACTAAAATTCATCCAACGTAAACGTAGGATGCCAATCAACCGGGTATCACATCAGATCTTATCCTTCGGATGAAGACTGTCCTAAAAGTCGGTCTCCAGCTGATTTACATACCTATGACATTGGGGGAGGTAAAATTAGTAATACTACTCAAATCTAGTAGTACTCAAATCTAGTAGTATTACTAAGTAGTGTTCATGTTAGTCCGTAGACCTGAAAGGGTATATGGTTTTTCTCAGATAGAATAAATTTTAGTACCTCTTTTGATCTTTATTTTTCAAGCATGTTCAAGAAAAACATATGCGCTAGTAAAGAGGTCTAAAAGGCAATTCCATCTCATGTTCATAGTCTCATCCAACTCAAAAGGAACCAATGGCTGTCGCTCATTCTTCGAGAGGTGTTAAAGTAGTTTTACGATCACATTTTGTAGGTGCAAGGGTCTAGCGGTTTCCCCGAAGTTGCGAGACTTATGAACTCGTCCGATATTAAAAAAAAAAAATGTAAACCAGACCCGAAAGGGGTATGTACCCTTTGTATTTCTTATGGACGAAATAAAAGATCGATTGATAAAGTCATTATTGACAATTTTTCCGACAGTATAACGAACACCGTAAACAAATTTGTGGAACAATTTTCAAACCAAGTGTATAAAATAGTACACAAGTGTAGTCAGAAATCATCTAACCATCGAAATATACATATCACACCATCAATCTATTTAGAGGAAGCTAGCGAAGCAGAAGTGACAGCATGTTGTGCAGTTTAAAATCCGATAAGGGAGCAGGAGCAGATTGCATTAGACCGATTGATTTGAAACTTAACGCTTTATACCTAACTCCTATAATTAAAACAATTACAAACCGAATCATAAGCCAATGCTGTGTTCCTAGGTTACTTAAGACGTCAATAATCCGACCAGTATACAAAGGAGGAGTGGAAAGCCAAACGGAAAATTATAGGCCGATCGCAATTCTTTCTGTTATAGACAAATGTTTAGAAGAAATAATAGTAGGAAGAATAACGAAATTCATAGTAAAGCATAGAGTCCTACAACCAAATCAATATGGTTTCCAAAAAAATAAAAGCACTGGATTACTATTGGGAGAACTTTCGAGTGTGATGAACGCAAGTCTTAACAAAAACCACCATGTACTAGTAATGTTTCTAGACTTTAGCAAGGCCTTCGATACATTGAGCCGTGAGAAGATAATAGAAAGTCTTAATAAAATTGGTATAAGAGGGACCTTAGCGAAGTGGATAGAAAGCTACCTATCAGGAAGAACCATACGCGTAAAAGTTGGAAACGCTGTTAGCCAAGAAAAACAATGCTTGTATGGTGTACCACAAGGTTCAAAACTTGGACCGATACTTTTCATCTTGTTCACAAATGAGCTACTTCGTGTATTTAAACGAAGTACAGCTTTTGCATATGCAGATGACATTGCAATTGTTGTCAAGCACAAGTGCCTGGATACTGCTATAGGAATAATGCAAGATGAATTTAATAATGCCTCAAGATGGTGCCATGATCAAGGGCTGGTTATCAATGCTGTTAAAACAAAGATGATGCATATACGCATGCCACGTCAACCTGAAGCGTCTATACGTATATATGACCAAAACGAAGACTGTCCAACCACAAGCAAAAGTGATGCTATTGAAGTAGTGAAATCAATAAAATATCTAGGAATCATAATTGATGATCACTTCTTGTGGCATGAACACATAAATAAAATACGGATGCAATTAAAAAGTGCTGTTTTTGCGATGGTGTATCTAAAAAGATATACTAGCGTTGATGTCCAAAAACAAGTATACCTTTCTCTCGCTGAATCTCGCTTAAGATACGGAATATTAGCTTGGGGAAATGCATCGAAAACCCACCTAGATAAGATACTAAATATTCAGCATCGATTATTTAAAATAGTCAGTACTAACCATTTTAATTTAAAGGTATTAGATGTTAACGGCATATATAAGATGACAGCTTTATTACAATACTATGACGATCAACGATACCAACAAAATATACGCCATAATCTCAATACAAGAAGAAGAGCTCAGGGATTGCTGGAAACACCTGAAACCTATAACATCTATGGGAGAAGACATCCAAGTTACGCCCTACCAGCAATAATGAATGTACTACCAGCAAACTTAAAAAACATTTTAAATTTAAAAAAAACGCAAAAAAGATGTAAGAAAGTATCTTTTAAACATACATCATGTATATTAACTCCATATAAACTTTTGTGAATGACTAAATTTATTGAAAATTGTAAATTAATTATAAATACCTACTCTTTCAAATTTCCACAACCGATAAACTGTGAAATATTATCAATATAGAATATGCAACCACCTGCAGATAAGCAATAAGCTTCGCGGGTAAATGAATTATTATAACGTTTTAAAGAAAGAAGAATAAAGAAAGAAGATCAAGCCAAAGGTTCACGGTACCAGGCTGTAGGTCTGAAGCTGTCTAAGATATAAGTGTCACTTGATAGACCGTACATCGGCACTATAATACATTGAATACTATATAATAATTGTCAACCAAACTTTACTCAAACGACAAAAATAGGGAATATAGAAAAAACGTTTGACCCTATCAATAAAAAGGAATGTTCACGATAGAGCCCAATATTTTTAAAATCTTCGCGGTTTACCCAAAATGAAAGGAAAGTCTCCTTCGATCTATTCGAAGCTCAGCCAGCTAATGCTTCGAAGAAATACGACATTACATTAAAATCAGAAATACGCGTCATTTTGTAAATCTGAACTATCCAAAATCATCAAAATCATACATCTCTCCGTTTTTCTTCCATAAAACTGATTGAAGGGTTTACAACTCCAAACAAAATTTTTCTTCATATTTATTTTACACCAAATAATACTGCATACAAAATTATGTTCATAAAAGCTTAAATAAAGAATTGAGAAACCCTGAAAATTCATAGCTCTTATCTGGAAAGGTCAAGAACATATGAGCTCCAGCGTATTAACCCATTTTATTGCATTGAATTTTCTATCCAGACACCGTACGGACTTGAGGTTCCATTTAGCTTGCCAGCTCAGGCAGTATTCAATATTTTCAGTTAATTTTGAGAAATTAATAGGATCCCAAAACGTTGCATTTCACATGTCGAATTCCCTGATGATCCTTACACCAAAAACTTAAATAAAAATCTTCAAAGCAAACCTTGAAATTACAATTTATTCAGTCTTTCCTCGTATTACCCCCACTTATAAACACAATGTCTGTCCGCGCCTATTTTCCATTCCAGTCTTAAACAAAATTATTCACTCCATTTCCACTTAAGAGCCAACATACCAACATTTGTTATCACAAATCCACATTCGTGAATGACCTTTTTTATTGACTGATTGTGTGTCCTTGCAAGACCTATTTGCTCAACGTCTAGCTACCCTCTGAAAAAAAAAACTTCTCATATTCAAAAATGATGGTGAACGCGCAAAAAATAAACAGTCTTATCAATACTTAACAGGCGGCCAAGGCATCAATCAACAGTTTCAACTCACTGGCTAGTGGAAGGATATTTTCCCTTTTTTACGTGTTCGCCATTTTTTTTCCCCAGCTCCTGAGTTGCTATGTTACTGTTGGTTTTCTAACACACAAACAGCCAGAGCGACCAAATAACATTACCTTCACAAATACTCGCATCAAACAAAATGGAGGGTGGGCGGAAAACTGCAAAGTAAGTATGTTGTACAACACAGAGGCCAAGGATTGCACACACCCTCGTCGTTGCCGAGCAATAGGAGGAAACGGACATACGTACCAAAGGATGTTCTTACTGCTGCTTTTGCTCAACAACATGTAGCTATAGTTTGGTGTACAGTAAGTATTTCTCCCGATTCCTTTTTTTGCAATTGTGCCCTGTGAAGCGTAAAATCGGCCTGCACCGTTGTGCGTACGGGACATGTAAGGAAATTCCATTCTCTCATGTCATTAGGTTTTATTGGCTTTTTCCTTAAATTAGAATCCATCGCGGCCACATGTATGACAGTGTGGCGATGGAATGAGCGCGCTCATTCCGTACTTCCTATTTATTTTCCTTATTTTGCCGAATTTATCCTTTTTTGACATTTTGTCGTTTTTATACATTTTTTCTTGTTGTTGTTGTTTAATAAGAGCGTGAATCTTGGGTAACGCACACCATCTTTGTTACGGGCACGTAGCCGAAGTCTATGTGAGAAAAGTTAGAGAATGGGTTGGTCATAAATCTTACAGAAGATGTGAACAATTTCTGTGTGGCCAGATAATGCCAAAGGGCTTAGTTGGAAATTTTTTTTGCATCTTCTTCTTTTTTTTCGAAATGTATAAAGTATTGGTTATTTTTCAGATGATAACCCTTCATATGTTTGTGCGTAACTACGTGAAGATACTTATGTGAGCAATATTTTGCATGGGAAAGATAGGGTGATAAGGGGAGGCTATATGGTTGCGTAAAGATATCTTGCTTTGGGAAACGTCAGGCAAGCCAGAAAAAGGCCAGTGAGCATAGAAATACTGTCAGAAAGCTTCTTCGACTATTGTTTTCTATAACTAAAGGGTCTTCGAGGTATTATTCAAATATTCATTTATTGTTCAAATTAAAAATGGGCCTCAGATCTGTTTTTTATTTTACACCAGTAGATTTTTTTTATTATTTCTATTTTGATACAACTTTTTGAAAAATAGAAATGGAATTGGTTTTTATACCCTTCCCCATAGTGCTATATTAGTTTTGATACATAGTTTGCAAAATAGAGAAATAATTTGGCTAGATACAACTTAGATGGTTAGGATTTGTAGCCCGAGGGTAGACTCTGATTGGCTTAAACTTGGAAATGCCCTGTGGTTGTAACGCTGACTATACATCAAGTGCTTATTTTTTACCTCCACGTGCTAACCATCGGGTACTGGTCTCATCCAACCGGATTTGACTTGCTATGAATACCCGACATATTCGGCTAACAGCTTGTCAAGAAATTTCAAGGGTTAGTCAGACTCCTTGAACAGAGATGGTGGCGGATGAACCGAAATGGCAACGTCAACGCTCAATCCAGTAGTGGATACTGATGTATCTAATAAATTGGAACTGGACTTTCAGGTTTTAGGTCGTGTTTTGGGTATATAACCCAAACCATGGAAAAAAATAACGGTTACGAATCAACCAATAGCTTCGGAAGGGACTGATTTTATTGTTGACGATCCTGCTAAACGAAAAAAGGACCACGACGTTCGTATCTGCACCTGAAATATAAGAACATTAAACAGGAGAACTGCAAGCGAATAACTAGCAGAAGCCCTAAACTGCTACAAAACAGACATTACTGGCATCCAGGAAAAACCGTGGGATGAGCCGGTCAAAAAGAGGATGAAAAACTTTGACATCTGATACGGACCGTGTTATAGTGATCAGAAACAGCGATTTATCGGATGCGGATTTGTTAAAAGTGTCAGACTTAGGCATGAAGTCTTATGCGTCCGAGACATTAGCAAACGCATTGTAACAATCCGCATCAAGGCCGAATTCGTTAACATAAGCCTTATGTGCGCTCACTTCCCAACGGAGGAAAAAGATGACATAGCTAAGGACTGCTTCTATGAACTCTTTGACAAAACCTATAAGCAACTACCGAAGTACGATGTTAAAATCGTGCTGGGAGATTTTAACGCAAAGGTAGCAAGCGAAGCAACTTTAGCAGCATTTTCGGAAAACATAGCCTACACGAAAATACGTCTGGTAACGGACTTAGGCTAATTGACTTCGGTACGAAACGAAATGCCACCTCGATATCCATAAGGGGACATGGCGGTCTCCAGATCAACGAACGGTCAATCAAATTGATCACATTGAGATCGACAAGAGGCACGCATCCAGTATTTTGGATGTCCAAACATTCCGAGGAGATAACATCGACTCGAACACTACCTTGTTGCAGCCGACGTAAGAATGCGGATATCCAACCATGCCACAACAATCCAGAAATACTGTGAAAAAATGCAATGTCGAATGACTGCGATCGCAAGAGACCGCCAAGACCTTCGCGCAATGCGTACCCCAAAACCTCTCGATTAAGACCATACCACCAGCATCGAATGTCAAACAACAATGGCAACGATGCCAACATGCCATTAGATCAGCAGCAACGGTTGTGCTAGGTTTCTCGCGCCCACCAACAAGAAACCCCTGGTTTGATGAGGAATGCCGACAGATGCTCGCAGCCAAGGCTACAAGGCTAAGCTGCATGTGAAGACGAGAGCTGCCGTTGAGGTCTATAGGCAGAGAGTAACACCGGCTTTTCAGAAAGAAGAAAAAAGAGCAAGAAAAGCGCGTGAACCTCCTGTTCTATGCCGAATCCGAACGGCTAAGTTGTGATAAGCTTTTCATGACAATTGATACTACTCGGATGATTTGTCAGATCATCACGAGAAGAGGGCCAGTGAAAAATCATTTAAGTGTTGCTACGGCTGGGAATCGAACCCAGACGCCCTGCGAACCCTAACCATCGCGCCACTGAGCCCTTCGAGCAAGAGTTGTTTATGGAAAAAATTTATATGATTTTACCCACTATAGCTACAACGCAAGGTCTGATGAAATCAGAGCAGCTGTATGTGAGACTGTATCCTGTAATTCCAGGTCGATCACAAGAATCAATTCGTCCGTTGACACGTTGGTGGTGAATGTAAAATCTTTTGTTACTCGAGTTGTCAACAAATTTGTTGAGTGCTGTTTAAAATTGTTAATTTTAAACCTTTATAGAATTATATTGTGTGTTCAGTAAATTAGAAGGTGAGCAATTTATATTCACATCTTCTATCTTGACGCGGTTATAGTAGTACGCGAAAACTCCTAAACGGACGAGAAACCAATCCACGTCACTATCCATTCTGCGGATAAACATACTTCTGCATAAAAATGGCCCAATCTAAGGTGACGTTAAAGATTACCCGAACATCGGATAATCATCTTCTATTCAAATTGCTTAATGTTCCCGAGGCAACACCTTTCACAGCTGTGTTCAAATTCGCCGCCGAGGTGTTCAAAGTGCCCGCAGCGACAAGTGCAATAATCACAGACGATGGAATTGGCATAAGTCCACAGCAGACAGCAGGAAATGTCTTTCTGAAACATGGCTCCGAACTACGTCTCATTCCCAGAGATGCAGTAGAAAGTGATTCGAACCAAAATTTATTTTTTGTAATGTGTGAGGTTATAAAATTCGTATTTTTACTAAAGAATTTGGGTTTTCAGCGACTACAATTTGGCGAATTTCGGATGGAAGTTTGCGTCTGCATTAGAATAAAGTTCAACTGTCCAAGGAACTTAAAAGCCCATTGATTTTGCTGATCAACGACTGTAACAGTTGGACGTAGAAAGCTCACCAACATTTTTTCAATTTTCTTTTATAGCGTGATCAAGCAAAATTCACAAATTTTGAACGTTACAATCCACACGAGATACACAAATCCGAGAACGTTGCTATTTGCTGCGGATTTGCAGATGGCGGAATCATAGGCAATACTCCTTCCAAATCGAAGCTGGCATTGTCATAAACATCAACGGCAAGCGCTATGGGATGAGCGACTTTTTGTAGTCTTAACTGGATGATATTGATACCGACGCACGTCATGTGTTTCCAACATAATAAATCAACGTGACACAGAACGCATGCTTCGATTGACATTACATCACGAGTGCTTTTAGGTTCTGCTTGCATTATATAAAGTAAAGCCACGAAAAACATTCGAACGATGTTATATTCCGTACTGCAAAGGAAGTTTTATTCCATACACATTTTAAATTCGACTGACACATAACTCAAAATGTTAAACTAAACACTTTTACAAGTTGATAACTTCACTATAAACAATCAAACGATTTAATTCCAATTATCCATCAATTAAACATTTCAGAAGGTAACACATTCGTAACTCGCTTTTCTCCAAAGAACCAACGAACACTGACGACGAAATTAGATATTTTGAACTATATTCCCCGGACCGACCGGTATATAAAATACAAACAACCAAGATGACGAAAAAACAAAAACTCCTCCATCTCCACTCAAATTTGGACATTTTCGAACCTCAAGTGCTTTGTTTATTACACAGGCTAACTTTCCACACACAATAATCCGCCTCCTCCTTTCAAAAGTTTCATATTACACGCAGCTAGATCTCACGGAAGGATGATGGCACAGTTCACCAGAATCACTGAATCCCTACTAAGCCTAAACCAAACCAGTATTTCTGTGGTTTCCCTTACTCGCTTACCTGCATGATTCCCATACGATGGCTACAAGCAGTCGAAAGACGACAAAAATTAATTCATACGTCACATCCTTTTGTGTAAACGAATAGAGGTGAATGTGAGGCTCTTGAAAAAGGATTTCTGCTTTGGCAACTTACATCCCTTCTTGAGGAAGTACGTTTGTTTTTTTTTTTCTTTGAATGACATGCGACAGCCAAGATATCAAGGGTCTATATGCTGTCACGTTGACAGTGCGGATGGTCGTGTCTCATAATGGGACAAACAGTTGAGTTCGAGCACTCTGTTCCGTGCTCTCCTATAAAGGGGGCCAATCTATTTATGAATTTTGAAAAAACAACAATCTAGGGGTTAATTTACCTGAGTGGAACCCTTTTTTCCTATTGAATCATCCGAGTGCATTGTTTCTTTCGAGTTCATGATGCATTTGGAAATACATACATACACGAAGAGGTGAACGTAAAGGAATCCCTAAAAGGGTTAGGTCGACCAAACACAATGGAAACATCGCGCAGAGTTTTGCATCATGTCATGCCAGCGAAAATAAATTAAGAGAATTTACAATCTATAAGATTCTTGCACATTCATGATGAGTGAGTTATGATGATGATCGTGCACATTATTGGAAAAAGGGCAGAACATTAACCCCTCACAGAGAGATGCTTCCGCAAGCATTGTCAGTATGCGGATCCTTTTTGTCGTTCACATGTGTTGCATTACGTGCTTTATTTTTGTACTTAATTTACCCGCTGGCGTTGTTTGTCTATTCAGGGTAAACTCAGATGCCCAGGTAGGAAAGGGGTATATTGAGCCCTGTATGACATGCATTTTCGTTATCGCGATCGAGTTCTCACGTTCGTCATTTTTGAGCGCCGAAGTGGCACAGTCAGGTCTGTAGTTTGGCCGAGGAGTGCCCGATCGAAGTTTGTGATTAGATTCATTGTTCGATCCACTTAATTCTCAAATGGCAGTGGGCCATTTGACAGTTCACGTTGAAGATCAATTCGGATGCGATAAGGTTGAGTCAAGTGCGCATTGATTAGATCGGATTTTAAGTAAGAGGACATGCCGTTTAGAGGTTTAAGTTGCTGCGAATTGGAGTGGCTTATCGGGATGTCCTGCAGTTGAGCATAATCGGAGCAATCTCTATTTCACATAATTGAAAATTGTTGAAGAATGGTTGAGTTTGTTGCCAGTCTATCTAAGTTTTTAATTTCACTACCAGATATTGAAGACATACCACTTAAGTGGCTAAGAGGGTGCAATACTTAGGTATAACTGTAGATAGGAATATCAATGGAGAAAAAAATGTCGATGTTAATTTTAACATGTCGGGAAATGATTTTTATTCATGCAACCATATATTCATCAAAAACAAAAACAGACCCTGCCCTGAAATAATTCTTCCGATCTATACGGCAATCGTGCGATCAAAACTTACATATTGCAGAACGGTTTTATTGGAAATCACGGGCAATTGACAAAACTACAAAGACTAATGTGTCTAGTGTACTTACTTACTTAAGTGGCGCTGCAGTCCAGAATGAACATGGACGTCAACCAAAATGCCTCTCCAATCAGCCCGGTGCTAAGCTAACTGCCTGCAGTTGCGCACTCCAAGTTCCTTGAGGTCGGTTTCTACTTGTGCGTGCCACTTAAGGTGAGGTTTTCCTCTACTGCGTCCGACAATATCGTCAATATCGCCGGCGTATGGTAGTAGTTGTACCGATTTTTGGAAAATTGTGCCTCTGGTGTGGCTCGTGAGTTTTGCACAATCCTCTCAAGAAGCAAATTGAAGAAGTCACATCGCCTTGCCTAAATCCATTTTTTGGTATCGAATGTTCAGTGAGGTTGTTTCCGACCCTGATGGAGCAGCGAGAATTTTCCATCGTTATCCTACACAACCGGACGAGTTGGGGGCGGTATACCAAAACTAGACATGCCTCTGTATAGTTCATATCTATAGTTGCAGTCATATATGGCTTTGAAATCGATGAGTAGATGGTGGGGATCGATTTGGACATCTTGGGATTTTTCCAGGATCTGGCGAAGTGTGAAAATTTGATCGGTTGTGGACTTTCCTGGCCTTTCCTGGCAGACAGGATCTTGTAGGCTATGTTGAGGAGACTTATGCCTCTGTAGTTTTGTGGATCGGGCAAACGATGCTAAGGTTCCATTCTTCAGTCATACTTTCTTCCGACAAGATTTGGCTTATGAGTCGGTGGATGTTTCTTCTCAACCGGCTTTATAAGGCTCGGCGGGAAAGCCGTCATTTCAGGCAGCCTTATTAAGCTTGAGTATAGATATTGCTATCCTCATTTTACTCAGGTCGGGTGGTTGGCAGTTTTCGCTGTCTTTGCCAATATTGAGTTGATCGTTCTGCCTGACAGCGGAATGTTGTTCGTCAGCGACGTTTAACAGAAATGGTTCTTGCTAATCCTCAGCATACGATATTTCCTTGTCCATATTTACAGGATTCTGTTCGCACCTTTTATCCTTGGCTTTGAAGTTTTACACATTTTTAAAACTTGCGAACATCATTCCTGGAGTTGCACCTCTCCATATCCTCGATCGCGCGCTTTTCTTGCTATTTTTCTTCTTTCTGAAAAGCCGGTGTTCTTCCCTTCTTCTCAGCCTAAAGAGCTTAATGGCAACTCTCGTCTTCATCTGCAGCTTAGCCTTGTAGGCCTCGTTCTTGGCTGCGAGCATCTGTGAGTATTGTTCATCGAACCAGGGGTTTCTCGCTGGTGGGCGCGAGAAACCTAGCACATCAGCTGCGGCAGATCTAATGGCTTGTTGGCATCGTTGCCATTGTTCTTCGACATTCGATTCTGGTGGTATATTTAGGGATATGCGTTGCGCGAAGGTCTTGTCGGTCTCTTGCGATTGCAGTCTTTCGAAATTAAATTTTTGTCACAGTATTTCTGGATTGTTGCGATGTTTTGGATATCCGCATTCTTACCTTTGCTGTAACAAGACAGTGTCCATTGTAACCAGTGCAGTTGGAACTATCCCAAAATCTCAATCTAAAGATACAGGAATCAGCTAGGAAAATTGAAAACCAAGCAAACAGACAACTAAATTTCAAGTCTCTTATATTCTTGAGGTCGCTTTCAACTTCTGCGCACATATTGAAGCGATGTGTCGACATAAACTGTGTCTACCATCTGTATGGGAATCAAAGACTCTGATGTCCATTTGCTCTAGTCATCTTCATCATATAATGTGTATGTCGCTTTACAGCTCCATATTTTATTCCGAATAATCTGTCAAGATATTCCGGATATTCCGGATATTGTGGCTGCAGTTGCTTTGTGGTTATTGCATTGGAATATCTACTGTTTGCGGGATTCCTGATTGCGCATGCAAACTGGGAGTGTATAATAGACTGCACATGCGGCATGAGTGATTTAAGAAAATTTTGATATTTTCAAATTTTTATATTTTCGTGTGTACGAAGCGGGATTGCGCATGCTTGTGACTGCGCATGCATGCCTGTGTGGTGTATTGACGTTAATAGTTTTTTCACTTATTCACCTCTTGCGAAAGACTGGCATCAGTAACACTTGAATGAGAAGAATCTCAAAGCCGTTCGGATTCGATGTCAAATAGGAGGTCATCTTGCTTGTGGCAAAAATAATATATGGAGCTAGTTTTGACGTCCTGTATGGGCCGTTAAAGACAGATATTTCAATTTCATTTCGATAGTAAGATCAAGCTAAACACTAAATCACAGACGAAAGAGTTGATGTCAAAACTGGTGTCTACGGTAAAATAATGACTTTTTTTAGAAATCAGAAAATGGACTGTTATTTTGTGAATATATTTTTTTTCAATCTTGCAAGGACGTGGTTGAAAATCTGTGAACACTTTTGAGCACTTCGGCAATATCAGTTCCGTACATTTTCCGCAACACCCATTCATGCTGAACGCGATTCCTAAAACTTACAAATGGCGGTAGTTATTGTGTACAAATTGGCTCCACATAAATTGTTATTTGATATGCCAAATATTTGCTAGGGGAGTAGCTTGACACCATTGTTGGAAGGGCGGTATTTGTAAAAGTTTAGTATCTACTTAAATGTAAGCCAAAACCAAAAAAACATTTATTTCTTAAAGGATTTTTTTAACACTCATCTCTTTTCGACGTCAAACTACTCCTCTGTATGTATATTTATTTAATATTTACTTTCATTCATAACTCAATCCGTTGAACCCAAAAAGACGCGTCTTCCATTAAAAAACATTAATCTGTGTCACTGACACATGTACCCAAGCCCTTTACATACCGAAACAATGTGTCCCACAAAAAAGATGAAATCCATCCCACTCCGGCCGCAAACCACTGCCACTTCGCAAACATACATTCGGAAAAATTAATGTAAAATCAAAACACAACCCATCAACCGAAGACATATAAATAAAAAGGAAAAATATAACAACCACTGCTGCAACTATAAATGGAATTGCCTTCTGCCCTTCAGCACGAAGGATCGGACCACCATACATGAGGGAGGCACACAGGACGAAATGGTTTATTATTAATGTGGGGATACTTTCCCAATGAATAGCTGAAACTTTCAATAAAAAGCAGAAGGACAAAGCAGAAAAGAATGGAAAGCACAACAAAACGAATGAATAGCTGAATGTATGTATGAATATACATGTGTGTTGTGTGTGGTTAGAGTTCTTTGTTGGGGGTGGATGGGACACGTACAATGGTTATGCGAACGTCCATTCGAAAAATCTTCTCCGACCATGCATTGTGTAGTAGATACACAACAGGCAAACATGTGTATGTGTGTTTGGTATGCCCTGATACACACCGGATATGTGCAAATATTTAGTAGACTTGGAGACGCTCAGTTAAGGTCCTTTAAAGGACTCTTTTCGTTTTTCGTTTTTAGTTTTGGTTTTTTTCTCCCCCCAATTGTAGTTGTTGTTGTTGTATTTCTTCTACTTTGGTCTGGTCTGTTGTAGATTCCAAGGGAAATCATATGCAAATGGGTAGCAATGTCGCCAGCGAGTAAGTCTGTTTGTCTGTTGTTTTCTTAAGTTGTAGGTTTGTTGGGAACATATTTCCATTAGCAAAATGCTGGCCAGAGAATAGGCATTCACAAAAATATAAGAGCATATGAAATTCGAAATTCATACGATGGGGTGAAATAACCGGATGACTGCGAGCGATGGCGGGGGGAGGACCTTGTTAAGCAAATTAGCCTTTCAAACGTTAGAAAAGTCTATCGGATGGGAATCGATAGAATTTGCGTTGTTGGCCAACGATATATGCCTACTTAGTCGACGTGATATTGGCAATTAGTGAATGTCCTTTATAATGGGATTGAATGTTAGGCAAATCGGAATTATTTCGAAGGGTTGGACGATGATGTTATTTATTGAATGGGATTGGTATCTGTAGAATGATATTGCGTTCAAAAAGTAATGCATTACTCATTCGTCTGCTTGTGAACATGGAAATAACTGCAATACATTTCAGTAGTTAGTAATGTTTGGATTATGTCAACATATTTTTTTTTAGATTCTTTTCTAACTTTATTGTATCCGGTCCTGATATGATGTTGTTTGTATATTTGTGGATACTTGCTCTGAAAGTTCGTTCAGATTGCTTGTCTAGTAAAAGAGTTCAATAAGTTAAGTGCATGATATAGGGCCAACCTCCAAAGATGGCATATCAGTACCATCACCGGTATTATAACTTCCCCACAAACATACACGTGAAAATACAAGGCCTCACCAGCTATGACTACTTCAGAAGTTCTCTGGATGTGATAGGATTCTAATTCCCAGCTTCCCGTTACATGCTCAGTGACCGTCAATAAAATAATACCTAACATCGGGAACTCACGTCGATTCATTGGAAGCTCGGTAGGGATCACATAGGCTAATGTACTGAAGAAAGAAGTACCGTCTAGTGATATCACAACGAAATCACGATCCAATTGCGAGAGCACATCCTAAGCAGTAACGGAAGTTACAAGAGCTTAATTTTGACACTGTACACATTTTTACGAGAATCTATAAAACCTATTTGGAGTTTCCTTAGTGAATAACTGAATTAAAGATCAGAGAGAAGTTTCTATGAGTGGACAATCGGTCAAAGAATAGTGCTTCCATAGAGGGTAAATGCCTTTCCTATAGAGCCGGGAGCAAAAGATGCTGTTTATTTTGGAAGACTTCTAATCACTTAGTAATGCTTCACGCTTTCATATAATAAACCACGAGCATCTGATTTGTTTTAACATTACCAGAGACTTTGATCCTTATAGTTATCAATGTTAGGCCAGACTTTCGGTATTGGCGAGCTGCTCAATTGTTTATTGGCCAATCTTATAGTGGACTGTCAATGAAGCTCTTGGCTTTGCTGAAGGCCATACACCTGTCAATCTACTGGTAATGTGTTCTAATCAGACTCACATTACTCACTTACTGAAGTGGCGCTACAGTCCGGATTGATCCTAAGCCTCAACCAACATGCCTCCCCAATTAGCCCGGTCCTTAGTTGACTGCCTTCAGTTGCGCACTCCAAGTTGGTTGAGGTCTGTTTCTACTAGTGCGTGCCACTTAAGGCGAGGTCTATCTCTACTGCGTCCGACGTCTGGCTGGGAATCGAAGACTCTGCGAGCCGGAGTATTGGGGTCCAATGCGGAGTTTTTTGACCAATGGCATGTCGCTGTATAGCTCGTATAGTTCTTGGTTGAGACTTTGTTTCCATAGCCCGTCAACACAAACGGCACCGAAGATTTTTCGCAGAATTTTGTTCTCAAATCGACCAAGAATTTCTTCATCCGCTTTTGAGACAGTCCATGCTTCAGCGCCGTAGAGCAGGACTGGGATGATCAGCGTCTTAAATAGGACCGCCTTAGTAGTGCGAGTGAGAGCTTTAGTACTAAATTGCCTTCTTAGTATGCAGAAATAGCGGTTGGCAAGAGTAGTTCTTCGTTTTATTTCTGACTGATGTTGTTGTCAGAGTTAATAGCGGAGCTGATACGGGACTTTGTCTATCTCAGTTACCTCAATGGTGACGTTCTCTCCAATTCGTCGATGTTGTGTGTCCTTTGGTGTTGACAGCAGATACTTCGCCTTCATTTACTGCAAAACCAATTTTTCCGCTTCCTTCTCTATACTAGCAAACGAGGCTATGACATCATGTTGGGCCCTACCAATGATGTCAATAGCGTCGCCGTATGCTAGTAGTTGTACCGATTTTTGAAAAATTGTGCCTCTGGTGTTGACTCGGGAATTTTCGCACAATCCTCTCAAGAATCAAATTGAAGAAGTCACATGACAGCGCATCGCCTTGCCTAAATCCATTTTTGGTATCGAATGTGTTGGTAAGGTCGTTTCCGACCCTTATGGAGCAGCGAGAATTTTCCATCGTCATCCTGCACAAACGGACGAGTTTGGGCGGTATACCAAAACTAGACATGGCTCTGTATAGTTCGTCCCTATAGATGCTGTTGTATGCGGCTTTGAAATCGATGAATGGGTGATGGGTATCGATTTGGACTGCTTGGATTTTTTCCAGGATCTGCCGAAGTGTGAAAATTTGGTCGGTTGTGGACTTTGCTGTCCTAAAACCACACTGAAAAGGGCGATCACGTTGTTGGTAAACGCACTTAGGCTTTCACATATTACGCAGATAGGATTTTGTAGGCGATGTTGAGGAGACTTGTGCCTCTGTAGTTGGCGCAGCTTAGAGGTCTCATTTTTTGCGGATCGGGCAAACGATGCTGAGGTTCCATTCTTCAGGCATACTTTCTTCCAACCAGATTTGGCTTATGAGTTGGTGGATGTTTCTTACCAAGTCATCTCCGCCGGCTCTATAAAGATCAACGGAAAGGCCGTCGTTTCCGGCAGCCTTATTAGGCTTGACTTTAGATATTGCTATCCTCATTTCACTCAGGTCGGGCGGTTGGCAGTTTTCGTCGTTGTCGTTGCCAATATTTTTCGTTCGTTCTGCCCGACAGCGGAATGTCATCGCCATTTAACAGTCTGCAGAAGTGGTTCTTCATTCGTCAAGTACAAACGCTTTTTAATTCAATTCCACTCCGACGTGTTCGAGAACTCAGCAGAATATTACCAAGTGACGATTTATAAATCTGAGTGTCAAGAGACAGAAGAAATACAAAATATGTAAGCAAGTCACAAGCTTACATAGTTTGTATTTCCATTTCTTGTAGCTCAATCGATAGGACTGTCTGTGCTTCTTTATTTACTGAGTCGATTTCAGATTGATAGCTACTGTAGTTGTTTGTCAATAAATGTTTTACTAATGTGTGTGAGCTAAGATACGGCCACAGGGCCATCTTTGATACTGATTTAGTAGGCGCGGCAAGCGCGCTAACTTCGTCAGATGAGAATTTTCTTTCCTCCCCACCATACACCACCAGCATAACAATTATTTTTCGCTCCTGACTAAATTTAAAATAAAGGAACAAAAAATGTGTAGATTAAGTAGACCACGGACGTATTAAGGGACTGAAATCAAAATAATGTGAAAAGAAGAGAATAGCAAGAAACTGTGCAACAACTTTTGCACCTACAAAAAAAAAGGAAACACAACGTAAAACCAGACGTAAAATTCTTCTCAAATAAATCTAAGCCATAATTAAACTTAATACAAAAAAGAGTTCCTAGAGTACTACGAGGTTGAAGTGAATCATCACGCATCGAAATTTCTCAAATTACAAAAGTCCTTCCTCGTCAAAAGAACAAAATCGACGAAAGTAGCGATGGGTACCTCACAAATGAGGCAATACAAATGTCGCATACACCGCTCTGAAATGTCCTATCACCACATAGCAATGGTGTTACTTCATACCTCACCAAAAGCAACATACACCATGAAACAAAACACGTGTTTCGTCTCCAGACACCTTCAACAAAAACACGCCAGAAGGCTTTGGCGTTAAGATCTGTACATTCACTAGAATGCTCGTCTTGCTCGTCTTCTTCGCACATTTGTTCTGTCCGCGCTTGCCCCTCTGCTGTCCATTCAATTTTCTGATGTGAGTGCTTTGGATTCACTGCAGACTGCAGAGTGTACTCCCATGCTTATGCTCTCGCTATCTTTTGCTGAAACTAGTTTTTGCTTGTGTTTGCCTGCCGTTGTCCCACCATGACAGCCTTCCCCTAACCATGACTTTTGGTGTCCAAATTTCGTTTCATGTGCGTTTTGGATTTTTCAAAACGAAACCAAAGAACTTTCACTTCAAATTAAGTCGAATATCTCAAATAGAACTGCACTGCAATACCATAAGATGCAAAAAGGCGTCCGATTATCTATTCCTAATAGCAGGTTCGCTGGACACGACGGTTATGGCGAAAGTGGGTCTGGCGTCCTTTTGAGTCAAAAAACGCCCGTCGCTATAATTCTGACCGATGCTATGAGTGATAGCCACTTGGGAATTTTCCAGTTAAATCTACGCGTGATAGTTTAAACTTTAAAAAGCGTTACTTCATAGTAAGCCTGCAATAAAACGGTCTTACCAGAGAATTTTTTTATTTATACAACTAATCGCTTCTTGACTGACCTACTAAACTGAATGAGTCTGACGACCGCGTTCTACAATCGGTTCAAGCACCACTTCTTTCCAAAGGATTTTTCAAACTTCCATTTCCAGTTACAGGTTAAGTGCTTGGCCGCAGTTAAAAGACTTCGGTGGACATCAATGGTTTAGGCAAAGCTCTCAACTGTCAAATTGATAAGGGATACCCGAGTATGTCCAGAACTGTTTCATTTATTCATGCTAACGAAGCAAACTCAATTAGAATTGATAAATCAGCTTTAATTTCGTTCCCTTCCACTATCGATGTCCTTACAGCAACTTACCCTACCCACCTACACATATTTGAAGACCTGTGCTTTGTTGATCTATTCAAGCCATTACAAATGGCGTACTATTAGACCACCATAGATGGAAGCCAAAGAAATTCTCATTCAAGTTGTGTCCTGTTTTATCCCCCGCCCTTGTCCCTTATTGTACCACCAGACAAAATAGGAAAATATGCTCTATTTGTTCCTCTAAGCAATTTTCAAATGAAAGGACAATACACAGATTCAGATACATTATACTCCCACCCTCGCTTTTCACACACATATACACTCATACACATTGGCAATCAGTTTACCTCAGCGTAATCCTTTCCCGGGAAAGAACCATCCCACCAGAAAGTCCATTCATGCCATAAAATGTACCCCAACGCACACACACACATACACACAAACTCTGAGCAGGACCAGGGTGGACTATAAAAATGATGCCACTGTTCAATTTGAAGAGGGTCAGCAGAGCACGATTCGTTTGCTGTCCTGCAAAACTCCATGATGGCAGTGCCACAATGGCATCACCCCTACGACGGCCAATACGGAAACTTTGTCCATTTACCCCCGCTTCGCCGGACCGAATAGATTTCCATCCTCCTTTTATGTTCGATGGCATCGTATAGTCGTGGTCGTAGTCCTGCTCATCGTCCTCGTGGATAGTCAAAGTCGGGAGAAAATGGTTGCTCGTTAAAATTGTATGCATAGCCATTTCCATATCCCGGGATAAGTTCATGAGTTAGCTATAAAAGTATGTAAGCTGAAGCGAAAGGGAGCTGGGAAGGAGAATACGGACCGAACATACCCGACCAAGGACACTGTATGAGTATGGTTGGAGGAGGGTGGCTATTTGGACTCTCGGGGAAATGAAATTTTCGGTTTTTATGGCGTAGACAAAAGTTAAGAGTGGACAGAGTTGTACTGTCGTGGTTGTGGCATTTATGTGAGCAGGCTTTGCTTGGGTTTGCAGGATACGAACAACTACGTTATCCCTAGTTGTGAAGGTTTTCGTTTTTTTTTTTTTTTGATTTGGAGAGACGTCCATGCTTCTGGTTGTCAGTAGCTCGGGGCTCCTTGGGGACCAGCAGAAGGTCATGTTAAGTATAGAGCTACTCATTTGCTTGTTTGAATTAAACTATTTTTCTTCGCTTTTTTTTCAGGGCGGTAGGGGGTGGCGATTCATGATGTGTGATTTTTGCAAACTTTGCAATTCCTCTTTTGTGCGGTTCGATGGAGTGTGTGTTATTTGTAGCCTAGGGATATTTGAGACATTTATGCTCCATGCTGAGTGCTTTTGTTAATTGATGGGTTAGTAGGTGGACACTTAGAAAAATAGATCCCGAAGACAGATTTGGGTAGATTCCCTTATGTCAGCAATAAAGGATCCTTTTAGATTTTAAATGCTGCGCACAAAAACAAGTGAAGACTTAGGTCATCGTTTAAGCGTTCAATCAAGTAAACCTAGCTTGAGACAAACATGCAGTTTGCCTTAAATAATTATATATACGTGTTTTTTGAGTCGAGTTTATATGTAGAGGGTACCTGAAATCGTGGACCAATTTCCGTTCAAATACCTTTGGGGGGTAAATTTGAATTTATGTCAGTTACTGCAGTTTATTCGATCATATTCCTTCAGAATTTGGTAAATAGCGTCTTAAATCGCTGGTCGTTTATGTCTTACTACCATATCGACAGAAAAAGTCTGGGTACATGTTTATAGTAAGGTTAAACAGGTTTATAAAACAAATTGTTAAGGATACTGGACTCCATGAAAGACCAAGTGTCCTATATAATTCTGGTTTCCGCAACAAAAAATGTACTCCATCAGGAAGATTACGGTCTAGAGAGATAAACCTTCACGAAATCGTAACTTCCTTACTTAAATGAAGCAATAGCCCGGGATTCACCTGGAACTTAGGTTAGGCTAAGCTGTAGTGGCTGCACACAATGCGCGTGTATACTTAGACCAGAAAAGGTCTGCTTTAGTATCATGTGGATCTGTCAACTTTTTTTTTAATTTGCGCGCACTCAAGGGGTTATGAATACCCTTAATATGTGCGGGCGTTAAGGAAATTCTGGATAAGAAGAAATCAGATTCCGATGCACATTGGTTTTAAATGCCTGTGAGTTACAATGGAAAGAAAAAACAGAGTTTGGTAGAGCATTCCACATTCGTGTTGTTCGGTTTTTATTTGAATCTCTATATTTCAGCGTTCGTCAGAAGATAGGCTTGAGGGTAGACTAATTTGCATTCATAGCGTAACGAGTATTGCGGCTGCATCGAGTTCGATATTCTAATGTCTCCACGTTTGAATCCTATCTAGGAGGTGCAATGTTGTTTTTGGTGCACCCGACCAGATGCGGGCGTTAAACTCAAGTTTAGGGCGTACAAACGCTTTATATATTGTGGTTAGATCAGAAGGGGTGAAATATTTTTTACATCAATTAAGGAGACCTAGACATTTCGCCGCGTTTTTGGCGACTTGGAATATGTGGTCGTTCCAACGTAAGTAGTTACCTAGCATGGAAAGTTTTTCAATTTCTTCGACGTAAATGACATTCATGGATAATGGCTCTAGATTTTGGTTCGCTTTAATGACAGACGACGGCATTGTGTTATGGAAGCATTGAATTCTACTCTGTTAGATTTACCCCATTTGATGATGCTGTCAAGGTCGGAATTCAATGAGCTTAACATGTGTTGTCGTTTAGATTCCACGTTCGAAGATAAGGGACGTAGACCTGAAAACGAATATGCGAAGCTGAGAGTACTGTCATGAGCGTAGGAATTAATTGGATTAGAAGTTGCAGGCAGGAGATCATTGATGAAATAGAGAAAAAGTGTCGGAGACAAAACTGAGCATTGAGGGACACCAGCATTTATTTGGTGAGTTACAGACTTGAATCCGTCCAAAACAACTTGAATTGAACTTTTCAAAAGGTAATTTCTAATCCATAGAAGAAGGTTTTCATCGATTCCAAATGCACGCCTTTTTAGACAAAAAAGGTTGTACCAAGCCCTGTAAAATGACTTTGAAATATCAAGTGCCGCAACTTATCCTGAATATTCGTTTGCCTGAGCGAATCGTTAGAGCTTACTATGAAGTGGTTTCTGTGAAGAAGTTTCTGACATTAATAATAGCAAAGTCAGCTAGATTCTCAAAGAAAAAGTCGCCTTGATAGAGTTTTCTTTGTTGGAGAGTGCTGGACATAAGCAGAGAACATGCAGAATATACTCCTCCTCATCCTAATCCAGCCAATGAGGCCAAGTCTTTTTGCATGTAGGGCAGTGTCCTGTAAAGACATCGATGATGTTACTGATGTTTGATCTGTTTAGCATTATAAAGCAGAGAGAATGCTCCTGGCTACAAATTGGTCAGATTTACTAGGATATTAGACATATTATGCCGTTTATCTATCTTCTGTCTTGATTGCAACCTAATATACATATCTACTAGTGGTAAAATTTCCAGGGTAATGCCCGAAGTCTGGCAAGCTCATCCGCCTTACCATTCTCTGACACAACTATGTGACCCGACACCCAAAATAGTGCTCTGTCATATCAATAAGAAATTATCGGCATTAGTGGGCTGACTTCGATGTAAATGAGATGGATTCCAAAATTGGTATTGGCCCTTGGCTGTCACTCAAGATATTCTAATATTCTTGGGAGATATAGCATTACACCTTAGCCAGGTCAAGACTTTCTTCATTGTCATGAGTCTAGCCTTGAAAACGCTACAATAATCGGGAAGGCGAATGCATAAAAATCTTAGTAAAGCGTTTTGGAGAAAAATCCTCCACCCACTGCAGGCTCTGTTTTAGGTCAATCCTTGTAGATGTGAATCGTTCAAGACTTTCTTAATTGTGATGAGTCTAGGCTGGAAAACGCTACAATAATCGGGAAGGCGAATGGATAAGAATCTTAGTAAAGCGTTTTGGAGAAAAATCCTCCACCCACTCAGGCTCTGTTTTAGGCTAAAATAATAAAAAGTAACGAATGCCTCCTGTGAGGATTGAACTCACGACCCCTGGCTTACAAGACCAGTGCTCTGCCACTGAGCTAAAGGGGCTGATGATTCTCTTTAACTTCAATTAAAATTCTAAATTTCTATTCAACTCCAAAATACACTTCAATTAGTTGATTGAATAGCAACAGATGGTATCATTGATTCTGTTACAAAAGATAAACACCGAGCTACAGTTGTGCGCAGAGGCGGCCGTATAAATAGAGCTGCGTACTGCTTGGGCTTATATGTATATGTTATCATATGAAATGTCAACAAATGTCAGAATATTTAAAAGGCTTTTTCGTAATATTATCATTTTTATGAGTAGCAGTAGATATTTCTTTCTCGAAATCTTGACAGAAAATCAGTATTGTCCCGCGGAACGAAATGAATCAATTTACGCTAGAACAAGGTTGGGAAATATTGAAAACTTATTTCCAAAGTAAGTGCTGTGCAGCCCAAACAGTTCGTGAGACTGGTATGCTAGTGGACAACACTCACTGTCCCCGTCGTCCGCGTCGTAAGGTACGCACATATGAGAATGTGCTTGTTGTAGCCAAGCTTCTGAGAATTAATTCACAAACATCCACTCGTAATCGATCTCAACAGCTTAACAATTCAAGTTTTAGCCTGAGGATAATTCTGCACAAAGATCTCAGATTAATCGCTTATACAAGATAAAATTGACTCAGCAATTGATAGCCCACGACCATCTTCTTCGTTATCGCTTCCCATTTTGAACCTTAGAACAGCTTGAATTGGACAACGATTTTGGGGAAAAAATCATCTTTTCTCACGCGGAGTATTTTCATCTCGGCAGCTAAGTTTACAAACAAAATTGCGGCATTTGTGGCTTGGAAAACCCGCACGTCGTGTCGATAAGCCGATTCAATAGCACAGAGTGACAGTTAGGAGCGGATTGTGGCATGATGGCATCATTGGACCATTTTTCTTCGAAAATGAGGCTGGAGAAAACGTTTCGGTCAACGATGGGCGATACAGAGCCATGTTAACTGCTTTTTTTATGACATGAATTTGGACGACCTCTGGTTTATTCTGGTTCATGGGGCGCCATGCCACACAGCCCATACCGCAATTGATCTTTTGCACACCAAGTTCCCAAATCGTGTTATCAGCCGTCTTGGAGATGTGAATTGGAGCTATGATATGACTGACCCTTCTGGACTTCTTTTGTCATAAGGAAACGATGTTATGCCAACGATCCGGAAACGATTCAAGCACTTAGGCCAATACCACCCAGCCAATCCGTGAGCTATAGCCCAAAATCATCAACAAGGTCATGGAAAACAGGAACGACGGAATGCGCTGGAGCGACAAAAAGCACCCATAACATCAATATCGCACAAGCTGTTTTCTTGTTGCAAAATCAAAATAAGAATCTACGTTTCACAATATATCGCACCACTGGCAGGCCTGATGTTTGAAAGTACCTTGTTGCCGGTAATCTTCTTTATGTCAAGCAACCAAACTGTTATGCAAAAATCTATGTAGTATCAGTATGACAACCACCGTAGAGATACTGTACACTATTTTTCTATAAAGGCTCTACTTCGGATCTACTGCTTTCCTGTAGGCGAATATATGTGCCTTTTTCAAATATATGTGCCTATTCGACCAAAACTTTCTTCCCACGAAAAGTCCAAGTTATCTGACTTTCTTTAACAATTTCAGTAGACTGCCGTTGATCTTAAGCGGGACGTAGTGCATAATTTGTTCTTCCCTTGTAAAATTACCTAGTTGGCTGGGTTCATATCAGTTGGCCGCAGTCCTATGTCGAAGTTACTGTTCTGTTCGTTGTACCTCGTACGTTAGAAGCCAATGCGGCTTATTCCTACCGACCGATTGACGGTGACAACGCAATACTCTTCACATTGTGGTAAATGCGGTTGCAGATTGAGGAGGTGATGCTCAGTGAAGAGTTTTTGAGCGCATGGTTTTCAACGCTGTTGAGGGCTTCGTAGTGAAAAGCCATATTATTCAGCGCTAGCGAAGTATCCGTCGTAGCGGAAAATTCTTCGATTTTGTACGATTCGAACGATTTAAGCTTCGAGGTATTCTTCCGAAAAGCTGTTCGGAATATTTCTCCGACATTTTGTAGCGCACCCGGCTACTTGCGTTGAAGTGCGTTCAGGTGCATTTTTTGTGCAATTTTTGACAGCTAAGTGCAATTCTTTTTCCGATTTCCTCTTACACAAATTCTTTGCGGAATTCATTAACGAATTGAAGTGACGAGATTTTTCCCCAATGGCACATACCTCGAATGGAATTTGAACCTCCGACGAAGTATGCGTTGCGGATAATTATGAGTTTCTTGATGAAAGCGATGTAATATTCTTTTGGTTAATTCTGTGGTTATAAATGCGTGAAGGGTCGTTATGACAGCTTTTCCTTTTTATCTAGCTTTGCGGGATAATTAACTGCAGATATCAAAGAGCTCAGTATGCAAATGCATCTAGTTACACACTTCATGTTGGTTGAGGTCAGTTTCTTAAAGTAAGCGTCTCTTATGGCGAGGTTTTCTTGTATAAAGTCTGCTATCAGAGTAGTAATTAAAGACTCTGTTGAACGTGGTATTGGTATCCATTGGCTGAACATATCCTAGCCATCTTCAACGTCCAGCGTAGAGCTGTTTGACAAGGTCAAGATCAAGATCAATGTCGCACGCACAAATGAAGGGTAAAGATAGGTTTGAGGCCAAATATGGGCCGTAAATGCCAGTTATTTTATTTTTCAATTCATTTCGATGTCTCGCGAAGTTCGTTGGATCAAAGCGATCAAGCATATACTCGCTCACTTTTGCTACAGGCCTCGCTTCAGCGGCAAATAGCGGCACTGAAATGTCCAGGCTTTGAAAAAAAGTGTCGTCAGCAGTAATATGCCCTCTAAGGTTGAGTTCTTAGGCTGATGAGATAAATAGATGGAGTTTGTCCTTCATCATCACACTTGGGTAAAAGTTATCATATTGTTCCGCGGCTGTGTGTGTAGCCTAAATAGAGTCCATCCGTTTTCTTTTGCAAACCTATAAAGATAGGAACGATGAATTTGGATAGATCCGTAAGGTTTTGACAAAAAATGTTGCCTAAACTTTCATGCGTTTCTTAATAACCACATTTTCAATATAGGGGTAATGCAGGGTGCTTTATTCAAACATTGAACAACTTTGTAACTCTTACATTTTTAGCCGATTGACTTGTGTAGACACGTTTTTTGAAACGTTATTTCAGTATAATTTTAACAATGGACACACACTGAAACAACGCGCCAAAATACTGTTGAAATACATACATTGAAAAAAATCGTTTACGTGTTTGGTGTCGAATTTCGGAGATTGGCGTCATGACGTTCATCAATGCCCAACACGTTCAAGTAAACTTGTGGAAGTCTACCAAAATGCCCGAGAAAGTGATGGACAAAGCAGCGAAAAGGCCATTTTTTGCTTTGGTTGATTGATGTTGTATTCGAAAGCTAGTCAAAAAAAAATTCAAGGGGGAAAACGAAGAAACAAGCAAATTGGCTTTGGTTTTTTAAATGTGTCCAATATTCACATGAGGATATAAAAGACGGCGCACATTATATAAGATGCATTTTCAATCATCGACTTTTCAGTAAATTGTTTCCTTGCCCACTACTCAACTCAATTTGAACCTTGGAAGGACACACAATCAGCAACGCGTTAAAGTTATTCAGGCTTATAATAAAATGGGCGTTTAAATCAAAATGCATATCGTGCACTTCGTGATTTTTTTAGTCAATTTAATCGTCCAAATGTGCGTACAATCGGAAAAATCGTGAGCAAACCGAGTCTGTGGGAGATGTGAAAACACCAGTGCATGCTCGTACAGCTCGTAATGCTGAAAAAATTGCTGCTGTTCGCGATAGTATGGCTGAAGAGCCGTCTACCTCAACTCGTCGTAGTGCCCAACAATTGCACCACTCACGCTCGTCGTTGATGAACATTTGCATAAAGACACGATTACAAGGTGCAATTGACTCAAGAACAAAAGCCTCTGGACCATTTTAAGCGTCGTCAATGGTCAGAATGGTGGCAAGAAATGGCAACAGTGGATGATAAATTTTCCAAGAAAATCTTCTCCATAGATGGGGCATATTTTCACCTCAGTGGATAAGTCAATAAGCAGAATTGCCGTATTTGGGCGAATAATTATCCAAGAGTGATTGTTGAAAAATCAATGCACCCGCAAAGAGTGACTGTTTGGTGCGGTTTATGGGCTGGAGGCATCATCGGGCCGTATGTTTTCCAAAATGAGGCCCGCCAGGGAGTTACTGTGAATGGTGTTCGCTATCGTCAGATGAAAACGAAATTTTTATGGCCCGAATTGGAAGATATGGATGTGGACGATATGTGGTTTAAACAGGACGGTGCCACTTGCCACACAGCTAACGAAACAATGGCTCTTTTGCGCGACAAATTCAATGGCCGTGTTATCTTACGTGGTGGCGATGTCAATTGGCCGCCAAGATCATGTGATTTGACACCGTTGGACTTCTTTCTTTGGGGTTATTTGAAAGAAAAGTTGTACGTCAATAAGCCAGCAACAATTCAAGAGCTAAAGGATGAGATAATTCAGCGCATTAACGGCATAGAACCACAATTATACCTCAGCCTCATCGAAAATATGCACCATCGGCTGGAGGTGTGGTGCCGCCAAGGTCGCGGCGGTCATTTGGCCGATATTTTGTGCTATACGTAATTGAACCATACCAGTTTTTTCATAATTAAAAGAAATGAAAATAATTTTCTAAATAATTTGTATTTTATTTAAAATCAACATCGGCCCTTAAAATTTAACCACTTTTTATACAGGAATAGTTCTCCACCACAAAGCTAAAAAGCGGATAGTACCCAATTCAGAGCTTGAAATTAGTTATAGAGCTTTAAAATTTTACATTTCCAATAACTTAGTTGAACTACTTAGGCTGATAGATCAGAAAGATAAATATTTGATAAGTATTTCCACTAAGAAATATCACGATAAACAAGTGAATTGCGATACAGTGACCCTTTGCCTATGACACGAGCATCAGTAAGTACATCCAGCAAAATTACCCGCACATATTTGTCCGCCTTGGACAACTAATGGTCCTTTTTTAATGCATTTCCCTTGAAAGTCGTAAAACATGAACCCGCTCATGACCACAGCCATTCGAAATACTATGCCTTTTGCGAGTTCAACGTATGAACTGCAACGGCACGTTGCCGCTCAACCTCGTGAACCTGAAGTTAGCGTATAAAATTAAAATTACTTTAACATCTTAAAAATCTCCTTAAGACCCCTGGGATCTTTCACTCATATTGCTCCATGGCAAAGGGGTTGCAATAACTATAAAAACCCGACCCGTTCTTCAACTTTTGGTACCATCATCGACTCCTTAACTGACCATAAGTGGCTATTCGTGTGCGACATGACATGGGTGAGTATGAGTAGTCTTTGACCGAGAGTGGTTCCCGCTGTTCTACACCTAGAGTGATTGGCATTTCAATTCACGAAAATGTTCTTTTCACCCAGAAAAAAGGTTCTTGAAATTTATTACAATCCAACAATCAGTTGATTTAGAAGATATCCGGTTTCAATTCGAAGCAGTCACCCTTCCGGTCACTTATCGAAATTGGTGTGATTCGGCATAGCTAATAATTCTTTTTCAGAACCACTGTCACTCTCGAAATAAAATATCAAATTTCACATAAAAGTTTCCTAAAGTGTTAATTGTAACTACTTAGGCAGGCATCCACATCAAGAGATACACACACAGCCAAGCATACATTTTCACCCCAACATCTTGTCTGAGGATGGACTCTCGCCATTCCATGCAACTTTCATCACCGATTCCCTTCACGAGTATATGTGTGCTCTGCGCTCCTTTCGATAAATAGCTCATGTCCCAGAAGTGACCCGTAACTGTTTAAAAAGGAAAAACCCAAGAAAAAGCGACATAGTCGCATTTATCTCCATTTGACCCTCTTCAAAGTTCTTTTTTATATGTTCGGTCTTCATTCGATATTCATTCCCCCACAGGCTGCTCTACAGAATTCGTGGGGCTACCAATGGTCCTTTGTCCTTTTTTTCCTGCTGTATAAATTCTAAGGCATGTAAATACCCTGTCATGTTGGGTCGTAATACTATAACGTGTACGAGTACGTACAGAGTTTCCTTTTTTTTTTCATTTCGTGACTGAATGTAGGCAAATCCATGCATATGTAACGAGGATATGGTTATGTATATGCAGAGGCATACGAAGGAAAGGAAATCCAACCACGCCAAATGCCAGCAACCACCAACCACCTTTAACTACACTGGGCAATGGCGAACGGAATTCCCCATAAGTGTTAACTTGACTGTATTTTGAATTTTAGTGGCCGAGGAAGGGTCCGTTTTTTTTAAGGATTTTATTTCTCTTATTCTGCTGTTGTTGTTATTTTTACTGCTGTATTGAAATTTACAGGATTTTTTTTGTTGCATCATCGTATATTTACGTGTCGGTTTTAGAAAGGAGATTCGACTTTAGCTGGGTATATGCGAGCATGCTATCGAGACAAATGGGCTTGCGCCGAGCCAACATTCACAATATGTAGGGGAACTCAGATTAATTCATGTGGTGCGGCTGGCTTTGTTGAAACAATTCATGAGCGAGAGCCATATTGCCACAGAGCGCAGTCTGTTTTCAAAATATCGTCATTAAATAACAACGCACAGCTTTTGTTGTCATTCGTAATTGCATTCTTTTTGCTAATTGCATCAACAATGGTCGTGTTCCGGACTTCAAACTCAGTAAGATATCTTAGATGAAGCCCTGATCTCATTGGTCAAAACTATGGCTGTCTATCTGTTTATTTTGCTTGATAATAACAAAATATCTGATATTAGCTGCGTATTTACTTTCCAAAAAATTGATAAAACATCCACAAAATTGAAACAATTGTTTGTTTGGTATTTTATCATCTGTCAAAAACATCTGATCATTTAATCCCAGGGTTACCCAAACTCGAATCTAACTCTGGATTTAAATTGATTGAAAAACTTCTCTCGCGAGTTAACTCGAGTTTAATCGCGAAACTATGATGATCTCGATTTGAAAAACCATGCCAAAGTGGACTATACTCTGTCCAAGAATAAATGTCAGTACAGGGAAGATAGGACATTTGCCTCTTTGTCTGGTTGCAGTAACATGTATAAATGTGTCCCTTTTTAAAGCTCTCGTAGGGTTGCCATGGTGTATATTATGAATCACCACAAAGAGAGAGAGCATTTCGCTTAGGGTTGCCATCTACCCATTTTAGTTTGTTTAAAAAAAAAAAACATTTTTTTCCGAAAACAGAAATAAGAACTAAAAAAAATATGTATTATCATTTATTCATGATAAATATAGTAAACAAAAATATAATTCATAATAAATATAGTAAAGTATAATGTTAAAACATAAAATTTCATTAATTTAAAGTAAAAATAACTTTATTCATTTATAATATTAAAATCTATTAGTCTGATGAAAAGTTAGTGCTGCTACTATCGTCATTTATATTTATTACCAATCTTTCGACTGCTTCCTCCGCGAAAACGTCCAGATCCCACATCGTTGGCTCAACAACCTGTTCAACGTGTTGCACACATCGGTGCCATTTCGCACTGTCAACTCTTACAAGTGCTGTTGTTAATAATAATTTAATTTCTGTCATTTTAAATGACTTGTTTTGGCTTGCTACAAATCCTTTCACTTGAGCCCAAACCAATTCTATTGGATTTAGATCGCAGTGATAAGGCGGCAAGCGAAGCACTTTATGTCCTGCAGCTTGAGCCATTTCATCCACGACATAGGTTTCATACTTGGCTTTGAAACGTTTAACGATTTCAAGCAACTCTGTTTTAACCGTATCATCCTCAAAACTTATAGCATTAGATCTCAGCCACTTTTTTATATCATCTTTTCTAGTAGAAGTGGTTGGTGCTTTATTTTTCTTTCTGGAATGGTAGGAAGCATTGTCCAAAACTATTACTATTGGGTTCCAGGCGCGTTAAAATATCTTTGAACCATTTCTCGTACACTTCGGCATTCATGTCTTCGTGGTAGTCTCCAGTTTTTCCTGAAATAAAGCATAGCAGACCTTCATCTACGAAACCTGTAGAACTTCCAATATGGGCTATAATTAGTCGCTTTCCTTTTCCAGATGGTGATTCAAGCGGTTATTGTTTTATGATTTTTTTTATTTTTATTGCTTCGGTAAGTCATTTTCGATTTACGTCGAGCCTGCCAAAACCAACTAGGAAACATATATTTCAATCCCATCCCTAGTTCTTACAAAAATAAACACAATAACACAACAAAGCCAATAAAAAAGAAAACCCACAGAATGAGTTTGACAGATAAAAATGGTGGGAAATGGAACGATTTATCGCACATCCATGGTTAGGTAACTCTTCGGTAACCGCAGATTCTTAATCGAGAACTGCGGTAACCTAAACGTCAATTTAACCGGCAGTGAATAAACCGGGCCATAGTCCAACAATAATATGATCACTTATTGTACTGCATTGTTGCAATGCATTAAAATAGCGCGCGAATAAAATTTCTTTTTAAAATACAAAGTCGAAAAAATGGTTTGACTACATTTTAGCGGTTTCTCGAAAAGAGGAGAAAAAATCGCAAATGATAACACCACGTCACCACCACACAAATTATTACTCACAAATTCATTTTTGTGCTCTCAAAAGCTTCAAATCCCAAAAGTTCTGTAACAATAACACTGAAAAATCAGTATCGATGTGCTAACATTTGAGAATGGTAACACTGCTTTGATGAGCGCACACCATACGCGTCCGTGTGGTCAGCTTGTGTATTGCCAGCTTTGAGATTGTGGTTTTGGACTATTTTTGACGCTAAGAGAAATTGCCAAACTATCTGCAATATGACAAGTTCCAGAATAGAGTTCCTATTTTCGTTTATCGTTGGTTTATGATAACCCAGCACCATAAAAGTTCTATTGTGTTACCTTCAGCTTTTTAGCTTCTTAATTTAGTTAACAAATCTGTTAGGGTTACGGCATCCTGACATCCTCACGCTGGTTGCTTTAGCAGATTATATCATCACTCTTTCGAGTAGAGCCTATTGTGACTTATATTTGTTGGTGTCCAGTCCTGGCCATATTAGCCGGGATGTACTGAGCGACCACTTTTGTGTTGTTGTGGATTACGCTATTCCAATCGCGGACTTGAAGATGGTTAAATTCAGCTTCGTTTTGTACGCTCCACTTGAGGCTTGGTATTACTTTTAATTTTGAATTCATTCTTTGTTTTCTCAAAATATTAACTTAACACGAGACAAAAATGCTTAAATCTAACTTATCCTTAAGTTGTGTGCTTAAACTAACTTATCGGCAATTAGTCCGCAAAGTCCTGAGGAAATGCAGAAACACTTTCCTCATATAGACACCGAAATTGGGTGCGCTGCTTTCCAGCATCCGTTCTATCGCGGTCTGAAATCGCTGTGCTAAAGCGGAAGAGCTCGGGAGCATTGTCGAAGTACCCGTCGCGGATTAGCCGTTAGTCCGGCGCGTTACCGCAGTGGTGGTATAATACCGGGATACCATTCCTGTCTTGTACTAACCCTAACGAATCGAAATAAACGAATGCCTCTGGTGGAATGAAGCCTGACATGAGCGTACTCTCCATGTACCGGGTGTTTTTTTAGAGGTTGGTTTTTCGAATAGAGATCAAAGTAACATTTTGTGGTCAAATCGGGCAACTCTAAGGTCACTTATGTTCAGTTTGGTTTGCCAATTCATCATGAACAGGTTGAAAAAAGGAACAACGCTTGCAAATCGTGCAAATTTACTTCGAAAATAATGGTTCAGTTCGCGAAGTTTACCGCAAGCTCCGTTCATTTTATGGTCGACATAATCGTCAATCAGAGCAAATAATTCGGTTAACCATGAATGAATTCCGCAATACGTTTACTCTATGTGATAAAACGCATCCGCAGAGACGTCGAACAGTGCGCACCGAAGAAACAATTTCCGCTGTAGACAAAAGTGATGAAGAGGACCCATTCATTCGCTACCGTGCACATCAATTGGAGCCTTGTCCACCAACTTTATTTTTGTGCAAAGATCTTGGCTTACGATCTTACAAGATCCAGCTTGTGCAAGAATTAAAGCCGCGAGACCATGCAATGCGTCGTGATTTTGGTGAATGGGCCGAAATTGAGATTGATCTCGATGCTGATTTTAATCGCAAAATTTTGTTCAGTGATGAGGCTCATTTCTGGTTGAATGGCTACTTCAACAAGCCAAATTGGCGCATTTGGAGTGAAGAGAATCCACATGAGACCCTTGAGACGCCATTAAATCCACAAAAACTGATTGTTTGGTGTGCTCTATGGGCTGGTGGAATCATTGGGCCATAATTCTTCCGAAATGATGCTGGAGCGTCAGTTACCGTTAATGGAGACCGGTATAGAGCCATGATAACCGACAATTTTTTTCTCGAATTGGATGGCATGAATGTGTTTGAGATTTGGTTCCAACAAGATGCCACACAGCGCACGTCACAATCGATTTATTGAAGTATATATTCGATGAGCGCATAATTTCGCGGAATGGACCTGTCCATTAGCCACGAAGATCGTGTGATTCGACACTATTGGATTATTTGCTTTTGGGATATGTGAAGTTTCTCGTCTACGCCAACAAACCAGAAACGTTAGGGGACTTGCAAGCCAACATTCGTGGCGTTATTGCCGACATACGGCTCCAAATGCTCGAAAAAGTGGTTGAAAATTGAACCTCTAGACTTGGCTTTCATGTTTTTTATTTCAACTCGAAGTTCTATACCTCTAAAAAAACGCCCTTTATATGTCGTTGTTGTGATAATCGTTTTAATAGTCGTTGCAATAATTGCCAATTCTATTCAAATGAGCCCCTTTGTATAGAAACTCGTTGAGATAATATTTTATCTACTCGGAGCCTGTCGTTCGGTACAATCCCAAGCAAGGTCGGTGACAACGCCTCTCAAACAGCCGAATCTATTCCATGTAGGCTGGTGCTTCATTAAACCACTCTGGACAACCGTAAACGATGATCGGCCTGATGAGTGCCATGTAGCAAATGACTTTCACCATCAATTTGACTGCTTTAAAACAATCTTCTGTCAAAGCATATGCTCCCCTAGCTCTGGCCAGAGAAGCATCTACATTTTTGTTTTAATACAGAAATTTGGCAAGCCAGATGCCAAGGTGTTTGACTTCACTTCCCACCGCAAACGCTAGTTTTTTTCTGGTATGACTAGAAGCCCTATGCAATGGGGCCCTTAACGTGATCAAAGTCACGTTGCAAAAGTATGTTGATAACCTCTATTTTCGGACCTGATCTGTGCGCTACAAGATCATTTGCGTGTCTGAGAGAACCTACAGGATCACTTGTGTAGATGTAAAACCGCCCGCTGTTGTAAACGGTTTTTAATTTCAAAGACTTTACTCGAAGTTAAGTTGTCACATTTGACAACGAACTTCTTTCCCATAAGCATTTCATAAATCATATATAGCATGGGCTTACGCATGCCCAGTCTGATCAGCTTAAAGAAAAGCAGATCTAAGCATTCGGTGTCGAAGGCCTTCTCAAAGTCAACAAGACAGGCCCCTTTGCATTGTCCTTTTAATTTATTCCATTGGTTGTCGGACACTAGTTTCGACGCGGCATGAATGGTGTCATGTCTTGCCCGAAAATCAAACTGATTTTCCGGAAAAATTTTGTTTTCCTCGACCCACTTAAGCAGTGCTCTGTTTGAATATCTTTTCGAATACCTTGCTTACATTCAGCAGAAGGCTTATTGATGATTTGCAGGGTGTGTTTTGTCCTTGTCCTTTTTGGTATAGGATGTACCACCGCCGTTTTCCAGTGCAGTGGATAATGTGCATTATTAACAGGGTGGTGAAATATCGACTTCTTCTATTGGCAGGTGTCTCAGTTCCACGTTTGGGACACCGTCCTCTCCCGCCGACTTTTCTATGTTTTAGTGATACAAAGATGTCCAGGAGTTCATCTTTTTACACGAACAGCATCAGGCTATTGGCGACTATGCCATTTGAATGGTTTTCGTCTTTGAATTCGGTAAGACCGTGATTCTCAGATCGTCAAATTTGGAGTTCAGTGCGTAGATGAGAGTGATTCAGAAAGGCTCTTTCTTCAATATCGCGATTTATGCGAACAGGATTATTCACCGTACACACGGTCTCAAAAATAGCGCCTATCGAATCCGCCTTCTCCTGAGCATCTTCGATCGTGAAAAAACCGTCGTTCGAGCCAACACTTACTGGACTTATAAAAACAGCCGGCAGGTGGCCATGGCTCAGAAGAATGGGTTCAAGCCCCAGCTTCGGCATCATTCTTTTTCTACAAAAATATATAAATATAAACTACAGCCATAAGTGTCTGTCTATTCTCTGTCGTTTGGGAAATTCGGACCCATGAACTGTCGCTATGATCGTTTCGCCTGAATATTTTATTTATTTGCGGGAACATATAGTTTATATATTTTTTTTTTATAGTTTGAATTTTCTTGCCCCAGTACAAATTTACACATTTTCTGTAATTCCCGTGATTAACTTCTTAAGGTTTTTGATCAGTGACTTCAGTGTCCAGGTGTCGTCTATGCAGCCCTTTAGACCTGGAGACCAATCTACATTTGTGTTTGTGGGGTGCATCGATGGCGTTCGATATATGTCCATTTGTAAGGTTTGTCAATCTTCTAATACATCTGCCACCTGACTCGGAATTAAAGCGTTTTTTAATCGTTATAAAAAATGAATATAAGTATTACAAACTTCTACAAGCGCATTGACGGTCCTCAGATTGTAAATGTTCAAAGATTGTCACCTTTCCAAGGACAAACCAAGATCTATCAAGGTCTTGACTTGACCTAAAGAAAAATTAGTAACACATTTGCTTCTTGTTTCGAAACGAACTGCTGCTCGATACCTTGAGTTATGGACTCATGGCCTCAATCTCATATGTAACTACGTTTGTATACTTTTAACACACCTCTCCATACCTTACGTTTGTCCAAAGCCCAACGACAAATCCATTCAACTCGTACTTGTTTTATTCGCCACTCCCATATCCCGGCACACACGCATAAAAGAAATGATTACCCGTTCGCACGTTATCCTTAAACACATAAAAGTAAAACACCGTATTCCACAAAAGTTATCTAAAACAAACAAAAATACATCTGGAATAGTAATTCCGAACAAAATACGGCCAACAAGTTAATGCCGCCCCTGATGGTCTCTTCCATCGAAAAACCGACCATGTATCCAGGGAAATCCAAGTGGTTAGTCAAACGGCTAAAGAACCACACACACACACCCATACAGACAACAAAAAAAAAGGTAGATCTCCATCGTATATTACTATCTGCAAATGGGGTGGCAAATGCTGCCCATGGGACCTACTTGATGGATACATACCACATGCTTTTATTATTCCTTAAATTGTAGATAGAAAAAGGATCGCCACCAACGATGTCGCCATTAACAAGGCCATGAACTGGAATTACTTTTTAAGGATATTCAATTTTTCTTATTTTTCTTTTCTGTCCAACTGCCTGAATGTAAACAAAGAAAAAAAAACAGAAACCCAAATTCATCAAGGACAATGAATTTAATGTTGCATCCTGAAAAATCGAAACAAAAATCTATAAAACACCAGCAGAGTAGATTAACCGATGATTCGCAGTGTGTGAATGTGTGTGCGAATTTAAAAAAAATAAAGAAAGGGGTAAACAAAACCAAAAATCGAGGATAATACAGGATAACGTGGACAGATATCTGGAGCACTGGCAAATAAATCAAAATCCAAACAATTCCCAAAGTTGCATTTGACTTTGCCGAGAGGACATGCTTTGACAACGGCACATACACAGCAAAAAAAAGGGTGAAACTCATTTCTCCCTTTATCCAATTTTTAACCCCGTCATGCCATTATCCTTCGACGCCGTTATAAAATTAAAAATAAAAAAAAAATTTCAAATCGATTCAGTTCGATCAATATTTTACCTTTCGATTTTCATTCCCTAGCAGGGATATGGATAGTGCGCCGCATCGCACCGCACACAAGACAAGGATGTGAGATACCAAATGAATTATTGTGCGCCTCTGTGTGTGGAAAGGGCATGTTTTGCGGACGGGTATCCTGCTGTTACCCAGCACACATAATTCGAATGTTTACTTATCCAACAGCGAGATGCACTTTAAATTACGCTCTACAGAGAGCGAGAGACAGAGAGCGTCGTGGCGGGCTCGATGACCTTAAATAAATTTGCGTGAAATTTTTCGAAATGGATTTTGTATCCTTTTTTACGGTTCACATGTGTCCGTGTCCGTGGTGTTATTCATATAGATAGGTCGCACGTAGGTAATGGCGCAGCGCATCGATATTGGATGGCGATATGGAGGCGTTGCGAAAGCAATAAATGTGACGATATGTAAGGCGGCAATTTTGGTAATGACTTGAGGAGTTTTGTCAGGGGATGCGATTTAATAAACGAGTGCATCTGAGTGTGTATTTGTTGGTTAAAATTTATGAACACGAATTGAGTTTACAACCGCAATCAAGTTAAGTATAAATTCAAACAATTGGTAGCAAGGCATGAAGGTTGCTTTGTTCTGCATATCACAGAAGACTTTCTCCCAGGATTGTGATAGAGTCTTCTATTTGAAAGGCACATCTTGTGGATGATTTACTTGTATGTAAGGTGTTTTTCTGAAATTAGAACACGCATTATTAATATTTTTTAATAGACTTAAACACTTAGGCGCTGAAGATGATGGAAGGATGTGTGATACGAAGCCCCAATGACGAAGGGAAGGAATTATGTTCGAAGGATAGTTAGAGACTTTTTCATAGATTTGGATTCTCGGACACTTTTGAATACTGAAGAATACTTAATACATAAGTTTTGATCTGATGCGTTAGGTTTCTAGCGCCCACCAGCAACAAACCCCTGGTTTGATGAGGAATGCCGACATGTGCTCGCAGCTAACAACGAGGCCTACAAGGCTAAGCTACAGTTGAAGACGAGAGCTGCCATTGAGCTCTAAAGGCAGAGAAGAAATGAATAAAACCGGCCTTTCAGAAAGAAGAAAAAGAGCAAGAAAAGCGCGTGTTCGAGGATATAGAGAGGTGCCACTCCAGGAACGATGTTCGCAAGTTTTACAAAAAAGTAAAACGCCAAAGCCAAGGATACAAAGCTCGAACACAATCCCGTCGAGATGAACAAGGAAATGTCGTTGTTGAGACAAAGTCGATGCTGAGGATATGGAAGAACCACTTCTGCAGTCTGTTAACCGGCGATGACGAACAACATACCGCTGTCAGGCAGAACGAACAATTCAATATTGGTGACGACAGTGAAAACTGCAAACCACCCGACCTGAGTGAAGTGAGGATAGCAATTTCTAAACTCAAGCTTTACAAGGCTGACGGCCTTCCCAATGAGCTTTATAAAGCCGGCGGAAATGACTTGGTAAGTAACATCCACCAACTCATAAGCCAAATCTGTTCGGAAGATAGTATGCCTGAAGAATGAAACGTCAGCATCGTTTGCCCGATCCATCAAAAAGGAAACCCTCTTAACTTCGCCAACTACAGGGGCAGAAGTCTCCTCTACATCGCCTAAGAAAGTCCTATCTGCCGTAATATGTGAACGCCTGAAACCGTTTACCAACAACCTGATCGGCCCTTGTCAGTGTGGTTTTAGGCCAGGAAAGTCCACAACCGATCAAATTTTCACACTTTGGCTGATCCTGGAAAAAAACCCAAGAAGCCCGAACCGATACCCATCGCCTATTCATCGATATAAAAGCCGCATACGAGAGCATTTATAGAGACGAACTACACAGAGCCATGCCTAGTTTTCGTATACCGCCCAAACTCATGCGTTTTTGTAGGATGACGATAGAGAATTCTCGCTGCTCCATCAGAGTCGAAAACACCTTTACCGACACATTCGACATCAAAAAAGAATTTACGCAAGGCGATGCGCTATCGTGTGACTTTTTCAATTTGATTCCTGCGAGGATTGTGCGAAAATTCCCGAGCCAACACCAGAGACACAATTTTTCAACAATTGGTGCAACTACTAGCATATGCTGAGGATATTGACATCATTGGTCGGACCTAACGTGATGTCATCACCAAGTTTGCTAGTATAAAGATGGAAGCAAAAATGGATTTAGCAGTAAATGAGGGCAAGACGAAGTATATGCTGTCAACACCAAAGGACACACAACATCGACGAATTTAACAGAACTTCACCAGATATAACTTTGAGGTAGTACGGGACTTTGTCTATCTCGGCTCCGCAGTTAACTCTGACAACAACATCTCGTCTGAAACTATATGAAAAATTTATCTTGCCAACCGCTGTTTCATCTTGCCCAAAATTAGGAAATTTAGTAGTTAAGCCCCCGCTCAAACGACTAAGGAGATCCTTTATAGGACCCTGATCATCCCAACCCTACACTACGGTGTTGAAGCATGAACCGTATCTTAAGCGGATTAAAAAATCCTTGGTCGACTTGAGAGGAAAATTCTTCGAAAAATCCTCGATCCCGTTTGCGTTGACGGGCTATGGGGACGAAAATTCAACTAAGAACTATACGAGCTATGCAGCGACATGCCTCTGGTAAAAAATAAACTCCGCATAGGACGTTTAAGATGACTAATACATGTAGACTGAATGGACACCAATACTCCGGCTCGCAGAGTCTTCGATTCCCAGCCAGACGTCGGACGTAGTAGAGAAAGACCCCGCCTTAAGTGGCACGCACAAGTAGAAACCGACTGATGCTATAAGTCTTCTTCTCCGCTAGGGTCCCGGACACGTCAGAGTGAAATAAAAAAAACAAGTAGGGGAACTGACCAGTTGTGGCGGACCACTTAATGGTTTCAGATCAGAGCCACAACACTGCTAAGATCTTTTTTGACTTTTAACGATAAAATTAGCTAAGGAACAATGATCCATTTTAAGTGATTGCGCCATAACCCCCAATATGTGGCACGACATTGACAGCATAAGCCTGTAGTCTCATTTGAAAGTTGCAAAAATCTTGCGCACGTGGGGGTATATCTGATTAATTCGTCATATGAAACATGACTAAAAGGCTAGGAGTCTTCCCAAAAAACTTCTGCAGAAACTAAAAAGTTTGAAGAAATAGTATTTAAGTCTGAAGAACATTTTCTGTGTAACTGAGGTCTGCAGGAATGCCGCACTTTTTCTTGACAGCTTCACCTTAAAACATTTATCAACAGGTCCAAGTGGTCTGTTAGTAACAATTTAACTTACTCACAATGGGTCTTTATAGCTTCTGGGCGAAAATGTGTACACTGCATGAATTCAACCCTTCTAAAATAACTTGGAGATTTGAATTGAATGGGAAAAGTGTGGGGTTAGGAAGGTTGGTTGTCACACTCATTTTGATGCGCGTTGGGGATCCATTTTTGATGTTGGTTCCTTAATTATCCTGTTACTGTCAATTGTTGGTAGTCTTAGATTGGATTAGATAGAGGGATTTCGGATAGATCCGTGAGGTCATGTAAAAAGTATTTTCCCAAGGTTCACATTCTTAGTTGGCTGATACCAGGGCAGTGGTAAATAAAGTGGAGGGTATCCTCGTGTATTTCTTCATTACCACGGCCTTTACAAAGGTCATCATCTATAAAATGCATTTTCAGTTTGTGGGTTTTAAGTAAGCTGTGTCCAGTTAGAATCCCTTCTAGAATCGAAACAGATTTCCTGTGTCTTTGAAGTAGCTTATGGGTTCCGGCTTTGTCGCACTCAGACCACATCCTTTTGGATGTTCCGCAGTTTTTTTTCCCCGTGGGCTGGTGGAAATCTCAAAAGACACGTGCCCAAAGTAGTGTGGGACTTCAACCCACTAAAACCACCACCCTTCTTGTATTTGCATTGCAACTAAGTATGCGACTTATCTAGCAATTTTTTTTTATCACGAGTAATGAATGTTTGTCAGGTAACTTTCCTTAGGTCCAGCTTTTTTCTCAATTTATAGCGCGGTTTGTTATTGTCGGGCCAAATCTAAGGGCTAAGTTCTTTGACGACGCTGCAATAAATTTGTTTCGTCAAGAATTTGGAGGACAGTTGTGTTAACGTGTCCAAATAAAAGTTTTTTTATGTTTACGTGCAACCCAGAATACCCAGATCTCTGCGTAGATCCTCATTCCTTATATACCACGGCGCATGGACGAATGATGTTAACATCTTGTTTTCAAAAGTTTGTAAAATATTTAGATTTGTTTCACTTATACAACTCCATAGTTGTTCACCACACACATGTCCAGACCGGCATTAGCACTTGTTTGTATAATAGCAGCTTGTTATCAGGGTTAAGCTTCGAGTACTTTCCGAGTAACCAGTACAGTTCTCTGTATTTATTTTTAAGTTATTCGCATTTCTTTTTTACATGCGACTTTCATTTAAATTTTGCATCGAGTGTCATTCCGATGAGGAGGGATTTCTACCTGTTTTTGGCAATATTCAATGTTTTCTGTCCCAACCGTGATTTGAGGTCACATTGTGGCTGATTGACAGACTGGTCTGTTTGATTAATGTTGGTGGCAGATCCCTTTCTCGCCAGTTCATTAGCAATTTCATCGCCCTGTATGCATCTGTGTCCGGGGACCCAGCAGAGCTTAACATTATGTTAGACGTCAAGAACCTTTAGCTCTTCACGATAACGCTTCACAAGTTTAAGTTTTATTTCGACAGCAGAGATTGCTTTTATTGCAGCCTGACTGTCAACGAAGATGGTGATATCATCTGGTGGTAACCTTATTATTGGAGTCACTTTTGCTGCCTCTGCTAGTGCGAATATCTTAGCCTCGAAGACACAGAGACGAAACGTGCTGTTTAGCCTTATTGTTTCTGAAAACACTCCAGCTCCAACTTCTACGTCCATTTTTTAACCATCAGTGTAGATGGCTACTGTTTCGGTGCCCAGTTCATTCCTCTTCCACTCCTCTTTACTTGGAAAAATGGTCTTTGAAAGTCAGGGTGGGGCAGCATATAGTCAGAAGATCTAGTTGAGCCCAGGTATGTGTTTAGAATTTGAGCATGTCCTCCTGAATTCGTTTTCCAGTAGTTGAGCTGGCTTATTCTTAGACCACTTTTGGCTGCAGCTTCTTGCATGTAAATGTCTAGCGGTATCAGGTTAATAATGGTTTCCAGACCCGCTGTTTGTGTGGTTCTCATTGCACTAGTAGCGCCCACACGTGCTATTCTTTGTACCTATGTGTCATATTTTCCAGATGAGTTACTTTGTTTATGGGTTACCACCAAACAAGTCATCCATATGTTAATAAAGGTCTTATAATGGCCGAGTACATCCATAGGATAAACTTGGGGTTCGGACCTAGTTTCTTTTCCGAATATTCGATTACACGTACAGAAAACGACTGTGGCCTTTTTTTATGCGTTTCCAAATATTTAGGTTCTAGTTGAAGTTTTTTTTTCAAGAATTACATCCAGGTATTTTGCGCGAATAGTTTGAGAGTAGTCCGGTTAATAACCGGCAGGTATTGACATTTTCCTCTTATTAGTTTTTGGGGGATTGGGGATTGATGCCAGGAATACATTGGTTTGTTCACTCGATAAAAGTTTTCAATGCATCCCCGAGCAGGTTTCTACATCGTCTGCGTAGGCTATGCATTTCAGCCCATTGTGGTGTAGCATTTTTAGTATCTCATTGATGACTAGGATCTACAAAAGAGGTAAGATAACGCCTCCTTATTGTGTGCCTCTGGATGCTTTTACTTTGAGATGTATTTCTCCTAGCTTCGCATTTATATCCATTTATATAAAAGAGCGGGGTTAGCGCGTTCAACATTCCATAATGGATTGTTATGTCTAACTTCAAATTCTAGCTTAAGTTGCTGTCATCCGAAAGATGGTGCATATGGTAGGGAAAGGATCTCTTAAAATTTTATAGTGCACCCTAAACAGACATTTAACAAAATTAAGTTTTTTTTATATATGCAGATGGAAAGGCATGCGACTTCTATTAATTTCGTCGGTACATTTATGGAAGTATCGGTAAAGAAAAACATTAAACATTCTGTCAATTTTTGAAAGAAAGTATGGCCCACAATTAATAGGTTGTCGATAGGCTAAAATCATAAAACTGGACATTAATTCAGCTCACTAATATGGCAGGAACACCAGCCTAGCTGCACGGGTTATATTCTAGTCTTGGATGAATGTCCGCTTTATAGATCTGATTACATGAAAAACCGTAAACATCATTTGAGAAATTTAAGAAAACTTGCACTAACTTTTGCAGTATTGATAAGGTGTTCATATCCATTATATCCATGATCATATCCATGCAATAGACAATCCATTCCTTATTTCCAACTCCTTTCACCTACATATTATCCCCCTAAGAGATGTGTACAGCTTCGAGTTCTGACACAATTTAACCCGGTTGTTGGTTCAATGGCGCGATGGTAGTGCGATGAACTGCCGCGCAGAAGGTCTGGGTTTGATTCCCAGCCGTAGCAACATCTGAATCATTTCTCGCTGGCTCTCCTCTCGTGAATCAGAAAAATCGTCCGAGTGGTATAAGTTGGCAAAAAAAGCTTTTCTCAAATTCGCCTTTCAGATTCGGCAAAAAATAGGAGGCCCCACCACCTTGGGCACTAACGAGCCTGTTGCTCCAAAAAGTTCAGTTTACTTGAATAGTGAACAACACAGGTTTGTGGAGTCTTATGAGTGTAATCCTAATCTGGAATGCTAATATCAGCAAATAAATGGATTAGATTGCAAATTAGAGCGACACAGTCTACTGAAGGGCTGTTAGATATACAGACCAACATTTCTACATTCACTGTATTATTGAATGCAAAGTGTCCATTATTATCACCGGTTGAACGTTTCTGGCAAAAATCATACCAATGGTAACTAAGGTCTTTCAACTTCGGGAAGACCAAAGACTCAAGTTTTATGCAATGCATAGCAGATATCACCATTTGAACGTTGCTGGCAAAAATCATACCAATGGCATCTAAGGTCTTTCAACCTCGGGAAGACCTAAGACTCAAGTTTTATACACTGCATAGTAGATATCACCGTTTGAACGTTGCTGACAAAAATCATACAATGGCATCTAAGGTCTTTCAACCTCGGGAAGACCAAAGACTCAAGTTTTATGCAGTGCATAGTAGATATCACCGTTTGAACGTTGCTGGCAAAAATCATACAATGGCATCTAAGGTCTTTCAACCTCGGGAAGACCTAAGACTCAAGTTTTATGCAGTGAAAAGTACATATCACCATTTGAACGTTGCTGGCAAAAATCATACCAATGGCATCTAAGGTCTTTCAACCTCGGGAAGACCAAAGACTCAAGTTTTATGCAGTGCATAGTACATATCACCATTTGAACGTTGCCGGCAAAAATCATACCAATGGCATCTAAGGTCTTTCAACCTCGTGAAGACCAAAGACTCAAGTTTTATGCAGTGCATAGTAGATATCACCATTTGAACGTTGCTGGCAAAAATCATACCAATGCCAACTAAGGTCTTTCAACCTCGGAAAGACCAAAGACTCAAGTTTTATGCAGTGCATAGTACATACCACCATTTGAACGTTTCTGGCAAAAATCATACCAATGGCATCTAAGGTCTTTCAACCTCGGGAAGACCAAAGACTCAAGTTTTATGCAGTGCATAGTACATATCACCATTTGAACGTTGCTGGCAAAAATCATACCAATGGCATCTAAGGTCTTTCAACCTCGTGAAGACCAAAGACTCAAGTTTTATGCAGTGCATAGTACATATCACCATTTAATGGTTGCTGGCAAAAATCATACCAATGGCATCTAAGGTCTTTCAACCTCGTGAAGACCTAAGACTCAAGTTTTATGCAGTGAAAAGTACATATCACCATTTGAACGTTGCTGGTAAAAATCATACCAATGCCAACTAAGGTCTTTCAACCTCGGAAAGACCAAAGACTCAAGTTTTATGCAGTGCATAGTACATACCACCATTTGAACGTTTCTGGCAAAAATCATACCAATGGCATCTAAGGTCTTTCAACCTCGGGAAGACCAAAGACTCAAGTTTTATGCAGTGCATAGTACATATCACCATTTGAACGTTGCTGGCAAAAATCATACCAATGGCATCTAAGGTCTTTCAACCTCGGGAAGACCAAAGACTCAAGTTTTATGCAGTGCATAGTACATATCACCATTTGAACGTTGCTGGCAAAAATCATACCAATGGCATCTAGGTCTTTCAACCTCGGGAAGACCAAAGACTCAAGTTTTATGCAGTGCATAGTAGATATCACCGTTTGAACGTTGCCGGCAAAAATCATACCAATGGCATCTAAGGTCTTTCAACCTCGGGAAGACCAAAGACTCAAGTTTTATGCAGTGCATAGTACATATCACCATTTAATGGTTGCTGGCAAAAATCATACCAATGGCATCTAAGGTCTTTCAACCTCGGGAAGACCAAAGACTCAAGTTTTATGCAGTGAAAAGTACATATCACCATTTGAACGTTGCTGGCAAAAATCATACCAATGCCAACTAAGGTCTTTCAACCTCGGAAAGACCAAAGACTCAAGTTTTATGCAGTGCATAGTACATACCACCATTTGAACGTTTCTGGCAAAAATCATACCAATGGCATCTAAGGTCTTTCAACCTCGGGAAGACCAAAGACTCAAGTTTTATGCAGTGCATAGTACATATCACCATTTGAACGGTGCTGGCAAAAATCATACCAATGGCATCTAAGGTCTTTCAACCTCGGGAAGACCTAAGACTCAAGTTTTATGCAGTGAAAAGTACATATCACCATTTGAACGTTGCTGGCAAAAATCATACCAATGGCATCTAAGGTCTTTCAACCTCGGGAAGACCAAAGACTCAAGTTTTATGCAGTGCATAGTACATATCACCATTTGAACGTTGCCGGCAAAAATCATACCAATGGCATCTAAGGTCTTTCAACCTCGGGAAGACCTAAGACTCAAGTTTTATGCAGTGCATAGTACATACCACCATTTGAACGTTTCTGGCAAAAATCATACCAATGGCATCTAAGGTCTTTCAACCTCGGGAAGACCAAAGACTCAAGTTTTATGCAGTGCATAGTACATATCACCATTTGAACGTTGCTGGCAAAAATCATACCAATGGCATCTAAGGTCTTTCAACCTCGGGAAGACCAAAGACTCAAGTTTTATGCAGTGCATAGTACATATCACCATTTGAACGTTGCTGGCAAAAATCATACCAATGGCATCTAAGGTCTTTCAACCTCGGGAAGACCAAAGACTCAAGTTTTATGCAGTGCATAGTAGATATCACCGTTTGAACGTTGCCGGCAAAAATCATACCAATGGCATCTAAGGTCTTTCAACCTCGGGAAGACCTAAGACTCAAGTTTTATGCAGTGCATATCAATGTAGCAAAGATTATAAAGCCATACAGATGACGTCTTGAGAACAAAAAACAGAAACTTTTGCTCACCAGATTCTTGGTACGGGCGGGCGGTATGCGAATGAGCAACGAGATCCAAATATATGGCGGGCTGTGCCAGTACGACCCGCCATAGAATTTTTTTTCCTGTATGTATTACGTCATCTGTATGACTTTACAATCTTTGCAATGTAGTCATGTTGTACTTATCATTTTACAGCTTCTTACTATAAATTCCACCTCAAGATCTGTACTAGTTATCTCACATCACCCTTCAATTAACTAATTGCGTTTTAATTGGAACTAAGAATTGAACTCGTAGGCGTGGCCAAACTGTTTTGAGGTTGTAATCGTGCATCAAGCCTCTTTAGCTCAGTGGTAGAGCACTGGTCTTGTAAACCAGGGGTCGTGAGTTCAATCCTCACAGGAGGCAACTCTATTTTTTCGGTTTTGCTGATTTTATTTTTAAAATATGCAATTTCTTCGGTGGATCTGGCTAACATCAAACTAGGGAAAATTGTAAATTCTCGATTACGATTACGGTTATATGTGACAATTTAAAATCTAGATGAACATTTAAGAACTCTGGTTGAATTTATAATTAAATGTTATGTGCCAATGTACTTCAATATCAAGTATTACAGCTCTGTCATTATTTTTAATATTTTTCAAGTTCATTAGTTGGTCACGATTTATAGAACCTCGTTTATGTAGAATTGTCAATCAAGTAATTACAGATAATTCATATTATGCGCATTCGAAAAATATCTTGTTATCAATGTTGTTTGATGATAACAAATAAAAGTGCGACTATCAAGACGATCCAACAAAACTTAGACTTTATAAAAAAAAAACAGATATAAGCTTAAATTGCTCAAGTTAGACGGAAATGATCAATTTGAATGATGTAAATAACGTATTTGAACCACCATTCACGCGAATCATTCCGAAGCATTCCAAAAACTCCATCACACATACAAGGAACGGTACAACACGTTCAATCGCTAGCTAGCATTTCTAAACGAGTTATACCGGAAAATGTAGAGGCTGTTATGGCGACGACAATAGAGAGCCGTGCGAAATTGCCCAGACTTGAAACCAAAAAAGTACTTCAAACAATAGTTTTTTTTTTTTAGTTTCTTTTCTTTTCTATTTTTTAAGTGAAATTAATTTTTTTATTTACATATTACGTTCTGACTAAATAAATTTCTAAAGAGAGAAATAAACTCCGAAAAGGAAAACAAACCCTCCAAAGTTAGTGGGGGTCGGTCATACATTTGGACTCGATTGAGGTACTTTAAATGGAATGGATTTTTCAAAATTTGACCCTACCTACGGGTTAAAAGTCATGACATCAGATTTCGTTTTAGAGGTATGGTGCTTCGGGCAAAGTTTCTTATTTTGAGGTGGCCATGGCTCAGAGGAATGCGTAGTTGACTGCTAAGCCAAGCGCTGCGGGTTCAAGCCCCAGCTTCGGCAGCATTTGTTTTCTACGAAAATTGCCAGTTTATCTGAGGCCACCTGTGCGATAACATGAGACAATATAAATCGATATCTCCTCCTCTGTGCCACGTAGGTTTATGTTATATGTCTTTCCTTCTATGTATCTATCCGTCTCTCTCTGTTGTATAAATGTCTTGATATGTCCCAGCCGATGGCCTCAGTCGCCAGTGCTGTTATGTGTCTGTAGTTCGTTGCATTCATGTGCGAAGTACTGTCAATGTCAATGTCAATGTCAATGATCCCTAGAATAGGATTTCCCTTATCACTTGAGCGATTTTTTTTGCCTCCCTTCAAATCGACCCGAACTAAGATATAGATAAAAAGATTGTCTAAATATATTGTATAAACACTTTTTCAAAATTTCGAAAGGTTTGGCCAAAAACTACGTTTTTCCAAATAGAGGCTTGGCAGTAGTCGACTTCAAAAATTTGTCCACTTGTTCTGCTGGGAGCAACAAGGAGCCCGTGTACTAAATTTCATCATTCAAAATTAAAAAAAAAAAAAGTTGTGACGGACGGACAGACTAAATTCGCTCAGATAGCGATTCTGATTAGATTACGGTCTTATTTACAAACAATGTATCAACACTTATATACCCCTTTGGGATAGGGTATAAAAAGGAGTGGTGGGTGGCATGCAGTTTTATTCCAACGATTAATGCTAATCTAAGAGTTAAGATTTTAAAAAATTGTTGAAGGCGTTTTGTGAGATTTTATCAAAACGAATTATATGTGAGGTACCATAAGTTTTGGATTTATAATGCCAATTCCAAAGGAAATTGGGCATTAATCCAAGAACCATGCATTTTAAAGAAGAAGAAAGTCCGTCCAGGAACTGCCGGATCTACTTTTTGGACTTCCCTATTTTCGTAATGTTAGATTTAATTGAAATTTCGAGTTAATTTCTTTTCAGGAATCCCATACTTTCACGACTAGAAGCAAGTAAAAAACATTTTTCCTTACTAGCTGAAGTGCTGCTACATTCCGAGCCGGAATATTGGTAACTTCTCCTCCCTACTTCAAGTTGGTTAAGGCCTTTATTGCTGCGCCAGTTAATGTAATGCCTGTTCTTTTCCTACTAAGCCTGGGTTATGAAAACTCTTCTATTCGAGTTTTGGCTGCTAAATCCTGATTTAAAAAAAAATTAAAAATATGTAAGGTCCAATTTTGCGTCACTTTTCCGAGAATTTCGGCCTGTATTCCACGAACTACACGTGTTATGTTATTCTGTAAGGCTTCAATCGTGTTCGGCTTGTCCACATAGACTTTACATAAACCCACAAGAAATAATCAAGAGGCGTTAAATCGCACGATCTTGGTGCCTGCTCACCAAATTCATCCTTCAACATTTCCATTGTTTTACGAGCTGTGTGGCATGTGGCAACGTCTTGATGAAACCACATGTCAACCAAGTTCAACTCATCCAACTGGGGAAAAAAAAGTCTCGTATCATGGATCGATTGTGATCGCCGTTGACGGTAACGTTTGTTCCACGGTAATCTTTGAAGAAAAATGGACCGATGATGCCACCAGCCCATTAACCGCACCAAATGTCGTTTCTTCGGGATGCATAGGTAATTCTTGTATGGCATGTGGGTGTTCATCACTCCAGATGCGACAGTTTTGCTTATTTACTTATCCGTTGAGCCAGAAATGAGCCTCATCGCTGAACACAATTTTTCGATAAAACAGCGGATTTGCACATTTTTCTAAGGGGAAGAATTTTGATAATAAATTTCAACAATTTGCATTCGTTGCTCGTTTGTAAGTCTTTCCATGATTAAATGGCGGAGTATACTGAAAACTTTTCACTTTGACAGATGACGTTTGGACGCCATTACTAGCTTGTGCTGTCAACCTGAAAAACTTAACTCTTAAAAATCATCCGTTATTTATTTTTTACACCATAATCTATCTCACTATATAGCTATCTCGTTAAGCTTGTAATTGAATCTCCCTATTAAAAGTCTATCAATGCAAAATTGACCGAATGTTTCTCGGCTAAAAACGACCACGAATCCTTCCATCAATCTTGATACGGCCCATGATTGAGCGCTATAGAACAGAACTTGGTTCATCAGGTTCTTATATAGGATTTCGTAGATTTTTTTTTCAAATTGTGTTCTTTGATCATATTAACAGCGGTTGGCGAGAGTGATAAACAATAAACAAAATACTTGGTCTTGCATTCGTAATCGCTTCTTTCACTAAACTTCTGTCAACCAATGCAATGCTGGCAATATCATCGGCGTATGCTTGTAGATAGTTGCACAGATTTATGGAAGATGGTGCCCCTTCACAATGCATTCAAGAACGTTATTGAAATATCAAATAACAACTTGTCAACATTTTATTTTTGGTAAGGAATGTTTCGGTACATGGTCGTTGCCGACCTTGGTTGAGAAGAGAACATTTTCTATAATTACCCTGCAGCGATGAACGATTTTTAACGATATACCAAACCCAGATTATGGGTCTTTGTCCTTAAAATCGGTGTATATGTGATTGGTATCGATTTTGATATTTTGGGTTTTGTTTTCAGAATCTGAAGAAGACTGAGGTTATTGATCAGTTGCGGACTAAACCACACTGATAGATACCGATCAGGTTGTTAGTGAACTGTTTTCGGCGTTCACACAATACGGCAAACAGCATCATAGACAGTGTTGAAAAAACTGAGGAATCTGAAGTTCAGATGGCACCCATTTTCGTGGATTGCTCAAACAAAGCTGAGGTTTCATTGTCCAAAAATTTGCAATGAGTTGGTGTATACTTTTCACCTACGGCTTTATAAAAATCCACAGAAAGGCCGTTGCTTTCCACGGCCTTGTTAAGCCTAAGCTTAGGTATTGCTATCCTCACTTCATTCAGGTCGAATGGGAGATGTGGTTTGTTCTGCTTTATATTCTGCAAAACAGGTTCTTGCTAAGTTTCAGCATCTACGGTTTTTAAGGTTCGCGTTTCGGCAAACCTCACGAACATCACTCCTGGAGTAGCATCTCCATATTTCCGCGTTAGCTTTTCTAAAACTCACTTATGGTCTTTTCACTTTTTCTTTGGCTATAAAATTCAACAACAATATTTTCTGCAGCATAATCTTTGCATACAAATTTGCCTTGTAGGCTTCGTAGGCATAGTCATTGTCAAATTAGGTATCTCTGGCTGGTAGATTCGAATTACGTCAGTTTTGACGTTCTTATGGTTTGGAAAATGTCCCCCTGGTCTTTGAAATTCGATTCTAGTGATATGGGGTCCACACGTGTTTTGTTAAGGTCTGGGCTATTTCTTGCAATTGAAGTTTCTTAATGTTTTGGCGTTATGGATATCCGCATTATTATCCGCTACAGGGAAATGATTTGAAGACTTTCTGAATCAATCATCGCGATAAATTTCTCATTTAAGGTTTCTTCCTTAATAATAGTTCCTGTCACAAAGTATCACCATTTTCTTTGGTCAAAATACTCATCGCGGGCACTATAGATAAATTTTCTCTTACTTCGTTCGATCAAAAACAACTTTGCGAACTTTTTAAATTTTAAAAACATACCGAATCCTTACAGATCATTCCTAAAATCGATTCCAAACTAGTTTGCAATGAATATCAAACCATTTCCCTTCGAATACCTACAACCCTCATCAGTAATACCAACATTTAAAAAAATCAAAAACATTCATCAAGGACATTAGGCCTCGCCTGTTTCTAATAAGAATCGATATCAACCAACCCGAAGTCGATTCAGGTAGGTAGAGTTGATACAACACCACAAAGAAGGGATGAATTATGCCACTTGGGTCAGCAGAGGGATATCTATTATGCTTCGTACATATGTATCTACACCCTAACGCTATACGTGGTACTATATAAACGGTACGATTCAGCTTAGGGGTACCTACATTTTTAATTTTTGTAAACTACGAGTTCATATGTCATTTCGTCGTTTCAAACGCGAAGTGGCGTATGTGCAAAATCTTAATTGGCGTATTTTCGTTAAACATAATAAAATCATTTAAGTAAAAAATAAAAGCAATTATAAAACTTTAAAGGTTTGAGAGATACAGATATGGCACTTCGTGTGATGATAAATAACGATCTCTGGATAATATACGCAAAATATCTCAAAATGGCAATTTTTGCTGATTCACCCCTTCGTGTTTGAAACTACGGTTTGTATGTGTATGTAGGTAGGCCCCTATTAGAATGTTTGATATTTACTTAATTTTTTTTAACAAACTTAGGCCTGATTTGCAGTTCTTAGTATTGGTTCAAGTAGACCTAAAGTTGACCTTATGCACTTTGAGTGCTTTGAAATTGTTAAAATAACCTAAAAAATTAAAAGAATATTTCTCGAGTGTATTTACAAAGTTCAAGGACACCAGAGAAAATTTGCATTGTATCCCTAAAGAAAATGTAATGACCCCCTAATGTATCCATAATAGTTAGTTATAGTAACATCCCTCTCACCAAGACATCCCCCACCACAGGACATTCGCTACTCATTCAAATTCGAAGAAAACGTGCTGTGCACAACAATGATGCCGCAAAGTCCTTCTGATTGAATTCTCAAAAGGCGGCCCCATGTCCAATAGGAAATAATTGGAAACTAACTTCCCTTCGTTCTGCATACTATCCTCTCACTCTGCTATATGTGTATAGGTAACTTTGTGTCTATTTACCTCATCGATTTATCTTCACTCAAGAGGAACCTATCAGCTTTGCCGTTGCCATTGACCAAGGTAAAGCATCATCCTTACCCAACCCAGCCCCCCATCCCATGGCCACAATTCACGAATGCCAAGTCAGGATAGTTCCCAGAAAATATAAATGTGCGGGTGACCGAAATTCCAACGAAACACAAGCTCCACCGGACGACAGGAAAATTGCTTGTGAGCTCCCGCAGAGGATGAAACACCAGAGGACCACGGGACGGGACCTATACACAAAATGAAAGGCAATAAAATAAGTAGACCGAGAACTAACTAACAAGACAGGAACAAGTGAGCTTTTGTTCGAATCAACATCCATGGTTAGCAAAATCAATCCTAAAAGTTCATCGCCCATCCCCGGTCCAGGTCCAAGGCGAATGGGGGGTAGTACGTACTATCCTGATGTGTACCTAGCCGCCCCAAACCCGTTGCCGGTCTGCTGATGGCAGAAGACACATTCACCAACCGACGAATCACCAAAACATTTTATATTTATGGCTACATACGTATGTAGCGCATAGGTGTATGTGTGTGTGTGTGTTTGCAAGGAGAGAGCTCTACCTCGGGGCTAACGCAAGGCGAATAAATACACGAACGGCTAGAACAAACACTTATAGAGTGGTTAAGGAAGTACAAGAAGGACACAAATAGAATCGGCTTGCGGTTTATTAGAACCCAAGTCCTGTGTCTGAGTCCTTTGTGATTTTCCCGCAAAGAAAGTGGCATACGACGTCCAACTACGGTAGCTCAGCAGGACGGTTTGGGGTGTATACTATACACTAAAAGGATGTGAGGAAATGTCCTCCTTCGGCGTCCTTAAATAAATATTTGTAAACGCACTAGTGGATACATATGGAACACATATCGTTAGAGAGATAATAAGGGATTTCTTCGTTTAATTTTTTTTTTTCATTCCTTTGGTCCTTTTTCCGATTCTTCTGAAGGAGTTGGGTTCTGCCAACTTTTTATAGACTCAAAGTAAATATCAACATTCCACCTGCGTCAAGGAGTTATGAGCAGGGCGGGTTGTGGTAGAATGGTCGCGGAAGAACACATATCGTACCTTCATTTATATTTCGACTCTGTGTGTGGATAGTTGTAGTTGTAAGCTCCCCTTGGCAGGAGGGGAGAGCGCCCACCCTTACCGCGCACATCTTCAAGGGATGTATCCATGTTTGTTCAATTTTAGGAAATTCCTGTGTTGTAAAAAAAAATGGAAGAAAACGATGTTGCCATTTTCAGCCGTGGCAACATCGCCACCCCCTCACTTTTGTCCTTTTTCACGGACGCACTTCACCATGAGTTTTACGCTCACCTGATTTTCGTTTTCCGATTAGAAGAACTGTCGAGTCCTGGTCCGCAGATATATGTGCAGATGGTGGAACAAACATTCGCGAATGGGCAAACACCGCTACTGGAAAGAAGTTTCAACTAAAATAGGACTCACATGTGCTGGCTATATAGCTATATAGCCGTTACTTCAAAGTTTGTGCCGTTGAGGGGTTCATTTAAATTTATTTAATTACGCTGGATGGCTGACAGTTAGCAGTAGAGTGGGGAGGTAGTCGTAGTTTATTATAAACGAGTCCTTGATGTTCACGTTTGTGTCTTTAAATAGAGCGGATGGTTTCGATTCGATTAGGCAAGAGCTCAAAGGTCCAGTCGCGGCTAAAGTTGGAACAGTCAATATGCCAAAAAGGCGCATAAGGTTTTTTGTCATCAACGACCGACGAGACGTTTGAATGAACTATTGGTGTTGGGGATTGATGGTTTGGTATCATTTGTTGGCCTGGTACGTAAAGTTGGACATCCGTTATTATTATGAACTCTATAAATGGATACAGTGGAGAAGTGGAATATCTGGAAGGAAAGTATATTTTTCTATAAAAGTAGGATGATTCCGAATGATTTCAAAAAGGACTTTCAATTAAGACGTTCGATTTTGAAATTTTAATAAAACAAGTTGCGTGTGAGGTACGTACTGTGGCTTTGCTTGCTGGCGATTTGAAGAGAGGTCAAGTTTCCCATGACTTTGTCTTTTAAATATGGGGTTTGTTCGTATAGACCTGCGAAATAGGATATTCCAAATATAGAGATCTAAATGCATTAAAATGCACTATCGTGGTGGCCAGTTCATGTCGCACACTGGGGAAATTTGTATGAAAGTTCGGAAAAAACTCAATAAAAACTGAACCACTCAATCGATTTGGATGACATTTTCAGGGATGACAGCTTAACTCGTAAGAACTTTTTATAAACCATTTCCACCCACTATCAAACCCATTTGCCCTTGTAAGGAATTTTGAAAAGTGTCTGAACAACGTATGTAAATAATATTAAAAAAGTTTTATAAAAAATTGCAAAATAATTGCCAATAGTTTGTTTGTCAGGAGGCTTGCCAGGTTGCGCGTTTAGTCGTAAAACGTGCGTTATTTTTTTCTATATTGCGTTATAAAATTTGATTTTGCGGTGTTTTTCTTTGTGGATTTTTGCGATATTTTGTTTTGTTGTTAATGATTTAAAAATAAAAAATAAAATATTAATAAAAATTATTGTCAGAAAAATCCTTACAATTTTAAATAACATAATAATTATAATTTTAAAATTAATAACAATGCCATATAGTGCTAGTTGATAGGGCTTTCGGCTAGTAGTAGGATACAATATCAAAAATTTGAATAACAACTTTCAAACTTTATTTTTACATTTTAATCTGAAAATATATTCAGAAGTTACATGAGGTTTTCGGAAATGTTCCTGCAGAATCGATTGGCTTCTTTGCAGAAAAGTTGGTGCTTTATAGTAAGTCTTGGTGGCGATGGTTGTTTGGTGATGAGGTGTTCATGGATTATCCGTGTGTGCCTTCATCCTTAGTATTATTTTATAGAATTACAGCTTCTTATGAGACAGATTTGTAGGATACACATGGTATTTTCAACTTCTGTGTTGAATTTGTCATAATTATTGCGATAGTTGTACCAATGCGCTTTTCGTCTAGGTGTTGATTGTGCAATTTTCTATGGCCTTACATCGTAAGTATAGAACTTTTTTAACGGCCGCCCCTCTGCTACTGATTTTCTAGCAGTATCTTTGTTGGCACTGGACCTTGGATCCAAAAAAGTTTTAATGCATTGTTTTGGATAAAAGTTGGTCTCGAATGGATTCAACAACAGGTTTTAATTGTAAGTTCATGTTCTGCCGAAGCATGAACACGATAATTATAACTTGACGAAAAACATGCCTCTACAAATTAGTCCGGTCCGTAGCTATCTGCCTCCAGTTGCTCACTCAAAGTTGGTTGAGGTCAGTTTCATCTTGTGGGCGCCACTAAAGGCGAGGTTTTCCTCTACCATGTCCGACGTTTGCCATTTCCATATCTTAGCCATCTTAACGTCCAATGCGGAGTTTTTGACCAGGGGCATGTCGCTGTACAGCTCGTATAGTTCTTGGTGGAACCTTTGTCTCCATAGCCCATCATCGCAAACGGGGCCGAAGAATTTTCCTTTCGAATCGACCAAATATTTCTTCATCCGCTTTTGGTACGGTCCATGCTTCAGCACCATAAAGCAGGACTGGGATGATCAGGGTCTTATATAGGATCTCCTTAGTAGTTCGAGTGAGGGCTTTACAACAAAATTGCCATCTTAGCCCGAAGAAACGACGGTTGGCGAGAGTAATTCTTCGTTTAATTTCTGACGAGATGTTGTTGTCAGAGTTAATAGCGGAGCCGATATAGACATAGTCCCGTACGACCTCAAAGTTATGGTGACATTCTGTCCAATTCTTCGATGTTGTATGTCCTTTCGTGTTGACAGCATATACTTCTTCTTGCCCTCATTTACTACTAAACCAATTTTTGTCGCTTCCTTCTCTATACTAGCAAATGTGGCTATGAAATCGTTGACATCATTGGTCAGACAATGATGTCAATATCGTCGCCGTATGCTAGTAGTTGTATCGATTTTTGGAAAATTGTGCCTCTGGTGTTGGCTCGTGAGTTTTGCACAATCCTCTCAAGAATCAAATTGCAAAAGTCACATGATAGCGCATCGCCTTGCCTAAATCCATTTTTTATCCATATCGAATTTGTCGGTGAGGTCGTTTCTGATGGAGCAGCGAGGGAGGCCTTCATTGCCGGCAGCCTGATTAAGGTTGAGTTTAGATATTGCTTTCCTCACTTCATTAAGGTCGGGTGGTTTGCAGTTTTCGCTGTCGTTACCAACATTGAATGGTTCATTATGCCTGACAGCGGATTGTTGTTCGTCATCGCCATTTAACAGTCCGCAGAATTTGAAGAATTTTACCCCGAACCAATTCTTAATGAACATTCATTAATGCTTCGGGATATAGTTTCCCCCCAAAAAAAGTCCTTGGTTAATTTCAACAAGTAATGCCAAAGTGGAAAGGTCATTTTCTTATATGAACGCAATGAACTTTATACTTTTATCCTAGAACGGCATTTGGCTTTAACCGTTCTAGGATAAAAGTATAGTCTTAAGATTCATTGATGTTCATTACATTTTTTTTAATTTCAAACCCCAGAAATACTAAGCATTTAAAGATGAAAATTTTACATAATTGAAATATGGTGAAGGTGTGTGTGGTAAGTTTACGCGGTTTCGCAGCTTTCAGTTGAATTTTATTTATGTTACACCGCATCTCCACGAGCAATATATGAAAGTTTACTATCTTTCACTTTTCATAGAAAGAAGTAATGCTTGGATGCTATGAAATGAAGGGTGCCTATGCCCATTTCCATTGCTTACTATCTCATTCGTTAAAATGTCACGGAGGATGTTACTTCGTTTGCTATTGCACTAGCAGCTATCGCGCAAAAAAAAAATACAAATTTCAAACAGAAACGACAGTCCATAGAATAATATATCCATGGAAAGCAGTGGACTGAGCAATTTAAGCAAACTATTGCTCGCAAGGATTTTCTTTATTATTTGCAGGTTTTGCATTGCCAGGGAACGAGGAAATGCAAATTTGAGTTTTGTGGAAATTGTTTTAATTTTTACTCATTTAACACATTTTTAGCCAATTTCAATATCTATATATCATCTTTATAAAATTCTTTGGCACGCCCACTTGGGGGCGTTTTAAGATCATTTTAACCCACGCCCACTCCTTGGGGGCGTTTTTTATTTACAAAAACGATTTGTACATCTTATAATCCCTTCACAAAGCTATTTAAAGGAGACTATAAATCCGACTTCAGTAATTCTTGATACCCTATCCCATAGGGGTATATTAGTTTTGATACATAACGGGTGATCCAAGTAGAGATACTTTTTTCAATAGCCTTTTTTGACAGATCACGTGTGAGTCGTGTCATGCTGTCATGTCATTTTTGTTTAGTATTGTTTGGCATTTCATAATGGAAAGACTTACGCGTGAACAACGTTTACAAATTGTTCAACTTTATTATGAAAATTCATGTTCTGTGAGGAATGTGTTTCGTGCACTTCGCTCAACTTATGGTCAACATAGTCGGCCTACTGAGCGTACTATTCGCAACGCCATCACCGGCCGGTCGATTGGCCACCAAGATCGTGAGATATCACACCATTAGACTTTTTCCTGTGGGGATATGTAAAGTCAAAAGCTTATGCCGACAAACCCGCTTCGATTCAGGCCTTGGAGGAAAACATCACGCGTGTCATTCGCCAGTTACCAGTCGAAATGCTCGAACGAGTGATCGAAAATTTGAATCAACGGATGGACCATCTGCGACGTAGCAACGGCCAACATTTGATAGACATAATCTTCAAAAAATAAATGCCAAAGAATGTTCTTTCAAATGATAATAAACATTCTCCATTAAATTTGAATTTTCTGTGTTTTTTTCTTTCAAAAAATGGGTCACCCTTTAGTTTGCAACGAAGAAAAATATAGCTAGAAATACCTCAAAATATATGGATCAACTCAGAATCGCTAGCTGAGTCAATTTAGCCAAGCATGTCTGCCCGTCCGTCTGTCTGGCCGATTTTTGGCCCTTAAATTTTTTTAGCAAAAAAAAATACAAATTTTTGCCACAACAAAACCAAGGGCCGAGCTTTCTCACAACCATTCATGTATGCGTGTGTACATCTTGGTGGGACCCCCTTCTTAATGCCGACTCCGAACGGCGAATTCGATATAAGCTTCTCTTGACAACTGATACTACTCAGATGATTTGTCAGATCATCACTAGAGTTCATCGCACTAACCACCGCGCCACTGAGCCCGATTTTTGAGCAAGGATAATGAAATTTGGTACATAGGATCTTTGGTCGTGCCTACAAAGCAAGTGTGAAAAATTCGAAAAGCCGACCACTGCCACGCTTACTTTTTAGAACAACGTTGCTTTTGGCCAAACGTTAGGGAATTTTGAAAAATTTGTCTCAACAATATACAAGGTGGGCCAATAGAGATCACCATATTGGAAGATGCTATTATTTTTGCAAATGGCCGCCAATGTCAAATCTGTTTTGACATTAATGGACTACAGACAGATGTAGAATACAAGTGCACAAGCCACGGAGCGATACACTACCCAAGAACGCTCATTCACACCTCAGCGGGAACGTGAACAAGCAAAACTATCGCTTCTGGGGCACCGAAAATCCACGATTAATACACGAGGAGTCATTACACTTGCTCAAAGTTACTGCATGGTGCGTTGTTCACGCTGGAGTTGTAATCGGGCCATTTTTTTGGAGAACGCCGCTGGTCAAACGACAACGGTGAACGGTGCGCGCTATAGGGCCATGTTAACCGAGTTTTTTTTAGCCGCAAATGGACGGATTATTAGGACTAGAATGCGCGAGCCACAACCGATATTCTGAAGGCCAAACAACATCGGATGACTTCTTTTGGCCCACCTTGTATTAAGAGAGTCTGAATGTCTATATTTCGTTTATACAAAGTTTTCTTCCTCGCCCAATTTTTGGGTGCGTTTTTTGAAAAAAATAAAAATTTTAAAGAATTTCGAAAATAATTTCGATGCAAATATTTCCATAGTGTCAATATAAACATTTCGTCATAAGATCATTTTAACCCACGCCCGCTTTTTGGGGCCATTTTCTTCCAAATACCAGATGTATGCCCTACCCCATAGCTTTCGCCATAGAACCAAAACAGATTTAGATACGAGCGGAACAAACCATGTTTGTTCCATCCATGTCATGTAATTTTCTTTACTTCATTCCCATTCAGTTTTAAGTCACCCCTAATCTTTGGGGACATTCATTTTACGGATGGCATGGGATAGGGTATCTTCTCATATGTTTTTGATTTCGATTTCGATTCGACTTTGAATTTCGATACTTTTCGCAAAACCCGTCGTCGCTGAGGATATAATTATCCCTTAAAATCACATGTTCAGAAAAAATAAAAATAAAAAGGAATAAAAAATTGTAAAAGATAAAACTGTGTCCTTTAGAACGTTTATTTAATATCCAGCAGACGGATTATAAAAATCGTGTTTTATAAAAATCGTGTCTCTTCTAATTCTTTTTTATAATAATCTTTGGTTTGTTCATTAAATAAACATAAACACATAAAAAAAAACTTTTATTTACGAAAGGTAATAAAATTGATATTTAAACAAATATCTTGCACAAATACCCTTACCAGCCCTCGTTTAATGTCATACATGATTCATACAAATCCACACTAGCTCTACGACAACCTGCGTACTGAAGAAGTTTACCTAGTGTGTTTGTGTATCTTAAGTTCCTTTAATTGTTTCATAACTTAATGGAATGGTGGTGTCAATCGTTTTTCTCTCTTATCCATGTCATTTGCTATATTAATTCTTGTGTTTCGCCATTGATAAATGCCGGCTTCCAACATGTTTGCTATGATTGTTCACTCGAACACAAGCACTACATCAACATAGATAACATACATAACACATTCTACATGCAACATGCAAAATGCAATAGACTGCTAATCTCGAATCTCGATTATACTAACAATTTCTCTTCAGAATTTTAATACGTAAATACCAACCACCGCTCTTAAATTTGTATCCGCTTCTGCCGCATACAAAAATTGTTCGAATCGCTGTTAGCTTCAAAACCAGTTGTTCGTACTGAACAGGGGTAGTTTTGGTTTGTTCGCTTCCAACTAAATTGTCGGAGTAATTCATAAGAGAATGATTTGGACTCTCTTTGGTAAAAGTTATGAAATTTCATAATTCATTGCAGGTTCCCGTGTTGACTCATAGATGTCACTATTTCAACCTTTTTAATTACGAAACTATGTACGTCAAAACTACCTTCATGCAACGTAGGTCGCAAGTTTACATTTACAAAGTGCGAAAAATTTTTAATTTTTTTTATGAACTCTTATAAATCTGCTAGCGTAGGTTATGTGCTAATGAATCCAATATCAGCTTTCTAACTTTTTTTTATTTTAAAAGAATTTATTTATTTTTCCGCTTTTTTCGTTATTGACAATTTTTTTCAATATAGAATGACACAATACTATCTCAAAAGTTAATACGTTTGTCACATCGGTTTACACACTCAATTCGTGTGTTAAATTCCCGATATTGTTGCAAAAGATATTATACCGGTATTTTGACAGTTCATTTTCGACGTCGTAGAACGGAAAGAACGTTTATAACGAATATTGTCATTTTGAGATAAAATTTTGTGGCCCTTTAACTACTTATCTAGGTACATACTTAGAAAAAATGCGTTATGGTTGAGGTAGGATTCTCCTTGCAAAAAAAAACATTAAATATTCGATTAAAATATGTTTCTAAAAATATAAATACGCACGTTTCTTCATTTGGAGATCTCCGAAAAATGTGTAAGTTAAAAACGGTTGCACTCGTAGGTACTAGACTAAAATTTGTTGGATTCATTTCAGAGTAGAGCTAACTATTTTTGACGTATCTCTCACGTTTTGCGTGACAAAAAAATGGAATACCATCCCAATGGTATAATAATGGTTTTAGTAAAATATTTGAAAAGAATTCTAAAAGAAAAAATGGTAAAAATAATTTAAATTTAAATATATCCAGACGAACAATTGGGTTTTAGACGGAATCATGCAATAGCATCAAACGAAATCGTGCAATAGAAAACTCAACAGGTATGAAATTGTTTGATATATTGAAAAGCATTTGACTCTGTTTAGCATACTGCTCTAAAGGCGGCTACACACACTCAGTTTTAATTGCCCGGTATGCCTGTTTAGGCCGCCCGTGAGTTATAAAGGGGTTTTCAATAAGAGCGCTACAAAAGTTTTTTTAAATAAAAGAAAAACAGTTTTGGATATCAATGAAATTCTTTATTCCTGTGAAAGTACGTTCGATGCCATTATGTATGGAATTCGATTTCTTTTGCATGGCCACCACGGGCACGCTTGCAGAAGTCCAGACGCTGAACCCGATTTTCGACGGTTTTCAAGCATAAATCGGCCGATACTGCTGCAATTTCACGTTCGATGTTTGTACGAAGTTCATCAATCGTCGCTGGCTTGTTGGCATAGACATAGACTTGACGTAGCCCCACAGGAAGTAGTCTAACGGCGTCAAATCGCACGACCCGGGCGGCCAAGCGACTGGACTATTTCGTGAGATAACACGTTCTCCAAACTTGGTTTCCAATAAATTGATTGTGGCATTCGCTGTGTGGCTTGTGGCGCCGTTATCCATATCCATATCATCCGATTGGGGCCAAAAATATTCGGTTATCATTGAACGGTAGCGATTCCCATTCACAGTCTTGATCATCACGGAAGAAGTACGGCCCAATGACGCCACCGACCCATAAACCACACCAAACCGTAATTTTTTCGGGATGCAATGATGACTCATGGAGTACGTGTGGATTGCTGCCTGACCAATACATACGCATATTTTGTTTATTGACGAAGCCATTCAGCCAAAAATGAGCCTGATCGCTGAAGATGATTTCTCGATGAAAATCCGAATCATTTTCAAGTTGTTGCTCAGCTCAATTCACGAACATACGGCTTGAGTTCTTGCGTCAATTTAATCTTGTTAGGATGTAGGCCAAGATCTTTTCGCAAAATTCGCCACAACGACGTCACAGAGATTCCCAACGCTTGAGAACGACGTGTGAGGGACACATGTCATCAATTGAAGCCTCAGCGGCAGCAATATTCTCGACACTACGGGCACTTCTTTGTCTCACTGGCACGGGAACATTTTGTATTGTGCCTGTGGATTTAAATTTTTCCACAAGAAGCTCAATTGTTGATCTGCTAGGTCGATTATGAAGACCATAAACTGGACGTAGCGCTTTTAACGTTGAGGCCACTGACTCCGAATTTCGGTTGTAAATTTTAATAATTTCGACTAGTTGTTGGATCGTATATGTTTCCATCAAGAAATGGCAAACCTTACTGAAGAGAAATGTCAAAAGAGCGGCAAGAAATATGGCGTCGTTTGCTGACCCTGTCGCTCAACGTTTGTAGCGTCCCTGTTGAAAAACCCGATTCCTGAACGCGTGTATGATAAAGTTGTCAGTGATTTTGGCTTGAGCAGGCGTTCGAAAAAAAAATCGAAAATTCAATAGTTTTACCTGTTCAGGCCGCATGTGATTAGTATAAGTCCGCCAGTTCATAATGAAATTAAGGTTAAGTGCAATAACCCCTGCGGAATTAAGCTAAATTATCAGAAAAAAAAGGAAATAGCACCTGTGGGGCTAATTCAAATAAGCCCCACGAATAAATGGAAATAAGCCCCGCCACCAAAAGGCATTAACACCAGCGGGCTGTTATTGTCATTTGAAATAGGCATTCTCTTCAAGATTTTTTGTATGCAATGTTTGAATATGAGGTGGCACCCCCCTACTTGGGCTCACTGTAGGATTTGGGTTGCTACGATTTTGGATGCATGCAAAGGAAATAGCCAATACAGGGGATATTTTTTTTTTTTGGAATTTGGCCCCACGGGGCTTGAGTACCTGATGAGGTGGAAACACAAAAACTGTGCCTCACATATTAGGGTCCAGTTATAGCTATCATTACATGATGGAATTGAAATGTCACCCCCATAGTTTCTTATAGGAATTATTGGAAAATTCCGTTTCAGTTCGGTGGAATGGTAATCATTACTTCAGAGAAATAAATGTTGATCTGTGAAAAAATAAGAAGTAATTTTCTGCAAAAACTATAATTAAAAATTTCAATACAGGGTGTCCGCCGGGAAGGTATACTACTTTGTTTTGCCGCCATTTTGGTAAACATTAGTCTTGACAGTTTATATTTGGCAATTGAGAACTAGACACGTAGTAAATTTATTATGGAAAAATATTCGATAAGCCAACGTGTTTTAATAGTTAAAATTGTTTATCAAAATCAATCATCGATTACTGTGACGATGAGAAAGTTACGTGAAATTTTTGGGAGAAACAACGTGCCAACAAAACGCACTATTTATCGCGTAGTGCATGATTTCCAAGAATTAGAGTCTGTAGGTGATAGGCCTAAGCATGGTCCACAACGTACTGCAAGATCGGCTGAAAGCATTACTGCTGCTCAAGGAAATGTTCAAAACAATCCATCAACCTCAATTCGACGCCGTGCTCAGGAGCTTGGTCATTCAAAGAAGAACTTTGGTCACAATTATGCACAAGGACTTGCATTTGTTTTAATTTAAGATTCAGTTGACACAAGAGCTTCTTCCACAAGACCATACATATGCCAATAGGATGTTACAGATAGTCCACGATAACCCCGATACTCATGAAAAAATCATAATGAGTGACGAGGCACATCTTCATTTGAATGGACATGTGAATAAACAGAATAGTCGGTTCTGGGCAATGGAAAACCCTCAAATTATTCATCAGTCACCTTTGCATCCATTAAAAGTTACAGTCTGGCGTGCAATTTAGTCAGGAGGAGGATTGGACCTTAGATACTTTTTTGAAAATGAAAACGGCGTAACGGTAACTGTGAATGGGGAGCGATATCATGTTATGATTAAAAACTTTTTAACGGCACAACTGTATGATTTGGGCTTGATTAACATGTGGTATCAACAAGACCGTGCCACATCGCATACAGCCAGGATTACAATGGATTTACTGCGGGACCTCTTTCCAGAACAAGTTATTTCAAGAAATGGTGATGTTGATTGGCCTTCACGGTCGCCTGATTTGACTGCTCCGGACTTATTTTTGTGGGGATATCTGAAAAGCAAGGTTTCTGCAAACAAACCTAAACGCTTGATGAACTACCGCTTGAAATGTGTGAGAATATAATGAAAAATGTGCTCAAAATGGCTCGCATTTGTGAGACTAACAGAGGCGGGCATTTACCTGATATTCTATTCCATACATAATTGACGACAATAAATAAAACATTCATCAATATAAGATCCATTCTCTTTCATTTACTCAAAAAATATAAACAAACAAAGTAGTATACCTTTCCGGCGGACACCCTATAGTTCGTTATAATTTTTTTTTTCATAAACGCAATCTAAGGTCAAATGCTTTATAGATAAAAGAGTGTTAGACTGGCAAAAGTGGCAAACCGGAGGAGAGTTCTTGTTGAGCCGGTAATGTGTCAGATTCTTAGTCTTATGAAGTCAGTGTCATAATTTCATTGCAGTTTGATGGATACTTTTCTAAAGGACGGATCGCTTTAAGTGGTGATAAATGACATATATTTCGAAAGTTTTTCTCTAAACAATGGAATGTCTTCAGGCTGAATTCTCTTACCCACTATATCGCAGTTATATGTTTACAGATGACAGAGCCCTAATAGCAGGCTTCACAAACGACACATAAATTAACTTCACAGTGGTACACCAGAAAGGATCTTTAAAGAATTGAATCATGCATGAGAACTTACGAACAATTATACAGTGGGGAAACTCTAATTTTTTATTTAAATCAACGAAAGTGTACTAAATACATAGCTTACAAAAAAACAGAAAAAAAGGATGAAAAATACACTCGTCATATCATAGGAATCCATGGGCGTCAATGCTGTTTCAGATCCATCGCATCCGCAATATGTTAACCCTTTTTCCAAATCAGCAACGGGTTAGCTTTGTTAACTTTTTAGAGCCAAAAGATATTTTACATACGCCCAGCATGTAAGTGTTTGGAGGTCAGCTCACTTCACTTTAACTGACTGCTATTCGCTTTTAGAGTAATGGCAAGTAATGTATTTTAAGGATATCTTTGAGTTCTTATCTTTAAAGACTCACAATACCTGTCCGCTAATGCTATCAACATTTGCTGATGAACCCACATCAGCCTAATCGTTCATCACACCTACTCATCGGTAATGTTGCTGGCAGAATTGTCCCCATCATTCTTCATCTTCTTACTTAAGAAAGACCATCCAATTGGTCTTAGATCATCACTTAAAAGGTCTAGGTCGAACCCTAATTTTATACTGGACGATGATCCCAAAAAGTTAAACAGCCACCTATTGTAATTTTAATTATTCTCAAAAGATTCAATTTGTAGCACTCAAAGCTATTAAGTAGACCCCATAAAGCAACTCATCAATCATCGGATGTGTCGCACAGTTTTGTTAACCCTTTGCCCTACATGTCACTATCTGAGAAGTTAAAGAGTTTCTTTCCCAAAATTTTGCTTGGCCAGTGTCCAAATATTATGCAACAAGAAGGTACCCTGGGAAATATAGAGTTCAAGATTTGACTGTTGAGAGCAGACTTGTGGAGAAATTCTTGTATTCTATCGTAACCGGTATAACTCGTACGGCACCCTATTTATATCTCTACAGAATTTCGTTGTATACCTACGATATGTGAGGTTTACATATAATTTAGGGGTTGATCGAGGACTAATTATTTTGAACTCGGACGATTTTTTTTATGAATATTAGGTTTTAATAAATAGTTTATCACATTTTAAGCGTTTGGGGTTTTTGAGTTTTGCATGTGGATATAATTATTTTTCGGATTTATAAGAACTTAGCTTGCAGTTGCTGATATGTAAAACATTTTGCTTGCCGATTATGACATGAAACTGGACTTTTAAGATTCTTAGTTTAGTTTGGAGCATTTCATTAATTAGAATATAATATCTTAGATTAAGATAAATATATAGTTAAGTATTGGTGAGTACCTATTATGCAATTTATTTAAAAATCATTAAGTAATATTTGGAAACAATGTTATAAAATTATTTAGTACCAGGGATTTTAAAATATCTACCGAAAGAGTGGAATATAAATCAATAATATTACAAATTTCATTTGCTACCCTCATACAACTGGATTATTTTTGATTTTATTAGCTTTGGTAATCATATAGTCCTACTTAGGTGAGAATGAGAAAGCTATATCTAAGATTACTCCTAGGTCTTTCATTCGTCTTACGAGTTCTATATTCATATAATTGATGTTATAATCAAATAAAATTGAATTATAGTTCCTCAAACAGGAGGACATTTTGGAAACGTAAAGTGGGTGCAGTGGCTTAGTGGCCTGATCCGAGTTCCGAAAGTGACAGCACCTAAGTTTTTTTCACTGCTTCACCTCTTGCAAAAGTCTGACAAACATCCAAGAGTAACACTGTCATGAGAAGATTAGGCGTTAGGCAGGAGGTCCTTGCTTCTGTGCCAGAAATAACAACTTCGCACACACAAATGAAGGGAGACGCTAAGTTTGAAACCCATTATGGCCCATTAATACCAAATATTTTACATTTTTAAAGAGTAAAGTGATTTCGTTTAGTATTTACTATCAAAATGTTAGTTAACTCTTTTTGTTGCGCACTTATCCCATACATATGATGTTATTGTTTTAACGGAAACTACGTATGCGGAATGCGGTTTACCAAAATGAACGATGAGTAATTCAGCTTAAATTAAATTAGCATTTACAATTTTATATAATTTCCGACGCAACCAACTGAGCCTTAAACTAAACCTTTCCCAAAACAGAACTATTTAGGTACCTTAAAGGAAGCAGGTATAAACAAAACCACAATACTTATTTCATTAACAACACTTTACAGTTGTATTTTCGTTTTGAATTTTCCCATATCTACATTTAAAAAAAAAGCAATAACAAATTTTTTTTTTAATTTGAAGAACTCCACCCTAAACAATTATTTTCTTTTTTTTTCTATAGCAGGAACAAAGTGGAGGAATAATTTTACCACTTCATGAGACTACATCACTCTCCATAGCATCACCATTATTTAAGAAAACCTCTGGGAGTCCTTAAGTACGATTGCGTGCTTCCAAAAACCAGAAAACACAATTACAACCATCAGCTGTGATCACAGTACTGTCAATACTGCCGTGCCAATCTTAACAATTTCAAAGCCTACCATCACGGTCGTTCAAATGAAAGATCCAACAGTCGCAATCCGGTGTGGCTGACCACAGCTTCCAGCCAAGTTTTAAATTTGAAGCCACCGATTCATCAGCAAAGCAATTGCCGCCAACCACCACACAAGAGCGCAATTATATGTTGAAAATAATTCCGACAATATCCAACAATATCACGAAAGTGTCAAGCAATTTAACTTTGTGTGCCCAAAAGCTCAGCAAATCCGCTGCGTACACATCCGATACCTCAAATCGACATCCGATACCTCAAATCGACTTGGTCCAGACTGAAATTTGCCACCCTAATGCCATCCACTAGTTACACGAGCTTGGCCAATTTTGCGCCGAAAATGAGTTCAAGTCTGTATAAAAAAAAAAAAACAATTCAAACGAAAGTATCTTAACGGTAGCGGGTAACAGTGTTTCACTGAAACCCTGACCGGCTCTAGCAACGACGGCCTCGACATCGAATGCCAAAAGGAAAACGATAAAGTCAGCTAATTTGGGAGCCAAACTAAAGCTATACAACTCGGTCTTTGATTTATCTCCCGAATATAATGGTTCTCCGTTTGTCAAGCGCCTTAAAATACCTAATGAACGCCAGAAGCTGGCCGAATTGGAAACGGCCCTTCAAACAAAGCTGCGCGTCAAATCGAAGCACCCTTCACGGAATCACTGTATCGCAGCCATATTGATGATTCAATTATTAAATCGCATCTGCCAGCAGTGAACGCTTCATCAACGACAAAAGATAAGCTAACGCTAAGCCTGCCAGAGTAATTGCCACTTAGTCCCTAGTCGAATGAGACTATGGAACGGCGAAAATCTATCCCGGTTTTGTTTGTATCTAAAACGCGTCACAAAAGGTTAAAAATTCCGTGGTCAGATAAAAGATTGCCAAATTTCCACATGTCGGTTTACTACAACTTTCGGAGGAAGACCTAACAAACGCGTTAAATAAATTAAAATTAAACAGAAACCCTGGTCCAGTTGGTATACCAGTTCGGTCCATTAAAAATAATATTCAACCAGGTATTATTAACAGGAAAAACTTAATGGATGGATAAATGGAAATGGAACGGAATGGAAGAATTATTAAGAAGCATAGAAATATTCTTATATTCCTACAATTTATAAAAACTTTTTAAGACAAATAGTAGAAAACTATCGACCTTCTTCAAAGCTTTCTGCAATTCTTAAATTGTCTCAAAGTATTGTTAAGGAGAAGCTTTTCCTCGTAGTTAGAGAGGTAATCTCTTAGCCTGGTGGCTTTATTCGAGGTAGATCCTGTGCTACCGATTTAACTTATTCATTTATTCATTCATTTTACTCAAAAGTAAATAAAAATATTGTTAACTAATTATGTATTTAACAGTTTTGAGGATCGATTACAAGTTGATGTATTCTACACTGGCTTTACAAAAACCTTTGTTAGGATGCAAAACACCAAACTTTATGCAAAATTTAAATCGTTTGGTTTTCAACCCTCAATGCATAAATAGTTTCATAATTATTTAACAAACAGAAAGCAAATATCGGGTTTTTCAAGAGGGACGCTACAAAAGTTCAGCGATAGGGACAGCAAATATTTCTTGCTGCTCTTTTGAGATTTCTCTTCAGTAAGGTTTGCCATTTCATGATGGAAAGATATACGATCCAGCAACGAGTCAAAATTATTAAAATTTACAACCGAAATTCGGAGTCATTGGCCTCAACGTTACGAGCGCTACGTCCAATTTATGGTCGTCATAATCGTCCTAGCAGATCAACAATTGAGCGTATAGTGGAAAAATTTGAATCCACAGGCACAAAATGTTCCCGTGTCAGTAAGGCAAAGAAGTGCCGTAGTGTCGAGAATATTGCTGCCGCTGAGGCTTCAGTTGAAGAAAGCCCAAATGTGTCTTTCACACGTCGTTCTCAAGCGTTTGGCATCTCTGTGACGTCGTTGTGGCGAATTTTGCGAAAATATCTTGGCCTTCATCCTTACAAGATTAAATTGACGCAAGAACTGAAGCCGCTTCACCACCAGAAGCGTCGATTGTTCGTGAATTGGGCTGAGCAACAACTTGAAAATGATTCGGATTTTCATCGAAAAATCATCTTCAGCGATGAGGCTCATTTCTGGCTGAATGGCTTCGTCAATAAACAAAATATGCGGTATTGGTCGAGCAGCAATCCACACGTACTCCATGAGTCATCATTGCATCCCGAAAAAATTACGGTTTGGTATGTTTATGGGCCGGCGGCGTCATTGCGCCGTACTTCTTCCGTGATGATCAAGACTGTGAATGGGAATCGCTACCGTTCAATGATAACCGAATATTTTTGGCCCCAATCGGATGATATGGACTTGGAGGACATGTGGTTTCAACAGGACGGTGCCACAAGCCACACAGCGAATGCCACAATCAATTCATTGGAAACCAAGTTTGGAGAACGTATTATCTCATGAAATGGTCCAGTCGGTTGGCCGCCTCGGTCGTGCGATTTGACGCCGTTAGACTATTTTCTGTGGGGCTACGTCAAGTTTATGGTCTATGCCAACAAGCCAGCGACGATTGATGAACTTCGTACGAATATCGAACGTGATATTGCAGCAGTATCGGCCGTGTTATGCTTGAAAACCGTCGAAAATTGGGTTCAGCGTCTGGACTTCTGCAAGCGTGCCCGTAATGGCCATGCAAAAGAAATCGTTTTTGTTTTATTTAAAAAAAAAACTTTTGTAGCGCTCTTATTGAAAACCCCTGTAGTTTCGTGAAATCGATTTAATATCCGGTGTACCGCAAGGTAGTCATTTAGGCCCATTGCTTTTTATTTTGTTTTTAAATGACGCTCATGATGGTTTTAAATTTTGCAGCGATTTAACTTTCGTGGACGTGGAAATTATATTCTCGTATACCCAAGTAATATAACAAACTGTAACCGGTTTCAGTTTGACATAAATAGTTTGTCGGCATGGTGTAATCATAACGCTATGGAGTTTGACATCTCTAAATGTAAGTTGCTTACACGCTGTACAGCTCGTATAGTTCTTGGTCGAATTTTCGTCTCCAAACGGGACCGAAGATTTTTTGAAGAATTTTCCTCTCGAATCGATCAAGGATTTCTTCATTCGCTTTTGATACGGTCCATGCTTCAGCGCAGTAGAGCAGGACTGAAATGATCAGGGTCTGATAAAGGATCTGCTTAGTAGACGAGTGAGGGCTTTACTACTAAATTGCCTTCTTAGCCCGAAGAAACAGCGGTTGGCAAGAGTAATTCTTCGTTTAATGACGAAATACTGTTTTCAGAGTTAAAAGATGTGCCGAGATAGACAAATTAACGTACTACCGCAAAGTTATATCTGTCAATGGAACCGTTCTGTCCAGTTTTTGACGTTGTGTGTCCTTTCGTGTTGACAGCATATACTTAGTCTTGCTCTCATTTACTGCTTAACCCATTTTTTATAACATCACGTTGAGTCCTACCAATGATGTCAATATTATCAGCGTAAGCTAGTAGATGCACCGATTTCTGGAAAATTGTGCCTCGGCAGTTTTGCACAATCCTCGCAAGAATCACATCGAATAAGTCACATGAAAGCGCATCGCTTTGGATAAATCCTTTTTTTGGTATCAAATATGTCGGTGACGTCGTTTTCGACCCTGATGGGGCAGCGAGAATTCTCCATTGTCAACCAACACAAACGGACGAGTTTGGGCGGTATACCAAAACTAGACACGGTTCTGTATAGTTCGTCTTGAGCGAAAAGCGGTGAAAGTACACAGTAACTTACAGGCAAATACTGTTAGGATGAGAGGGAACATTACAAAATATGAAACCTCTAAGCTGCGTCTACTGAACATCGACTACAAAATCCTGTCTGCCTATGTGAACTACAGAAAACCTTCACAAAAGACCCGATTGGTAGGTTTCAGCGAGCTGTTATGAAATGAAAGTCCGTCTCAAAGCAAATTGGCACACTTTGGAAGATCCTAAAAAAAGGAAAAGTCCAATTCGATACCCTCCAACAATTCATCGATTTTAAAGCCGAATACGGCAAAATTTATAGGGACGAACTATACATTATGGAGATGCATCTCAAGTTTAAATATGCTTCCCAAACTGGATGAAGAGTTCTCGTTGCTCCATCAAGGCTTTCAACAGAGATATATACAACAATGCCAAAGAGTCGAGACAAGTTGACGCTCTCTCATGCCATTCCCTTAACATTGTTCTTGGGAGGATTATATGAAAATCCAGATCCCAGCAATGCGACTATATATCGCGCTCTATTTGACACTTAGTCGGGGTTACGACCAACGCTAGTAAGCGTTGGTGTTAATACGCGCTATTGCACCAACAAATTTAATGTCTCAGATCAAGCTTTTTTCGTTCGAGGCTAGTCCGCGCTAGTCAATGCGTGTCCGCGCTAGTCCATGGTTGTAATTTTTTATAGCAAAAGTCATGTGACGTTGAATTTTACTAGCTTAAAAAAAGCGTGAACAATCGCCCAGGGTTTTTTTACAAGCGCACTAGCGCCGACGAGCGTGGACCAGCGCGGATTAGCGCGGTCTTACTCGCACCAGCATGAACTAGCGCACTCGCTTACTAACGTTGGCCGTAACCGCGCCCTATGAACCGAGCTGACCAATGGACATTTTCACATTCTGCATCAAATAAAAGCGACACATCTTCCATAGAGGCTTAATGTAAATTCTTTCGTTCCGATATTTATGTTGGTATAATGCCAACAACTTGAATTGTTTACTAAGGCTCCAAACCTTTCTTTTTCGGTCTATTCGTGTTATGCGATTATGAAATTAACAAGCGATTATCCACAACTCACTTAAAACCCGCACGCAGCGGTATGCTCACCTCTACAGTCCTAAACTCCATGCGAAATCAAATCTGCCATACAAAAACCAATTCAAAATGGCCGATTCTTATGGGTTTGAGGATATGAACACACATTAATAGAACACAACCCAACCCGACATCATTGTCGTCATACAGTCCTCCTCATCATCATCGAAATAGCAGGACAAAGGCACTTCTTGCCATAACTAAAATCTCTGCACGAAACAAAAGGACCTATTCAATTATTCGCAAAGAAATTAACGCTTATCCTGTGCATGCATATATGCAGCAGGAGCAGAAAGCCATCAGCCACCGCCACCCAGTAGCACCATCACAGCACAACAATAACCCGGCGAAGAGTTCGCAGGACAAAAAAGGAACAAGGCGGACTCACACAATGGCGTAAGTCCGCACGCTGGGCCAATCTCACAATGTGGTAGGTGGTATTTGGCGTTAGCATTAACCCTTTTCATTCCTGTCCTTTCCAGAGTGACTATACGCCATCGAAACCCACCCCGTCGATGTCCTTTGACCATTCGAGAGTGAATTTAACCCTTTTGTTTTCAATATACGCCTTTGCTTGGCAGCACAGACATATGACACGCAGTACACTTGTGTGTGATTATTTTCGAGAACCCAGCCGAGAGCAGCAATTGAGATTGGGCGCTGCTGCCGGTGCCAGGAGCGAAGCATATGGTTTCTTTTGTTTTACTCAAGGAGACCGATCCTGAGCCCGCCATTAGCTATTATCGTATATTGTGCGAGAGCGAACAAATTGCCGACTTGTCCCGTGGATATGTTGGCATCAGGACGATTGAAACCATGCAGCGTACGTGTCACAAAAATAAGCTCAAACTTATACGGTAGCAAACAGGAAGAAAAAAAAAACTCACAACACATACTTACACACTCACAACAGATACTCCAACAGTCCTGGCGGCCAACAAGATGCCACCCAGACCCATCTCGTCGACTGTCAAGCCCTTTTTGTCGAGCTGTGTGTACAGTAGTGTGAGGTTATTTCGAATAACCAGCAAGGGTGTCCTTGTCAGCGATGATGGCTGATGTGTGGACGAACACTGGTTAATCGCCTATTCCTTAGCCAAACACACACTGTGCACGCTCTTTTAATGCACGGTGAGAAGTCCTCTGCTAATTATTAATATCCTTTCCTCCATCCTTGTAGGCGAGTCGAGGAACTTCGACTTGTGGTTGTGTTTTTGCCAATCTGACAGATTGATTGATGATTTTATAGTTTATATCGTACGTTTCCTGTGCACCTATGCTTGTGTTCGGGAATATGTGTGCGCCAGCAAGGAATATTATTTTAAATCTGGATCTGCATGCGGAAATTAGGTAAACGGCAAATTATGGCCGTGGAAATTAAAAACGCCCCCAGGGATAATTGCAAAATTTTAATGCGACTTCGATTTGATTTCAAAAATAAATGCGAATGTCTGAGAACTGAGAATTCTCTTAATTTGATTTTGTAAGGGGCGGGTGCATTCGCTTCTGGATGCATATTATCTACCCTCTATTACTTGGTGTTTGTACATTGTTAGCTTTTGCCTAGTTCTTATTTTGTTTACTAAGATGCGCTAGAGTAAGGGTGAATCATGGGCCTCAGACTACATTGTCTAACTGCCTCTAGTTGTAAATTTCTAGAGTTTTCCTCAGGTCGGGCATCTTAAGGTGATTTTATCCTTTCTGGCGTCCAATATCAGACTGGCAATCAAGGAATCTGAGGGTTGGAGTATTAAATGAGAGTTTATGTTGCTGTAAAGCTCGTGTTTGATTATTCGTCCCCGTAGTCCGTTACAACAAGACCGAATAAGTTTTCGCTCAAAATTGATCAATTCTGCTAAGGGGCTGGTATGGTCAGGGTCTTTATATAGCATTTTCTTAGTATATCGAGTAGAGGTTCGAGTTGGATTTTGTAAGCACGCCATAAAGTGGCTGGACACATATCCAATTCCTGTACACGATAACGGATAGACTGATTCGGGTCTTCCTCTACGCTACGCTCTACAGCAGCAATGACTTCTTCAGTACGCACTATACGTCGTCTCTGTGGATGCGCATTATCATTTAGAGTAAACGTGATGCAAAATCGTTCCATACTTAATCGAATTAATTGCTCCGATGGACGATTCTGTTGACCGTTAAATGTACATAGTGAGGGATAAAGATTTCAAATTAAATTTGCACAATTTGGAAACTTTGTTCAGACGTTGGTCTATTCATGTTGAAATGACAAAACGGCCGCCAGCTAAAACAGTTTTGCCAACTTAAAGTTCTGTACCTCTAAAACAAACCCCCGTTATATGCATACATTTTTGTAAGGTTGTAAACATACAATCGGCACTTTTATCTGCATTTGCATAGCAATCCAACAGTTTGTTTTTTATTCCCTTGTAAAATATTGGACAGTTAAAGGAAATAACTTAGGCGTTAAGGCGTGTGTCAATTGCGTTAGAATTTTAGGCAGTGGATATTTTTTGACATTAGTATGGTGAAAAGAAACTTCAAAATTTTAACCCGCTCAAAAGCTCGCTAAAATTTATCCAGTGGCTAATTTCAGACATTTAGCTGAGGAAGCAGAGAGATGGAACACACTCGTGGATTAATCGACATAACCATAGTGTTCACATGTGGCGGAAAAATATCACATAATTCAGATTATAAAATAAAAAAGCAAAGAACGTATAAAAGAAAATTTCACTTAATGGTTTTCAATGATCGCTACAACTGTTTTATTCAATTTTTTAATAACTACAAGAATGTATAAAGAAAGGAATTTTGTTTCAATTCTTTTTGGAAATTATTGCAAATAGTGTTACAATAAACTAAAATGATGGTTGGATGTTGTAGAACGAGGGTAGAATCTGATAAGCTTTAACTGGGCAACAACGTAACTTGATAACAGACGCCATTTAAAAAAACCATTGCTACGAAACAGACCATAGCCTCGGAAAGGACGGATTTTATTGTTAAAGAGACTGCCAAACGAAAAAAGGACAACGACGTATCTGCACATGGAATGTGAGAACGTTAAACGGTGAACGGAGATGTGCCAGCAAAAAACTAGCGGAAGCCGTAAACTGCTACAAAGCAGACATTACTGTCATCCAGGGAAATACGATGGGTTGGGCCAAAGGTAAGAAGAGATGACATTTTTAGCAGTATTATCGGAAAACATAGCCTACAGGGCAACACGTATGGTAACGAACTTAGGCTAACTATCTTAGCTACGGAACGAAATGACTATAGCCAGCACAAGGTCAACAATGGCAACGATGCCAACAAGCCGCAACTGATGTGCTAGGTTTTCCGCTCCAACCAGCAAGAAAAACGTAAAGGAATTTTGGAAAAGTTGGTGAACTAGACAAATCTAATGTCCATATTTAATCTATACAAAGTTTTTTGGCACGCCCACTTTTTGGAAACGTTTTAGTAAAAAAAAAAAAGTTTTTCGGTCAAATTTTAAAATATTCGTAAAAACTTTTAATTCATTGGTTATGATCATATCAACATTTTTTTTATACATCATTTTAACCCACGCCTAATTTTTGGAGGCGTTTTCCTACAAAAACCATTTGTATACCTTACGCCTTACCATATGCAGGAGAAAAACGTTGTTATTTGACGAACCATACAAGATTTTGAAAAACTGTCAGAACTATATGTTGTGACGATTTCACTTTCAATATTAGATTCCCATAAAGCCCACATTTTGAGAATATTAATTTTAAGGATGGGATGAGATAGGAAACGATTCGCACAGCGGACTGTAGCCTTCTCATATGCTTTCCCATCAATTCGCATCTCCACCTACATAGTTGACTTGTAGGATTTGTATAGTTATAAGCATCCATCGGTTCTTTTTTGTAAAAACAGAAATTATAGTAACCAGAGTAGAGTAACCAATTTTTAACATTAGCTACTGGGGGTATGGAATTGATCGAAAGTTTAGGATACCAGTTCTGAAAAGGCATGAGCAGTCTATTGAGATTTCATCCTATCGAAACTGCATTTGTTAGTAGTATTTTACCGCGATAAATTTGATTTTGCGTTTATTGGTCTAGAGAACCTCATGTCCCCTGATGGTAACTCAATATGTTGTTTGTATTAAATGTGTTAGTGGTGCATATGTTTAAGTAGTCCATTGAAAGACTACTGCTACAAAAGATATCATCTCAAACTACCTTGGAACAATTATAAATAAGTAATATCTTTTTTTTTTTTTTTTATTTATTTGTGTATTTATATAGACTTAACAATTTTATATACGTTTCTGCGAAGCCTTGTGGCTTGTCTGCAGAAGGTTGTGTTTCTTTAGGTTTAAATTGTATAAGTAAGCTTGAGAGTGAAAGATGTAAATATTTTCAAAAAAAAACTAAGATAGTACATACAAAAACTTTATGGATAAGTTAATGACTTGAGTTTAATAAGAAATGTTTAATGTTTTTTTTTCTGGTCTTGTAATTCTCTATGCTCAGTTGAAGTTGTCGTCTACCATAAACATTATAATTTCTTGGCAATTGAAGCATACCTTGGGCACGTCTTCTGGTGTTGATAACATGGTTTATTGGTCGAATAAAACGGTCATCGTCAAAGTACTCCAGTATTAGTGTCATCTTATAAATTTGCTCGACCTGAAGAACTTTGAACGTTCTTTCATCGTTGGGCGGATAGCTCGAGTTTATTTGTTTCAGCGCTGAGTTTTGAAGGCTTTGTAATTTTTTGATGTGGGTTGTTGCTGCGTTGCCCCAGGCAAGTATACCATACCGTAACTTGGACTCAACTAGGGAATAGTACACTTGTTTAAAGACAGGAGCCGTGGCATGGTACCGCAAATGGGCCAATGCGTATAACGCCTTCTTCAGATCCATGCGAAGCTCGCCGATGTGTTTGCTCCATAGAAAATTAAAGTCAATGATAACTCCAAGATATTTGTAGCTTTCTACTAATTCAATAGTTTTGTTTGCAGTGTTCGGACAGGCATCATTTCTCAAGTATATTCTACTCTGTGTGGGCTTGAATTGTGGACTCCGGATATGTATCATCTTGGTTTTTGATGCGTTAATAACTAGACCGTTATCGTGGCACCATTTAACTGCAGCATTCAATTCCTCCTGCATAATTCTCGTCGCTGTGTCGAGAGACCTGTGGCGTACCACAATCGCCGTGTCGTCTGCAAAGGCAAAAGGAATGCTTTATTTAAAAACACGAAGTAGTTCATTCGTGTATAGGATGAAGAGAATTGGACCAAGTTTTGATCCCTGAGGGACTCCATACTGCACGTCTCTTTTCTCACTCATCACGTCCTTAATTTTTACGCAAAACATCCTGTTGTGTAAATAATCCTTGAGCCAATCAGCCATTACTCCTCGTATGCCAATCCGTCTAAGCGCTTCTAGTAACTTTGAATGGTTAAGAGTGTCAAAAGCTTTACTGAAATCCATGAACAGGACTAGAACATGATGGCTTTTGTTTAAACTATCATTGATACAGTTTACGAATTCACCTAGCAGTTTGCCTGTATTTCTGTTTTTTTGAAACCCGTATTGACTTTTATGAATAAGAGAGTGCTTGTCAATAAAACTCTGCAATCTTTGCGAAATTACGCCTTCCAGACACTTTTCAACTACTGGAAGTATTGATATTGGTCTATAATTGCTTAGTTGATTTTTAACTCCATTCTTATAGATCGGCCTCACGACAGCGGTTTTCAGTGTTGACGGGATTTTTGACTGTGTCAGGTTAGGTTAAGGTTAAACAGTTTACATAGAATAGGAGCAAATATTTCGGCGTGTCTTCTGATATCAACGGCTCTAATTCTATCAATTCCTGGCGATTTGTCTTCACCAAAGGAACTTATAATGGCACTCATTTCTTGGATATTTGTAGCATTAGCGAAAATAGAGTTCTCTACCCTTGCATTCCTATGATTCCATGTGATGGAGTTACAGTGATGAATAATTTGCGACGTCTGTGTAGAGAAAAGTTGTGCACAGTTGTTGGATAATGTTTTGATTTCAATTGAAAAATTTTTAATCATCGTATCATCAATATTTGATCTTTTCCTTCCTAATATTTGGTTTATTAATCCCCAGGTTTTTCTAGGATCGGCCTTAAATTGGATGAATTGGTTCTTATAGAAGTTAGACTTTTGAGCTGCTATCATTTTATTTGTTTTGTTCCTTCAACTTTTTTACTCTCTTTCATAGGATTTGTTGCCTCTATTATTTTTCCACCTTCTTGAGATATGATGTCTCGGAATCAGTCTTGGTTTTAATTCGGTCTACTCATCATTGCAAAATATGACCGGGATGTACACGTTGAATATTTGTGTTTTTTTTTTTGCCTAAAAATACTGTGGTATGGGGCGATCCGGCGAAAAGGGTCTTGAAGGCCGTGTTAAGGAAACTTTTACTTATACTTATGATAGAAATATTGACAAACTCGATACACCCATGTCTAACGAATCTTCAAAACCGCAACTAATCGACACGTCTACAGGGTGGGCCAAAAAAAGTCATCCGATGTTGTTTGGCTACCATTTTTATCGGTTGTGGCTCGCGCAGTGTGTGCCGTTGCTCCGTACTGTTGGAACCACATGTCCTCCAGTCCTAATTTATCCAATTGGGGCAGAAAAAACTTGGTTAACATGACCCTATAGCGGGCACCGTCCACTGTTGTCGTTTGACCAGCGGCGTCCTCGAAAAAATGACCCGATGACTCTTCCAGCGTGAACAGCGCACCATGCAGTAACTTTGGGCGGGTAAATGGCTCCTCGTGCATTACTCGTGGATTTTCGGTGCCACAGAAGCTATAGTTTTACTTGTTGGAGGGGGAAATGAGCCTCATCGCTCATTATGATTTTGGTGGGAAAATCGTCCTCCACTTCGTCCTCGAGATTGATGATGGCTTGGGCGTAGGTAGCACGAGTTTGGCGGTCGACAGGCAGCAGCTGATACACGGACTGGATTTTGTACGGGAACATGCGCAAATCTTTGACCAAAATTCGCCTTAGGGTCAATCGGCTGATTGCTAATTGAGAGGCACGGCGTCTGGTTGGTGTTTCCGGGGGAAGGCTCGACATCCTCGGCAACAGCGGCGATATTCTCGGTGGCCAAACGGCGCAGTATTTGCGCAGTCGGTGACGGAAATCGCGCTGTACCAACACTACAGACGAATTGTTACGCAAAAAAAATAGACGCGGTTATTCCGCGTTCTTGGGGAGTGTATCGCTCCATGGCTCATTCACTTGTATTCTACATCTGTCTAGTCCAAAAATGTCAAATCAGATTTGACATTGGCGGCCATTTGAAAAAATAAGAGCATCTTCCAATAGGGTGATCTCTTTTGGCCCACCAAACGAAATGCCGGCTTCACAGCTTCTTTGGCCAGCACAGGACACCAACAGATAAAAGCCTAATTTAGAAGAGATGGAATACTAAATTCCAATCTAATGAATTTGAATGTAAGACTGACCTAAGTAATTTTTTTAATTAATAAAATTTGTACCGGGAGAACCTGAGAACCAGGTGTCACAATGGAACTTTTTTGAATACGCGTGTCATTTTATTGCTCCAAAAAAAAATCCATCGATTTTATATATCGCAACGAAAGTCAATTTGATTTTGACACTTATAAAGCAAACAGAAGTTTTACTTGCGTGAATAGGCAATGGAAAGTTACACTCTTGAAGAACGACATACTATTGCGTCGAATATCATCATGAAGGACTAGGTTCTGGCGCACTATAAATCTACAAGCAATGAACGACGATCCATGACATTTGCTTAAAGTGACTGCAGGTGCTAAGGAATGAGTAAATTAGATCACTCCTTCACTTGTGACTGAAGAATATGTAGTTCTTACAAGAATAAGGATGAGGACATAAGATCACTCCTTTATTTGGGACTGAGGAATATGTGGTTCTATATTCTGAAGCAGGTGTTATGAAATAGCGTCCGCGTTATTCCATAAGGTGGAGTGATTCAAATACCAAGAGTAGCAACCGCTGAGTCTGATAAGGAACTATCATTATAAAGGCTCCGTCAGAAAGCTGGCCATTTGCGTGGGCAGAACCGACTGATTCGCCCCGCTGTCAATCATATCAAATAGAAAGCGATCAGCTTTAAGTGTTCCAGTTATTGCAGCAATTTCTGCAGTACATATCGATCGCTGTGCAGCAGATATGTGCAGTTGATTGACTGTTTCTATTTCTACTTCTTCTTGCACAACAAAAGAGAAGAAAGTGCCTGCATGATATCAATAAAAAAAAAAGGATTTCGGGTAATTCCATCGCCTTTTTAAGAGATTCAATTTATTTGAAGAACCTTATCTTAATTATTTTCCTTGGGAACAAAAATCCATGCCCGCAAATGCGATTTTTTGCCAGAACAAAAATTGTGATCCTCCTATCATCGTAATTTTAGTACAAAACAAAATCTCATCAATACCTTTCTCATCTATTGGAGATTTAGGAATTTAACATATTGTCAGAATTTTTTTTGTAATCCAACATCCAAAATCAACAACCCCCAGCTTAATGATGTCTACTCCAAATTAAAGAAAACACTTTCCGAGAACTAAACTTACTGTACATATCCTGCCCTATCTAATTGCTTCGTCCTTTATTAACCCGTATACACCATACACACTCTACACAAAAAAAAATAACTAAATCACCATTTTTGTTCATTGGAAACCTTTTCCTTTCCTTCTCATACATATTTAAAAGTTTACAACGCTCCTTATCCTTATCCACATCTGCACATTCGACCGACCAAGGACTCCATGGCTTTTGCCAAAGGAAATTCTGAAATGTATGCGATGGACATGGGTCGGGGTCAAATAACACACGACCATCATTTTCCTTAATAATACATGAGCAGCTAGAGGACGTCTCTATGTACATTGTACACGTCCTGCCGTCATATCGTCGTCCTGTTTTGTAGCCATAGCCAAAGCACTACCGCCGGAATCGGCTCAAGTTCAACCCTTTTTGCATTTGCTTACATACCTAATACAACCCTTAATTTATATCTACCCACGTTCGATGCGGTGTGGCTCGCTCTATGCTATTACAGAGGGATATTCGCCTTCCGTATATGTGTATATGTGTATACGGTCTGATCTCACATATCCAACTTTGAATGCTGTTGCCATTGGTGTAAAAGGGTTCGCACATTGAAAAATTAAACAGTAGAAAAGGACTAGTCCGGGGTGACCATGATTAACGACATAGGAAAAATTTAAATCCCGAAAAGTTTTCAGTTTTCGGGACCGCCAGCCACATCAGCCGCACACCATGGTCCTTCCGAAATAAGAACGTCTTTTTCAATCTCCTCAGCCCACCGCAACAATATTTATCCAATTTGGGGATAGTTGATGTATGTATCTGGGAAATAAATAGTCACGCTTAGCCATTTGTAAGGGTCCGATTAAGTGGGATGCCCTAATATTAATTATATTGTATCTGCGTTCATCGAAGCTGCGCAATTATCGTAGAGTACCTCCAGAGGTTAACCGTTGAGAGAGTTTTTCATGGCCTAGTACCATGACTTTTTGCAGATTTGCTGTATTTTACTGTTTTTTTTTTCATCATATTGGTGAGTTTTTGGGATTATATAGGATGAGGAGGAGACCGGTCATTAGTTTTATAGACATACGACTTCTTAATGAATAGTATCGGAGCATACATTTTTGGATGCCGATTAAAAGGTGCCCGCAGAAATGTTTTAAAAAATCCAAAGTCATCTTAGTCACGGACGCACTGGAAAATGTTGATGTATACATTGGGGATTTCCATCACCTACAAAACTGACAGGAAACCCACTTATCTCCAGTGTTAACAATTTGATAATCCTTACCTCATTGTAAAAGAAGTCAGTGAAGCCATTAAAAAGCTGAAGATCAACATGGAAACCGGTTCTAATGGACTACCAGAAGGGGTCTTCAAATACTGAGGTGATACATTGGAATTTTTGATGCACCAAACCAACTAATTAAGTCGTGCAGCAACTACCGAGGCATATGCCTACTATATGTCGCATACAAGATCCTATTCAACGTTTTTTTTTTTTTTTTGATTTTCTGAAACACAATTATCAAATCCTAGAAAAGAAGAACGAATTTCAAGGGGAGAACCATAAACGTTTCATCGATTTTGAGCTCGCGTATGATATCCACACCTGAAGCGCTTTATAGCAATGACCATATTTGAGGCTCAATCATAATATGTAAAGTTGTGTTGCCTAACATAGTTAGGAGGCAGCTTATCTGGACTTTTCAAAGAAGTATCGGATCCTGACAAAGAGATGCGATTTCATGCGATTTCATGCGATTTTATCAATCTAGTGCTGAAACCGATAGTACGTTGGTCAGGTCTAAATATGGATAACTATCGTTATCAAACCTATTTATCAACTGGGATGCGCAGACGAAACCGACATGATTGGTTGCCTCCACCGTGACATTGTGGAATTATTCATGGCAATTGTAGGATACATCAAACACCCGAGGACAAAGCATGGTTAATGCCTCCAACAAACCAAGTCTGGTCGATCCACAGCCTTCGACAGAATGTCGCTTTTGATAGAAACAACTTTGAGAACTTCATTTACCTCGGAGTCATCATCAACACCACGATTGAGACCTTAGTCGATTTTGGCGAAGACCGTCATATGTAAGCCGATGCTTGTTTGGCTTACTTACATATGTGGCGCTACGGGATTGAATGAACCTGGGCCTCAAACAACATGTTTCTTCATTAAGCCCGGTTCTTAGCTAACTGCCTCCAGTTGCGAATTCCAAGTTAGTTGACGTCGGTCGGTTTGTACTTAGGCGCGCCACTTAAGGCGAGGTCTTCCTTTATTGCGTCCGATGTCTGGCTGCGAATCGAAGACTTTGCGAGCTGGAGTATTGGTGTCCATTTGTTCTACATGTCCCAGCCATCTTAAACGTCCAAATACGGAATTGTTTGATAGTTATCGGTCGAATATTCGTCTCATTAGCTCGTCAATTCAAACGGGTCCTACGATTTTTCGAAGTATTTTCCTCTCGAATCGACCAAGTATTTCTTCATACATTTTTGATACGGTCCATGCTTCAGAGCTGTGATCTGGGTCTTATATGTGATCTTCTTAGTGCTTAGTAGTTCGAGTGAGGGCTTAACTACTAAATTGTTTTCTTAGCATGAAGAAACAGTGAGGGTAGTTCTTCGTTTAATTTCTGACGAGATGTTGTTGTCGGAGTTAGTAGTGAAGTCGAGGTAGATTGAGTCCTGGACTCAATGTTATATCTGTCAATGGTGACGTTCTGTCCAAATGGTCGATGTTGTGTGCCCTCTCTTGTTGACAGCATATACTTAGTCTAACCCTCAATCACTGCTAAACCCATCTTGCCGCTTCCTTCTCTAAACTATTACAATCGTGGCTTAAGTCCAGCCAATAATGTCAATATCATCGGCGTATGCTAATAGTTGCACCGATTTTCGGAAGATTGTGCTTCTGGGGTTAGCTCGGAATTTTGCACAATCCTCTCAAGAATCAATTTAAAATAGTTACACGACAGAGCATTGCGTTGCCGGAATCCTTTTTTGGTATCGAATGTGTCAGTGAGGTCGTTTCCGACAATGATGGAACAGCGAGTATTCTCCAGCCTCATCCTACACAAACGGACGAGTTTGGGCGGTATACCAAAACTAGATATGGTGCTATGGAAACCAGGCTTTTAAAATTCAAAATGTCAAAGATGACTGAAACTTTTGTTCGATGATGAAGGGCGCTGCCACTGAAGGACTGGAAACAAAGTTCAGAGAGGCACATCATAGGCACATTTTAAGCCGTAATATATGAATAAATATGTCTCTCAACACCGGGTGGGCATATATTGGCGAGAAACCTCCTAAATTCTGCTCCATCTGCGGCCAGATACTTCAGCTGTGGCCACCTTTTACGATGTGCTGCTACTTCGGCCAATGCTAGCGGTCTCCAAGTAGTTCTTTGTCTCCCAACTCGCCGTGTACCTTGAGGATTCCCTTAGAAGGACCGCTTTGCGATGTTGTTTCGACATTCAAAAGCATTTGACCCGTTATACGCCACAATTCTTGTTTCGATATAGTTTGCAGCCATCGGATCTTAAGAATTTATCGAAAGCAGTGGTCTTGATTTTAGTCTCGTTGCAATTGATGTTAAGAACAGCCATCTCTTCATTCACTTGCAGTGATTGGCACATCTCGTTCATCTCGCTCTTGGTACTTGCCAGGAAACAGATATCGTCGGCATTATCCATCTCTTTCAGTTATATCTACGACAGGGATTGGCGACTGAATATCCCCTTGTCTTATTCCCTGTAAAATAACAATCTTCGCGGGAATCCCTCTCCTATCTGAAGAATCCCATTCGCGGTTGACTCGGTCAAAGGCCGTCTCAAATTCTACGAACAGAAGGTAGAGCGGTGACGTAAACTCGGTTGACTTAATTACTTACTTAAATGGCGCTACAGTCCGGAATCTCTCCAATTAGCCCGGTCCTTAGCTTACTGCCTCCAGTTGCGCACTTCAAGTTGGTTGAGGTCGGTTTCTACTTGTGCGCGCCTTTCGTGGTGGTAAACCAAAACTAGACATGGCTCTGTATTGCTCGTCTCGATAAATGCTGTCGTATGCAGCTTTGAAATCGATGAATAGGTGGTGGGTATTGATTTTGACTTCTTGGGTTTTTACCAGGATCTGCCAAAGTGTGAACATTTTATCAGTTGTGGACTTTCCTGGCCTAAAAGCACACTTAAATGGGGCGATCAGGTTGCTGGAATACGGTTTCGGCCGTTCACATATTACGGCAGATAGGATCTTGTAGGCGTGATTGAGGAGACTTATGCCTCTGTAGTTGGCGCAGTTTAGAGGGTCTCCTTTTTATAAATCTGGCAAACGATGCTGAGGTTCATTCTTCAAGCATATTTTCTTCCGAAACTCGGTTGACTATTCGAGTATTATACGCAGGGTGTTGATGTGATCGACATAGGACCAAGCGTATTTACAATTCTGCTACTGTTTTTTTTTTTGGGGAAAATACACAAAACGGTAAAACCACGCCAGTTGCAGTTCTTCGGTTTCCCTTCTTTGGTATCTTAACAACAACTCACTCCTTTCAGTCCCTGTCTGTGTTAGTAGTAGCATTATACAGGCCGTTGAGTCGGGATCGGCTTTAAGGAACTCGGCTGGCATACCATCAAGTCTAGCTGCTTTTTTGACTTTTAAGAGGTTGATCGCAGTTTTGATTTCTGCAGCTGTGGGGATGTCTGGTGTCAATTCCCCTGTAAGATCGCCGCATTTCTAACTGTTGAACGCTCATCGTTTGAATTAGCTCATCTAATTCGTCACATAGCAGGGCACAATAACGGTGTGTCCATATTCGCAATTGATTTTCGATTGTTACCAATATTGTGCCGTCCACATCCAAAACAGGGCTGTTGGTGTTACTTTTTCGGCCAAAAATTTCCTCGGCGATTTTGTGCAGCTCACTCGTACTTCCTCCTACACAAACGGACGAGTTTTAGCGGTATACCAAAACTAGACATGGCTCTGTATACTTCGTCTCTATAAATGCTGTCGTGTGCGGCTTTAAAATCGATGAATAGGGGGTGGGTATCGATTTGGACTTCTTAAGTTTTTTCCAGGATTTGCCGAAGTGTGAAGATTTGATCGGTTGTGGACTTTCCTGGACTAAGCACTCATGCGTAGTCAGAGTTGCAACCACTGGGCAATGCCAAGTTAAGGCTAATCAGAGTCTACCCTCGTTCTAAATCGAGATTAGAACTCTTTAATTACTCTGCCTTTTGTATGAAGAAGTATAGTTCCAGATGTGACCTTCTTTGCACAATACCCAACCATGTATTTCACTTCTGAGCGCGAATGTTATTGGAGACTTTTGAACTATATCCAGTCATCCATATGTGATGATTTAAATAGCCTTAATCAACGCTTAAATTGACTGAGGAGCTCTTTGTGTGATTTTGTGGTTGTGGGTTTATCGATACCCAAAAGCCATTTCAGCTTATATGTCAAATTTTTGATATATTCCTGTCGACATATAATTTAAGATTCCTGATTCAAAAGAGATGAAATGCGCCCTAGGGATGTAGTCTGGGAATACTTTTAATTTGATAGCCACAATGATTCCTAAATCCATGAGAGAAATTTTTTTCAATGAAAGGCCAAATCAGTTTTTCCTAGAACACCTTTCAATGATCAAAAAGACGGAAATAAGGATTCTTGGAGACAGGGAGATTAAATTCTCGAAACCAATTGAGGACTAATCTCATCTATTCAGGCTTAGAACACAGCAAATGAATAAATGACGCTTGCATTTGGTGCCACTTACCATTTTGTGACATTTTACGAATATATTTGACAGTAATGGCGTAAACCTAGTTTTTCCATTAATTTGTGCGAAGTTATGTTTTTGCCACAACGAATGGGATTTAACGTCGATTATGAACGCAAACTTGAGCCCTTGACAATTTTATACTCATAAATCTTTCTCAGATTTTCGCAAGGGTGAAAAAGTTAACAAAACGTTGCCAGGGGCTGTCCCCCTTAAGAGTAAGAATATAACCCTACCTAAACGTAGGTGTTGTTACTTTCGCTATTCGAGCTATGAAGCCCGCTTAGCTTAGTAGTCCAACTAACTAACCACAAGCCCAATGCTTTTTTTACTGCCTGAAACAAACCAACAAATCGCTTGGTAAGTAAATCCAAGTCATTCTTAGACTACAACGAGACTTTTATTCAAATTTTTAAAAGCCGGCAATTTGTCGTCCCAATAAACTGTCAAGTGGACTGTTATTAGCCCCAGTAAAACTTTTTTTTGATATAAGCGCAATACGTGGGTCATTGTAGAGTACAAGAGAATATGTGAAATTATTTTAATTGAAATACGCAGGAGAAGGATACCTACTTGTAAGAAACATCCCCGATTTGTTCCTTTTAAAATACAAGAGTAGGTACTCAACGGAATGAACTTAATGATGAAATGAATTCGAAATGCTGTCTAATGAAAAAAAAGAATGCAACCCTTTTCCTGATGTACCCATGAGAGTGTTTCGGTGACTTAGTTTGAAATACAAAATTAAAATAACGCTTGTCCTGCACGTGTAAATGACCGAAGAAACATTGTTACGAGTGGAATTTGTCCATTGACGGTTGTAGCATCAACTCCTGGTCTTAAATTAAATTAAATGAAAATAACTGTTAAGTGGATTGATAATTAAAAAAGTATTCTCAGAAGGTCTTCAAAATGTTGTGAAACAAAAATTACCCAAGCCCAAGTATAATGTGAAGTTTACAATGAGTGGGACTTTTTATTTTGTTATAACGCTAGAATTACATATTTATACACGAAAATTAATTAGGTGTGAAAAATTCGATCTCTGTTCTTCCAAATAGGCCGCCAGATGTAGACTCGGTGCTATAAATTAAAAACCACAGCCATTTTTGGCTGGAAATGCAAATTCCCCCACATTGACCCTTCTAAGCTTAGTGGTGCCAATCGTAAGTTTGTAGAATCAGCAAAGTTACTTGCGTCTGGTTTTGGATAAGAAACTGAGCTGGAAAGCCAATGTCCAAGAACGCGTTAAGAAAGCCACCGTTGCCTTATATACCTGTAAAAAGGCAGTCGGAAAAAATGGGGTATGTAACCACATATCTCACTCTGGCTTTACGTGTCCATCATTGGACCTATATGGTGTCTAATTTTGGTGTACGTTCATAGGAAGAGCCTCCAATCGCAACCTTCTAGGGTAAGTTCAAAGATCAGCTTGCATATGCTAGATGCTATCCTAAATCTGGTGCCCCTATATATCTACGGCAGACAGACAGCAGCTTGTGCATCTTTGAGAATGAGAGATACGTCACATGGACACCCACTCGAGTTGAACATACAAAGATACGGAATCACTTTAAAATTACGGAAAACAACGACCAAATCACTATCCAGCTCATTTTTGAGCATAACGGATACACGGATCGGTCCAAAGTAGGTGGGTCTCTACTAAGGTGTTTACACCGAGATACTTAACCTAACCATATCCTTTCGTATTCCGGATCATTGTAGCATTTTCCAGACGGAAATCATGGTAATTAAAGGAGTCTTGTCATCCTGGCTGAGAAAGTAATGTAATATCCACGAAACATATTAACATCTTCAGTGACAGTCATCTAGCAATCAAATCCCTGGAATCCGTCTCGTTTAAATCGAAATCAGCCTACGATTGCAGTTTATATCTTAATTAGATGGTAGAGCACTTTACTATTTACCTCTTCTGATTAACGGGCCACAGATATTTAACAGGGAACTGTAAGGCCGATGAATTTGCCAGGCACTACCCTTGAAATTCTACTGTCAGTAGAAAGGTTAGGTATGCCTCCTGCTTAATGCTGCTACATGCAAGTCAAATCATAAACAGCACAAAGCGTAATTAAATACGGTAAATCTAATAGAGTGGGATTTAATGCTTACAAAATACAATGCTCTCTTCTATCATCTAAGCGAAACCAAAATTTACAGCCATTTTTCATGAATGTCACTGCAATGTTGAAACCGAAGAACTGTTCATACTCGGTATGTGCGTTAGCTACGACCTTCGTTGTAAGGAATACATATTCGAAGTCGCTAAAAACGTAGCGAAATGTCTAGGTTTCCTTAACTGATGCAAACAATATTTCACCCATTCTGATCTGGCTTATAGTTATAAAGCGTATATATGCTCAAAACTTGGGTTCAACGCCCAAATCTGGTCAGGTGAAGTAAAAACATCACTGCAGCTACTGGAAAGGAGGATAGGAGATTCAAACGTAGCGAACTCTATAGTCTCGCTTGAAGGTCGTTTGATTACCTCCAGACTGAAACAGATTTTACTAAGGAACAATCCTCGCTCTTCTAAAGCGATTAATTCTTCCAAATACCTTCGGTCACGTTTGCGTTGGAGGGCTATGGAGACGAATCTACTGCACATGGACACAGACTTGGGACTTTAAAGATGGCTACGACATAGATCGAATTCACACCAATACTACGGATAGCAGAGTCTTTGATTCTCAGTCAGACGTCGGACGCAGTTGATAAACGCCTTCTAAACTCTCGCGCACAAGTGGAAACCGGCCTCAACCAACTTAAGTGAGCAAACTGGAAGCTGCTTGTCTCCAGTTTGCTCACTCAAGGACTTATTTCATTGCTCCATTTAAATTAGTTAGTGAAGCATTTCTACAGGCTTTAAATAAAAGGTAAACAGTAAACATAAAAGCCTACCTTTTTAGGAATGCACGATTTCCGCTGAAACCACTTCTGTAGATTAATATCACATCTGGTTGCACAGGATTTTTACACAGATCTCTTTACATTTTATGTGTCTCTTCAGATTATATAATTCATCACACTTTTTGCTTTTTAAATATTGCTCGACATATTTCTCACATCAATTGGCCTTTTAGAACTTTCAAATGACATTCACATGTTGCACCTAATTTACTGGAAACAATGAAACGAGGCTATAACTGCAACACTTTGGATTGATTTGGATTAGTTTTGGAATATTGAAATAATTGCACTTGTTGCCTTTTATTCCATGGGATATTTTTTGCACTCACAGTCCAGAATCAGACAAAAGGGCTAACTGTTGGAAAGGTGATACGAAAATTTATTTAGTTATTCCCTATATACCGCTGAATAAATATGTACATGAGTATTTAACTTTTCTTTACGAATTCGCAATGTTTTTTCTACTTAAGCAGCCTTTTATGGCCTTTTACAGCTTTTAAACTATAAGCAGCACATATTCACAATGAACTTGTGAATGACTCTTCAATCGGATGTTAGAAACTAGGATATTCCACATTTATTTAGTTGACAACACACACACTTGTAAATAACTACAAAACATAAGAACTTAAAGAAAATAAATTGCATCCTCGTTTTTCGCGACGCGTCGAGTTTTTTTTTCCATCAGCTATTTTGGTAGATCACGAATTACGGTTTCAATAAAAAATTCCAACACGCAGTGTTGTGTCATTTTTATTCCATGCACCATGGGTCAAGCATTACATTACGTCGTTAACGGAATTGCCATATTGGTTTGTACTAGATGATTAGAATTTGTATCAGATTTTGATAATTTTTTTATTTTTTGACCTAACGATACAAATGAATAACAACTAATGGCTGAAACACAATCACGCTTTGGGGCTTCGCTTTGCCAACGTTACGCTCAACTGCTTTTCGAACGCTTTGAAATATTCACTTGCCATGCGGTTTCAAATTATCAGCAAAATTATTAAAATATTTGCTTAAAATATCATACTCTACAATCGTCTCAGAAAATAACCTAGAAAACAACAACAAATATTTTGACAATTCACACTTTTTCCAAACATCGCCTTGCCATCGACAAACGCTTTGCAGCACCGTTACGTGAAGATTTTACGCTTTTTATTTAAGGTTGAAACACAAATACAAAGGCATTGCTGCATTGTGATGGGTAACATTGTATTCAGTAGGTGGATGTGTCTCAGTCAAAACTTTTACAAGTGTCTAAAATGTGGCATAAGGAGTTTTTTCATCAAATAAATTGACAAAACGTTTCATTTCAAAATGACAGATTTCTCAAGAACGACGGAGTGGATTTAAATAAAAATTACATAGTATGTATGTGGTATAATATTGATATCTACCTATACATAGTACAAATTAAAGTCCCAAAATGTCTATATGAATGCGCTAATATCGCGAAAAAATACATTTTTTCCAAGCTTTGAGCTGAAAACCGTTTTTTCTCAAAAACTATGCATTGATTTCACTTGATCTAAAAAGTTGTTAATAGAAAAATATATTGGCTTTAAAAAAAAAGTTTAACACGTAGTTTTAAGTGTTACCGTTATTTTTCAATATTTTATTTTAAATGTTAAGTCATTTTATTTATGAAATTGCCTCTCCCGCCAAACGGGGTTAGATAGACCCCCTCTATCCTCCCATAGTTACACTTTTTTGTACTCAATTGTTCTACAAAAACTGTTATAAATTTTTGGCGCCTATGTTATCGTACTCTTGACTGTTTTGATAAAATTTCTACTTACAGAAAAGTTTTTATGCGTCTGGTAAATTAAGCACCATAATGGCTGATTTTTTTTAGAGGTATAGAACTTAGAATTGCAATAAAACACAGAAAAATCGTTTACTGTCCATCAGTTTGTCATTATTGGCCAATAATTTTATGCCGTTATCGTTTCAATATGATTTCGGGCATGTGGCCGCCGCGCCTGGTTCGAATAAAGAAGACAAGTCTAGTGGTCCAATTTTCAACCACTTTTTCGAGCACTTGGGGCCGTATGTCGGCAATAACGCCACGAATGTTGACTTCAAGGCCCCGAACGTTTCAAAGAAAATAATCCAATGGTGTCAAATCACAGGATCTTTGTGGCCATTTGACATGTCCATTCTGCGAAATTATGCGCTTATCGTATTTTTCCATCAATAAATCGATTGTGACGTGCGCTGTGTGACATGTAGCGCCGTCTTATTGGGACCACATCTCATGCACATTCATGCCATCCAATTCGGGAAAAAAATAGCCGGTTATCATTTATCAAGAAGTATGGCTCCACCAGCCCATAGACCACACCAAACAGTCAAGTTTTTGTGGATGTAATAGCGTCTCAAGGGTCTCATGTGGATTATCTTCACTCCAAATGTGGCAATTTTGCTTGTTGATGTAGCCATTCCTACAAAAACGAGACTCATCACTGGACAAAATTTTGCAATGAAAATCAGTATCGGCAGCAATCTCATTTACATGCTGGATCTTGTAACGTCGTAAGCTAAGATCTTTGCACAAAATCTTCCAAAAAGTTGATGGACAAAATTCGGGTCCTCTTCAACACTTTGCTCTACAGCGGCAATTGTTTTTTCGATGCGCACTGTTCGACGTCTCTGCGGATGCGTATTATCACATAGAGTAAACGTAGTGCGAAAACGATCCATGGTTAACCGAATTAATTGCCTTGATGGACGATTTTGTCGACCATAAAATGGACGAAGCTTGCGGTAAGCTCTGCGAACTGAACCATTGTTTTCGAAATAAATTTGCAAAATTGCAAGCCTTGTTCACTTGTCAACCTGTTTATGATGATATGACAAACCAAACTGAATATAAATGAAATCAGAGTTGCCCGATTTGACCACAAAATGTCAGTTTTATATCTACTCGAAAAACTAACCTCTAAAAAAAAACACCTACTGATTCCTATAGTATCAGTATGTATTTACAATAATTAGTTAAAATTCTGATTTTCTTCATACTGTTAGTGCGTCTGGCAAATAACCTCAATATTAATAATATGCTGCCAGAAGATCATATTTAGTTTTAAAGATTTCAGATGTTTATGTCTTTGGTTATGTTTCACACCAAAAAATTGAAGCGAGCTCTTAGACTAAGAGGACGGCTGGTTAAAATGTTCGTGTTTCTTCGGCCCAGACCTTCTGCGCAACAGTTCGTCGCACTAACCATCTCGCTAAGAAGTCAGTCATTTTCAAATGTACCGCTATGTTTTTTTCTTGGCGAAAAACACCTTATGCCATATTTTAGATGTAGTAGTTAAGTTATTCATTTGTATCAATATCATTAGGTCAAAACATAAAAAAGTTATCACAATCTGCTACAAATTCTAATCAGCTAGAACAAACCAATATGGCAACTCCGCTAACGACGTAATGTAATGCTTGACCAATGAAAAATGGAATAAAAACGACACAATACTACGTGTCGGAATTGTTATTGAAACCGTTATTTGTGATCTACCAAAATTGCTGATGGAAAAAAACTCGACGCGTCGCGAAAAACGAGGATGCAATTTATGTTCTTTAAGTTCTTATGTTTTGTAGTTATTTACAATTGTGTGTGGTTATTTAAATTTCGCATAACGCGTTGATTTAAGTTGAGTGTATTGCAGTTGTCAATTAAATAAATGTGGAATATCGTAGTTTCTAACATCCGACTGAAGAGTCATTCACAAGTTCATTGTGAAAATGTGCTGCTTATAGCTGAAAAGCTGTAAAAGGCCATAAAAGGTTGCTTAAGTAGAAAAAACATTGCGAATTCGTGAAGAAAAGTTATATACTCATGTATAAATTTATTCAGCGGTATATCGGAAATAACTAAATAAATTTTCGTATCACCTTTCAAACAGTCAGCCCTTTTGTCTGATTCTGGACTGTGTGTGCAAAAAATATGCCATGGAATAGAAGGCAACAAGTGCAATTATTTCAATATTCCAAAACTAATCCAAATCAATCCAAAGTGTTGCAGTTATAGCCTCGTTTCATTGTTTTCAGTAAATTTAGTGCAACATGTGAATTTCATTTGAAAGTTCTAAAAGGCCAATTGATGTGAGAAATATGTCGAGCGATATTTTAAAAGCAAAAAGTGTGAAGAATTAAATGATCTGAAGAGGCTCAAAAAATATAAAGAGATCTGTGTAAAAATGCTGTGCAACCAGAAGTGATATTAATCTACATAAAGGTAGGTTTTTGTGTCTCCTCTTCACCTTATATTTAAAATCTTTAGAAATGCTTCACTAACTAACCTAAGTGGTGCTATGAAATTAACCTAGGCATAAACAACATGTTAATTCGCCTGGTCCTTAGCTGCATGTCTTCAGTTGCTAACTTAGTAGGTCGATTTCTACTTGTTCGCGAGAGTTTAGACAAAGCATTTCTCTACTGTGTCCAACGTCTGACTGGGAATCGAAAGCTCTGCGAGCCGGAGTATTATTGTCCATTCGACCTATGTCGTAGCAAAGAGTATAGAACTACATAGAGTGGGCATCACAGCTAAAAATTTTGTAGCAATTTCTGCCGTGGGCAATAAGTGCGAAGGGGAATTTCGTAGATCGTATGCGTCGGCAGGGCTGTTGTTTGATGCTGGGGTATCAATATCAGTGCCCCACATAGAAAATATTCGTTGTATGAGATGCGCACTCTATGCAGTTCTATACTCATTGGTCGTAGCCATCTAAAAGACCGAGGATTTCTTCATCCGCTCTTGATATGATCCATGATTCGCTCCATTGAGTAAAACTGGGATGACCGGTTTTTTTTTCTTTTTTAAATTCATTTTTTATTTCCTTAAAATATTAACTTAATACTAGACAAAAATGCTTAAATCTAACTTATCAATAACATATTTACTTAAACTAACTTATGGCCCTTAGCGGGCGCTCCAAGCTTACATCTAACAGTTTTTATTTTGCCTTTCGGCTTCAAGTTTCTTTTGTTTTATTTTAAAATAAATTTATATTTCAAAGAAAATTTAAAAAACTTTGATTAGCGACAATTTTATATAAAAAAACTTAATCTACTTAAGACTACTTAATATTACTTAACTACTTAAGACTACTTAACTACTTAAGATTACTTAACTACTTAAACTTAATTATAATCTGGGTGGCGAGCCCTCGCTGCATATGCCCCGAGGGGTCGTCATCCTGATCGAGTCTTTTGGTCCACAGGCAGCATGCAACCACCCATATTGTACGCCAATATGGTGCACAATCCCCGCAAGGAGTATTAGAATTAATTTGTTGAAGAACTAATTATTGGACTAAAAGTCCGCAAAGTCTAGAGGAAGTGCTGAATCACTTCCCTCGTGTAGCCATCAGAATTCGGTGCGCTGCCTTTCGGCCTCAGTCCTATCGCGATCCGATACCGCTCTGCTAAAGCGGAGGAGCTCCGGAGCATTGTCAACGTACCCGTCGCGGATTAGCCGTTTGTCACGAGCGTCACGGTAGCGCTGGTATAAAACCGGGATACCGTTCCTGTCTTGTACCAACCCTAACGAATCGATATAAACAAATGCCTTTGGTGGAATAAAGCCAGACATGAGCGCACTCTCTATATTTGTTCCATTGGGGTAATAAGCCCCGAAGATCAGGCTGTTGTCGCTAGCCATCGCCCTTGCAGAGTGCCTTCGATTCACCTTAATTAGGAAATTGTCATCGTTCCGATAGTATTTTATGTACTCGGAGTCTGGCGTTCGGTACAACCCTAAGCAGGATCGGAGACAACGCCTCTCGAATAGCCGTATCCATTCCATGTAGGATGGTGATACATTGAACCACACGGGATAACCGTAAGCGATGATCGGAGGGATGACCGGGGTCTTGCATAGATTCTATATAAAACTTCAAATGGGAATTTTATTACTAAATTGCTTTCTTAGCAAAAGATTAAGTTGTAAGTGTAATTTTTGGTTTTATTTTTGACGACATGTTATCACAGTTCATATCGAGCCTATATAATCAAGTTCCGTTCTCTCCAATCCCACAATATTTTTTGTGTCTTTCCGTGTTCACAGCATATACTTGGTATTACCCTTATTTACTGCCAATCTCATTTTGATGCTTCTTCTTCTTTACTAGCATACGGGCTCAGTAACGCGATTGTTAGTGCGACCTTTTGCCGCACAGAAGGTCTGGGTTTGATTAACAGCCATAGTAACACCTAAATGGCCCTCCTCTCGTAATATTCTCACAAATGATCCCAGTAGTATCAATTGTCAAGAAAAGCTTATCTCAAAATCGCCGTTTCGAGTCGGCATAAAACAGGAAGTCCCGCCATCGTGCAAGAAGTACACAAGCACACATAAATTGCTTTGAGAAACTTCGGCCCTGGGTACTTACGAGCCTGGTGCGCCAATTTTTTTTTTTGTAAACGTGGCGATGAAATCGCTTGTGACTTGATTTATGGAAGATTGTGTCCTAAGTGTTGATGAATGATGTTAAACAACAATTCTCCACCGACATCTTGCACCAAATCGATGAATTCATTCAGGTGGTGGGTGTCGTTCGAATTTTTTTGTATTTTTTCAGAATCTGCTGATGTGTAAAAATTTGATCAATTGTGGACTTTCTTGGCTTTAAGCCGCACTGATAAAGGCTTATCAGGTTGTTGGTAAACGGTTTTACGCATTCACATATTATGACAGAAAGGACTTTCTTGGGAAGACTTCTGTCTCTGAAGTTGGCGCAGTTAAGAGGGTTCTTTTCCTAATAAGTACTTTCATTCATACGTCCATATGTTGGTAATCAGTTGGAGTATGTTACTTTCCTACTTTTTTAAGACTTCAGATAACTGGATTTAGGTCGGGTAGTTTTCGCTTTCGTCGCTAATATCGAATGGTTAGTTCTGCCTGACAATGAAAAGTTCTAACAGCAGAATCGACTGTGAATTCACACGATCTTTCTTTATTCATATCAGTATATCTCATATACTGTTCCCGCCATGTCTCCTCGACATTTTCACTTTGATAAAAATTAAAAACATCATACCTGTTACATACAAATCCAAATTACTAGGTAAGTGTCCCTTCCCAATGGAATCAATTTTAATGGCCGTTCATTGATCTGGGGACCGTCATGTCCCCTTATGGGTATGAAGGTGAGAAAACCGTATGCTGGCTGTAGTGGCAGTTCGTTCTGCAGCGTAATCAATTAGCTTAAGTTCGTTGCCAGACGTGGTGTTCCGTAGGCAGCGTTTTCTTGAAAATACGACTTGAAATGTTCTGTTTTCCTAACTTTGCGTTTAAATCTTCCAGCTTGATTTTTACATTGTATTTCGGTAGTCGCTCATAAGTTATGTTCAGGAGCTCGTAAAAAACAGATATGCGAACGGATATATGGCTCATATTCTCGAATTTGGCCTTGATATAGTTCTTTTCAATGCTTTCGCTATTGTCTCCAAACCGTAAGACTTCTTTACTCAGTCTGTCCGAATAATCAACCGTAGAAGATGTCTCAATTTTGCATCCTCCTTCTTCCTGAATCAACCAACGTATTTTCTGGAAGACAGTAATGCCTACTCAATTTAAGGGCTTTTCCAAGTTATTCGGCTATTGCCGTTTTGCGTTCTAATATTCCAGATTCAGATAAAACGTTATTGGCCTTTTTTTGGATTTTTCGTAGCAATGTTTTTTTCCGTGATCAAGCAGTTATGCTATGGTTTTACCTATTTACCTGGTAATATCATAGCAAAAGTTGAGTAAGTCAAATAAAAATAAATACTATTGCTGTATAGTCAAATTTATCTACTACGACTTTGCGTTGTCCAAGTCAATGGCTCGATCTGCCCTCTTTTTACACCACCATCGCTTACCTATGGTTTGTTGAATAAATGCGTTCGTGCAAGTGGACCTAAATAAAAGAAATAAAATAAAACCAGTTAAATTTATTAGCAGAACTGATTTGTTTCTAAAATTACCAACAACTTTATAAATATTTCTTTAAAAAAAAAATCAAAATTTTCAAATCTTCCATTCATTTTTTTTTTTATTTAAATAAACATCATCCCTAATTCTTATTATTCACGGTGATTTCATCCTGGATTTCATTTTTGCATCCCATCTTCGAGGGACATTTCTATATAAATAACACCTCCCAGCCGAGGGACATGATGGCGGTGAATAGTTCAAATGTCAATTGGTCAACAAGTTAAATCGTCCCTTTCAACTGAAGTGAAATTTATCGCATATTCACCTAAAATATTCAACAAAATTCACAAAACCAAAATCAAAAACTGGATTCTGTGGTCCACATGACAGCTCAATTCCATTATCCACGTAGGATAAAAGGATGCATGCCCTGCACATACCCCCTGTACAGTGGTGAGCGTGCAGAACTCGTTTTTGGTTGCGCAATACTCAGTTCGGCTATAAATATGTAATAATCCTTTTACTGAAATGAATAAATCGCTGAGATGCTGGCAGGAGCACCCGAAATGATGCTGTGCGTTGTTTGGTTGACACTTGACACTCAATTACATGGAAATTAGCTTTTGTTCCGATTTTCGTTTTTTTCTACATTTTAACCCCTTTTTTGGCGAGGATTTTATTTAAATTTAATTTTTATTTTTATTATGTTTTAATGTTGAGTTGATTGATGGGGTGAGTTTTGTAGAGAGAAAGATGGTTGTGTCAAGTGAATGGTGTACTTTGTCGCTATCAAATTTGAGATAACATAATGAGTAGCAGTGACAAATAGTCAGACATAACGAATAGTGCAATGTTTCTCATTGTGCTGAAAGGGAAATGTAGATAAACACCATTAGGAATAGTGAAGACTGGGATTGAATAACCACATCAGTTATAGAGTCATACGTGACTATTGTTGGTTGGCATTATCAAATACGAGGTTCGATTATCCAATATCGAATTCTGGTATTCTGTCATCAGTGATCGAGTATATTTTTGTGGTGTCGATTGGATGTATTTTTGTGAGAAAAAAAAAATGAAATATACAATGTATTTACATCTGATATTCCTTATCCACCTCTTTGCGGTATTGCTATTTACGCGGATGACACTGCTGTATTTACATCGCATTAATATCCTCTCATTATCGAGAGGAATATATCCAATGCGCTAGAAATACTTTTAAGCTATTTTACTAAGTGGAAAATAAAGTTAAATATTGGAAAAATACAAGCTATATTTTTTACACGAAAAAGGAAAGCATGTTACATTCCCTCCAATAACATACTAGTGGCTAATGTGTCAATTGAATGGAGCTCTTCCGTTAAATACTTGGGACATCTTGATTCAAATCTATTGTTTAATCAACATCTGTGCGAAACGCTGAACAAAATAAATATAAGTACAAACTTTTATATCCCTTTATAAACAGAAAGTCACTGTTATCAACTGAAAACAATATGATATTACATAAAGTCATATTTCAAGCAATAATTATGTATGGACGCCAGGTTTGGGGTCATTGCGCCAAGTGCCATATAGCGAAGTTACAGATCGCACAAAATAAACTTTTAAAAATGATGCTAAATCTTCCATGGTATTTCTCTACAAGGGTTTTACATAAAAAAGTGAATGTTGAATTGATCTCTGAAAGAATAAACACACTTATGGCAAAATTTAAGGCCCGCAGCGGTCACTCTGATAACACTTTGGTAAAAAATCTTTTTTCCTAGTCGTAGTTCTTTTTTTTTTTTATAATTTGCGCGCACTCAAGGGGTTATGAATACCCTTTATATGTTTTAGCACAGTGCGGGCGTTAAGGAAATTAGGGATAAGAAGAAAGGAGATACCGATGCACATTGGTTTTAAATGTCTTTAAGTTATAATGGAGAGGAAAAACAGAGTTTGGTAGAGCATTTCACATTCGTGTTGTTCGGTTTATGTATGAATCTCTATATTTCAGCGAACGTCCGAAGATAGGCTTGAGGGTAAACTGATTTGCATTCATTGCGTAACGAGTATTGCGGCTGAATTGTTGAATGGGAGGAATGCAGCTGGCTATTTCATTTGAACATTGGTTGTTAAAATAGCGATAAAACAAGGTAAGGCAGGAGATGTTTCGACGGTGTTCAAGCGAAACTAAGGAGTTCGCTATTCTTATGTCTCCTATAAGTTTTTTCGCACGTGTTTGAATCCTATCTAGTAGGTGCAATGTTGATTTTGGTGCACCTGACCAGACATGGGCGTTGAATTCAAGTTTTGGGCGTATAAACGCTTTATATATTGTGGCCAGATCAGAGGGGGTGAAATATTTCTTAAATCGATTTAGGAAACCTAGACATTTCGCTGCGTTTTTAGCGACTTCGAATATGTGATCGTTCCAACGTAAGTCGTTACTAACACACATACCTAGCATGGAAAGCTTTTCGGTTTCTTCGACGTAAGTGCCATTCATGGATAATGGCTCTAGATTTTGGTTACGCTTTAATGACAGAAGACAGCATTGTGTTTTGGAAGCATTGAATTCCACTCTATTAGATTTACCCCATTTGATAATGCTGTCAAGGTCGGAATTCAATGAGCTTTACATATTTTGGCGTTTAGAGTCCACGTTCGAAGGTGAGGGACGAGGACCTGTAAACGAATATGAGAAGCTGAGAGTACTGTCATCAGCGAAGGAATAAATTGGATTAGAAGTTGCAGACAGGAGATCATTTATAAAAATGAGAAAGAGAGTCGGAGACAAAACTGAGCCTTGAGGGACACCAGCATTTATTTGCTGAGTTACAGACTTGAAACCATTCAAAACAACTTGAATTGAACGTTTCGAAAGATAATGTCTAATCCATAGAAGAAGTTTTTCGTCGATTCCAAATGCACGCATTTTCGACAAAAGGGCTTGATGCCAAACCCTGTCAAATGCCTTTGAAATATCAAGCGCAACAATCTTGCTTTCGCCACCATGGTGAATTGATTGGTTCCACTTTTCGGTGAGATATGTCATCAAATCACCAGTAGACCTGTTGCTGCGAAAACCATACTGCCGGTCATTGAGAAGTTTTCGTGTTTCGAGATATTTCATAAGCTGACGATTTATCAGCGTTTCCATTACCTTGGAAAGAAGGGACGTAAGTGCAATTGGACGGTAGTTGGAGAGAGAAGAAGATTCGCCTTTTTTTGGTACAGGCTGGACAAATGCTGTTTTCCATCTACTCGGAAAGAGTCCTGATGAGTAGGATAGATAGAAAAGCTTACGCAGTGGTTTTGCTAGCGTAGAAGAACACCTCTTCAGAATGATGGGGGATATACCATCTGGACCAGCGGATTTATGTATGTCAAGATCAGATAAAACTCTTGCAACTGTACGAGTACGAAAGTGAATTTGTCCCTTAGAATGATCTACGTTCTCAAGTACAGGAGGAGACTGAACACAATCTGGCAATGTAGAATTGGCTGCGAAATGCGCAGCAAGCAGATTGGCTTTGTCTAAAGAGCTGACAGCTGGAATGTCATTGTGAATGAGCGTCGGAATTGATGTTGATGCCGAATTTTTTATGTTTTTAACAAATGACCAAAAGTTTTTACTACCTCTGGGACATTGTAGAATTTTTTGCCTTAACGTTCGGTCATAGAGGAATTTGACACGCTTTAAATGGGCATTACAGTCATTTCTGGCTTGTTTGAACTTTGCTCGGTATTCCTCTGTTGGGTTGGTCTTGTACAACCGAAAGTTTGTCTCTCTCAACCTGATAGCTTCTTTGCAGCTCAAGTCATACCACCCTTTTGCCTTTGGTCTGATACTCTTAATTTTGTTGGGAATAAAAGATCTCATTCCAAAGAGAATGATATTTGAAATCATATCAGCAGCAGCATCCACGTCACTATCGAGGAAACATAGTGACCAGTTAAAATTCCTAAAAAAACTGTTTAATGCTTCCCAATTGGCTTTCTCGTATTGCCATACGGTTTTTTTGGGAATTTGCTCTTTAACTGTGTGGTTGGAGTACGAGAAATTTGTTGATATGATACAGTGGTCTGACGAACCTAGAGGCGATAATACATTGATGATGTATTTATCAGGGTGAGAGGTAAGAAACAAGTCCAGGGTGTTGGCGGCTTGACTGTTAATATCCGGTATGCGTGTCGGCTCATTTACAAGCTGGGTTAGGTTGTTTACCTCAGCAAAGATCTCAACATACCTTCCTACGGGTGTTGTCTGTCCAGAATGTTGAAGCCACGTAGAATTGTGTACATTGCATACGGACATGGAATTTCAGCCATATAAAATTAAATTCCGGATTGGAACATTGGCCGTATTGATGTTGAATTTGGTAGGCTACGTCACTACGTATATATATGGCGAGACCGCGGTGAGAAAAGAATAAAGGCACTAAATTATATCCAGGTAGGGTTAATTCTGATAAGTCAGTATTCACCCCCACCTGTGTTTCACTTAGTGCCAAAACAGCTGGTTTGTATTTACAAATGTGGGCGTATGCAGAAAAAAGATTCGACTTTAAACCACGAACATTGCAAACGTCCACTCTAAATTTCCTCTCCATTAAAACACATACATAAAAAAACACAATACCGACGACAGACTGAGCTTGGCTGAGAAGTGAAAGTTCGCGTTGGTTGTCTAAAATAACTTGTCACAGGTGTTATGCCCGTATGACAAGTTAAGTTATACGCACAACAAAAAAAAGTTCACTCACATCCCGCTATACATCGGTTATTGCCTATGCTTCACCAATGCGAGCGCAAGCATGAAAAGAAAATTCATACGGCATTTGCATTGGTGATGCACGGGCAAATAGCAATAGTTCTTGCAATATCTCTAAGCAATTTCAATCTAGTTACATGTATAGGAAATAACTTGTTTATTTATTTATTGTTTTATGTTTGTTTTTTTTTTATTTGTTATTTATTTATTTATTTTTTTATTTATTTATTTATTATTATATATTTATTTATGTGTTAAACATTTATTTGTTTTATTTATTTATTTATTAAATCATTTATTTATTTATTTATTTATTAAATTATTTTTTTATTTATTTATTTATTTGTTCATTTATTTATTTATTTGTTTATTTATTTATTTATTTATTTATTTATTTTATTTATTTTTTTTAATTTATCTTTTTTTATATTAATTTATTTTCACATTTATTTATTTATTTGCTCATTTATTTATATATAAATATATTTATATATTTTTTTTTTTTTGTTTGTTTAAATGAGGTTTTTCTAAATGCTATGACCTTGGCGGCACACCTCCAACCGATGGTCCAAATTTTCGATGACGCTGAGGCATAATTGAAGCTCTATGCTGTAAATGTGCTGAATTATCTCATCCTTTAGCTTTTGAATTGTTGCTGGCTTATTGACGTACACCTTTTCTTTCAAATAACCCCAAAGAAAGAAGTCCAACGGTGTCAAATCACATGATCTTGGCGGCCAATTGACATCGCCATCACGTGAGATCAACCGTCCTGTTGAAACCATATATCGTCCTCATCCATATCTTCCAATTCGGGCCATAAAAAGTTCGTTATCATCTCACGATAGCGAACACCATTCACTGTAACTGTCTGACCGACCTCATTTTGGAAAAAATACGGCCCGATTATGCCGCCAGCCCATAAACCACACCAAGCAGTCACTCTTTGTGGGTGCATTGGTTTTTCGACAATCACTCTTGGATTACCATTCGATCAAATACGGCTTTTCTGCTTATTGACTGAGGTGAACATGTGCCTCATCACTGAAGATAATTTTCTCCAAAAATTGATCATCCACTGTTGCCATTTCTTGCCACCATTCTGACCATTGACGAAGCTTGAAATGGTCAAAAGGTTTTAGTTCTTGAGTCGATTGCACCTTGTAAGCGTGTAAATGCAAGTCTTTGTGCATAATGTTCATCAACGACGAGCGTGAGAGGTGCACTTGTTGGGCATGACGACGAGTTGAGGTGGACGGCTCTACGTTTCCAAACTATCGCGAACAGCAGCAATATTTTCAGCAGTACGAGCTGTACGAGCATGCACTGGTGTTTTCACATCTCCTAAAGACCCGGTTTGCTCAAATTTTTGCGGGATTTTTCCGATTGTACGCCTATTTGTCATTTTTTGTTGATGTACTGGCATCTCGAGGTTCTCATGTGGATTCTCTTCACTCCAATGCGGCAATTTTGCTTGTTGACGTTGACGTAGCCTCATCACCGAACAAAATTTTGCTATGTATATCAGCATCGAGATCAATCTAATTTTCGGCCCATACACCAAAGTCTCGACGCATTGCATGGTCTTGCGGCTTAAACTCTTGCACAAGCTGGATCTTGTAAGGTGGTCCGCCGAGATCTCTGCGCAAAATCTTCCATAAAGTTGATGGACAAAGCTCCAATTGCTGTGCAGTGTTGCGAATCGATTCATTCAGGTCCTCTTCAACACTTTGCTCGTTGTTTCTTCGGTGCGCAATGTTCGACATCTCTGCGGATGCGTATTATCACATAGATCCATGGTTAACCGAAATAATTTCTCTGATGGACGATGGACGGAGCTTGCGGTAAACTTCGCGAGCTGAACCATTATTTTCGAAACAAATTTGCACGATTTGCAAGCGTTGTTCATTTGTTAAGGCATTCGAAAAATCAACCTCTAAAAAAAAAACACCCGTTGTCTTGGGAATTGTTTTCGATCTAGTCCTTGTATATATTTCTTGATAGTACTTAGACTTAGTTATTTACTCAGCGGGCTCCCGACCCTTGAAGAGCTTATGCCTGAGACACTGCTGCCTTCCATCCTCTACGATCCTGGGCTCCCTGCTTGCAGTTGTCTAGACTAAGCGCTCTTGCATCCGCGATGGCTTGGTTTTTAAAACGAAGGTTCGGTCATCTTTGCCTTCTCGAACCTGGGGGCTGGGATTCGAAGTACCTCGTAGCTGGAGCATTATTATCCATACGCTCGATGTGGCCGAGCCGTTATAGTCAACGTGTTTTGGCCTTTTGGACTACATCTTGGTACAGCTCATAGAGTTCACGGTTGTGTCGTCTCCTCCATTCGCTCTCCTCGCACACAGGACCAAAAATCCGCCGAGGTATTTTTCTTTCGAAGGAGCACAGTATCAGCTCTCCCTTCTTGCTTATCGTCCAGCACTCGGCGCCATAAAGCATAACTGGCAGGATAAAAATGCTGTAGAGCACACATTTCGTACTTCGAGTCAGGAGTTTTGAACCCAGTTGTTCCGGCAAACCGAAGTAGCAAAGGTTTCCTACGGTAATTTTTCGCCGGATCTCCACTAGGGTGTCATTCGTGGAGTCTTTACTTACCCCGAGGTAGGTGAACTCGTTAACTACCTCGAAATTGCTGCAATCAATAGTGACGATTTGTCACCTCATTTACTTCCAGCCCAACGGATTTTGCCTGTTCTTCAATCGCCGTGAAAGCTTCTATCACGGCGCGCTGGGAGCGACCGATGATGTCAATATCGTCCGTATATCTCAGCAGCTGGACGGACCCGGTGAAAGTAGTGCCTGAGAGCGACCGATGATGTCAATATCGTCTGCAAAGCCCAGCAGCTGGACGGTCCCGTTGAAAATAGTGCCTTCAGTGTTGACACCTGCACTTCGTACTATCTGCTCCAGTACGAGATTGAAGAAGTCACATGATATCGCGTCTCCTTGCTGAAATCCGGTGCATGTTTGGAATAGTTCGGAGGATCTACTTCCAAACTGCAAGTTGATGAGCTTGATTTCCGGCGGCACGCGACACAGCGGAATCAGTTTTTCCAGGATTCCAAATTCGACCATTGCCATATAGATTATACGCGGCTTTGAAGTCGATGAATAGGTGATGAGTTTCGGCTTGAAATTCGTTGGTCTTTCCTAAGATTTGCCTCAGTGTAAAATCTTAGTCTATAGTCGATCTGCCGGGACGGAAGCAGCACTGGTACGTGCCGATAAGAGTGTTGCAGAAAGGTTTTAGACTTTAGTAAGCTTTTGTTAAAAGTATTTCTTGAATTTTAAGGGATCATGCTTTCGATGTCCAATCCAAAAAACGAAACAGAAGGAATACCTACAACATTCGAAAACGTCCACAGCACTTGTTAAGGCTCTGTTCAAACGTCTTCAAACGACCTATCAATCATGAATCAGTAGCATGTTAATTTTTTTCTTCATACCGGTCCTGCTTTGATCGAGAAACTAACTGAATGGTTACAAAAGACGGATATTTGTTCTTGAAAACCAAAGCCTTTAAATTCCTAACCAACCACACACCTCTTTTCTGAAACTATTATGTGACCTATCAAGGTTTAAAATTTGTTCGTATGTTCAATAGTTTGACGATCCATTACTAGACAACATGATTTCCAAAACCTGACATAAGGACACACTATTGTACGACCACCCTAAAGTCGATTGTATATAGGACACGTTCTACTTCAGCTGAAGGCACATCTAAATTACAACTTTTACAATATGCGCTTTGATTAATAAAGTCCACTTTTTGTTTGTCAAATCCACCCAGCCAAGCTGAGGTAGAAAAATTAAATTGCTTTTCACTTACAACCACAAAGGCATATCCACATTATGTGTCCTTGTATCACTGCAAAATGTCTTTCGGCCCATAGCGGCACCACCGCCGCTGTGCACTGCTCCGTCTAACACCACACGATGATTCGCCTGCTCGCTCGTTCACACTGTAACTCGAAAACCTTATTTCGCATACACATGCTCCTCGCTCAAAGGAAACGGAAATACATTGCGAATGAAAGCAGTGCACAAGGATACTCTTGAGATTCGCCCGCAGTGCTGCACAAAAGCCCATCTTCTACGGTGCATTGGTCTAACAACTCTTAAACTGTACACAGATCCAGAATCAACTAACCACTTTATGTGACCAAATATGAATATGCAATGTGCAGGCGGCGCTGTGTGGTCCTGTAAGGATGCATGTGTGCATGTATGCAGAAATGGAAGAGGTTTTAGGTAACACAGCTCGGGCGGCAAGGACCCACTAGAGGAGGCACTAGAACGTACAACGTCGCAATCGTCGTCGTCGTTGTCGTCCTCGTCGACGGGCTGCTAGAGAGGAGGATTTTTGATGATATGGGACAGCAAGAATGGCGCAAAGGATAATGACGACTATACGACCACGGCGGTGAGCCGGTGCAGGGCGACATTCTCGAATGGGTTGATGTCCTGCCGAGGCGATTCCAACTTGTTAGGGAAGTAACCGACGTTTTTTTTTTGTCGTTTTTGCCAACTCTCGTCGGTTTTTGTTCGTTTTGCACGACACTGTGCGCTAGCTGTCACACAAAGAAATCCAGGCAGGTATGCGAGCGTTTTTCAGCAGAGAACTCATCTCTGACGACACCGTAAGGACATTTTGTCTGGAACGGCTTGTGCATATGGGACCGTCGGTCGTCGTCATCGTCATCACAAAGTCATGTGCACACGATTAATGAATACATTTCAGGGGGACTTCGTGTGCAAATTGCATTTGCATGGACACACGATATGCTTTATAGGAATGGGCACCGGTATAGAGAAATTACTGCGCTTTGTGCGCTGCTTCGGTGTGAGTCGAGGTATAAAAATCAGATGCAAGTATTGTGAGCTTTGAAGAAAGAAAGAGTTCTTCCCCGAACACCGTTTCCATTTGCAGAGATTCCTTTTGAGAAATGAAATTTTAGCCCACAAAAACCAACTCCAGGCTCGTTCTGCCTCTACAGCGTATATGGCGTTTTAGTCCTTTGTTTTTGCAGTGTGCACATTTGGTGGCAGACTGGACCTCGTTGAAATATGGTTGCTATGGGTGATTGCAGGGTTATACATCAGTACGAGGTTGCAACGTATATATGTACATGCTGAGTATGTAAGTGATGTTTGGAACGTGATGAAGTTGTTGTGAATTTTTGTATTTGCATAGGTTCGTCATGGGGTGACATTTGGGGATGGCGTATGTTTTCACAGCCAAATTAGAAAAACGTTGATTTCAGTACAAAGATTATTTAGATCCTTTAAAATAAAATGGTTTTAACACGCTTGATTACACCAGTCAGAGTGTTGTCATAAAACAAAATCTAGCGGTGCGGGTTCACGACTGCATGTTGCGTACCTACTTGCTCCTTGCGCGCTCTAATTTGATTTTAAATTTGCAGATCGCTTACATTTGATAATAATGGATAATTGCGATCAAGAAACCAACATTTAGTTTGTAAACCAATATCATGCACTGAAGTCCGTACTTTTTATCCGAAGAGCATTTCGGCGCAATCGTGCGGTTGGATAAATTCGGAATTCTGAAGTTTGCACAACAAAGAATTTTGTCTACTTAATGTGCATCAGTAGACAGACATTACTTACTTACGTAAGTAGCGCTACATTACGGATTGAACCTGGCCCTCAACAAACATCACCCTATAATTAGCCCGGAACAAAGGGTTCTGCCTCCAGTTGCGCACTCCAAGTTGGCTGAGTTTGGTTTCTATACTTCGTCTAACGTCTGACTGGAATACAAAGACTCTGTTGTGAGTCAGGGTCGGCCACAGGGGCATCTTCAGTGGAGGTGAGGAGGGCATGGCACGCTTGTGGTTGCTCAGCTAAGCTCGTCGGACGGGGTAGTTCTTGCCCGCTCACCACACACCACCTGCTCGATAAACATTTTGTTCGTGCCAAACTATAAAAAAAGACAAAAAAAAAAGAAGAAGGAAGCTACGTTACGTTGACAACGGACGGACCTCTAGAGATAGGAAAGTAGAGATGAAAAGGAAAAAGCACCACTCATGACCGATGCCTCCATCGGTGAGAAATCTGGGAACACTTCGCGTGACTAAACGTAGACTAAATCCGCGAAAACCCTAACCGCAATATTCGATCCCAGATTCTTTCTCACTAATGGAAGGTTTGCTATGACCTTTGAAACACGCCTGGTGTTGTTGGCAAGAGATGGCCATCCCACGACACTACCGATTGTTATCACCCTGGCCGTATTGCGAGTGATAGCCCCTGAAGTTTACTCCCCCAGTCAAAACTAGTACGTATATGTACGAGTCGTCACGTCGCGTTATGTCATCGTCAATCTGAAAAGGACGGCCTTCCCATGAACACACACACCGTTCGCGTTAAAGATTTAACCGATCATCTCAACGAAGAAGATTTACCCGCAAAGAAAAATAACAACCCCGCTAATTTCATAACATGAGTGCCCCTCTTATTTAATTAAAAATACCCTAACTTAATTTATTACTTAAAGCTAAAAGAAAAAGAAATTTAATAAAAATTCAAAAAAAAAGAAAGAAAAATCAAAAAAAAATTAAAGCAAAACTGCACTAAACACTATAAAAAGGAAAAAGGAAATACTGGTTCAAAAAAACTTAAATTACTAAAACTTACGTGATTACAGTCCCCCGAAGTCCTGTTATGGTTTGTCGGTCTATTGTTCCTGTTGGATTGGAACGCAGCTATTTCCATGTCTTCGTCCTCGTCTTCGTCATTTTGCTGCTCGTTTTTAGTCCTATATTCTGTGTGTCTGTCTATCTCTGTCACTTGTCGTCTGAATTTTTGATCCCTGGCGGCAAGGTGGTTTTCTGCCCGTCTGCACTCGTCTCGTAAATCTTGGATGCACCTAATGGTACATCCAAAGATTAGTGTCGCTACCCTGTCTTTGATGTTGTGTCGCAGAATATCCAACAGATCACGTTCGTGTGGTCGTATCGTCATTTGTAATGTCAAACCTCGTATGTCACTGTAAAATTCGTCAAAGTTTTCATGGGGTTGCTGTCTCCTATCCATTATTTGTCGAAGGATTTCGTGGTCCCTCTTGTTTTGCCCAAATTGCCTTTTTAGTTCTTCTTTCAGGTCGTAGTAATTTAGACCCTCGTCTTGGCAGTTTTCCTTCAGGTATTGCCAGTACCACTTTTCTGCATTACCTGTGAGAAGTGGGTGAAATTGAGTGAAGACCTGCGTGCTAGTTAACCCACTTTTCTTTTGAAGAGTTTCTAGCCTAAACAAAAAGCTCTCTACCGACATGGACTTTGTGGACCCGTCAAACTTAACCCCCACTTGTGGATTGGCATATCTGTTCTATGCCCGGTCTCGTGCGGGCAAGAACTACCCCGTCCGACGAGCTTAGCTGAGCAACCACAAGCGTGCCATGCCCTCCTCACCTCCACTGAAGATGCCCTGTGGCCCGACCCTGACTCACAACAACTCTGCGAGCCAGATTATTGGTGTCCATTCGTTCTACATGCCTCAGCCATCTTAATATGCGGTTCTTTTACTCCGGGCAGGTCACTGCAGAGCTCGTATAGTTATTGGGTGAAACTTCGTCGCCATAACCCGTCGACGCAACCGGGGCCGAAGAATTTTCGCCTCCAGTCGACCAAGTATTTCTGTATGTCAAATCTGTTTTGACATTTGTGGGCAAGACAGATGTGTATGGAGTCATTACACCCGCTCAGAATTACTGCATTGTGCGCTGTCCACGCTGGAGGATTCATCCGGTCATTTTTTTTTCGAGAACGCCGCTGGTCACACGAAAACAGTGGACGGTGCTGCGCGCTATAAGGCGATGTAAACCGAGCTTTTTCTGCCGCGATTTGGACGAATTAGGACTGGAGGACATGTGGCTCCAACAGGACGGAGCAACGGCACACACTGCGCGAGCCACAACCAATATTCTGAAGGCGGCAACATCGGATGACTACTTTTGGCCCACCCTCATATACCGCCAAACCCATTTTGCCGCTTCTTTCCCTATACTAGCAAACGTGATTTTTGGAAAATTATGCCACCGGTGTTTGACCGTGAGTTTTCCATAATCCTCTCAAGAATCAAATTAAAGATGTCAAATGACAGCACATCGCCTTGCCTAAATCCTTTTTTTGGTATCGAATAAGTCATTGAGTTCGTTTTCGACCATGTTGGAGCAGCGAGAATTCTCCATCGTCATCCTACACAAACGGACGAGTTTGGGATGTATACCAAAACTAGACATGGCTCTGTATAGTTCTTCTCTGTAAATGCTATTATTATTCAGCTTTGAAATCGATGAACGAATAGTGGGTATCGATTAAGATTTCTTGGGTTTTTTCTAGGATCTGAAAATTTTATCGGATGTGGACTTTATTGGCTTAAAACCACACTAATAAGAGCCGATCAGGTTGTAGGTAAACCGTTTCAGGAGTTCACATGTTACAGCAGATAGGATCTTGCAGTTGATGTTGAAGAGTCTTATACCTCTGTAGTTGGCTCAGTTTAGATGGTCTCCTTTTTTGTGGATCGGGCAAATGATGCTGAGGTTCCACTTTATAAGCATACTTTCATCCTATTAGATCTGGCTTATAAGTTGGTGGCTGTTACTTATCAAGTCATCTCTGCCTTCTTTGTTAAGCTCAACGGGAATGCCGTCATTTACGATAGCCTCATTAAATTTGAGTCTAGATATTGCTATCCTCACTTCATTCAGGTCGGATGGTTGGCAATATGGGATGATTCGTTCTGCCTGACAGCGGAATGTTGTTCATCATCGCCGTTTCAAAGTCTGCAGAAGTTGTTCTTCCATATCCTCAGCATCGACTGTGTCTCAACTACGATATTTCCTTTTTCATCTCGAGGGGATTCTGTTCGAGCCTTGTGTCCTTGTCTTTGACGTTTAACACTTCGGTAAGACTTGCGAACATCGTTCTTTGAGTGGCACCTCTCTATATCCTAGATCATGCGCTTTTCTTGCTCTTTTTTCATCTTTCTGAAAAGCCGGTGTTCCTTTCTGCCTATAGAGCTCAACGGCAGCTCTCGTCTTCACATGCAGCTTAGCATTGTAGGCCTGGTGCTTGGCTGCGAGCATCTGTCGGCATTCCTCATCAAACCAGGGGTTTCTTGTTGGTGGCCGCGAGAAACCTAGCACATCAGTTGCTGCTGATGTAATGGCTTGTTGGCATCGTTGCCATAGTTCTTCGACATTCGATGCTGTTGGTATGGTGTTAATCGAGAGGTTTAGGGATACGCGTTGCGCGAAGGTCTTGGCGGTATCTTGCGATCGCAGTCTTTCGTTATTCAATTTTTTCACAGTATTTCTGGATTGTTGTGGCGTGGTTGGATATCGGCATTCTTACATCGGCTGTAACAAAGAAGTGTTTCAAGTCGATGTTGGCTCCTCGGAATGTTTTGACATCCAAAATACTGGATGCGTGGTGCTTGTCTATCGCAATGTGATCAATTTGATTGACCGTTCGTTGATCTGGAGACCGCCATGTCCCCTTATGGATGTCGTGGTGAGGAAACCGTGTGCTGGCTATAGTGCCATTTCGTTTCGTACCGAAGCCAATTAGCCTAAGTCCTTTAACAGACGTGTTGTAGTGTAATCTGTGTTTTTCGACAATACTGCTAAAGATATCTTTTCTTCCTACCTTTGCGTTAAAATCTCCTAGTAAGATTTTAACATTTTACTTCGGTAGTCGCTCATAGGTTTTGTCAAGGAGCTCGTAGAAGCAATGCTTAGCTATATCATATTTTTCCTCGTTCGGGCCATTAGCGCATATAAAGCTTATGTTGGCGAATTCGGCCTTGCTGCGAATGGGTACAATGTCTTGGAAGCATAAGAGTTCTTGCCTAAGTCTGGCACTTAAAACAAATCCGCATCCGAAAAGACGGTCCGTAGTAGATGTCACTTTTTTTTTGATGAGACCATTATCCGATGATTACCACTTTTGGGTAGAACTAGGCACAATTGATGTGTAGTCAGAGTTACAACCACTGTTATACCAACCAAGTTAAAGGCAATCAGAGTTCACCCTCCTTCTACAAAATGTAACCATCGTCAAGGTGTGGTGACAATGTCTTAATCTATATTCCATCCACATTATTTTTTTTTAGCCACGCCCACTTATTTAGACATTTATATTAAGGATGGGATGGGATGTGGTATAAAACGAATAGCTAAGCGGATTGTTGCGTTCTCCTATTTTTTTACGTTTCTGATGGATTCGTATCTTAAAATGGAGCTTTACTAGTATCCTTTCAATTCTATTACTTCCTTCAAGCATTTGATTTATCTGTTGACCCAATGTAGGTATACGTAAATCAAAACTATGAACTTCATATTTATCCACTGAAAATATCAAAATGTGTGCTTTTAACAAAAGTTCCTCCTATTATCCGATTTGCCAAAAGTCTTCTTACATTTCGTTATGTGAAATTGTATCTAGGTATCTAATAATTCAAACTGCAATGAATTTCCTGCACCCATATATGTCATTGTTATACGTAGATACTTCGAAACGTGGAAAGGGTCAGTTAACTTACTTTGCATCAATGGAGCAATTATTCATTTGTGATATTCAATGTCGCTCATCCTTGACATAGTCCGAGGGTCTAGGGCACATGCATCTATGGAGTAAATGAAACGATTGTCTGTCATTTAAAATGTGAGTATCACTCTAGCCTTCAGCAGGAAATGTGAAAATAGAGTACTTTAGAGCTGCATCCCGTTGAAGCATATAAGAGGGGTGAATTTAGTTTTTGCGTTATTTAAATGTTGACTGGCTCAGTGGAGCGATGGTTAGTGCGATGAACTGCCGTGCAGAAGGTCTGGATTCGATTCCCAGCCGTAGCAACACCTAAATGATTATTCACTGGCCCTCCTCTCGTGATGATCTGGCAAATCATCCGAGTAGTATCAATTTTCAAGAAAAGCTCATCTCAAATTCGCCGTTCGGAGTCGACATAAAACAGGAGGTCCCGCCATCGTTACACACGCATGGTTGTGAGAAAGCTCAACCCTGGGTACTTACCAGCCTGCTGCGCCAAAATTTGTTTTAATTTTTAATTTAAATTTTAGAATTCAACTACAATTAGAACAACTGTTTCATAAATGAATAAATAAATGTAAAAAAAAGTCAACTTTTGTGTAATACCCATAGTTCTATATGCTAACTTTTTTTTCCACAAATACATCCAGGCCATCCCTAAACATTTACCATAGCTCACCGACTATCCAAAGATGCACACACATCCATTTTATTAAAACCATATGAAATAAAAAACAAAACTTCTAGGGTACCAATCAAAAACTCAACCCTTTTCCAAAAAAAGTAAACTTTCAAGTTTGTATTTTTCCTCCATAAAGCTGTAGGTATGTGGAGAAAACTTCTTAGGGGGACTGGGCCCCTAGAAGGTTTCTGTTTGTCCATTTAACTTTTTTGGGAAAAGGCCAAACGTGACGTTACAAAATCGGAATGCGTTTCCAAGACCGCCTTTGGGTAAAACCACATTTATTACTCCTAAACCGGGAAAATTATGTGCGTACTTGCCCGGGGTGCTTTTTGGTACAACGCCCGAAAATCTGTTTTCGACCTCTTCCCGTTCGTAGGCCATCCATTTGGATGTTATAAATATGTGTCCCCCCTTATCTATGAGCTTCACACTGTTTCAATAGTGGAAAAGGTTATTTCTCGCCATCGCATCGTCTGCCACCCGCCCAGCAGCATGCTTCAGCTGGTTAAATATTTGTGGTCTATGCCGGGATACATCTTCTGGACGTAGTTATACAAAATCATGGATTTCTTGTATATGTGGCTTGGCACCATGTACTCAGTGTAAACATGTTAGCACCATAGTCCTCTTATGTAGCTTGTTGTATGGGTGTAGCGTTGGTCCTTTGCTGTGACATAACTTATTGAATGTTCGGGTGGATGGTGATCAAATAAATTAATTAATCCTTTGCTAATAAATGGGGTGTTGATTAAATACTTGAGCCTTTTTGCATTTGCGTAAGTTTGGGTAGATGTTGACTGAGGGTTGCATAAGTTTGTTGTGTGCACATGCTACTCGATGGTTTACGTAGATTTTTGACGATTTTTTTGGAAAGTTAGATTTAATTATGTTTTTGGTTGAAAGAAGCCGGAGATAGCGCTACTTATGTACAGATAATATTTAGAGTCATCCTTACATTGTTGGAATTTGAATTCTGAAAACAATTCGTCTCCAGGTTGCACAACTTTCAACCAAAGTGCTTAGATTTTTGGCGCGTACCTATCATCATGAGGGTACTTCTACCAGACCTTGTTAGTCTGTTAAAAATAATATCCCTTTTCAATTGGCCCGTCATTTGCGAACTGCTTCCATTTGCGCACTTTATGTCGGTTGAGGTCAGTATTGGAATACGAGGTGGGGTCTTACCTATAGCGTCCGACTTCTAACTGGAAATCGAAGATTTTGTGAGCCGGAGTATTGATTTTCATTCCCTCTGTAGAGCGTCCTAGAAATCGTATGAATCCAATCCGGACCGAAGATTTTTCGAAGAATTTCCATCAAATCGACCAAGGATTTCTTCATCCGCTTTTGTGACGGTCCATGCTTCAGCGCCGTAGAGAAAGACTGGGATGATCAGGGTCTTAGATATAGGATCTCCTAAGTAGTTCGAGTGAGGGCTTTACAACTGAAGTGCCTTCTTAGCCCGAAGAAACAGCGGTTGGCAAGAGTAATACTTCGTTTAATTTCTGACGAGATGTTGTTGTCAGAGTTAATAGCGGAGCCGAGATAGACAAAGTCCCGTACTACCTCAAAGTTATATCTGTCCATGGTGACGTTCTGTCCAATTCGTCGATGTTGTGTGTCCTTTCGTGTTGACAGCATATACTTCGGCTTTCCCCTTATTTACTGCTTAACCCATTTTTTCCGCTTCCTTCTCTATACCAGCAAACGTGGCTATGACATCACGTAGGTCTGACCAATGATGTCAATATCGTCGGCGTATGCTAGTAATTGTACCGATTTTTCAAAAATTGTGCCTCTGGTGTTAGCTCGGGAGTTTTGCACAATCCTCTCAAGAATCAGATTGAAGAAGTCACATGACAGCGCATCGCCTTGCCTATATCCTTTTTTGGTAATGTGTCAGTGAGGTGGTTTCCGACCCTGATGGAGCATCGAGAATTCTCCATCGTCATCCTACACAAACGGATGAGTTTGGGCGGTATACCAAAACTCTGTATAGTTCGTCTCTAAAAATGCCGTCGTATGCGGCTTTGAAATCGATGAATAGGTGGTGGGTATCGATTTGGACTTCTTGGGTTTTTCCAGGATCAGCCGAATTGTGAAGATTTGATCGGTTGTGGACTTTCCTGGCCTAAAACCGCACTGATAAGGGCCGATCAGGTTGTTTGTAAACGGTTTCAGACGTTCACATATTACGGCAGATATGATCTTGTAGGCGATGTTGAGGAGACTTATACCTTTGTAGTTGGCGCAGTTTAGATGGTCTCCGTTTTTGTGGATCGTTAGTTGATCTGAAGAACGCCAGGGCCCCTTATGGATATCGAGTTGAGGAAACCGTGTGCTGGCTATAGTGGCATTTCGTTCCATAACGAAGTCAATTAGCCAATGTCCGTTACCAGATGTGTTAATGATGCCTTTTTAGGTCATTTACTTCAGATAAAAATAAGGAGAGCAAAATTTTATTCTGAAATCAGGTTCCGGCAAGCGCTTTGCATCTTTAAGACAATAATTTGGAAGTTTATACCATGGTAACAGCTCTCCTGGCATATGCCCAACTTTCGCAAGTTTGACCACAGGAAATCAGCTTTTTCGACCTCTCGCCCAAACAGCCATACTTATTGCACGATTCTACCAGCATACTTTATAAATTTTACAAAATAATTTCAAGCCCAGAAATCTTTGTTGCCATCTTCCTCTTTTGTGCGGTTATTTATCGTCTTTCTGATTTTTTTTTTCATTGGTATCGGTAGAACATGTAGGCCTATATATCTCAATCAAAGTTATACACTTGGAAAGCATTTTTTGCGCTTTCGATTGCAAAATACATTAAAATCGCACTAAATTTGTGGATGCCCCGACTTTAAAAATTATTATTGACCCTATAAAGGGCATGACTTTTACCCTTTAGCTTTGTCTGCCTGCCTACTTGTTAGAACAAAAGTCTCTTGGGCCTAGACAGATATGCATCCACAGTTTTGTTAAAATATGGGAATTGGTCGAGCCACTTCTCACCGTCCAATTATGTCCAACTTTTTTCTTCGGTTTCGATGGTATCGTTAGATTTCCGAAGCAGTTAGTTTCTGGAAAGAGTTTTTTTCGTGTTGTGGCAATTGATTTTCAACTTGCAGCATCGCAATGATCCATAATGTGATCGAAGTCAATCGATGATCTCAATGACTGGACTTTATCTGTACACACCTAGATCTTCTGGGTGCACTATACAGTATTTCTATGGGAACCTAAAAGGTCACTTTCATAGATATGCCGCCGCTATCTTAAAATATTTTTGATTTCACTTGAAATAGCGTCACCTTTAGCTAAAGCGATACCCAGCCTGCTTAGCTTATAGAAACGTCAATCTTATCTACAGTTGTTCACAGTCTTCAACGATTGTTATCACACCTCATTGCACTTGCAAAGCTATTTTTATCAGCAACCACATTGAAGGCAAAGCCATGCCCACATCTCCTCCCACACATAGCAAACAAAAACGTCACGTTAAACCATTCCGGCATCTAAACACATATTTTATGAAATATTTTAAACCCTAAGGGTTTTGGGTGGTGATGTTGCAAATTTGATAATGGATACCTTTTCCCATATCTGGGTTAGGGAGGCAAATTCAATAAACTCCATTGCAAAATCGCCAGCAATTCCAATACATAGACCTAATCCCCATATGCTCATGCTCCTGCTGTACATGTAACAGTCCATAATTTACGAAAAGGGTCCCTCTTATACAGTTATGGTAAGCATTTTGTGTCCAAGCCTCTTTTTTGTTGCCAGGTCCCCATTCAATAGTTAAGCCCCTTCTAAAAGGACCCGAACCTTACGTTCCACTAGCCCTTGTAAATATTGACTAACCGAAGCCATTTCACCGCACACAGAACTGGACCCGCACATTTGGGTTTCGCCACGATACCATTTACCTGCAATTATTTAATCGTCACCCTCGTTGGATTGGATACCCAACATCTGGGATTTTCTTTTCGTCAAAGGGATAATGTATTGCCTTTGCCCAAAAGTGGGATCCGCTAATTTGCATATTCAACCCGAATATAAAGCTACTGGGATATACGCAGACGAGCATACTAAAAAAAACTCATCGCTCGCCAAGTAATGTTGGGGAATCCTAGCAGAGGACCTTTGTCTGCAATATCCTTCTGAAAAATATGTGCATATCATTTGCGTTGTTTTCGAAGTTTGTATGTGCAGAAATATTTCAGTAATGTCCTCTTCGATTCGGAACGATTTTTCGGCTTCAAAATTCGGGTTGGATGCGAATATTTATTTATAAACGCGTGCCTCTGAGTATTTACCCAGAACTCGGTCAGCTGCTGGCCTCGGATAATTTGCTCGGTCAACTTTTTACCTCTGCAAGGGTGCGAGTCGCAGAGTGTTAGGGATGTAAACAAATTCTGGTTTTTATAATGTGCAACCCTTTTGGTGGAAAACCTGTTTATCGCAGGACTGTGAAGTCCTATGAAATGGGAGTAATTTAGTCCAAAGTAATTGCCATGTTTTGCAATCTGGGTGACCAACATATGCGAACGGTCAGATTAAAAGGTTACTTGGACGACCTCGCGCGCCAAGCAGCTTGCGGCGTGTATAGCACTGGTTTTGATGAGAAGCTTAAGTTAGGGATCTTCAATTAAATTGTGCATAGTTTTTGGATAAAGCGGTGGTGGGGAAATATATGAAAAAAATTAAATTAACATCTTTTGAAACTACCGATAGGGAGCTTGATTATATTGATGCTAATATTGTGGTCAAGATCTTTCTCCGATCACATATATATTAGAATGAGTGAGAATACCTAGTCACAACCATATACGATGGGTTTCAATGAAATATTATAGTTTGGTGGTATCTGGGTGACATTTATTTGGTTTCTCTGTTTTTTGTATACGGGATAGAGCTGTCAATATTTGGCAGAAACAAAATAAAAGTCATTCTGCATAAAAAAATAATCAACAGCCAATCCATTAAAATTCTAAAACGAAACGTCTAATATGATTCAATTCAATAAACAATGCGAACAAGGTTGTACCAGTGCAAATAGATCGTTCACACTTTCCCCCGCAAATAAAGCACCAACGAGAGGGAAATCTTTTACAATGTGCTGGTCCAAATAATAAATAAATAAATGGCGGCTACTTTGTTTCTTACACACTAACAACATATGGATGACTTTCCTTTTTTAAGTGGCGCTACAGTCCGGAAAGAACTCTTCAATTAGCCCGATCCTTAGCTGACTGCCTGCAGTGTCGGTCAGTTGGTTGAGATCAGTTTTCTCTTGTGCACGTCGCTTAAGGCGACGACGTCTTAACCATCTTAAACTGTTGCCGCTGTATAGCTCGTATAGTTCCTGGTTGAATCTTCGTCTCCATTACCGTCAACGCAAACGAGACCGAAAATTTTACGAAAAATATTTCTCTCATATCGACAAAGCCATTCTTTATCCACTTTCGATACGGTCAATGCTTGAGCGCCGTAGAGCAGGACTGGGATGATCAAGGTCTTATATAGGATCACCTTAGTAGTTTGAGTAAGGAATTTAGTACTAAATTGCCTTCTTAGCCCGAAGAAACAGCGGTTGGAAAGAGTAACTCTTCGTTTAATTTCTGACGAGATGTTGTTGTCAGAGTTGATAGCGGAGAATAGGTAGATAAAATCCGGTACTACCTCGAATCTAAAGATGGTGACGTTCTGTCCAACTAGTCAATGTTGTGTGTCCTTTCATGTTGACAGCATATACTTCGTCTTGCCCTCATTTACTGCTAAGCCCATTTTTGCCGCTTCCTTCTCTATACTAGCAAACGTGGCTATGACATCACGTTAAGTCCGATCAATGATGTCAATATCGTCGGCGTATGCATATACTGTTGCACCGACTTTTGTAGGTTTGTGCCTCTTGTGTTGGCTTAGGAGTTGGTGGATGTTACTTACCAAGTCATTCTTGCCGGCTTTATAACGGTCCGTGGGAAGGACGTCATTTCTGGGAGCCTTGTTAAGCTTGAGTTTAAATATTGCTTTCATCACTTTACTTAGGGCGGGTGGTTGGTAGTTTTCGCTGTAGTCGCCACTGCCATTCAACAGTCTGTAGAAGTGATTCTTCCATATCCCCAGCATTGATTGTTTCTCAACTACGATATTTCCTTGTTAATCTCGAAATGATTCTGTTCGACCCTTGTATGCTTGGCTTCGACGTTTTACACTTTGGCAAAACTTGCGAAGATCGTTCCAGGAATTGAACCTCTCTATATCCTCGATCGCGCGCTTTTCTTGTTCTTTTTCCTTTTTTCTGAAAGGCTGATGTTCTTTCCTTCGACTCTGCCTTTAGAGTTCAATGGCAGCTTTGGTCTTCACCTCTAGCTTATCCATGTAGTCCGTTCTTGGTTGCCAGCATCTGTCAGCATTCGTCATTCTTGCTAGCGGGCGCGAGAAACCTAACACATCAGTTGCGACTGATCTAATGGCTTGTTGGCTTCGTTGCCATTGTTATTCGACATTCGATGCTGGTGGTATGGTGTTAATCGAGATGTTAAGGGATATAAGATGCGTGAAGGTCTTGGCGGTCTCTTGATTTCAGTCTTTCGACATCGAAATTTTTTTCACAGTATTTCTGGTTTGCTGTGGCGTGGTGAATATCCGCATGACCTCAAATCACGGGTGGGACAGACGATAATGCATATTGCCAAAAATAGGTGGAACTCCCTTCCCAGCTGTGAAGCTTCCAAATGGATGTGGCCTGATTTTGGCAAACCCAGAACACATAAACTACTCCGAAGAAACAGGAAATCTGTTTCGACTCTAATAGGGAGTCTAACTGGACATAACGTATTCAAAAGCCACAAACTGAAAATGAATCTTTTAGATGATGACCTTTGTAGAGGCTGCGGTGATCCAGAAATACAAGACGATACCCTCCACTTTCTGTGCCACTGCCCATGCCTCAGCCAATTAACAATGAGAACTTTAGGAAAATACTTTTTCCATGACCTTGTGGATCTATCCGAAATCCCTCTCCCTAATCTTTTCAGGTTTGCAACAACATCTGGATGGCTGGAGAGGAACTAATAACAAAGGACGGTAACGAGATTACTGAAGGAACCAACCCCACACGTGGACTAGCATCACAATGGGTCTACATTGACCTGAGTGTGATGAGGAAAGACGCACACCGCCTAAGGACTTTAATACTAAATTATCTTTTTAGCCCTAAAAAATATAAAAAAATAGCGAATGATTATTCTTAGCTTGATTTCGGAAGAGCTGCCGTTGTCAGAACTAATACCAAAGCTGAGCTAAGCAAAGTCCCTTACTACTCCAGCTGTGTTGATTGGAACATTTACACAATCCCAATACCTTTAAGGATCCGTCATCAGATTTTGGGCCTTACAAGTTGAGTTAGAATGATAAAATTTGGTCCACGTAATCTTTGATGCTCCCAGCATGTGTTCACATTTTTATATTCCGCCCACTGCAGTGCCACCTTTTCAGAAAAATGTGGTGTTTGACTAAGCCGTAAAGATTTTGAAAAAGTGTCTGAACAGGATATTAATACAATCGGAATGTCTATTTTTACTTATACAAGTTTTTTGCCACGCCTACTTTTTGGGGGCGTTTTCATGAAAATTCCGTAATATTTTAAAGAACTTTGAAAAAAAGGTTCGATGCGAAAACTAACTTACTTTAAGTGGCGCTACAGTCCGGAAAGAACCTGGGCCTCAACCAACATGCCTCTCCAATTAGCCCGGTCCTTAGCTACCTGCCTCCACTCATGTTGGTTGAGGTTGATTTCTACATGTGCGCGCCACTTAAGGCGAGGTTTTCCTCTACTGCGTCCGACGTCTGGCTGGGAATCGAAGACTCTGCGAGCCCGAGTATTGGTGTCCATTCGTTCTACATGTCCCAGCCATCTTAAACGTCCAATGCGGAGTTTTTTGACCAGGGGCATGTCGCTGTACAGCTCGTATATATCATGGTTGAATCTTCGTCTCCATAGCCCGTCAACGCTAACGGGACCGAAGATTTTTCGAAGAATTTTCCTCTCAAATCGACCAAGAATTTCTTCATCCGCTTTTGAGACGGTCCATGCTTCAGCGCCATAGAGCAGGACTGAGATGATCAGGGTCTTATATAAGATCTCCTTAGTAGTTCGAATGAGGTCTTTACTAGTGAATTGCCTTCTTAGCCCGAAGAAACAGCGGTTGGCAAGAGTAATTCTTCGTGTTGTTGTCAGAATTAATTCCGGAACCGAGATAGATAAAGTCCCGTACTACCTCAAAGTTACATCTGTCAATGGTGACGTTCTGCCCAATTCGGCGATGTTGTGTGTCCTTTCGTGTTGACAGCATATCCTTCGTCTTGCCCTCATTTACTGCTAAACCCATTTTTGCCGCTTCCTTCTCTATACTAGCAAACGTGGCTATGACATCACGTTGGGTCCTACCAATGATGTCAATATCGTCGGCGTATGCTAGTAGTTGTACCGATTTTTCACAAATTGTGCCTCTGGTGTTAGCTCGGGAGTTTTGCACAATCCTCTCAAGAATCAGATTGAAGAAGTCACATGACAGCGCTTCGCCTTGCCTATATCCTTTTTTGGTAATGTGTCAGTGAGGTGGTTTCCGACCCTGATGGAGCATCGAGAATTCTCCATCGTCATCCTACACAAACGGACGAGTTTGGGCGGTATACCAAAACTAGACATGTATAGTTCGTCTCTATAAATGCTGTCGTATGCGGCTTTGAAATTGATGAATAGGTGGTGGGTATCGAATTGGACTTCTTTGGTTTTTTCCAGGATTTGACGAAGTGTGAAGATTTGATCGGTTGTGGACTTTCCTGGCCTAAAACTACGCTTATAAGGGCCGACCAGGTTGTTGGTAAACGGTTTCCGGCGTTCACATATTACGGCAGATAGGATCTGGTAGGCGATGTTGAGGAGACTTATGCCTCTGTAGTTAACGCAGTTTAGAGGTCTCCTTTTTTGTGGATCGATGCTGAGGTTCCATTCTTCAGGCATACTTTCTTCCGACCAGATTCGGCTTATGAGTTGGTGGATGTTACTTGTCAAGTCATCTCCGCCGGCTTTATAAAGCTCGGCGGGAAGGCCGTCATTTCCGGCAGCCTTATTAAGCTTCAGTTTAGATATTGCTATCCTCACTTCACTCAGGTCGGGTGGTTGGCAGCTTTCGCTATCGTTGCCAATATTGAATGGTTCGTTCTGCCTGACAGCGGAATGTTGTTCGTTATCGCCGTTTAACAGTCTGCAGAAGTGGTTCTTCCATATCCTCAGCATCGACTGTGTCTCAACTACGATATTTCCTTGTTCATCTCGACAGGATTCTGTTCGAGCCTTGTATCCTTGGCTTTGACATTTTACACTTTGGTAAAACTTGCGAACATCTTTCCTGGAGTGGCACCTCTTTATATCCTCGATCGCGCGCTTTTCTTCCTCTTTTTTCTTCTTTCTAAAAAGCCGGTGTTCTTCCCTTCTTCTCTGCCTATAGAGCTCAACGGCAGCTCTCGTCTTCACCTGCAGCTTAGCCTTGTAGGCCTCGTTCTTGGCTGCGAGCATCTGTCTGCATTCCTCATCAAACCAGGGGTTTCTTGCTGGTGAGAAACCTAGCGAGTCAGTTGCGGCTGATCAAATGGCTTGTTGGCATCGTTGCTATAGTTCTTCGGCATTCGACGCTGGTGGTATGGTGTTAATCGAGAGGTTAAGGGATACGCGTTCCGCGAAGGTCTTCGCGGTCTCTTGCAATTGCAGTCTTTCGACATTCAATTTTTTTACTGTATTTCTGGATTGTTGTGGCGTGGTGGATATCCGCATTGTTACCTTGGCTGCAACAAGGTAGTGGTGCGAGTCGATGTCAGCTTCTTGGAATGTTCGACCATCCAAAATACTGGATGTGTGCCTCTTGTCTATCGCTATGTGATCAATTTGATTGACCGTTCGTTGATCTGGAGACCGCCATGTCCCCTTATGGATATCGAGGTGAGGAAACCGTGTGCTGGCTATAGTGGCATTTCGTTCCGTAGCGAAGTCAATTAGTCTAAGTCGGTTACCAGACGTGTTGTCGTGTAGGCTATGTTTTCCGACAATGTTGCTAAAGTTGCTTCGCTTCATACCTTTGCGTTAAAATCTGCCAGCACGATTTTAATATCGTACTTCGGTAGTGGCTCATAGGTTTTGTCAAGGAGCTCATGGAAGCAGTCCTTAGCTATATCATCTTTTTCCTCCGTTGGGGCGTGAGCGCATATAAGGCTAATGTTGACGAATTTGGTCTTCGATAATGTCTTGGAAACATAAGACTTATTGCCTAAGTCTGGCACTTATAACAAATCCGCATCCGAATAGTCGCTGTTTCTGCTCACTATAACACGGTCCGTAGTAGATGTCACAGTTTTTCATCCTCTTTTTGCCCGGCCCATCCCATCGTATTTCCTGGATGGCAGTAATGTCTGCTTTGTAGCAGTTTAGGGCTTCCGCTAGTTGTTCGCTTGCACCTTTCCTGCTTAATGTTCTCACATTCCAGGTGCAGATACGAACGTCGTTGTCGATGCGAAAACGTCGGTAATATTAAAATGATAAGTTGGTCTATAGATCATTAAAACCCACGCCCACTTTTTGTAGGCGGTTTCATATAAAAACTGTTTGCATACCTTACCCTATTGTACATGCACTAGAAAAATGGTATATATTGCGGAGACATAAGATATTTTGATAAAATTGCTGAAAAATATGTTGTTGCAATGCCATTTTGTATATTTCATCCATATAAAGCCCACATTTTGCCGGTATTATGTTTAAGGATGGCATTGGGTATGGCATTAATCTATTCCCACAGCGGATTGTAGCCTACTCATATGTTGTTTTTTTTTTCATTTCCCGTATCATGCACGATCAATAGTCTGCTTCATCATGTATGTGGTGAGTTTCATAATATCTTTTCAAAACCTTTTACTTGTTTACTGAATTCTGGATAAATGGCTCAAGACATTTTGGTATGCCTAAGGATATATACAAATCATATTCCATTTCAATAGTCGGCGCTCAAACCTACATAAAACCATCGACAAATATCAGTTCACAAAAATTCAATGACAGCACTCCCTTAAAGCACAACTTTCCAAAAGTCCCATTAAGATTTCCCGAAAATATACAAATGAACAGTTTTAAATTAGAATATATCTACACAAAAGTGTGTGTTTCTCCTTGCGATATACTAAAATTCAAAAATTCACCACCCCCGCCAGGCGCACAAGTTTCCTGAGTCATGTTCAGGCTTCACCTTACCCTGCTTAACGGACCACAAATAGAAGAAACGCCAATTTCTTGTGCACAGTTGGCTGGAAACGATGTGCTGATATTAATTCACACATCCTTACACAAGGATTTCACCAGCTGACTGACAAATGGCATGGTCCGCTTTATGGTGAACCTGTTATATACTCGTACGCTTTAGTTTTCTAATTCCGCGCAATAACTTTTTAGACAGTCGACGAAAAACAAACGAACAACAGCAACAAAAAAAAACTATAAAATCCTAAACAAAATAGGTACACACAGTCGCCAACTGGAAACTAAAATATCTTAAAGGACGCAAAAAGGGTACCACACATTTGATTCGAAGAAATCCTTGATGCGGACACAAATTAATGGCGATGAGCATTGTCTGCGGAAATGGGGTAAAGGTGGGTACTGACTGGCAGGGTGCGTCTAGTCTAGGAAAGTTTAAGAATGCGATTTCGGCAAATGCCATCCTGCTGTTAGAGGACGAGAGACCCAATGTGTGTGGGGATTTTCGAGTTATGACGTTGTATTCATTGGTGGGTTTTATATTTGCATGCGAGTTCTTTAATTTTTCCTTAGGCAAATCCCATTATAAGGTTCGTGCTAAGTGTGTGTTCGACTGTGTGCCATCATGTGTGGATAGCAGACCATACCTTCACAGTCAGTGAATTAAACAAAGAAATTTCATTTTAATGGAATGCTGTCCATTTGTTCGCTTACATATCACAGGGTGACAAGTTAAAAAAAATTTAAGAAAACTTAGTTGTTGCTATTTTTGGTGTCGAAATTCTGTCTTCAGATACATATATTCTGTACCGTCCGGAATGAATGTGTCTCACTTGTGGGCGCCACTTAAGCGAGGTATGTGCGTCTGACGTACGACTGGGAATTGCAAGCCCTGCGACCGAAGTATTGTTAATAAGTGCAGAGTTTTATTAATTACCAGTTATATGTGAATCTTTGTCTCTGAACCCCCTCAATGTCACTTTGTGACGCAACATCATAAAATTGTCAACGGTTTTGTTTGTCTAAAATCGGTGCCTTGGAAAATACTGGTATTTCAAATATACTTACTTACTTAAGTGGCGCTAGTGTCCGGAATGAACCGGGGCCTCAACCAATATGCATCTCCAATTAGCCAGGCTTTTAGCTAACTGCCTCCAGTTGCGCACACCAAGTTGGTTGATGTCGGTTTTTACTTGTGCGCGCCACTTTCTCTACTGCGTTCGACGTTTGGCTGGGAACTGGTTTCCATTCGTTCTACATGCCCTAGCCATTTAAAAAGGCCAACACAGAATTGTCTGACTATAAGTATGTCAGTGTACAGCTCGTATAGTTAGTGGTTGAATCTCCGTCTCCATAGTCCTTCACCGCAAACAGGTCCAAAGATTTTTTGAAGAATTTTCCTCTTAAATAGACCAACGATTTCTTCATCCACTCTTGATGCGGTCCATGCTTCAGTGCCCTAGAGCAGGACTGTGTTGATCAGGGTCTTATATAGAATCTCCTTAGTAATTCGAGTGAGCGCTTTACTACTAAATTGCCTTCTTAGACCGAAGAAACAGCGGTTGGCAAGAGAAATTCTTCGTTTAATTGCTGACGAGATATTGTTGCCGAAGTAGATAAAGTCACGTACTAGCCCTAACTTATATCTGCCAATAGTAACATTCTGTGCAATTCGTCGATGTTGTGTGTCCTTTGGTGTTGGCAGAATATACTTTGTCTTGCCCTGATTTACTGTTAAACACATTTTTGCCTCTTGTTTCTCCTTAAGAGTCCTACCAATAAATACTGTCGTATGCGGCTTTGAAATCAATGAATATGTGGTGGCTGGTGCGTATCGATTTAGAATTCTTGGGTTTTTCCCAGGATCTGCCAAAGTGTGAAAATTTGTTCGGTTTTGGAATTTTCTGGCCTAAAACCACACTGATAAAGGTTTCCGGCGTTCACATATTACGGCAGATAGGATCTGGTAGGCGATGTTGAGGACACTCATGCCTCTGTAGTTGGTGCAGTTTAGAGGTCTCCTCTTTGTAAATCGTGCAAACGATGCTGAGCTTCCATTCTTCAGGCATACTTTCTACCGACCAGATTTGGCTTATAAGTTGGTGGATGATACTAACCCAGTCATCTCCGCCGGCTATATAAAGCTCAGCGGGGAGGCCGTCATTTCTGGCAGCCTTGAATGGTTCGTTCTGTCTGACTGCGGAATGTTGTTCGTCATCGCCGTTTAACAGACTGCACAATTGGTTCTTCCATATCCTCAGCATCTAATGTGTCTCAGGATTATGACCGAGTCTTGTATCCTGGCTTTGACATCTTATACTTTGGTAAAACTTGCGAACTTCGTTCCTGGAGTGACACCTCTCTATATCCTCGATCGCGTGCTTTTCTTGCCCTTTTTTCTTCTTTCTGAAAAGCCGGTGTTCTTCCCTTCATATTTATCTATAGAGCTCAATGGCGGCTTTCGTCTTCTAATGCAGCTTGGCCTTGTAGGCCTCGTTTTTGGCTGCAAGCATCTGTCGGCAGTCCTGATCAAACCAGTGGCTTCTGGCTGACGTAGCACATCCGTTGCTGCAAATCTAATGGCTTGTTGGCATCGTTGCCATTGTTCTTCGACATTCGATTCTGGTGGTATGGTGTTAATCGAGACGTTAAGGAATACGCGTTGCGCGAAGGTCTTGGCAGTCTCTTGCGATTGCAGTCTGTCGACATTCAATTTTTTCACAGTATTTCTGGATTGTTGTGGCGTGGTGGATATCCGCATTGTTACCTTGGCTGCAACAAGGTAGTGGTGCGAGTCGATGTCAGCTTCTCGGAATGTTCGGCCATCCAAAATACTGTATGCGTTTGTCTCTCACAATATTTTTATTTATTTTTTTTTTTTTTATAATTTACACGTACTCAAGGGGTTATGAATACCCTTTATATGTTACCATAGTACGAGCGTTAGAGAAGGGGAAGAAAGAGAGGATAGGAAAGATTTTTGATGTAGTGGAGACTTAAACTCCATGGGTGGTGTCCGAACTAGCTTCGGGGAGTCACTTTTTCTTGTGTTCGTTAAATTTGAAGAAATTCAAGATGGTGTGCATACTTTTAGGTATTACACCGACCTTTTATTTCTTTTAAATAAAAGTGAAAATGGATTTTGGTTGGGATTGAACGCGCAACCTTCCACTCAACAGACGAACACATTACCACTACACCGCGGCCTCTCACAATATGATCAATTTGGTTGACCGTTCGTTGATCTGAAGACCGACATGTCCCCTTATGGATTTCGAGGTGAGGAAACCATGTTCTTCTAGCTATAGTGGCATTTCGTTCCGTAGAGAAGTGAATTACAGGCTATGTTTTCCGAGAATACTGCTAAAGATGTCTTCTCTTCCTACCCATGCGTTTAAATCTCCCATCACGATCTTAACATCGTACTTCGGTAGTCGCTCATAGGTTTTGTCAAGGAGCTCGTTGAAGCAATCTTTAGCTATACCATCTTTTTCCTCCGTTGGTGCGTGAGCACATATATATATGAGCGCTTATGTTTGCGAATAAGGTCTTGTTGCGACTCCTTGCCTAAGTCTGGCACTTAAACAAATCCGCATCCGAATAGTCGCTGTTTCTGCTCACTATAAAACGGTCCATAGTAGATGTTACAATTTTTCATTCTCTTTTTGCCCGGCCCATCCCATCGTATTTCCTGGATGGCAGTTATGTCTGCTTTGTAGCAGTTAAGGCTCCCGCTAGTTGTTCCCTTGCACCTCTCCTGTTTAATGTTCTCACATTCCAGGTGCAGTTGCGACCGTCGTTGTCCTTTTTTCGTTTGGCAGGTCGTCAACAACAAAATCAGTCCTTTCCGAGGCTATTAGTTGCATTGTAACCAGTAGATTTTTTTCCATCGGTGGATAGTTAACCCAAAGCACAACCCCCAACCTGGGGGGCCATTTCCAATTTATTAGATGCCCCTAGGACACGGGGCCACCAGTATCAACTACGGGATTAAGCGCATTTCTGTTCATCCGCCACTATCGCTGTTCAAGGGGCGTGACTTACCCTGAAAATTCCTCGACAACTTGTACTCCGAATATGACAGTAGGCCGGATATTCATTCCGTTTAATTCTGACCTGGCTGTTTGTTTTGTTTCTGTTTTTCGTCGTGTTATCAACACTCGCGCTTATCGTTTAGCAAGTCAAATCTGGTTGAATGAGACCAGTACCCGATGGTTACCACTTGGAAGTTAAAAATAAGCACTTGATGTGTTGTCAGAGTTACAACCACTGGACATTGCCAAGTTAAAGCCAATCAAAGTCCACAGTTGTTCTACAACACCGAACCAGAAAAGTAAATCTAAAAAGTCAGGCCCATGTTCTGGTCTAAGAACAATCTGCTGGATATTCCGTACATGTTGGCTGTTGGTATTATGACACTCTGGATGAGTATAGAATGTCTGATGAGAGGTTAAATAAGTCCAATAATGTATGTTACATTTCAGTTGCAAAACTGTGTATTGACATGTTAAGCCCGCTTAGTATAGCCCCAGGTTCTACAACTTCCCACAATCAAATTAATCACCTAATAAAATATTGTGAGTCAGTTTAAAAAAAGTTTAAAACTTAATAACTGACACCAGAAATAATTTCTTTCATATGTTACCCATATAAGGCCCGGTTTTTCAGTGCAAGATCATCCTACTTTCAGGATTAAACTCGGGTTATCTCGAGAAACTAGTCTTTCGGTCAATTTGAATCCAGAGTTAACTTCGAGTTAACCCAGCAACTTTGGTGAGTTAACCCTGGGATTAAACAATTATTTTCAATTCTATTTGTGTGTACATTTTATCAGTTTTTTTTGGAAACTTAATACGTGTAGGATTTTTTTTTAAATTCATTTTTATTTTATTTTTCTTAAAACTAACTTACATGCTAGACAAAAATTCATGAAAAAAACTTGCTTACTTATCAACTACTTAACTAACTTACTGGCCCTATGCGGGCGCCCTAAATTAAATGATAACAACTTAATTCTAATGCCTTTCGGCCTATTATCTAATAAGTAAATCTAATAGAAATATAATGATGTTTACCAAGAAACATTAGAGAAAAACTTTGTTTCTACGAGTACGATATATTTCAATTCAGATTTCAGCGACTCGAAACTCTTTTGAATATTGAGAATGACCGTTTTAAGAAGAAATTAACAGGTATAAGATCGAGACATAAGCATTTTCATTTGTGTGGGGAAAAATAACCGTACAGCTGTTAAAGCTGTTGCAGATTGTATACATTTCGATAACTTTTTGACAGCTTAATCGATAAATCCCGAGTGCTATCAAGTAAAATCACCACACACCGAGTCAAATCCTGCACTGAAAAACTGCTTCATGAGTTGACTCTGAATTAAACTAATTTGGTGGGTTAACTCAGAAGCACGAGAAACAAAAAATATTTTATTTGCCACACCCTGTAAGGTTTGCGTAAACCAAGTGATATAATTTTTAAAGATACATATTCATATGTAGCCACCAAGCAGCCGCTTAATAAAAGACTTGTTCGAATCCTTGAAGCTCCTGCTCTATGACCAGCAAATAATAATAATAACAACATTATTTGTGTTATAAAAGTGTTTTTGCCTCCGCTCCTGAAGTCGCATCCCGAACGTGGAAACCGGCGAACGATCTTTGTATTAATTTCCTCCTTTTTGCAAATATACCAGCCAGCGTTACATTTACTCGAGTATATGTATGGCTATGATACGCTCGAATCGCATCCACAATCCGAAGCTAGACAATGCGCTTGAGTGGAATGAGTTATACAAGGTACAGGGACGGGACGGGACGGGACACCGAGTACGGACGAGAAATGAGAAAATATTCTGAGGAACTGTATCCGCACACTTTTATTATCGGACCGTTTGTGCGGTGTGGGCATGGGGTAACGAAACGCTCCATGTGCACTCATGTGCGCACATATATCGCCGGCTGTCTCATACTCATGCTCGTAAAACAATGGAACCCTGGCGCTTTGTAAAGGTCCTTTAGTGCGAGATAAAAGAAAAAGGCTCAAGTTACTATTCCGCTTCTAAGGCATGAACTTTGACTTTGACTCGGCGAAAGTTTTCCTCGGAACTTGGGCGAAAGAATTTATTCATTTGCGTTATTCACCAGATAAAGGGATACCACCACCTCGGTGTACATGTCACTTCAAGTGCGGGGGTGGTATAGCTTCCGCTTTTTGTCACAGATACTCCGTCGGGAGCGGCAAATGGTTGCTGGGCGCTCCAGTTCCTCCTATACACGGCGTAATCATCCCTTCTACACCGGTCACCATTTTAGTTTCCCATTTACTCGGACATGCGTCGATTTGAAATTCAAGAGCACAGGAGGGTGAGAGTGGACAGGACATTTCTAACGATGCGGAAGACAAAACGGCTCTCCGTGTGCAATAAACTTTTGCTCTCGCGTTATCGTGTAAAATGCCAAAGGGTTGCATGGAAGGACATTAAAATGGGCGAGTGCTGGCAATTCGTACATAATAAATTTATTTATCATTAGGAAAAATCTCGACCGAAGGATTAGAGATGCTCGTGTTTTTCATCCCTTTGTGAGCGATATACGTACGAAGTTGGTATATCCGGGGATGTGTCCTTAATTATTTATGTTATTTACTTAGTGTAGCAGGACATTGGTATGCGAACATGAATTTTTGTGATTTTTGATATCCCATACTGGGCAAAAGGATGTGTTTAGGCAATAGTAGGTATCTACAGTTACTGACTTATGAAAGGGTTTTTATTTTGCATATGAAATCATTACCCAAACAGATACTTTTGCAGGGAAATGAGTCACCGTGATAAAGTTTATTGGCGCTGTATCGCAGGATTTCATCCCTTTTCTGCGTATTCGCGGTTTAAAAATAATATTAACTGTTCCAAGTGGTAGCGGTTTCTTTTAAGTATTTCCATTGTGCACGAGTGCAATACAGTTGACGATGAGAATAAACGTCACTTTAAGCAACAAAAGATAAAATAATGGCGGCTTTTTTATCGGCAAAAGATTAAAGCAAAGCGGCGAGCCCTAAGATGTTGTTTTATGAGGAACGTGAGTATTTATAAAATGAATATAGGCTTGCTAAGGAGAGTGCCAACACCACTTCCTTGCAGACATTCTGTTTAATCTTATAAGTGGCGCTAACCACGTTGGGAGATTGAATGATTCGTGGATTCGCAGATGTTACCTGTTAGTTATAGGCTAGGGTATGTCATAATGTCTGCGGACATCCGTCGGGTATACATCGGTTAGACAAAAAAAAAAAAAAAAAAAAACGTGGCCCAAATGTAGTACACACAAAATTTTTATTCCGTTCTGATGCTTATTTTTAATGGCATTTTAGCAGTAAGCTTTTAAGACAGAGTCAATCTATTGCCAAACTGTCGCTCAGTCTCTGAGCTTGAAAACGTTCGATATATCTCCTACGGAACAATTTTTTTTCCATACAAGTAAAATTTCAAGACTGTTATTAAATCTGGATATTAACAAATCCGTTGGTCCAGATGCTTTATCCCTATTGTTGTGAAGAGGTGTTCTTCTACGCTACCTAAACCACGGCATAAGCTTGTCATGTTCACCACGATTTTTTTCGACGAGAAGGAAAACTGAATTTATTTCGCCTATACCGAATAAGGTTTATCTACTTCTCCCTTCAGTGGACAAACTTTAAGCTGTTGCTACTTTAAGGTACCAGCGTGCTTAGTAACCACCGTACTATATACCACTTCACTTACATCAGCCAGGGGGAAGGCGTTTATTAGACAAATAGTTCACCCTTCGTACCATTACTGATTTCATGGACTACTAAAACAGGGATATGCACCTCCAGTTGAAATGGACATAAAAGTGATTATCGCCAAGCTGAAGGCTCAAAGTACAAATAACATTCGACTATAGAAAATGCCTAATCCTCGGAGATTGCGTCAATGCGCAGTGGTATCGGGTTTTTCAACAGGGACGCTACAAAAGTTGAGCGACAGGGACAGCAAACGACGCCATATTTCTTGCCGCTCTTTTGACATTTCTCTTCAGTAAGGTTTGTCATTTCATGATGGAAAGATAAACGATCCAACAAGGAGTCGATGTTATTAAGATTTACAACCGAAATTCGGAGTCAGTGGCCTCAACGTTAAGAGCGCTACGTCCAATTTATGGTCGTCATAATCGTCCTAGCAGATCAACAATTGAACGTCTAGTGGAAAATTTTGAATACACAGGCACAGTACAAAATGTTCCCGTGCCAGTGAGACAAAGAAGTGCCCGTAGTGTCGAGAATGTTGCTGCCGCTGAGACTTCAGTTGAAGAAAGCCCAAATGTGTCTCTCACACGTCGTTCTCAAGCGTTTGGTCATCTCTGACAAGTCGTTGTGGCGAATTTTGCTAAAAGATCTTGGCCTACATCCTTACAAGATTAAATTGACGCAAGAACTGAAGCCGCTTGACCACCAGAAGCGTCGTATGTTCATGAATTGGGCTGAGCAACAACTTAAAAATGATTCGGATTTTCATCGAGAAATCATCTTCAGCGGCTTCAGGCTCATTTCTGGCTGAGAGAGAAGGAAAACTGAATTTATTTCGCCTATACCGAATAAGGTTTATCTACTTCTCCCTTCAGTGGACAAACTTTAAGCTGTTGCTACTTTAAGGTACCAGCGTGCTTAGTAACCACCGTACTATATACCACTTCACTTACATCAGCCAGGGGGAAGGCGTTTATTAGACAAATAGTTCACCCTTCGTACCATTACTGATTTCATGGACTACTAAAACAGGGATATGCACCTCCAGTTGAAATGGACATAAAAGTGATTATCGCCAAGCTGAAGGCTCAAAGTACAAATAACATTCGACTATAGAAAATGCCTAATCCTCGGAGATTGCGTCAATGCGCAGTGGTATCGGGTTTTTCAACAGGGACGCTACAAAAGTTGAGCGACAGGGACAGCAAACGACGCCATATTTCTTGCCGCTCTTTTGACATTTCTCTTCAGTAAGGTTTGTCATTTCATGATGGAAAGATAAACGATCCAACAAGGAGTCGATGTTATTAAGATTTACAACCGAAATTCGGAGTCAGTGGCCTCAACGTTAAGAGCGCTACGTCCAATTTATGGTCGTCATAATCGTCCTAGCAGATCAACAATTGAACGTCTAGTGGAAAATTTTGAATACACAGGCACAGTAGCGACCGTAGTGTCGAGAATATTGCTGCCGCTGAGGCTTCAGTTGAATAAAGCCCAAATGTGTCTCTCACACGTCGTTCTCAAGCGTTGGGCATCTCTGACAAGTCGTTGTGGCGAATTTTGCTAAAAGATCTTGGCCTACATCCTTACAAGATTAAATTGACGCAAGAACTGAAGCCGCTTGACCACCAGAAGCGTCGTATGTTCATGAATTGGGCTGAGCAACAACTTAAAAATGATTCGGATTTTCATCGAGAAATCATCTTCAGCGGCTTCAGGCTCATTTCTGGCTGAATGGCTTCGTCAATAAACAAAATATGCGGTATTGGTCAGGCAGCAATCCACACGTACTCCATGAGTCATCATTGCATCCCGAAAAAATTACGGTTTGGTGTGGTTTATGTGCCGGCGGCGTAATTGGGCCGTACTTTTTCCGTGATGATCAAGACCGGCACGTTACTGTGAATGGGAATCGCTACCGTTCAATGATAGCCGAATATTTTTGGCCCCAATTGCATAATATGGACTTGAAGGACATGTGCTTCCAACAGGACGGCGCCACAAACCAAGTTTGGAGAACGTGTTATCTCACGAAATGGTCCAGTCGCTTGGCCGCCTCGGTCGTGCGATTTGACGCCGTTAGACTATTTCCTGTGGGGCTACGTCAAGTCTATGGTCTATGCCAACAAGCCAGCGACAATGGATGAACTTCGTACGAGCATCGAACGTGAAATTGCAGCAATATCGGCCGATTTATGCTTGAAAACCGCCGAAAATTGGGTTCAGCGTCTGGACTTCTGCAAGCGTGCCCGTGTTGGCCATGCAAAAGAAATCGAGCTCCATACATAATGGCATCGAACGTACTTTCACAGGAATAAAGGATTTCATTGATATCCAAAACCGTTCTTGTTTTATTTAAAAAAAAAAACTTTTGTAGCAAGCAAATGCTGGTCTGGACATATGGTATACAACTATGGGGTCGTACCAATGAAACGAATCTAAGAATTCTACAAACTTGTGAAAATAAAATGTTAAGATCATTCGTCCATGCGCCGTGGTATATATGGAATGATGATCTACGCAGACATCTGGGTATTCCCGCTGTTAAAGATGAAATGAAAAAATTTTCACGCAAACATGAAAAACTTTTATTGGGATACCAAACTGCCAAACATCCATTACTCGTGTTAAAAAAATTGATAGATAGTTCCCATACTTATTTGCAATACAAATACAAAAAGGGTGGTGGTTTTAGTGGGTTAAAGTTCCACACTACTTTGGGAAAGTGTTCATCGTGCCGTTTGAGATTTATACCAGCCCACGAAAAAAAAATGTTAATGCTAGGGCACGAATACGATAAGTTAGGCGCCAAAAATTGAAAACGGTCTTTAGTGGATCAAAAACAAGCATTTTTACTATGGGAGGTCATTTTAGAAGAAAATGACTTTAAATGAAAAAAAAAAATATTTTAAAAAATAAAATAATAAAGGTTTACTACTCAACTGTAAATAGTTAACCTTTTTTTAAAGCCAATACATTGTTCTGCTAGTTATTTTTTAAATAAAAAAAAGCTATGCATAGATTTTGAATAAAACGGGTTTTCAATATAAAAATTAAGAACAAAATGTTTAAAAAATAAGTTGTACCTAAGTGTAATTTTTTGAAAACTGTAAGATTATATTTAATTGCTTTTTTCTAAAATTCGTTGTTCTATTAAATATTCAATCATAAACTGAAAACTAGACGGTTTTATGTCTTCTAGTTTTTGAGAAAAATTAAAATTACTAAAAATTAATTCGGCGAATAATCAACCACCCTGCTTGGACTCACGGTAGGGTTTGGGATGGGTGCTAGGTTTTTTTTTGTTTGTTGTTGTAAAATGTAATGCACTTAATTTTCTGAACTTTTCTTACAAAGATGAACATAACCCTCTAAGTGAGATACCAAAAAACAAAAATCATACAAAAATAGTTTTAGTAATCTTTTATTTTCTCAATAACTAGAAGACATAAAAATATCCGTTTTTTTGTTCGATTTAGAATTGATATAAGCATTGACCACAAAAAGCCAATTAAGCACTTTATTTCACTATTATGATAAAAAATTGGTAAAACCTTTTTTTTTATTTTGAGTTTGCATGCGAATTTTTCAAAAAATATTGACATAATTCATTAAATTTAGATGGAGGATTAAAGAAATGATTTCTGGCTTTCAAAAACGGAATAATACTTCATTATAAGTGTTGCCATTGTTTTGTTAATATCTTCTTCTTTTTTCATTTTAAGTAATTTTTAAACGGGATGAGATAGACCCCCCCTCGCATAGTAAAAATGCTTATTTTTAACCCCTCTGTCAAACTTATCGTACCTACTCTCTCCCATGCTAAGATTCTTCGTATTGGTATAATTACTCCTATTCGACTAGACACCGGTGTAGAAGACTGACCCCTGCTGTGTCGGAGTAAACCTCTCCAGTCTTTACGGTATTACCCTACATAGCTAAACAAAAAAAAAATCAATTGATAATAATTTAAAAAAAAAAACGAATTTTGTTAAAAAGCAACACAGATTTAAATGTTCACTCCATTTAGTCCACTCGACTCCATTAGTATATATCTCACTCAATTCGCAGAAAGAACTTCACATGTCCATTCCATATCCAGATTGTCCGATGTCCACTCTCTTAACACAATCCACTCAAATAAAACCTTCAAGCAAATTGCTCGAGCTTAGGAGTAACTTGAGGAGAACTCCACGTCTGTCAGACCAACACGTATGTGGGCTCGGAACGTGTTTCCCCTCAATCCGATTGGAAACTTTCCCCAGAAACAAACCATTGCGCTCTCGCACTCGCATTGTCTCTCTCTCCACACACATGTGGTATCTCACATATGAGTGGACATATGTGATTTTTTGACGCCATCTCATTCTATCCACAGTGAAGATGCTGAACAAGTTTCTCTGACCATGGTCCGTCATTCCGTTCATATGCCCGTTAAGTGCTGAACACTTGTGTGTGCGTTGAAAGTCACACCACCACACACGACCGACTGGGCACTACGAATCCGTTATTCGAGTGGAAAAGGCGAAAAGCGAGTGGCCAACGGGGAGGTGACATCTCACTGGATTGGCCAGTGGACTTCACTCCAGTCACCGAATGTGTACTGGCCAAATGACAAATTGAAAGAGTAGTCTCCACTGCATGCATGTTGGCTTTTTCGGGAAACAGTTATGAAAAACGAAATTAGGGAGTCCACACGGTGACCAGGACCAGGCAGTGCCGGGCGCTGGTTGCTCTGCAGTGCGTATTGGTATATACGTTGCTTTTGGAGGAGGGTGGTGATATACCAACCATATGGAAGTTGCCGGGACAGTAGCCACCTCAGACCTGCTTGCGAAAGAGATTTGTTGACGGGTTTGATTTTATTGCGCGCTTGTCATAACGTACACACATGAATATAGGAGAGCAAGAGTATAACTTGGGTCTGGTGTTGGATGCGAAGTTGAATATCTACGGAGTGGCCACCCATTTCCCTCCACTTCCCCCCACAAGTGCTCAGGTACTGTGTGGAGTTATAGATATATGTATGTATCTAAGTATCTACATGTGTAGATGCTGGTGGTTCATTTTATTTATTTTCTCTGTCCCTTCTGTTCTTTTGATTTTCGCATTAAGAATAAGGAGTTCGTCTTTTTACATCAGTCCATGGCGAGTGTGGTGTAATTGCCCGGAGGTGATTGCATGACGTATGTATCTTCGGGGATGTGTGTTGGTAAGTGGTGAGGATACTTCAGTGGATGGGGGTTTCCAGTTCCACCGTTTTTCCTCAACGGGTGGCAGTTATTTTGGTTCTTGAACTTTTCGCAGATTTAAGCCCACGCCCATATCATATTGATGAAACGATAGCAACGTTTATTAAAGCTGCTGTCAGATGGAGACTTTCATAGTATTTCTGTGATATGATGATAGCCAACACAAAACAAATTGGACCTTCAAGTTGAAATGGTATTTACCTTTAATATTTCCCTCATCAAGGGGTTTCTGTAAATACCTTAGTCTAAGTCGGTAAGACAGACTTGCACCAACTTACCTATTGTTTTACCTATCCAGGTTTTTTTTTTTGTTGGATTCAGGAGGCTAATAACTGCTTAGTTCATGAGTTCATGCAAATAGGCTTAGGTATACGACTGCATCGCTGGTGAATTATGTGTTTACTTTCTGTCAAGCGGGAGAAACCTGTATTTCTGTGAAATACCGTTCTTATATATGTGTTTCCAATTCCATTACTTTTTTTGGATTTCTCAGATCTGGGAGAAAATCTTCGTTTCTTGGAACGATTTAAAAACTGCAGGTACTATGAATAACATAGTTAATTCTCGATCCGGGAATTCACAGATTCACTGATTCGAAGGAGCACGAATATACACATCACTTTGCTACATGGCTCCTACGGTTAGGCATGCGCATGACGCCCTTGCCTACATTTTTACCTTAATGGTGATGCAGTCCATAGATTTGCCCCTCGGAATCGGCTTCTAACTGTATGCACCAAGCCTTGTGCAAGAATAATAAATACAGAAGTTATGTTTAAGGCCCTTTATTTTACTAACTAAATTGCATGGTCCTTAGATAATGCTTAAGGTGGGGTCTTCTTCTATTGCGCCTCCTATCTGACTGGGAATCCAAATATCGTTGTCTGCTTAAACGTTCGTTGGTAGACTGTTGAATAATTTAAGACCTCAATAAATTTAAGCCTTTAATTTGGAGCTAGGATAACGAAATTTGGTATAACGGCTGGAAAACCACTAGATTTCGTTTTAAATCATAAGCAATTTTGACACTGACAGCTGCTTCCCGCTAAAAATCTTGAAAGAAAGTCATTATCATGCCTCCGCGGAACCAAATGAGTCGGTATTCGCTTGAAAAACGTTGGGAAAGTGAAGTCTGTGAAGCCCAAAGAGTACGTTATTTGGAAATAAGTTTCGGAAGCTACCACCGCGCCTGCTGTACGCAAGTTTGTTCAGAAAAAACGTGAGGCTGGTATGCTAGTGCCAAAGATTATAAAGTCATACAGATGACGCATTGAGAACAGAAAAACAGAAAATTTTGCTCACGAGCTTCACGGTACGGGTAGGCACTGTTCTCGTGCACAGATGAGAAACGAGATCCAAACATATGGCGGGCTTTGCCAGTACAACCCGCCATAGAACAATTTTTCTTGTATGCAGTGCGTCATCTGTAAGACTTTATAATCTTTGCTAGTCCACAACACTCATGGTCCCTGTCATCGTAAGATGCGAACAGAAGAGAATATGGTTGCTGTAGCCGGGAGTGTGCGACTCAATTCACGAACATAAAATCACCATCGATCCCAACGGTTTCACGCACTACCCTGAGGAGAATTCTCCACAAAGATCTCGGAATATTCACTTACATGGCCCAATTGACTCAGAAAATCAAGGCACACAACCATCTGCTTCGTTATCGCTTCGCATTTTACGCCTTAGAACAGCTTTAATTGGACAAACAATTTTTGGCGAAAAATCATCTTTCCTGACGAGGCGCAATTTAAATCTCGGCGGATAACTTAACAAACAAAATTGCCGATCGGAAAACCCGCACGTTATTGTCTAAAAACCAATGCATCCACATAGAGTGACTGTTTGGTGCGGCTTTTAGAGTGGTGGCATCATTGGACAATTTGTATTTGAAAATGCGGAGAGGAACATCGTTTCGGTCAACAGTGGGCATTACAAAGCCATGTTAACCGACTTTTTTTTACTAAAATTGAATTGTTCATGCAGGATGGCGTGCCATGCCACGCAGCCCATGCCACAATCGATTTTTTAAGCACCAAATTCCAAAATCGAGCTATCAACCGTTTTGGCGATGTCAACTGGCCGCCTAGAAACTGCGTTTTGACGCCTTTGGACTTTTTTTTGTGGGGATCCGGGAAGGAACGATGTTATGCTAAACCATCAACAGGTCTTGGAAAATTAGAGTGGCCGAAGCTAGCCAGGCAGACATTTGAACTACGCGTCGTTTATACATTTTTTTAAACGCCCTGATAATGTTGTGAAGTTCATCTGCTTTCTCTGGGGGATACTTTGCAATATCCATAGGTTTTTTTCCCCAAAATTTCAAGTTTTCCGTCAAGAAGTCTTTTTGAGCTTTCTCTACCAAATTATGGAGGTGTTTTCTGTTTTCTAAAAGATAGCCTGGTTATCTACCTGTTATGGGACAAAGTCTTAATCCTGGGAGGCAAAGTTGATAAAATTGATTTTTTGGCCACGTTTTGGATAAAAATCGCACTCTGAGGCACGTTGTGTTCCATAATCAACAGGAATGTTTGCTCTTACTAATAAAGGCATTGAAAAACTTTTGTTAATTTTCTTTCATTTTAAAATAAAACTTGTGTTTGGGTTATATATGCTCTTTGTCCAGTGCAATATAAACATTTGATAAATCCTCCTACTGCTGAGCCAACTTTTCTAAAAAAAAACTTAATTTTGCACAAACCTTAAGAAATTCTGAAAAAGTGTCGAAATTTTCACAAATTTCGTATAAATTTCATCCATACAAAGTTTCTAGGCAATTTTTAAGAAATTTAAACAAAGTTTCGATAAAAATCATTTCAACCCACGCCTAAATTTTGGGGGCGTGTTTCTAAAAAAGAATGTTTGTATATCCCATCTTATAGCATATGATACACAAACGACGTGTCATCTTTTGTCGGACCATAAAAGTTTTGAAAGATTATCTGAAGAAGCTGTTGAAGAATGTCATTTTCTAGATTTCATCACCATAAAGTGTTTAACCACGCCCTCTTTCTTAAGGGGAGCTACGGAAGCGTATTAGACGATTGGCACAGCGGATTATAGCCTTTTCATATGTTTTTTTTTTGTTTTCTTGATGTAATTGCAGCTCATGAAACTCTTTGGGTTGCTCCTCAGCACATGCTAATAGACGTAGGTTGGCATTAAGTCAGAAATGGGACTCATCGTTTAAACAAATTTTTAGTCGAAAACAATGGATCTTCCTGAACTTTTCAAGAGCCAGTAAAGTTTTGAAAATTTTGGATGCATGCAAAGGAAACAAACCCCACAAGAAAATGGCATTAACAGCCGCTGGACTAGCTTCCATTTCGAAAAGGAAATAAGCCTCGCCGGGTCTATTTCAGATAACGCTGCTTTATTTTGTTCGCTACGTTCTAAGTGCGATATATTGGTCGAATATTATCTAATAATTTAAAGTGGGCATGCAATGTTTCTATGTTTTTGCTAATTGTGCGTTCGGTGGGCCGATTATTTGGACCATTAGTTGTTCTAAGCGAACAGAATATTTTTGTCGGAAAAGGATGTTTTTTTTTTGTTTTTTCCTATGAACAAAACTTATAAAGCTCAAAGAAGATGAAGGGCTTAAGCGACTTTTTTTTTTAAATTTGGCTTGAGATACTGAAAATATTCCGCAAATCCTTGCTTTTCAAGAAAAAAGTAATAAATGGTGTTTTTTAGAGGTATAGAACGTTTAAATGGAATAAAACAAGGGGATTTTTTTTTATTTGATCTGCAATTTAATTTTTTCGAAATATATAATTTAAATATGATTTCAGTCAAACGACCGCCATGGCTGGATCGAACGTAAATAGTCTAACTGGAGGTAAAATTTTCGACGCCTTTTTCCAATATTCGTTTTGGGCTTACTGGCGTAGACTACCGACTTCACATATCTCCACAGAAAATAGTCAACCGGCGTAAAATCGCATGAGCTTGGAAGCCAATTCATAGGACCAAAACGCGAAATTAGGCGCTCACAGAACATTTATTTCAACATATCAATTGTGGCACGAGCTGTGTTGCGCCGTCCTGTTGAAACCACAGCTCATGCACAACATGGTTGTTGAATTAATTAACGAAAAAGTCAGTTATCATGGCTTTATAGCGGTCACCATTGACTGCAACGTTCTGGCCAGCATCGTTTTTAAAGAAAAAGTATGGAACAATTATTCCACCAACCCATAAAGCACACCAAACAGTCAGTTTTTGTGGATGTAACGGTGTCTCAACATACCATTTGAGCATAATATCATCACTCCAAATACGGCAGTTTTGTTAGTTGACGTATCCATTCAATCAAAAGTAAGCTACATCGCTAAGCAAAGTCCGCTTATGACAATTGGGATCAACGTCAATCTTGTTTTGGACCCATTCACCGAATCTCCGCCATGCTAGGTGATCCTGTGGCTTCAATCATTGCACGAGTTGGATTTTGTAAGCACACAAACCAAGATCTTTCCTTAAAATCTTCCATAAAGTGGATGGACACAATCTAATAGACTGATTCGGGTCTTTCTCTTCGCTACGGTCTACAGCAGCAATGACTTCTTATGAAGGCATTGTACGCCGTCTCGGTGGATGCGTATTATCATTTAATGTAAACGTGATGCGAAAAAGTTTCGTACCTTATCGAATTAATTGCTCTGATGGACGATTCTGTTGACCATAAAACAGACGTAGTGCGCGATACGTGTTTCGAACAGAACCATGATTTTCAAAATAAATTTTCACAATTTGGATGCATTGTTCGGACGTCAGTCTATTCATGTTGGAATGCCAAACCAAACTAAAAATAAATCACATGATGGTGATCACTTATGGCGATCAGCGATAAAGCTCATTTCTGGCTCAACGGATTCTTAAATATGCTAATCTGTCGCATCTGGAGTGATGAACAATCACATGCCGCACTAGAATTACCAATGCATCCCGAAAAAACGACAGTTCTGTGTGGTTTATGGGCTTGTGGCATCATCGGTCCAATTTTCTTCAAAGACGAACGTGGAAGAAACGTTACCGTCAACGGCGAACGATTTCGAGTCATGATACGTAACTTTTTTTGCCCCAGTTGCCTGAGTTGAACTTGGTTGACAAGTAGTTTCATCAAGACGGTGCCACATGCCACACAGCTCGTGAAATAATGGAAATGTTGAAGGATGAATTTGGTGAGCAGCCTATCTCTCGAAATGGCCCGCCAAGATCATGCGATTTAACGCCTCTGGATTGTTTCTTGTGGGGTTATGTAAAGTCGTTAGTCTATGTGGACAAGCCGAACAAGATGGAAGCCTTGTGGAATAGATGCCGAAATGCTCGAAAAAGTGACCCAAAATTGGACATTATGTGGCAATGCGTATATGACTCATTATCTCTCGTATGATACGTCACTCTGCGACAGCGTATTTTTGGTCTTTTGTAAATGGGTTTTATAAAGGCGTCAAGAGGTATTTCTTTTTAAATGCAAAATAACACAAAAAATTCAAATATATAATGAAATCTTTTTTATTTATGTAAAAAAAACATTCTAGACATTCACTTTTCAAAGATATTCCCTCTCAAACATTGGCCGCAATTGCGTCTTAGCTTCCCCATATGGACTTTCCAATTTTCTATTGCGCGTTCGAGCATATTCGTCGGTATCTCGCGAATAACATGGGTAAAGTTGGCCTCTTATGCTTCAATCGTAGCTGGCTTATCCACAAACACCTTAGACTTTAAGTAGCCCCAAAGAAAAAAGTCTAAGGGTGTGATATCGCATGATCTTGCTGGGCAATTCACTGGTCCGAAGCGTGAAATTAATTATTCATGGAGGCATGGGCTGCGTGGTCGGTAGCGCCATCTTAGTGCAACCAAATGTTATAAGTTAAATGTTTTAATTTGCAGATTTACAAAACGATTTCACTCAGAATATACATGTAATGGGTAAATCTGCTAAAATTTCAAAAGTCAATTGTAATATCATCACCAGAATGCATTAAGTGGATAACTCGATTTTAATTTTTGAGATATCAACGTTTTCTGCTACCTTGATTCGATATAAATGTTAACCAACGAACTCATCTTCCTGATCAATTGGGTAATAGAAAGAGTTAATAGATAACTGGCCTTTTTAAATTTTTATATTTTTTTCTCAACAAAATATTTATATACCAATAAATGCTTGTAGCAGTTTTACTTTTTTAAATTCCACCAGTTTTGCAGTAAAAAAAATATCTTGTAGCCATATCGAAAAAAAAAACAAATGAGAAGGCTGCAATCCACTGTGTGGATCGTTTAATACCCTATCCCATCCCATCCTAACAATTAATATCCCTAAAATGTCGACAAAAAACGACGTTTTTCTTCTGCATATGGTATGGCGTAGGGTATAGAAATGGTTTATGATGTAAAACGCCTCCAAAAAGTGGGCGTGGGTTTAAATGATTTATGGACGAACAATTTGTTTTATCAAACCCAATGAATTCTTATATAGACAAAATATAGATATTGGGATTGACTACATAATGTTGATCGGTCACTTTTTTAAAATTCTATACAGTTTGCCCAAAATAACGTTTTTCTTAATAGTGGTAGTGGTCGGCTTTTGAAAATTTTTACACTTGTTCGAACAGAACTTACAAGGATCACATGAACCAAATTTCATCATCATAGCTCAAAATTTATGGCCTAAAAACCGGTGACCTACAAACGGACGGACGGACAGACAGACAGAAATGGCATATCCGACTTAGCTAGCTATTCTGAGTCGATCCATATACTTTGTTTTATATCTAGCTAAATTATTTCTCTAAGTTACAAACTATATATCAAAACTAATATACCCATATGGGATAGGGTATACAAAATTGGTCCGAAAAAGGTTTTCAGAAAGTCGTTTAGAAAAGAAGCAAAACTTTTTTTGCCAATTTCTCAAAAGTGTGGAAGGCCATGCACAATAAACAAAGCTCAGGTTCACTAAACCAAGCTAAAATTTACATAGCTGGCAAATTAAAACATACGTGCGCTAGTACCTTGACATCTATTCATCAGTTTGTGCAGTCGATGGCGAATTTTCCGCCAACAGAATCGTTTGACGTGAATGGGGCTGGATGGGCTTTTCTTCATTGAACACTATTCCTCACCTTTAGGTGGCCCAATTGTTTACAGTATAGGTCCGAATTAAAAGTTTTGCTATAGAGGAGCAGTTTGTAGTAGATGATTTCCCGAAAATCTCACCAAAAACATAGCAAATTCTTCCTGGTTTGGCTACTGTTTGGGCCGGCTCAACACATTTCGATCACGACCATTTTCACTTGAGCTTCTGGTAAGTACATCGCTTTTCATCTATGTGGTGACTATATATGCTTTAGTGGTAGAATTTGTTGCGATTTAGCAACACCGATAGGAATTTTTTTCTTGTTTTGCATTTTGTTTGCGTAAACTTGTCTGGCATCCATACTTCAGGCTTCTTTTTTATTCAGCCTTATTCAAATTTGTTTTCAAACGTGAAACATTGTTCACTTAACTCGACGACTTCCATTATTTTTTTGACAATTTCGGCAATTAGCCTTCCAGAGCGTGGTGCATCATTGAATTATAACATGATTGACTGTTGCATCCCTACAAACAATAAAACACTATCTCCCAGCAATATTAACTGTATGTAGCCTTATGATCCTGATACTAGAGGTGTTTTTTTTTAAAGATATTTAAAGATATTGAAATAAATCACAAGAAAATCATATTAATGTCCATGAATTTGGATTTATTGGAAGGATAATTTTATGCCATTAATGTTTAAATATGATTTCGGGCATGTGGCCGCCGCGGCTGGTTCAAATAAAACCAAGTCTAAAGGTCCAATTTTCAACCACTTTTTCGAGCATTTGGGGACGTATATCGGCAATAACGCCACCAATGTTGGCTTCCAAGTCCAAGTTTATGGTTTGTTGGCGTAGAGGAGCGACTTCACATATCCCTAAAGAAAATAATCCAATGGTGTCAAATCACACCATCTAAGTGGCCAATTAACAGGTCCATTCCGCGAAATTATGCGCTCATCGAATGTTTCCTTCAATAAGTCGATTGTGACGTGCCCTGTGTGGCATGTAGCGCCGTCTTGTTGGAGCCACATCTCATGCTATCCAATGCGGGAACAAAATAGTCGGTTATCATGGCTCTATACCGGTATCCATTAACGGTAAATAACTCTCCAGCTACATTTCGAAAGAAGTATGGCCCAATGACTCCACCAGGCCATAGAGCACACCAAACAGTCAGTTTTTGTGGATGTAATTGTATCTCAAGGGTCTCATGCGGATTCTCGTCACTCCAAATGCGGCAATTCTGCTTGACGTAGCCATTCAACCAAAAATGAGCCTCATCACTGAACAAAATTTAGCGATGAAAAACAGCATCGAGATCAATCTCATTTTCGGCCCATACACCGAAATCACGACGCATTGCGTTGTCTCGCGGCTTTAGTTCTTGCACAAACTGGATCTTGTAAGGTCGTAAGCCAAGATCCTTGCACAAAATCTTCCATAAAGCTTATGGACAGAGCTCCAATTGCTGTGCACGGTGGCGAATCGATGCAGTCGGGTCCTCTTCAACACTTTACTCTACAACGGCAATTATTTCTTCGGTGCGCACTGTTCGACGTCTCTGCGGATACGTATTATCTAATAGAGTAAACGTAGTGCGAAAATGATCCTTGGTTAACCGAATTAATTTCTCTGATTGACGATTATGTCGAGCATAAAATTGACGGAGCTTACGGTAAACTTCGCGAACTGAACCATTATTTTCGAAATAAATTTGCACAGTTTGCAAGCAATGTTCATTTGTCAACCTGTTCATGATAAAAGGGCAAACCAAACTGAACATAAATGACATTAGAGTTGCCCGATTTGGCCACAAAATTTCAGCTTTATCTTGTGTTTTTGCCTTTCCCGAAGAAAAACTCTACAATATCGTATTTTCTGTTTGGTGGTGTTCACCTTTAAAGCGCACTCTAATATAACTGAGTGAACCACTCACAAAATTGTAAGAGAATATTTTTTAGTTCAAAAAGTCATCGTCATCCTCCAATCCAAAAACAAAAAAGTTTTGCCGTAGAATTATATAAAATTTACGAAATTGTAATCTAATAAGTAGTACAAGAACTCTTTTGTTAATATTTTCCTTGGGATGTAATCCATCGACAAGTGACCGCACATTTATTTTTTCGCGTATATGCGGAGAATGGATAAAAAATTCAACTAGAAATAATTTATCATTCGAAATATCTTGGGACATATATTAATATCATGTCGACATTATGACGACATCAATGTTTTTTCTGATCTCATCAAATGTACGCAGGATTGCAAGAAATCTTATTTTTAACTTTTTTGTCAAAATTCATAAGTGGACATATTTGACGAAACTATGATTTATCTGTCAATCTGTTGATTTGGTATCACGTTCTCGCTTTTTTTTAAAACTAAATGAAAAAAATGGAGAAAACGAATCCAAAAATTATGTTATCAAAGAGATCTATTTTAAATCTTTCTTTTCTCGGTTAAGAAATAGTTTTCTATTTACGTTTTTTGAGGACTTATTAGGTGCTGCTGATCTAAATTCATTTTAAATCAACACCAGTGGGATTTGAAATAGGGCGATTCACCCGAAATACATTAATTAACTTGAACTTAGAAATGCACGAAGATCTCTAATAGATTTTTTCAAGTGTAGAATATCTTATGCATAAACCTATGAATAACAAGGTTTTCCACCAGTTTACTAGTGCCATCTACCTTTGCATAGTAAATAATCGCTGATCGATATGATATGCAATATCGTTTTTAAAGATTCCGTTTATTTGGGGTATAGTTTCAGGCGACTGTATCCTATTCACAACAAGAATCTAGTTGGACTCGTTTTCCAACAAGATCTTTAGTAAAATTATGACATTTAAATATCTTATAGGAAAAACCTTTAAGTATGAAATATAGAGGTTCCAAAGTAATTGGACACATTTAGTTTTCTGATAGATAGAGTTGCCATAGGGTTGTTACTAGAATTATACAAACAAGCCGTTAATATATCGATATAACAACAAATCTCGAGTCATTGTTAGTTAAAATGCAACTAACTGCCTGTGTTGTGGGTCGTTAAAATAACGCACGTCTAGGAATGATTATTATGATTGTTCAATGCTAGCTATATCTGGACGCTAAAGCTGAATTGCACTTCTTGTCTTCACCTGCACTTTTGCCTGTAAGCCTCGTTGTAGCTCCCAGCACCTGTCTGCACTGATCGTCAAACCAGGGATCTCTTGCCCGACAGTTTCGATCTTATGGCTTGTGGCCATTGCATCCATTGGTCTTCAACATTAGATGCTGGTGGTATGGTATTAAAAATTAAGGGATATGCGTTCCGCAAAAGTCCGGACGGCCTCTTGCAATTGCAGACTTTCAACATTATTTTTTTTGGAATTTTTTGTGGTGTGGTGAAAATTAAAATTGTTATCTTGGCTGCAACAAGGTCCGCGAGTCAATGTTAGAACCGCAGAATGTTCGCTAATCCAATATAATGAATGCATGGCTCTTGTCTATCGCAATATAATCAAAGTGATTGATCATTTGTTGGTCTAGAGTCCGTCATGTCCCTTTATGGCCATCAATGTGAGGAAATCCTATTTTATCTTTAGTGGCATATTACTTTGTAGGGATTTCCGTTGCCAGACGTATTTTCGTGTAGGGTGTGTTTTACGACAATTCTGCGTCCTCTTTCCTACATTGCCGATACAATCTATGAAGATTTACACAGTCGCTAATAAGTTTTGTTCAATCGTTAGTAGAAACAATCTAAAGCAATGACAATTTTTCCTTGATAGCCTTGATGCAGATTATTACAATTCGTTCACTAATATCTTCGAATCATTAGCCTTCTTGCCTGAGTCTGTCACATATAGCAACCCCACATCCGAATAGGCGCTGTTTCTTCTCACTATAACACGAACCATAGTATATGTCATAGGTTTTCATCCTTCGTTTGCCCGGGCCATCCCATTGTATTTTCAGGATGGCAGTAATGTCCTTCTCTAGTTGTTCGGCTGCACCTTTTTGCTAACGTTCTGACCCCCAGGTGCAAATACTATCGTCGTTGTCTTTTTTCGTGTCTAGACTCAAAAGTCAATCGAAGAATATCAGCCTTATCGAGGTATCCGTTCAAAGAATTTCCGAAACGAAAGTCAGTACCGATTGGAACCGTAGGTGTTGCTACGGCTGGGAATCGAATCCAGACCTTCTTAGCGGCAGTTCATCGCACTAACCATCGCGCCACTGCGTAACAAAATACATGAAGAAAAAATTCGTTTTAAAGTCTGTCAGCTGTGTAATATTTTATAAACGTGAAAAGTGAGCGAAAAAAAATATTTAAACAAACTTTTCTTGTTGCGTTCTTATTGTTTTTTTTTTTTTTTTAGTACAAAATTTTGTAATACATAAAATAATTTTATTTATTATCTTAGTCACAATTTTGGGGTGGTTTCTATTTTTGTAATAATTCCGCAACAATTTTTCGTCGGAGGACATTCCAAGAAATTCAACGCGTAGCTATCAGAAATTGTTGACTCAACGCATTTCGTCAGAAAATTGGCTCGAAATGCAAATCCGGCACAAAATTCTCCGATATCGATTCTCCGATTCTCCGATTTGTTTTCCGAACGGATACCTCGATAGGGGTGTATGAATCTAATTTTGATGCAACTTCAAATACGAAAGAAAATACGACTATGTGGGTATTCGTCTTGAAGAATTGGGTTGATTTTGTAACTCAAAGCATAACAAAAACTTAAATAAAATTGTTTTATTGATTACATTTTGTTCACTTAAAAATATTTCCGCAAGAAATAGATGTCGGAGACCATCAGAGAAGAAATCGACGTTTAGCTGTCAAACACAGATGTAAAAAATGCAACCCATCGCAATGAAACGTAGACTGCCGATGTGCGTTGCGCTTTGTCGCAGAAATTTTCCGAGCAACTGATCGAAACGATTACGATGAAGCAAAATTTTCCGATTCGTACAAAATCGGAGAATTTTTTTTTCGGAACGGACACCAAGATAGGGACGATTGCTTGTCTGTGAATGTTATGAAAGTAAATTCGTGTATTTAAAAATTTTTAACTTTCAAATGGATTATTGGTTATTTTAATGACTGTCCTCAAGTTAGTCTCACGTTACATTTGACGATGAGGCACTACTTCAATCTATTTCTTTATTAAATAATGACTATCCTGTGGGGCCTGATGGTATCCCACCAATCGTCGTAAAACAATGCAAAGATGCTCTTTTGCCATATCTTATGTAAATGTGTAAAATCCCTATTGCCACAGGAGTTTTCAAAACTCAATGGAAAAATGCATTTATTACACCAGATTTTAAAAAAGGTGAACGAGGAGATATTTCTAATTATAAACCTAGCGCACAACCATCTTGTATTCCTAAGCTATTTGAACATAATATTTGTGACAAGTTGTTCTTCCTTTGTCGTAACATGATTTATAAAGAACAGCATGGTTTTGTAAAGAAAATCGATCCACTGTCAAAAATCTCTTTACTTTAATGCACCATTGTTCCAATAGTTTGGAAAATAAAAAAAGAAGTCGATTGTATGATTGTAGTCGATTGTATATACCAAAACTTTTGACCATAATCATAAGGCATATGTATTCCCTACAGGTTTCATAAAATGGGTTCATTCATACCTGTCATTGAGAACTTATCAGGCAACATTTAGAGGTTATAAATCCAACCCTTTTGTTGCCCATCTGGAGTACCCCAAGGTAGTGATTTAGGCCTTATCTTATTGATATTTTCTATTAACTATGCTAGAGCTTGTGTTTGAGAGAGCAAAATATTGATTTATGCTGATGACATGAAAATCTTCGAATGTGTAGGAGATCAAGGCGATTCGTTTTCACTACAAACTGATTTAAATAGTTTTACAGTTTGAACCCTACTAAGTGCCAGCACATGTCATTTTCACGAAAACCTACTGCATCCAATTTCAATTATACTCTGTCCGGTTACACTTTCTGTCTTGCAGCCAGTTTTAAAGATCTTGGTGTTTATTTGGATCCTAAATTTGAGTTTAATAAACATACAAACGTTATTGTCAATAAATCCAACTCTATGTTGGGATTTTTAAAAAGGTGGTCAATAGAGTTTAATGACCCTTAATGTCACCCTTTCCCTATGTAATTGTCTAGTTCACCCTCGCTTGGAGTATATCTCACAAGTGTGGACACTCTTCTATGAAATTCATTCAAATGGAATTCAGGCAGTCCAATGTAAATTTATAAGATTAGTTTTAAGAGGACTTCCATGGGATGATGTACACAATTTGCCTCCGTCTAGGCGTCGAATTAAACTACTGCAGTTGTTGCCTTTGTCGCAACGTAGACTTCAAAATGACATGGTTTTCTTACACCAATTATTATCAGGACAAATAGATCCTGCTGATCTTTTAAGAGCTATTGGTTTTAATACTTGGAGTATGAAACCTGCGTAGATTAAATATTTTACATATACCTAATCATAAACACAATTATGGTATGCATGAGGCATGAGATTAGTCGCATGAGTAGAGTTTACAATACAAATAACGATTGAACTTCATGTAAGTAAAAGTAGTTTAAAAGACACTCTGCGAACTATTGGCTAGAGCCGTTACAAGCGTATGAAAATGTTGTTTTTTGTTTAATAAATATTTACCTAACATTATTGAATTTCATTGTTTATTGCTTTTGTTAGTGATGTCAAACTTAATAACTTTTATGTCTGTTATGTTCCACTAACAAACGCACTAAATGATGAGCCTGTGGGTGCATAATTAACCGGTGATTTTTTAAGAGTTAAGTTTTTCAGGTTATCAGCACTGGTTAGTAATGGCGTCCAAACGTCATCTGTCAAAGTGAAAAGTTTTCAGTATACTCAGCCATTTAATCATGGAAAGACTTACAAACGAGCAACTATTGAAAATTATTGAAAATGTGCACCGTTTATTACGACCATATTGTGGTCGTCATAATCGACCTGGTGAATCAACAATTCGTGCTTTTATCACCAAATATAAAGGGTGATCCATTTCGAGGTTCCCTACTTTTTTAAAGAAAAAAACACAGAAAATTTAAATTTAATGGAGAATGTTTATTATCATTTGAAAGAACATTCTTTGGCATTTATTTTTTGAAGATTATGTCTATCAAATGTTGGCCGTTGCTACGTCGCAGATGGTCCATCCGTTGAGTCCAATTTTCGATCACTCGTTCGAGCATTTCGACTGGTAACTGGCGAATGACACGCGTGATGTTTTCCTCCAAGGCCTGAATCGAAGCGGGTTTGTCGGCATAAGCTTTTGACTTTACATATCCCCACAGGAAAAAGTCTAACGGTGTGATATCACACGATCTTGGTTGCCAATCGACCGGCCCAAAACGTGAAATTATGTGCTCACCGAAATGTTCCCTCAATAAGTCCATTGATTGATGCGATGTGTGGGAAGTGGCGCAGTCTTGGTGAAACCAAATGTCGCCGAGATCACGAGCTTCAATTTCAGGCATCAAATAGTCGGTTATCATTGCACGATAACGGTCGCCATTGATGGTTACGTTCGCACCGGCATAATTTTTAGAGAAATATGGACCGATGATTCCACCGGCCCACAAACCACACCAAACCGTTGTTTTTTCTGGATCAAGTGGCAGTTCTTCAATCTCTTCAGGTTGCTCTTCGTCCCAAATGCGGCAATTTTGTTTGTTTACATACCCATTGAGCCAGAAATGGGCCTCATCGCTAAACAAAATTTGCCTCGAAAACGTCGGATCTTCTTGGAACTTTTCAAGAGCCCATAGAGCGTAGCGATGTCGCTTGGGAAGGTCGAGCGGCTTCAGTTGTTGCACAAGCTGTGTTTTGTACGCTTTCAATTTAAGATCTTGACGTAAAATGCGCCAAGTCGTTCCATACGTCAGTCCGAGTTGCTGCGAACGGCGCCGAATCGGTCTTCGTGTACACTCTCAGCTACGGCCGCTATATTTTCTTCACAGCGTGCTGGACGTGGTCTATTCGGTCGAATATTATCCAATAATGAATGCTGGGTCTCAAAATGGGTGATGGTGTTGCGAATAGTACGCTCAGTAGGCCGATTATGTTGACCATAAGTTGAGCGAAGTGCACGAAACACATTCCTCACAGAACGTGAATTTTCATAATAAAGTTGAACAATTTGTAAACGTTGTTCACGCGTAAGTCTTCCATTATGAAATGCCAAACAATACTTAACAAAAATAACATGACAGCATGACACGACTCATACGTGATCTGTCAAAAAAGGCTATTGAAAAAAGTATCTCTACTTGGATCACCCGTTACTTTGTTTGACATTCAACCATCAGCTCTCATGCGTACAGTACGTACCGAAGAGAATATTGCAGTCGTAGCGTCTAATGTTAATGAAGACCGTGAAATGTCAGTTCGTCGCCGTTCTCAGCAATTGGGCATGTGTTACTCAACCACATGGTAAATTTTACGTATCGATTTGGGTTTGAAAGTCTATAAAATTCAACTTTTGCAAGAATTGAAGCCTGACACAACGTCAAATTTTTGGTTAATGGGCCATAGAACAGCTCCATGGAAATTCGCTCATTTCTGGCTCTACGGATACGTAAATAAGCAAAACTGTCGCATCTGGAGTGATAGCCACATGTCATACAAGAATTACCGATACATCCCGAAAAATCGACAGTGTGGTGTGGTTTATGGGCTGGTGTCATCATCGGTCCATTTTTCTTCAAAGATGACAGTGGAAGAAACGTTACCATCAACGGCGAACGATATCGAGCCATAATACGCGACTTTTTTTTGCCCCAATTGTCTGAGTTGAACTTGGTTACCGTGAAACAATAGAAATGTAGAAAGATGCATTTTGTGAGCAGCTTATCTCTCGAAATGGCCCTGTGAGTTAGCCGCTAAGATCATGCGATTTAACTCTTCTTGATTATTTCTTGTGGGGTTTTGGTAAGTCGTTAGTCTATGTGGACAAGCCGAACGCGATTGAAGCCATAGAGGATAACATAACACGCGTAATTCGTGGAATACAGGCCGAAATGCTCGAAAAAGTGACGCAAAATTTGACATTCAGAATGATAGGCAATAGGCAAGGACCTATTGATGCAAATTTGAGTGTTTTATTAGATACTTAACTACGCTTAAGAAATCGTCCCTAATATGCTGTGGCAAATCTCTGCTCGAAGATGCTGCTTGTGACGCAAAATTGGACCTTCAGAATGATAGGCAATAGGCAAAGACCTATTTATCGATTACAATACAAATTTTTAATATTTGATGCAAATTTGAGTGTTTTATTAGATACTAAACTACGCTTAAGAAATCACTCTTAAATTGCTGTGGCAAATCTCTGCTCGTAGATGCTGCTTGTATTAAGCTCGCTACGACTCAGATGTGATAGTGTTAAAAAATAACAGTGAAAATATCTTACATTTTTTCACAAAAATGCATCCACTCGACACCACAAACCCTACCGTATGAAAATATACTCGAACGCTGATAACGGAATACCAAAATTCAATCCTCATACTCGAATCACGTATGCGATGATGCCAAACCAACATTTTTCAGTCAGGTATGATTCGATAACTAATGTGGTAATTCGATCCCGCCTCATCCAACCAAATGAAATAGTAAAAAACACGTTTTGTTAAATTTTTTTCTTTTGTATTTTATTGTGGAAAAAATGAATCTCTTCAGTTTTTCCTTAAGTTCGTTTTTGTTTTTACATATTAATTTTTTTTTATTCACTTATATAACACAGACAATTAATGAAATATTTTTTTTTTGCTTTTTTTTTCTTTTTTTATATAAATAATAATAAAATCTGGGAAAAGTACTTTTATTTCAATTGTTACACTTGTATTTTTTGTTTGTTTTGAAATCTACAATAATTACAAATATTTATTTGTATACTTTTAATAGATATATTGATTTATATTTTTGTTTTGTTTTTAATAATAATATTCATTTAAATTTTTCACATTTATTTCTCTCATACTTAAGGAGCTTATCGTTAATAATATTTTCCTATATGGATTTTCGTTTTTTTTTAGGTATTTTTGCATTTCCTTTTTAAATATTTTTTAATTTATTAACTATTCAATTTATTTAATACCACCAATTTATCTATTTCCACACACGCGAGAATTGTGTTTTATTTGTGTGTGTGTGTGAAGAATGTGTGCGTGTGGAAACCTGAATTAAATTAAGTTTGTCTTCTTTCTTTGGCTACCGCATGCACAATTTTTTATTGTTTTTGTTTTATCCTGTTTTCGTAAGTTTTTTTTTTGTTTATTGGAGATATATGTATTTAATTTTAATTTGTTTTGAAATTCGTTAGTTCCTAAATTTATTTGTGATGGAAAGAATTTGTATTTTTTTTTAAAGTTTTGTACAATAGAAAAAAATAAGTCAATCTATTTTTACTTTTAAACAACAACATACTTATATTGTACATCCACATTTTTTTTTTTTTTTACAGTGTAAATTGAAAACAAAAATTATTTGTACATATTGTGTTTGTATTACATTTTATATTTAGTTATGGAAAAAATGCTTTTCGATTTTTTTTGTTTCTCGAAAAATGCGAGTGGATTGTTTTCTTTTTTTTTTTGGAAATATCACAAGATCTTTGGGGAGCACTTTTCCTTGGCAAAAACCAAATGAAGCCAACAGTAAACAATTGTAAATGACAGAAAAAATGTTCCCCAAGGAGATGGAATTGTTTTCCTTTTTTAAAATGGGGGCAGTTTTAGTTTGTGCAAAGTAAAAAAAAAAAACCCTCTCCATCATGATCTACCACTTTTAAAGCAGTAGTAACAAACCAAAGTCAAAGCCAATTGAAATTATTTTAAAAATTTTAAAATTTTCCTAAAAATTAATAAAATCCACCAGCAAACAATGCAAAAGGATTAAATTTTTTCTAAAATTTGCACAACCCAAGCGCCCTCAATTTTGCATTTTTAAAACTATTTAAAACAAAAACATTTAAAAAATAACCAGCGTTGCACAAATTAAGAAAACAATCTTAATCAGTCAGTCTTAGGATTATTTAAGCCTATTTTCTTAAAATTTTTCTAAAATAACGTTTTTTTTTTGTTTATTTTGCTGTGCGCACACAAATAAAAGCAACAGTTTTGTTTAATAAATAACAAATAATTTTTCAATAAGAATTTAATGATTTTTTAACCAACACAATTTTGAACTTCCCTCGAAAAATAAAAAAAATAAAGGATAACCTTAAACAATGTTTTGAAAGAGAAAAATAAATTCAAATAAATATACAAGTTGAACGAAGAGAAACGAAATAAACAGAAATACTTTCCTAAACTGGTAATAGACTCAAAATATTGTTATACGAATTTTGTTTTTTAGTCCTTTGTAGGCATAATAATTTTTTTTTAAATAACACACATTTTTTTTTGGAACTTTCTAATATTGTTTTTAATCATTGTTTTATTTTTATTTGTATACTAATTAAATTTGTTATAATATATATTTTTAAAAACTCCTTATGTACCTAAATGTCTTCTGGTTTGTTTGTGTTATATGTACAAACTTATAACAGTGATTTTTTTTTTTGTTTAATATTTTTTTACATTTATATTAATTTTTTTATTTTAATTCATTGCTTTGGTATTAAATGCCTCTTGTTTTTTTTTAAATTTTTTTACTGGACAACGGTGTTGTTGTAGGGGCAGGGGGGATCATATTTACAGCTAGTTAAACTTTTAGAAAGTCACAGGATATCCATGTTTTTTTTTTACCAACAACCGGGTGGGGTTTTGTGGTTTACGGATGTGTCATCTAAACTGGTATACAGACGAAAATAATTTACAAAATATTTACATCGGGGGAGGATGGACTATTTACAGCACAGCGGGGGTTGGCTTAGAATATGCGAGACATTACACGTGACGAGGGCGGCATTTGGTGATGGTGTATGTGATGTTGGTGATGATGATAGCCGACCCAGTTCTGATAGAGTCATGCACCTTCTTTGCTGATTACTGACGCACTCGAATCATCGTCAGCGGTGAGGCCACCCACACTGCCACTGCTCGAGATCATCGGCAATTGTGGTAGGTGCGAGGACAGGGATGAGGGTGATGGGTGTTGTCCACCTTGGACGAGATTTGACGCAGAGACAGCAGCGGCTTTTCCCTGGTTGACCACACACTTGCGCATGTGTTTCTCGAGCGTTGATGGGACACTGAAGGGCATATCACAGAATCGGCATCGGTAGACATCTTTGCCGGTACGGCCGTGTGTCTTCATGTGACGGGTTAGTTTTGAGGACTGGGCGCATGCGTATGAGCAGAGTTCGCACTTGTAGGGCTTCTCGCCAGTGTGACTGCGTCGGTGGACGGTCAGATTGGAGCAGTTCTTGAAGACCTTGCCGCAGTATTCGCAGGTGTCGTTGCGTTTGCTTTCCTTCTTGACAAGCGGGTTTTGTAGGAGTTGTGAGCTATTGGAACCGAGCGATGACAGTGGCTTCATCTTGAGATTTTCAAAGATGGATTCGTTGCGATGGAGTGCTGACATACCCCACCATTCGGCGCTTTCCATCTTCATGCGTTTCGACATCTCGAAGGGGTTTTCGAATGGATTGAATAGCTGCGGCACCTGAGATTGTGGATGACCTTGGTTTGGTGAATGCAGCATGCTCTTGGCGAATTCTTCCCGTAGACGGAGAGCTGCTGGTAGACCATTTAACTTTTGAAGAGAGGCACTGCTGTTGTTGTTGTCGCAGTCTTTATTGAGTTGCATCTTCATGGCATTGCCGGACTCTTGGAGGGCTTGTTTGTATGCCTCAGAGTATTGGGCGATGTTTGAGAGTCCAAATTTGTCCATGAGTTCACCAACCAAGGAGTTTGGTGTAGGATTTCCGATAACCAAACCGGACTTTTCGTCCATTGTTCGGCTGTTGACGCTTAAGTCCTCAGCCTCGTATTCACCATCTTCCTCGTCCATCTCTTCATCTTCATCATCATCAAGGTTCTCTTCCTCCATTAAGTCTTCCTCGCCAGAGTCTTCACCATCTAGAGTCTCAACTGATCCGGCGTTGCTTGCACCATCTTCTGGCTTGATGTGCACCTTCATGTGGCGCTTCAGTTTGTTAATGTGCGAGCACTCGAATTCGCACTGGACGCACTTGTACGGCTTCTCGCCAGTATGCATGCGGCGATGAATGATCAAGTTGTTCTCGAATCGGAAGTTCTTGTCGCAAAAGTCACACGAGTAGACGGCGGCACCGATGTCCTGACTAGGCTTTGACGGCGGTGTTGATGCCGAGCGAGGTGTTGTATTAAGGTGGGTGCTGTTGTTGTCGATATCAGCGAGGCTGGTGATGCTCTTTTCGGGCGGTGTCAAACTCTGGGGACGGGAATTACTTGTGACCGGTGTCGGAGGTAGCTGGGAGGGGGTTGGGCTCGCGAAGTTGCTCGGCGATTGCTTTTGTCTGGGACTCGGCGAGTTAGAGTTACCAGTGTTTCCAGCTCCAGGACTTGTTGTTCCTGCAAGCTGACGCAATCGCTGCGAGTAAAAATCCATCTGCGGCTCAAGTGAAAGATTGTTGGCTGTGGGTCTGTTGTTCAAACGCGGTTGCTGTTGCATTGGCGGTATTGAACTGTGACTACTGCTTGAGGATGGTGGGCGGTCTTGCTTGCTGGCGGAGTGATTTACTGAAGCATTAAAAGATTGGCTCGAGTGGGGCGCTAGTGAGTTGGCTGCAGCTACGGCCGCTGCTGCTAGATTAAGGCCATGATGGCGGAATTGCTCAGAGACGAGTTGTTCCATGCGATAGTGATCGGCCGCATGTGGTCGTGAGAACAGCGGTGCAACTGGAGGAACTACTGGACCTTGTGCTAATGGCGGCAGTGGCATTCGCAACAGATTGAAGGGATTCGTATGCATATCCGGTGGCGGAAGAAGTGGATGATGTCTCATGCCAGCTGCTGCCGCTGCGGCTAGGTTTTGCGCGTTTTGCATGGCTGTGGTTAGGCTGTTTTGTTGCTGAGTCTGTTGTTGCTGTTGAAGGTGGTGCTGTTGCTGTTGCTGTTGAGGTTCACTGATGCTCTTGCTCTGGCTAATCGGCGATGTCGACGAGCAAATGGAACTGGCGCAGCTGGTGTTGTTGTTGATTGTACTGTTGGCAACTCCACCCAGCAGTTTCTGTGCTGAATGACCCAACGATAGGGAATTTGCGGACGAAGATAACAGCGATGTGGACGTCGACAGCGATGAGGAAGCCGATGACGATGGCGATGTCGACGATGAGAACTCCACGTAAATTTTAACTCCATGCGAGTGCTGAACATGTTGAATCAGTCTCCAGGCAGAGCCGTATCGTGTTTTGCAGGTGGAGCATGTATAGTTGCTAGGCTCTGTAATAACAAAAAGACAAAATGTCGGTTAATTAAAAGTCTAAAAGTATTTTTTAATTAATTCACAAAAATATGAAACTTTCGCTCGAGTTAGTCAAGGGTGTTTGTGTCATTGTGTCTATAGGTGGTGTAGTTTTAATTAAATCATCCACAGTGGCGCGCGATGCACTCTTCCCAGCACAAAGGATTCAATGCCAGCGATGGATAATGTTTGGACTTTATTTTCGGACGCACAGCAAAACGTAGCGTGGGCTTCCCGCGAAACGATGTAATTAATTTTTGAATCGCTTGCATCTATGGGATATCTGCCTACCATTTTACACACCAATTACCCAACAGAGTGTGTAGATGAATTTAAATATTTTATATAGAAACGCAGGCAGGCATGATACGTATCACACACTTGCGTAGGTTTTCAGTTCCAGCCTGCACGCAATATCTGTGCAGTAACCTACACGCTAGAGCGCGAATTAAGCGATTCTTAAACGCAATTTGAATTGATTAGCCTTCGCTTTTGGATGCCAACCTGGTGATGAGATGAAAGTCAACTGGGGAGGAGAGTGCCCATTTAATGCCCACCCATCCTTTGGCTCATTTGCATATCCTTATATCAAGGCAATAATAACTAATACAGCGATGGTGGCGGGAGAAGAAAGCTGACACATGTGCTAAAATGGGTTTTACATGTACCGAGCATGTAGGGCTCGCGCTCAATATGGGGCGTTATGTCCTTTTTTTGTAAGCTTGTCCCTCCTTGACATATACACACACGTATCTAGATATATCTATGGGGATTTTTTCTTTGTTTTTTTTTTTTAGCTCCGAGGAATCAACCGAATAACCGTCTCTCTGTTCTGAATACAAATGGACGGTTATGAGATGTGGGCCCGATGTGCAAAAGCAATTTTAAAATCCTATACCCCCGCTACAGTACAGCGGATAGCGAGAAGGTTTGGGGGGTGAGAGTGTACGTAATGGGAATATATATATATAACGCGCAGAAGGTATGTTACTACCCCGCATACACGCATTTAGTTGCGGTTCCATCAATTTTTTAGTTTCGGTTTTTTTGTTTATATCTCTCGTGTCCTTTTTCCTCATTTTTTGTTCTTTTTTGTATTTTCAACATTTATTTATTATTGCATACGTCCTGAGCGCACACGGCGTTTTGTTCTATATGCGTTCGAATTTAATGGTGACACCAGATGTTATTTTAAAATTATAAAATCCTTTATCACAGTAGCGGCGATGAGCTGTGTTATATCACAGGGATATCTCGAGGAGTATGATGTGTCAAATCGTCCAATGCGTAGACATACGACCAGAGAACATACACAGTAACATATATCATCTAGGTATCATTATCCTTATGATTGTGATAATATACACCCTGGTAGTTTAAAAAAAAACCGCAACACAGGACACAAAGGGGACACACAAAGGAAAAATCAATATGAACTATAATACACATATTGAAGCAGGGGCGTTAATCGCTGTCCAATATGTGACGTGTGGTGACACAAGAATAGTGTCGGATTTGATAGGATTTAGTGGAGTAGGAGGGAGAGAGTTCACGACATAAATCACAGGAGGTATTATTTTTAACAATTTTTTAAACAATGCAAGTGAAGTTTTTGTTGCAAGGATGCTTTTTGTGTGGGCGATAGAATTTTTAATTATCCTATGGTACATCGCATTCGATATGTTCCTATTTGAAAAAAAAACTATTACTCTTCATCTGTATAATAAAAAAGAAGTAGTGTCCCACAAGGTTCCATACTGTCGACCCTACTTGTTAAGTGGCAAAAATCCACGCAAGCCCGTGTAATGTAATTGAAATGGAATTATCAAACCAGCACTTTGGTTGCAAATGCATCCCTTATCTTATAACAAGCAGCTGTTCCGGGATATGATAATTTTTGGAAAACGCACTTTTAACTCGTGGCATCCTTTTTTTTGTTGGAAAAATGCGCTGCACGTTTAACCCTACAAATGGGAAATGAGTAATCAATCTGCGTGTTTACCGTATAAATAGGTGCATGTATTTACTCCGCATATATGTATGTAAGTCAAAGGTGAAGCTCGCGTTTGTCATCACCCTGGAGTATGGTGGTGTGTGCCCTTTACTAGTTCCTATGGCACGAGGATACTCTTCTAGGTTTTTTTTTTATAATTCTAAGCATCATTTCGGTGACTATACAGATAGGGGTTGCCTATAAATTCTTAAATTTGTATGTATCCCATGTATGTGTTTATGCAAATGAACCCTTATTCACTAAAAGGGTTACCCTGCACATTGCATCCACACAAGGGTTACATTAACTGAGCTCAAGATCACATCTCTTCCTGGCGCGTTCTTCTAATTGTTTTCGGTTTAAATTCTGTTTTTTTTTTAACTGTTAGGTTCCTGTCTTATGACGACGAAACAATTCATCCAAAGCCTGTGGAAGACGTCTGCCACTGCTGCTTTTCTCCCTAACAAGAGACGAAAGGTGAAAAGGATGCGCATCAATTCCAATACCTGATCGTATTCGTATATATGAATGGGTTTGGTCTCGTGTATTTGATATGATAGCAGCCGCAAAAGGATTCTTATATAATTCGAAATAAAAATGGCACAGGTACGTGTCATGCGTTTCCTTTTTTATCTAGCATCCTATACTTCCACACAGATGTCAGTGACACATGTGATTCGTTGTCCTGCTGGGTAGTCTATTTGGTTATTTTTTTTTAGTTTTTCCATCGAAGTATGGAAAAATTTTAAAAATAGTACAGCAAAGCTATTTGCATTTTTGCGAAGCGGAAAATCTATAAATATCGTCGATTTCAAAGGAAAGCTATTGTTTGCGGGGTTTATTCACTTATCAACAGGAAAACACATATACGTGCATGCGAATGGAGGTTTTTTTTTTTAGAAAAAAAGAAAATCACAGCAGGACACATCATACTTTCGAAGAAAGCGCTTTCAAACGAGATGGGGTGTGTGCCAAGAAATGTTCATATTCGTTGTATCCCCATGTGATATCCTGGATGCTGGTTATATTTTTTTGTTTGTTTGTTTTGCGCACCCCTTTTGCCTAACATCTGCATTGAACCACGAATTACTGCTGCACATATCCTTACGATTGTTTTGTTTTATTTGCCGGACGAGTTTTTTTTTGTGATAAAAGAACTGCATCGGCGATAGCCGAAAAAAAAACCTAAAGGAGTGTGATTTTTCCTTCTGCGGTTGATAAATTTCAAGTATACTATGCACACATTGAAGCATATCCTTAAAAAGTCAAGCGAACCCATCCGCCGCCACTCAAGCGTCATTTTGGCTGTTTTCAGTATTTTTTTGTGGTTGCTATTGTATTTTTCATCAGGACATGGAAAGAAAGGCCGGGCGGCGGGCGGATGCTGCTAAATTGACCGCCTGCTGAAAATTAATCGCTCAGCACACACAAAACATTGGTATGAACATTTGCCAAAGGATACACGGGAGATAGTCATCGGCGAAAGGATGTGAAAAACAATGGAAGAAAAATTCCAAACAGACAATCTTCACATATCATCCGTCGTTTGCAGTCTATCTTTGGGAATGTTTTGTTTTTTTTTTTACACAAAAAATATTTATCTCCTTGAAAACGACCGCAACTACATGCATCGATGCACGATAATTGTGGAGTGAGGGGTGGTGTCTATGGATGGAGAATATATTCTTTCTCTTGGCCTTTTACATAGATTGATGTAATTAATCTTAAATTTCGACTCAGATGGAGAACTGAAGGAAAATGAAATGGGATCCCACAAGGTTGAGGGCTGTCACAGATACTTTTTTGTTTTAAACTGAATCGATTATCACTTCGCTGTTCAAATCAATGTTTTTTTTTTGTAAGCCCCCTTTATCTTCAAATATTTACAGATACTAAATGTCCTAAAATCCATTACCGTGTCAAGCGAAAAATGGCGTTCCACTCATCCATTCCGATAATGGTTTGACCTTAATTGGTATCAGAATTAAGTACATGACTCCAAACCTTTTATCCGCAAAAATGCCGAAAAATATCCCCCTTAATATTGAATACCCCACACATAAATCATCTCCAGATACTCGTTCGTATGTGAATGTATCGCTAATTGGAATTATTCGCATAATAAATAGAAATGGCAACGCATTAGTTAATTAAAAATTTACACCGTTAAAAATGGACCATTCTGATAGAAAGTGCGCGTTGAAATTCGAAAAAACCGCGCTGACATTACACGACATAAAAAAAACAAAAAGGACAACAGCGACAGTTCCATGAGGAGAAAAAAAAATGGTTGACAATTTCACTGTGTTAATTTCGAATGTGTTGTCATGTGCACATATCAAACGAGTGGAGTTTCAACTGAAATGACAAAGGATAAATTCATGTGGTGAATGTCCTTTTTTACGTCTCCCCCCTATATATCGCCAAGACCATCCATCCGTCCATCCATCCACACAACTGTTTTCTCTCTCTATACATTTGCAGGGAGTAATTTAAAAAAAAAAACAACAACAACAATATTCTGAACTCTAGAACTAGAAAAAGGACGAAGAAAATGCAAAAAAAAATACCGTTCATTCCATGCAAATGATAAAAGGACATTATGTGGACGGCTCATATGGACATAGCACAGATAGAAATTAAAACAAGACAAAGCACAACAAAAACGGTCTCTGATGTGTTCTTCTATTGTCAGGATCTTCTCCTTAATACACATGCACGCGCTCTTAAGCACAGCGCAGTTGTATTGAAGGTCAACCATGCAAAGGTAATGAACAGCAAAAGTGACATTTTGATATTTTTGTCGGCTTTTTGTTGGTGTTGTCTATATCGCTGTTGTCCTTTCTTTGTGTATTTGGATAGACGTTGCGGTTTAAGGGTTATCCTGGCACGTACTCTTTTTTTCTTCTCCTTACAGATACGATTGTTGAACAGTGAAGTGGTTTCTTTCTTTTGTCCATTGTCTCAGAGCAACTTTTACTAATCATCTTCAGGATCATTCACTATTCATCATCATCATCACCGCCATAAGGAGAGCCGCAGTAATCAGTGCGGAGTAAGAGATCTCACAACACGCGGGTGTGTGTGTGTACAGATGTCCGGACTCCGGATACCCGAACGGGGGTGTACAAAAGGGCTACACGTAACCTATCAGTGTAAATCAAATGCACGCGTTCCAGACGACACAACACAACTGACTTTTTCTTAAAGAGTTGCTGGGTAATCGCCTTATCGCATAAATACGCTCCTTAATCCCCTTAAAGGGTTCAAATGCATGAAGGCATTGTGTATTTCGGCTGCGTTGTGCAATCGGTAATCTGGTTTCATGTTCACCACCAGGTGGGCGCGTCGAAAATGAGTTATGATTAATTTTGAACATGACAAGATGTCAAAAGGATGTCAACCAAAAAATCAACTTAACCCTCTTCCACATTCCGGTAAGGCACGCGAACAATTTCCACACAAAGGTCACTTTTATTGGCAAATATTTTCAAGAAGAAATACCTCGTGAATAAATAATTTATGCGCTCCTTTTGTGTGTGCGCCTTGTCCAGCAGCAATTGAAGGACTTTGCATACGTTGTGGTGGTCAACGAGGGGAATGATTGCTTGCATCATATTCTCAATTCTCAGTTCTCATTGTCCTTGAGCGACAACATTATATAAAAAGTTCTCTATGCTTTGACCCTTTTGTAAAAGTCACCTACTCGACCCTGATGATGGACATCACAAAGCGAATGGATCAAGTTAAACAGAGCGGTACAAAAAAATTTGTATCTATGCATGCACCAAACGATAGCAAAAATTCCTCAGCAATGTGTATGCACATTCCTACTTGTTTTTTTGTCTCCTGTATATTTCCTGTTTTTTTTTTTTCATCCATCACAGGATGTCAAAGGACATTGGTTAACATTTTATTTTGACTCCCTTTGCCCACTATCATGAACCAGCATCAGCATCACCGGCACATCGTTGTCCATTAGACTTTTGATGTCGAAAGGTTGCTGCTTTTTTGTGCATTCGAGTCAAAGAGGTTAAGTGAATGGTCAAAAAAGTCATCAATGCTCCTCACAACCTGATATATATACGTATAGTATCACATCAACGAATGAGTGAGGTGTAGATACACGGATGCTGTTTGTATCCTACACCCCGAAAGGGGTGATAAACTTTGTTTGACGCCGCATCGGCTTTATGCGACCAACATCAAAAACATTTTTGTACACATATACAGAACAGGAGCGCGGTGCATGTGACAGAGAATTTTCAATGAGGACGAGCTGTTTTTTTTTTCTTATTTTGTGTTTTTGTACGAAAGTTTCATTGGCGGTACCTTTTGGTGAGTTTGCATACAAAAAAAAAGGAGAAAAACTTACCACTGTTCAAAGTATTTGATTCGGCGTCGGCTACTTCGATTTTTGGTTTTTTACTAGGTGGCTGATCATCATTTACCGCCGAACGGGATTGACTATCATCACCACAATCTGTGTCCTCTTGCTTGATGTCCAGAGCACTGTTGTTGGGCTTTTCGTTCTCTGTATCGTTTGTGGACGACTTTTCTGTTTGTCCATCCTCAGTTCGATTTGTTGTCGAACTATCGCCTTTGGGTGTGGTATTATCATTTTCTATATATCGAAAAAATTACACATTTGTCAAAGGATATTCATGGAAAAAATATTTTTTGTTTTTAGTAAAACTTACCATCAACAAGCCTCTTTGGGGTGCTGGATGCTCCATCGGCTAACAAATCGGCTGGACTAGGAGGTGGTGTATGAATTCGGGTTCCGGATGGCTTACGATTTGTTATTGGAGCTGATATGGATGGTCTACGATTAACTAGGCTCAGAGGCCGACCATCATCGGCATCTCTGTCACTGGCAGGACCTACAAAAAAAAAATACCAAGTCAATGCTAATAAAAGTTCTTGCGTTGGTGAAAAGTTTTGTAGTTATACCTTGTGTTAGACATTGTCCGTAGTTTTCCTTATTGCATTGTAAGACTTTGTGTTGAATAAATCGAACGATATCCGAAAGCGCAAAGGCTTTCTGACATGATCCGCAGGTTAGAATATCCTGAGCAGCTGGGTCCGCATCAGAAGAATCTGAATCTGCTGAAACGAAGCAAACGATGGAAAATGGAATGATTTAGTAAAATATTTATAAAAAAAAATCTTGATAAAATGATAATAAGTGGCCTCGGATAAAGATTATTTTTTTCATACAGATACATTTGACGAGCTAATTTGAAGAAAGTGGCGAATAAAAATTATGCAAATCTCCCCCGGATAAAGTCTAAGTAGGTTACGAATTTCGGTCATCAGGCACTTTCTATACCAAACAATAAAAAAAATCTATAGGTAGTTCAAACATCTGACGGAACAAAATGTTGATGACTAAATATCTCACGATTCCATACGCAGACACAAAGACAAATAAAATCGTGCAACCAATATCCCAATGAATTACATTACCAGCTCGACGAAACATAAACCTGTTTTAATTCAAACTCCAACCGATTTATATGCCCAAACTATATAAATCCCATCCCAATCGAAAATACTATCAAATTGGCATATATACACGAAAATCGAGAGAAACTCATTTTTCGGGCTGTGTCTTGATTAAATGACTAAAGGGATATCCCCAGTCGTCGCCATTTATTTTCGAACACACAAAAATAAATTGTTCAATAAATTTTATCTTAATTCCTTTTGGTTGGCCACTATATTACCCCCGTGACTAGCATATCGATATCAATATACTCTTCACGTTTATTACATCGAATTGATTGGACATTTTTGTGCCCCCTTCAAACAACCCCCATCCCACCAAGTGACAACAACGACGCCGATTTAATCGTAAATCGGATTGATGTAAAAAAAAATGTATCTACGAACTATAACTCGAGAAATAATAAATGTATGTGTTTTGTTCTTGCGAGTCTGGCTTATAATTATACTAATTCAGCAGAAAAAAAATTAAGAAACACCGACATATGGTCTCTATGCAGCCGGAAAAAGTATCTCACACCAATCGCGCGTTTTATTTGCTTAGCAACGTTTAGCCACCCTATATGCAAATTTCGTATGTGTCCAGACAAAACCTAATCCCACCAAATCCGCTGGTCGTTAATTTAATGATTTTTCGCCAAACTAAAGGCGAATAAAACCAAAACCCCGGGTTACAAACGACGACAAACACACATCGATGGTGACAGTGATGATGATGATGATGGTGATGGTGGTTTTTATTTTCAGTATCGTAACGGCAACAATGAAGCGAGCGGTAAATATTTCCGCATCAAAGCAATGATTTTCGGAAGTCCTTACATTCTGGATACAAAAAAAAAAAAAAAAACCACCAACAACAACGGTATACACGCTTTCATATCACTGAAAGGATTGCGCTAAAAATTAATTCTCGGGGTTGCGACAACATTCAATCACCTCCACTTCAGGTGAACCGTAATACAAATAGGACTTTTGTAATTTTGCGAAAATATCCACACACAAGTGGTTAGGTATAGTGTGTGTGTGTAACACACAACCCTTCTATGGTCAGTTCCATTACCATTCATTGAAACCAAACCGACAATGACAAACTTCGAATGGAAAGGGGATTTTGAACGGTTTTATGCGAATTATTGACATTCCATGCTCTCCTCGCAGGCAAGGGTCCGAAAAAAAAAAGAATTGTTTGCAACTGTTTTTTCGCCCCAGGATGTGTCCTAACATTGGCACACACATATCCGTAATCCGTATACGCAAATTGGCAACACAGTATTACTTATACGCAACCTAAGGCTAGTGAATGTGACATCTTCTTCGAATCAAGGTGTTGGCGCGAGAAGCATGAGTTACAGGACACAATACAACACATATGTGCGTATGTTTGTTTTGGTCACAATAAAACAAACTATCTCTGTGGTGAGCGCCCTTGGCGTTATTTCCGGTTTATTTATTTATTACTTGTATCCTTGTGTATTCGGAAACTTTCCCAATATGCTCGGGGTGTGCAAGGAGACTACCATGACTAACTAACACACGTAATAAATTTGATTAGATGGACATCCCATGTTGTTCGATGTGTTTTTTTTAGGGATAACTCATAAAAAACACATCGCATATCTGTAACACGTATCCCTGTCAATTATCCCACAACCATGTCGCATTATCGACTTTTGGGCTAATGTCAACCCTGTAAATAATTCAGTGAGGCCTGAGGGGATGATCGAACTGCTTCATTACGAGACGAATTCTCGTGTGCGCGGGATAGTGGTTTGGGGGCGATAGGGGTCACATACTGCAGTTAAGTTCTGATTGATTGGGATGGAATATATCGGTTTTTTCCACCCTCCTCGTTTTTTACGTGTCAAACATTCCATATGTCAGTTTCAATTAAGAGTGTCAATTGAATTACTGGTTGCATGCTCTGTTTAATCAGGTGCAAGAACATTCAACAAATCTATTACAAAAAAAAAAAATCGAACTCCAAAATCTAATTGGATTTTTTTTTTGGTTTTTCGTGGGCAGGTCTACCAGTCGTGTGTGTGTGTGAACCTGTGAAACCCGAAAAAAGAAAGAACCATTCGACAAAGCCCACACTCGGTTGACCAATGGAATTTTGGGATATTTCCAAAAAGAAACCAGTTTTTCGGGTGACGGATAGAGTATGCGTATACATCGTCGACAGTAAGGGTTGACCATTGGTCAGTGGTTTGAGAACAGTCAGAAGGACACACATGTGTAAAGGAATGTGTGCGTGTTTGATATTGATTGGTCGGAGTCAAGTGGGGTTGTGTGTGCAGAACCAAAAGGATAACATAGTAGGAGGTTAACTCTTGTGTATATACGAGTGCTGAAAGAACCCTACTGGAAGGGAATATATAGTTCGTTCAAGGGAGGTGGTTTATGGACTTGTTGTGATGTTAGTTGGGAACGGAAGTTCGATTGATAGTTTCAAGATACTTTGTGATGAAACTTGTTTTCGTCATTTACTCGATTGAAGATTCGCGGATAATCAAATTCGTGTGCGGAGATGTGTGAGATGCAAGATTGTAAGAACGTGCATTTGTGTAATGAAAAAGTCGAAAAGGGGTCTGGGATAAGTCCGGATAAGGCGTTTTGTCGAATTAGATATATTTTGTTCTAAAAAGTTTTCTCTGTCACTCGGATTAGATTAAAATAGGTTCCAATATCAACATCGATATCAAGAATAAGCCCCGAAAAGGCCTCGGTCGTACTCTACACTCTCATGAATTCAAGTGAGATTCTTAAATTCATCTAAAGTATGACAGTATCTCAACATTTTACTTCGATAACCACAAATGAGTCAAAACAAAAATTCACATGATCTAGAAAGCCTCCCGTAAAATGTCCTGTTAATCCGGATAGTGACATTTTTTTCTAATTATTTAAATTCAATTTAAAAGACATCTCCCGACAGTTTTTTTCAACGACAGATGCAAGTTCTAATCAGCTATCACAACAACCGAATTTATTTTTTACTCCTGTCAACTTCCACCGCCACCACAAGTGTCAAATGTCAATGCACTTGTCAAATACTCATAGAAGAGAAAAAAAATATCAAAGGAATAAATACCTCGGAACCATGAAAAATTGCTTCATCCCGACTATAGCGTGTGTTTAATAAAATTGAACAAAAAAATATCTTTTTCAAGTATCTGTCTGATACATAGTGGGGGTAAGTCGTCCTCAGCCAAATAAGTCAATAGAAGTCGTTGACACCATTCATTGAAAGGGTTGACTATTGGTTATACGGGAGTTTAAGGGTTAACCTTATGATGCAGCTGATGACATTAATGCCATCATTGTCGTCGCAATTTTCACACCATTAGTTGTGGATTTTCCAATTCGATGAAAGGTGACATGTCAATTTGACAGTGAACAACAGCCCGTCATACCCTTGTGTAATAAATAATTGAATACAAAAAAAAATCACAGTCCAACAAAAACCCACACACTCAGATACATGAGTCCTTCATATTCACTGAAACTGCTGAAAGTTATGACCATTCCATTCTTTTATCCAAGGCAAGAGATTACCCCATGACGGGCGCGTTGTGCAATTAATGAGTCGCACATTCATTTCGAAACGCGCACAAAATTAACCGTATATAGAGTTTGGAGTAGAACTGGAAGGAGTTTTGGCGAAAAACCACTTTTTCGAGATTTATGCACGTTTAAGGATAAATCGGCGCTCGCCCTGCGTAAATGAATTGCTAAACAGTTTCGCTTTCTGTGTGTGGTTAATGATTATAACAGCAAGGATTGCTTTCTTGTATCTCATATATACACAGGATTCTCGTATACAGCTCAATTGGGAGGGTTGAGTGTGTATGGTGATTTTTCCCATCAAATTTCCATATTAATGGGCATATCGTTCTCGCTATCCCACACAAATAGCAATAATAAAAATGGGAGTGAAACCAATTGGGTGATATCCACAACACAAGGATATATATCCTTGTCGTTTGCTGCTAATTTTATATCGACCAAAAAGGACCTGCAACTGAATAAAGCCGAAACAAAAACAACAACAAAAAAACTGAAAACAAACGTGAAGAAGAAAAGTTATTATTTATATCGCTTTGAGATGTAATTGCTTCCCAGTGTGGTGAACACACACACATACACTCCCATACTTACTTGTCCTGTTTGCGTTAGATTTTGACTCGAATGGGCTAATAAATTCATTTAAGGATACACTACAAAGTACCCACTTCATCTGGCATACAAAGAGGACCTTTATTGATTTGGATATGTAGGTGCGGATGGAGAGTAAGAAAACCATGAACTGCACAGATAAATGGGCGTTTCCGGGGTAGTATTTAAGAAAACCACATTCTCGAATATCTTTTGGGTTAACTGGCCTATTTTGATCTTTTAATATTTGACTAAATGTTTTGTATTTACTATTTGTTCATCATTTTGTAGGTACAAAAAAAAAACACCAGACCAGCTTCATAATGATAACGATAAAAAAATACGACACTGACAAATATGGGCACGGGATCAACAAATGAATATGCATGTGTCCCAAATACCACGAAAAAACGATCATACCTACTCTCCCTCTCGTCTGGTGGATACTTTATTGTCCCCTAGCTATTTTAATAATACAATTAAATGCGACATGTGCCTATCAAAGAGGGCATACATGAGTACCGAAACCACACATTGTATCTACGTGTATCTAGGTGTTGTTAGCTTGAATAAAAAAAAGTCCAAAGCCTGGTGTTTTCTGTTACTCAAATAAGACAGACGAAAAAAAAATGAGTATACACGTTCTAGTACAAATATTTGTTAACGCGGGCCACAACACCATTGTATCTGTAGCTAGCTGTGTTCTAGATGATAGCTCACCTTATTTTTCTTCCATTGTTAATGTGGAGAAAAAAAAACATTAAAGTTTGAACAGTGATTGCAGTTGTATGAGTGGACGCAGGAACCATAGTTCGACCGAAACTAAACAGCAATTACGATTTCTTTACCGCCGTCGCCGCCACCGCTGTCATATTTCGACCGACGACCACCTTTCCTCGATTTCATAAGAATTCCGAGCTCATTGCGTAGGTGGATACGTGGTGGATACTGTCTCTTATCAGTATAAAATAAACACACGATGTGGTGAACCAGAAAAGTAAAAAAAAAAAAGCTGGTAACAAATGGAGGGGGTTGCACACGTATATCTGGGACATTCGCTATAGAAAACCGTTGAAAATATACTGATAACAAAACGGTGTAGTCTGCATTTCAACGGCTTTTCCCGCAGCCGTTGAATACGTGGCTAACCAACGATACGGTACCGGAGCTTATATTTACACTGAGCAACCTTGGTGTACAGTCGTGCTGATAGTGACCAAGCTCCACACTCATTCGTATGCAAATGCGAGGTGGCTAACTGAACAGCAAATGTAACCCTTTCAGTACACCCGCACATGTAACTATTTTTAGCGCGCCCCAATTTCATTTTAAGAGATATAGATATTTGTTTAATTTGTACATGTACAACAGGGTACGTCGGATAATGGTTGATTATGATGAATAGGTGGGATTTTATACTATCGTCCACTCTGTGGGGTGGTGACCAAACTACAGTGGTATTCGGATAACGGATTTTATAGGTGAAATGGTGGGTTTGTGTCATATTTCATATAAATTGGCTGAAATTTGAATTTGAAAAAGTGTGGGATAAGACCGGATAAAGGTACAGTAGGTATACATATCCTGTGGTTGAATTTTAATTGAAAATTTCATGAAGGACTCTGGATTCAGCCCGGATAAAGGCATAGTAATAGGTGTCAATATCTATATATATATAAATTTGAAAGAAATCGTTAAGATTGCATACATAAGAAGTTCTCGGATAACAGCAAAGTTGAAGTTTTAATATTTTGAGTTGAATTATTTCTCAAAAATGTTTCGGAAAATGCTCGGATAACTCCGGATATCATCATAGTTGGAGGTATTCACATTTTAAGTTGAATTATTTATCAAAAATGTTTCGGATAAAGATCGGATAATTCCGGATATCATCAAGGTTGAAGGTATTAACATTTTAAGTTGAATTATATCTCAAAAATGTTTTGGAAAATGCTCGGATAACTCCGGATATCATCAAAGTTGAAGGTATTAACATTTTAAGTTGAATTATTTCTCAAAAATTTTTCGGATAAAGATCGGATAATTACGGATATCATCAAAGTTGAAGGTATTAACATTTTAAGTTGAATTATTTCTCAAAAATGTTTCGGATAATGCTCGAATAACTCCAGATAAAGTTAGTGATTTGTGAATGTGTATCTGAATATAAAAAAAAACCCCAACGTGAAGGTCTCGGACAACTTAAAGAAATTTTCGCAATAGCACTCAAGAAGTAATAAATATTTTAACAACCCCGTATCATTGTAAAATATAATAAAATCACTTAACTTAAACCACTGCATCGCAAATTTATAATAAACCAATGAAAAGTGATGTTCGCTGTGGTTTTAATTGAAAACCTAATGATAAGACTCATAGTTAAGCGGATGTTTGCTTTCATTTGTTAGAAAAAAAAACTGTTGGTATGGTAGACCCTCTCCCACACAGCAGTACACGTTATAACAACCTCACAACCAAGCGAAATGCAAACAGAGTTTTATAGATACAAATGATAACAAGGTCCGACAGGCAGTTTTTCTTCAAAAAAAAAAACTCTGTTTATGAGAACAATTCAAATCAGGTTATCTTAGTTCGTATACACAATAAAAATGGCCAGAAAAGGAAACAAATTAGAGGTTGTTAAGTTAAGTATTTTTTTTTTCCAACTTCGTTCTGATTTCGTTGTCAAACAATATCTAGATAAGAGGCCAACTTTTTTTTTTGGACAAGGTGAATTATATTTGCCGAAGATAAATTATTTTTTTTCATGAAATGTCGTTACACAAAATTATATGAATCACGGACAAGTGAAATTATTCATGAATAAGTAGAAATTTTTTTTTATATTTTTTTAATAGTGTAGTGCACTTGTTCGATCATTAAAATTGACGTGTGATTGGGGTAGGGATTATTTTGCATATTCGTTTTTTGAGGGATTGTTGTATGGTCACTTTGACAGGTAGAAATTTTTATCCGAGGTAAAATTGGACACTCGGATAAAGAATTTATGTCGATATTTTTAATTTTTTACTTTTATTTTCCAAAGAGATAAAAATGGATTTTCGTTCCTATTGAAATTAATCCATTTTTGCAATCACAAAACTCTTAGCTCCCGCACAAAACACGTATCCGCGTTGAGAATCCATCGTATTTATTTTCAAAATTGTATCCAATATATAAGAGTATCCATTGCACCACAATATTTTAACTTTCACTAAAACTTAATTTTAATAAAACAAATCACTTACGGCTAAGCGAACGAAATCCAGCATCTTCACTAATCGACAACATGGTTGTAAATTTATTTCTCATTTGGAAATTTTGTTTAAAAAAATATTTTTAAATATATTTCAATCCTTTCACTATTCACTTCTAAGTAGAGCTCATCACGAAAATTCTGTTCATAAAACGACACATTCGAATATTGTATCTTAAAACTTTATTTCACTATTATTACTGGGTAAGTTCACTGTAAGAATATTTATTTTTATATCAGTGTGTTTTTTTTATATTCCGAATGTCTTTATGATATTATTTTCTGACTGAGGATCTGTGGTGCTGACCCCTCAAGGAATAGTTGTGGACTGAGATCACAAAAATCTACGAGGATGTTCATCAACTCGATGACGACAAAAACTCTACGGATGCTATACCACAGCACACGAACGTTAGGGGTAGTTGAGGACCCTGACCTCTAAGGATAAAAATAGAAGAGACGAAAAAAAAAAAACTACAACCACATTGAAACACACACACATTTATGAGTTGGTCCCTCTGGGTCGCTGCGATGATTTTGCGTTACGTAGGTTACGGATAACCGACCAAAACGGGTGCGTGTGTGATTTTTTTATTGTCCTTTTTTTAGGGGTTGCAATGATCATAGGTGTGCATAAGAATTCAGATCTGATCAGTTGTGTTGGTGAGTTTTTTCGTGTGTCATTAATTACTATGCTGAGACGCAATATAACTCCTTGAGGTAAAAAAAAACGTAAAAGGGTAAGGGTAATACACTGGACCATATCCGCAAAAGGGATTACATCAACTATATTACAAAACGACGTGAGTAGGGATTTTTTTCTTCATACGTCAACCGTCGGTTTTTACCCTTCATTTCAATTAATAAAAAAAAAATAGCCTACCCCTAAGATTCGATTTAGTTTTTTTGCAGCTTGAATTTCTTGAAGATCTTTTACTTCCTTTGTGCGAAAATGTTTTTTTTTTTATAAGAAGGGACACACAGAAATTCGCTGGGACAGAACGTAAGATCCCTTTTTTTAAGTGAGACACAGAGAACCATATGCGTATTGGTTTTTGGAGCTGCGGCAGCGGCTAATCGACCCCTAGAAGAATTTGTTTTTAAGACAGGATTTTGTCCCTTTTTTATGATTATGATTTTTTGGGAACCTTAGTTTTATCGGCAAGGACAACACACTCATGAGGGATGGATGCTGGCTCACCCCTTAGGTATCAATTTTTTTTCTTTGAGCGTCTTCCCGTGTGGGTATCTCTAAAAAAGGACTTATGGTCTTCTTTCTTAGGGGTACACGATGTGTAACGGAATTTTTTTATGCAAATATTTTTTATGAAGATTTTTTTCTGTATGGAGGTATCTTTTTTTTTGTATGAGAATTTCTTGAGAAAACAAATTTTGCCGTGGGGTGAGATTTTCCCAGGGTGTCAGTCAGGGTGCTAAGATGGGTTGCGTTTTTGGGATGATAAAAAAAAGCGATGTTGCATTTCGCACAAAAGGAAATTGTCCCGATTTTGTTTTTTGTTAGGGAAATTCGTTTTTTGATAACAATGCCAATGCAAGGGGACACAAGGCTGTAACAATCCATTGATTTAGATTAATTTCCTTAAAATTTATTATAATTTTTTGCCTGTCATGTAATTGAAGTTTTGTATGCATTTCCGGAGGTAGACAGATTTTTTTTTTTAAATTTAACGGTTACTGAGGCAACCGCTCAAGGATGTGTTTGGTTTTTTTCTGTGAATAAATCACAAACAAAGTGAACAATATCACAGTTTTTTATAGAAACTTTAAAAGGATTTGGAAAAAAATGTAAATCTTGAGGCAATTACTTTAAGGGGCTTTTTTTTTTATAAAAAACTGGTAAAAAAGCGGAAGATACACATCTTAATAGGCCAATAGAAAAGTGATTTACTGGGAGAAGAGCGAGAAATGTGTGGTAGTTTTGAAGAACTTTCAGTTAACCCAATAAAAGTGGTTGGGGTCATAAGCTATTGTGTATAAATCAAGGAACTATTAGATAGTTTTGCTTAAGGTTAGTACCGGTTTTTGGAAAAACATGATCATGGAATTGGAACTTCTGTATTAGGGTATTAAAATTTCATAAATCATACATTTTATTGTGATGGTAGTTGAATTTTAGGGTCCTTAATCAGGTCTTGATGTAGTTTTTTTCTACATCTTTTATCTGTTTGCCGTGTTTTAGAATAAAAAACCTTTATCCTAGTGGCTGTTCAATCATTTTAGAGCAACAACATAGTTTATGAGCAGAACTGGGATTAAAATTAAATGTTTCATACAAATAACTAAAAATTTACCGCCTTTCCCCTACAATTGGAATAAAATTCCATATACCAGAGTGGTTGTCCAATAATTTTAGAGCAACTTTTCATAGTTTATGAGCAGAACTGGGATTAAAATTAAATATTTCATACAAATAAGAAACAGAAATATAATGGTCGGTTTCCAACCCTTTACCGCCTTAGCCGAAAAATAATTTCTGTTACCCCAACCTGTATTTTTGAGTCTGCATATCTTAATTTGTCTATTGTTACCTACTAAACCTGATTTTAAAATTAACAATTTCTTGGCGCAAAAAGCTTGTTAGAATACCCAGGGCCTAGCTTTCGCACAACCATGGTGAGACTTCGAACGGCTAAGTTGAGATTAGCTTTTCCTGACAATTGATACCTTCTACTCGGATGATTTGTTAGATCATCACGAGAGGAGGGGCCAGTGAAAAATCATTTAGGTGTTGCTACGACTGGGAATGGCACAATGGTTAGTGCATGAACTGCCGCGCAGAAGGGATGGGTGCGCAGAAGATCTGGGGGCCACTGAGCATGTCTAAACCTGGTAGTAATCAAATTTCAGGACCCTAGCGATGTCTTGAGCTAGTGTTTTCTAGAACTTGACATGACAAAACCTAGACCTAACGAGCTTATTGAGCCAAAAATTTGTATTAACCTGAGTTTTGTTCTTAGTTTGGAAAAATTGAGCCTAACAACACACTCGACGATCGAAAATTCTATGAAAGAAGTGATATTTGAAGAAAAAACCTTAGACTCGTGTTACTCGCCAAAAGTACATCATATTTAAAAAAAAAAAAACTACTAACATCCTCTCAGTAAAATTCTACCCACGCATTAAATCTCAAGTACCTACATATCTGCAAAAATGAATCCAACAAATAAAATTCATTCAAAATCCTCATCGAAAGTGAATCTGACTCTCAACAACTAACCTGTTTAGGGTTTTGTGCAGTCCCACTCAAGGAAAAAAAAACCCATCCCATTATTACCAAACGATTGCGTCTGGACATTCACACTCTCCCACAAAAGATTATTTCAATATCCCTTCCAAAAAAGAAGAAGACAACAAAATATTCGTTTTTGTCTACATCAGTTCCACGTCAGAGAAAGATCAATCAGAACTCGTCAAAAGAATTTCTGACATGTCATTAAGGATTGGTCACAATTCATATTTTTCGGCATACTACACTCGTCACTGTCCAGCTAAGCAATTGACAATAAAAGAGCAACAGTGTCACCTTTCGATGGTTCATTGTAGCGTTGTATTTCAAATGTTGAATAACAAAGAGTCGTATACATGAAGCTTCACGATGTCGAAAGAAGAAAATAGGGAATCAGTCCCAAGACGAAGTTGCTAACAATATGTACACCTACTCCTATACCATTCATGATGCTATCGAGTTTTTTTTTTAAACAAATTCGAAACGTTTCCTACGTGTCCAGCGTATGAGATGAAACTCGCAACTCATATCTACAATCTTTTTTTAATATATACCTATACGACGAGTACTCGTCCACACAACAGATGGACAATCATCAGTGAGGTGTACCAAACCCATCATGGACAGTTAGGTGTGTCGCTATGACATTTTCAACTCAAAAACATGTCATTAAGCCGGTGATATACAAATGTTGGCCGCAATAAAAAAAAACATGAAATTCTGCGAAATTTACTATTAAAAAAAAAATTGTATCTAGATCGCTAAAAAAAATCCCTGGGCTGGACGTTGATGGTCATTTAAAGAGATACACAAAAAAGCCGGTGCACAGATTATGCCAATAACGATAATTTATATCGTTTTATTGCACCACCGAAGAATTGACAAAACATTCACCTTTTTTACACGAACACAAGTGGGCGTTGTGTTTAGTGTCGTAAAAATTACCAGTACTATGAAAAAAAGGGACTAGTACCAGCAGCGGTCAACTCAAAGAACTCGAACGCACTGAAGTCAATTTTATTGTTTTATGACGCTATCATTGGATGGTGTATTTTTTTTGTTTTGTTTGTATCTGGCGACAAATGTTTTTTTCTTTTTGATGGATTGCTCTGGAAATGAATTACAAGGGGCAGGGGATATAGTTTTTTAAAACGCTTTTAATCGATATTTAAAGACGCATACACCTAAAGCGTTGCGTTCGCTGAAATTCAATGAGAAGAAGGCGCAAATTTACACAAAATTGGGCAAATTACCATCGGATTTTGCTTGAAAGATACACAATTAAACTAAAAAGATACAATTGTAACAAAACAAACGACAGCGTTGTAGGGTGTATTTTGTTTTAAATGTTTCCATTATTTTCTTAAACAGAGAGTTATCTATATCTATGCGATATGTTCACTAAATCCATTGATAAAAATAGGGTGGTCCGAACACAAGTTTCTATTTAATACTAAAATGAACGAAAATCAAATTTTTTTCTTTAGGTTATGAATTTAAAGGGTGTCCGCCAGGAAGGTATACTACATTGTTTTGCCGCCATTTTGGTAAACATAAGTCTTGATAGTTCATATTTGGCAGCAGTGAAGTAGACACGTGGCAAACTTATTATGGAAAATGATTCGATAAACCAACGTGTTAAACATTTTGTCAAAATCAAACATCAATTACTGTCACGATAAGAAAGTTACGTGAAAGTTTTGGGAGAAATAACGTGCCAACAAAACGCACTATTTATCTTGTAGAGAATGATTTCAAAGAAAGAGGGTCTATAGGTGATAGGCCCAAGCATGAACCACAACGTACTGCAAAGTCACCTTTGCATCCATTAAAAGCTACAGTCGGGTGTGCAATTTGGTCAGGAGGAATCATTGGACCTTACTTCTTTGAAAATGAAAACGGCATAACGGTAACTGTGAATGGGGAGCGATATCATGATATGAAAACTTTTTAACGCCACAACTGCATGCTTTGGGCTGGATTAACATGTGGTATTAACAAGACGGTGCCACATCGCATACAGACAGGATTACAATGGACCAAACTAAAACTGAATGCGCAAGAAATCGATTGTTTGATGGAGTCATTCGCAGATTGCGGCTCTATGTTGAAACCACGAAAAAAGTCCTTGTCTTCAATTTTTTATTTTCATTTCCATAATCAATAATAAGAATAAAGCATTAGCTACCGGGGCTTTAGGCTAAGTGTCTTCAATTTCAAACCAGAGAATTTCGTTAGTCATTGCTTTGTAGCGATCGCCCGTTAATCGAAATGGCGTTTTGGGATCCGTTTTTGAAAAAAATGAGCCATTCGTTCCATCTGTAAAAAGCTGTCGCTCTAAAGAAATGCTCTGGGATCTCGATAAAGACGTGCAGGTTTTGCGATAGGTGCGGCAATTTTATTTATTAACCAATCCATCTAATGTATGGATAATCAATAGCGTGGTCACGCTTTTTGCTTTCGCGTTAGACCACGATAGTCCACACTAGTCCGCGGTTGTTCACTCTTGTAATTTTGTACATCAAAACTCATTTGATTTTCAAGTTTACTAGTTTGAACTAGCATGAACAATCCCACGGTTTTTTTACTAGCACACTAGCGCGGACTAGCACACTCGCTTACTAGTGTTGGACGTAATCGCGCCTTAAGCAACCGAGATGAAAATGCACTTAAAAACACTGTTTTTGGCCAATTTTGAAGTTTATTTCTAGTAGTTGCTGTCTACAGTAAGAAAGGATTAGAAGCGCTGTCTTAAATTTTAGAAGCAATTGGAATTTCTATGGAAATAATCCGAGATAATGCTCATCAGGCTGAGGTGCTTGAAATGTTTTGTGGACTGATGGCGAGATGATATTTTGGGATTAAATTGAATACGGGCGGGCTCAGTGGCGCGATGTGCGCATAATTTTGCACACATTTTGAAAATGTGTAAGCCTTTGCACATGCAACAAAGTTATTGTTATAAATAATAAGCGCATTTTCAGTTTCAGAATATCGACTGGAATTCACTGAAAGGTACAACTGGTCCATGTTTTCCTTATCCAAGCGAAGTTTTCTATTATCCAGGTTTAAATTTCTGGGATTCAATAAATTTATAAAAAAAATACAACGTTTTGAAGCACGTATCTATTTATTTTTGGCAATCCATCGATTATAGACCAAAGACTTTACTGCCTGCCTTTTCCTATTCGAAGACTGTTATATAGGACAAGATATAGTAATATCCAAAGACCCTTTTTTTAAAAATTGTTCTATTTCTAATTTTCTTTTTTTCTATTATTTCGGAGCAAATGTATAAATGTAACCCATTTTCAATCATTTTCAATGTTGAAAATGCAAAAATTCTGCCCATGTTTCCTCCGCGGGGATGTCAATAAAGTAATCTCCGATTGTTAAAACACTTGATGTACTTTTATTGATACTTATTTAAAACTCCTTTATTGGAAAACCCAAGGATTTTTGAACAAATTTTAATAAAATATATCTATAGGTATACGCGCCAATTTTTGGTAGTTCGGGATATAAAATTGCGTTGGCTCAGGGACGCTACCTGGCGTTTTTTTAGGTTTCGTTTAATCAAATTGTCAATTCAAATACATATTTACCTAAATATCTTAAAGTTGCCAATTTATTTATATATTTCGGTGATTTAGCAAGTGGCGCTAATAGTACTTTTCCACCGAGTCAAAATGCGTCACTTCAGCGAAATTCGTGATTTCAGCCGAAACGCGATGCATTCCGCAATACAATTTTATTCTTAAATTCGGTATTCCGCTGAAATGTTATTTGAAACGATGCCCAACAGAGTAATGTCAAATCAAACATTACTTTTTTTTTACTATAAAAACTTTTTTTTTCTCCTATAAAAGTCAAATTGCTTTGTAAATGTTTTTTGTTTTAAATCTTTCAGCAAACAAATTTTAATTTAAGAACAAAATTAAAAATAATTTTAATTCATGAACATTTGAAGGATGTTCTCTTGCTTTTTCTTGCTCCTGCAAATGCCAATGGTAGCACGGCGTAATCTTCGAGTGCACATGAAATTGTTGACCTTAGGCCAGTTTGCGCGATACCCGTTGTACCAATTACTTACTTGCTTGATCCCATACAAGAAAAGTTTTGTTTAGGGGTAACAAGATCATTAGTACCTAGGTCCTAGCTTTTTCTCATAATTCCCATTTTGTCCGTATATGAACGGTTGTGTTGAGATAAGCTTTTCATGGCAGTTGAAAGTGCTCGGATGATTTGTCAGATTTTACACAAGAAAAGGCGCTGTGAAAAAAATGTTTGACAGTTGGAATGCGTTTTTGTTGGTGTGAAAACTATTTTCCAATGTAGAATTTCGTTAATTAAATGACGAGTTTCGATTCGGTGGAAACGCACTAAAATATTCTCTCATCCGAAGAAAGTGAGTGTTTTCATAAACGTCTACCTAAAGCCGGCTACACACACGCAGTTTTAACTGTCCGGTTTGGCTGTTCAGTTTTACCGGACCGCCATAGCGCATTCATACGCTCCGATAAATATGTGAGGCCAATCAATTTGTGTGTTTTTGTCGTTCAATAAACATGGCATCTACAGATGACGCTGTTGCCAGAGTGCGCTTATTATTAGCAAAAAATAGTTCTATGTTCTATGCCCATGAATTCGTCGAGACACTGTTTAGCCATCTTAAACGAAAACCGTCTCCACACATGTAAATTTTACTTTAAACAGACGGCCTGAATACCTGATGCTACACTCGCATCGGTTTTTCTAATAACAGGCGTACTGAACAGGCAAAAAAACTGACAACTTTATCATATACACACGTTCAGTTTTAACCTCGCAGGCCGCCTGAACATTCAAACCGGACAGTTAAAACTGCGTGTGTTTAGCCGGCTTAAGATCTGCGTTTGACGTGTTCATAAAGTCAGATTTTTGATCGAACAAACCCAGATGAATTGCAGAAGATATTTCATAAACGTCACAAGCGTCATCAGCATATGGCAGATTGTGCATCAAAATTTTTTTAGGCTGCAGAAAGCGCGGGAGTCAAAGAAAGAAGTGCGAAAAATGAGAGTTTCATTTGCTTTCATCGTTTTTTTTTGTTTGAAATTAAGAAGAAACTGCGGGGTTGAATGCGGCGAAAACTAAGCTATTAATTCATAAAAGAATTCTGATGGAAAAATAATTCAATTCATGGGGGAAAAAATAGTTTTAGATGCCATTAAAATGTTGATCCATGCTTCTCCTTTATTATTTATTCACAAATAATATTGAGCGTTAATGAATATTCACTGAACAGGTACTTAGAGTCGTACTTAAGCAGGCCTGCACACGTTTCGCAGAATTAGTGTGTTCATTAATGCAACAAAGAAAAAAGCCGGTTGAACTAGTGAAGATTTTCGAGGTTTAAGAAAACACCCAGTGTCCCTTATCCGTGATTGCATTTTTCAATCTACATTCTCTGCAATTCGGAGTTTTCTCGTATATGATATAGAACCATTCAAAATACTTAGACACCAACTTGAACCTAATTTCCTCTTTTTCGACCATCAGGGACGGCCAGCGGTGTCACAAAATCGTGTGAATAACACGAACCCTTTTAACCTATCCAAGCCCCGTTTCATTTCGGTAAATCGTACAATCACGAAATCGTCTGAAACATTTCACTTTCAATTTAATTATGTAATACAATTAATTTGTATCAATCGACAGACAGACTACACTTCCTTGAAACCTGATGATCAGAAAGGGTTCATTTCATATAGCGCATGCACGATGCGCAATATGCGGGTATCCTCGCACAATAAAACGCTCTTAATTTGTCACAAGCCTACATATTTATTAAGTTATTATCTCCCGCATATAACTCTCCTGCAGTGTGTTGTTTCTAGGAAACGGAAAAAAATTAAAAAAAAAGTTTCACATGGCACATGGCATTGTTGCAGCAGCTTCCTTTGAACACGGCGTCACTGCTGCTTTATAGCAACTCACTTAATTCTCTGATCACGCAGACTGGGCGCGTTGTATGAAATTGTTTGGACACAAACTACAGTTGGTCATATAAGTACACACACACAAAAGTACCAGCAGGAGAGATAAAAAACTTAACACGTAAGGGTAATGCCATATCAGCGTCTGCGTATCTCTGAAGTACGTGAAGAGATTTTTATTTCATCTGTGACCATTTAAATAAGACAAACCAAACAAACAAAAAAAAAAACTCTCTCTCTCTCTCTTCCCCTCTTGACTCATTCTCAGCTTGAAAACAAAGAATTAATGCACTGCAAGACAAAATTTAGCTTTAATTCCATCACTGGAAGGAAAGGCGCATATACAAATCCTAACCTACCTTTGCAAAAGGTTGGCAACCGGGCGCGCATACTGAACACACTATGCACCGCATCCAGACATGCACAGTGCATAGTGCAAAAGTGGTCGGTTTCATGCACCCACCCAACCTCTGAGTCCGGCGGAACTCCAAGTGGAGATCTAATAAAAGTTCGTGAGAACTAGATGGTTATCGACGATGGTAACGAGAGGTATTTCAATGGCTCTTCCTTTCCTTCGCCGTCGACGTCGCGGCCGTCGTTTTTATTTTTTTTATTTCTCGTGTTTTCATCTAGTTGCCACAGTGACGCTAGCGGTAGCGCGGTCGAAGAGCAAAACAAATCCAACTTCAACCATAGCGAATCTCATAAACTTACTGCCGATGGTATTGCCTGGTGCACCTATACCGCCCGCCTGATCAGTGTGAACACGAGAGCGAGGAGTTCGGCTTCTGTTGTATAGTGAGCGCAGAGTAGCTAGCGGCAGCTCCAGCGAAAGGTTTGGAGACATTTTGATTAATTTTTCGCAGCATATCTATGCGCCGGATACAACACACATTCAAATGAATTTGTTGTCCTCCACCAATTCAATTGAATGGATTTATCTAGTTGAATCAAATCGGCGAGATGTCCAATTGGGATACACTTCCGCCACACCGGATAATGATCTTCGTTTCATCTTCAAATTGAAGAAGACGAAAAAAAAAACACAACGTATGAAAAATTAAATTCCCACAGGATAGAAAGGGTCACATACGCTGTTAACGGTATCGACATGTTGATATACAATACCACAGGTAGCACACACATTTTGCACACATAATTTTTTTGGGGTAAAGGATTTCAATCGGATATACGTACATTCAATCATAGTCCCGGCCTAATCACTCTCTCACATCGTGTGCATAAAAGGACAATCACAATGATGCAGCAGCGGAAAATGCGAAAACGTCTCAAACCACCTGCTGAATTTTCCCATGATCGTCCTTTTGCAATGTTCCCGGTGGATGCGTGTGTGAGTGTATGTCACTAGAGCAGCGCCTGTCATTATGATTGGATAGTCTTGGATTAGGCCGGATAAATCTGAGCTCTGTATCGTCCGCGTTCATTTGAAGTCCTTTCTCCACTTGCAATGCATTGAAGTAATTATTTGGTGCACAAGCAATTCGATGTGTACACGAAGGCGCACACAAAAGGCAACTCGAGTAGGCTGCTATCCATTGGATTTTTTTTTGGGTCACGACGACGGTATGGCTGTGTATACCATTGACCTGTTGTTGTATCTCTAGTCGAAGGATGATGGGTTCGCCTATAGTGCGACGATAATGTTGTGGACAATGAATTGCCCCTCTGAAATGGTCTGTTTATGGTTTATATTGGGAAGCGAACGATGATGATGTTTTCGGCGATTTACAGTTATCGAATGTGGGATGTTGATATGCTATTGAATGGTCATTGTCCTTTTGTTTCATTGTGTCGGTATCGAGGGAAAATTTAGTGAAATTGTACACCTTGCGATAGGGGAGCGAGTGCAATTCGAGATCTATTTTTGAATTTGACAGGTTCTCTTCCTTCAAATAGGCGGATATAAAGTAGTGCACCTGAGTGTCTTGTGAACAAAGAAATGTACTTGGTATTGAAATGAGTTTAAGACGGAAAATTGATTGCCGGATGAGGGCGAATCTGGCTATGGTGTCCCAGAAAAATTATCTATTTGACTTTGAATGGATATTTTATGCAATTTTGGGGTTTTGTTGGGGTGTAATAGGAGTAGTTGGGATAGGAAATTAAATTCAAACAAAATAATCCGAAGAGATCATATGCAAATCATAATAAAACATATGAGAAAGCTACAATCCACTGTGTCGATCGGTTTATACCCTATCCCATCCAATCCTTAAAATAAATATCCCTTAAATGTGGGTTTTATGCCAAAGAAATATTCAAAATTAAAATTGTCGCAACATATTGTCCAGACAGTTTATCAACATCTTGTATGGTTCGACCAAGAACAACGTTTATATATATATGGTTTCTGTATGAAAACGCCTCCAAAAAGTGGGTGTGTGTAAAAATGATGTATGGAAGAAATGTTTATATTATCAAAACCAATTGTTTTGCATCTATTTTTTTCCGAAATGTTTAAATTTTTACCGAAAACCGTTTTTTACTGAAAGTACCCCACTGGGATAGGTTATAAATGCATCTGAGGGATAAATCGATGGAAAAAGAATTGCAGTTCAACAACGTTTATCCAGGTGTTATTCAATCGAGTCATTTTTAATTCATTTGATATTATCTGCCAAAAAACCTTTATCCGGAAATGAAAAGCATCCATTTGAATAAGTTTTACTGGTCAAATAAATGATTGCAGTGATCTCGGCTGAATATCACTTAACCGAACCCAAATGGCGTAGCGAAAAGCGTATTTTTGAGAGTATACTGAGATTTTTCGTCAAAAGTGGTTTATTTAGAGATAAATGCTATCGTCGGATAAATTTTGTTGGCCACAAAATGCTTCAGAAATGTTTTCCGTTGAATAACATTTATCCGAAGGTGAATAACCATGACGGATAAAGTAACAACAGATAATTTATAAGAAACTTTTATTAGGACTTCATCTTTTTGTGATTATACTTGTAGTATCTGTCGAATTACATTTATCCAGGTGTTTACCATACCGCCGGGTAGGTATTCTGTATGCACTTAATGATTCAATAAATAATTTGAAGTGGATAACGTTTCTCCGAAGAAGAATAACAAGTCCGGATAAGCTAAAATCATATAAGTGATATGTACTGGTAAAAAAAAAACTTGAAAACCAACATCAGCAACGTGCTAACGAATTAAAGAATGCCAACCGACTTGTTTTCTGTTTTATCCAAAGAAGTTTATTGTCGTTGGGAAGTTTGAATGGACCATTTAAAACCTTAGATACTATTTTAACATAAAGTTTAGCAATAAAGTAGACCATATTGTATATTAAACGACAAACGAATGTTTGATTTTGAATAACATTTTTTGGAATTAAATATTATGCCTGGGAAATTGCAGTTGTATACCATCTATCGATAAATTCTATCGAAAAGTTTTCAGAATCTAATATATTACTCAGTGGAGGAAAAATAAATCATCAATGTCCAAGGAAATATTCATCATAGTACATATAGATTGTTTTCCTAATCCAATAAGTCCCACATTTACATTCTTATAAGCACATTGTATCATTCCATCATTCATTGATAAATCCCCATTGAAAGAACTCCTGCCCATCACACCTCCATTCCACTCGGATAAACATCCGGATAAGGCGTACATCTCTCTGGCCATCGCAACCGTAGTTCCATGGTTTCACTATGAACTAAAATTCTAGACCCCTTAAACCAGACAAGAATCCCAAATAACTGTTCCATTCCGAAACCATTGAACCCTTTCTCATAAAATATCGAACTTCCAACTGCACTTGAAGAAGACAAAGCAAATAATACAGAAAAAATGCACAAGTTTCCACGAAATCCAGTTGCAGGAAGCTGAAGAAAAAAAAATCTTACCCGCGCACAGATATTCGTGATGTTGAAGACAATTAAAAAGCATCCCCTCCCCCGATTACCGAGGTTTTCAGTCTTCGTCGTCGACGTATCTGTTTTTTTTTTCCTAATTTTAAGTAGAAACTAGAGGAGCAGAGGAAAGCCCTTAGTTCACACCACCTAGCACTAAATTAGATCAACAGCTAGATGGATTCACATTCGGTGTCATGGATCTCGAAGCTAAACGAGAGAGAGAAACAAGAGGTATAAGCCCAAGTGCTATGGAGGAATACGGTCCGCGATGGACTTAGACAATAGTGAGAACATTCTCACACAACCTACGGTGCAAATTCAATTCCTTTGTATACCCCCATCCGGCTAGTGTCCACTGCGCGCTGGCTATGCTTTGGCAACCGCACACTAATACCAGCGAAAAAGAAGATGCTACTGCAACTGCAACCCACGAGCGTTGCGATGGTGAGGAGAATGGCTTTTCGCTACGAGAAAAGAGCGCAAAGGTGCCACGATGTAGCGAATGTGCACGACATGAACCACCACGCGAAGACATAGAAAAGTGAGGTTGACGACGACTACGACTACGACTACGAAGACGAAGACGACGACAGCGATGAAGTCAGCAATGCTCATGTCCTCATATCATTGCAATGGACAAATGTTGCCACAGAAAAATTATGAAAATGCACTCGGGAAAAACAAATGAAGCACCTACAACACAGGCCAACACGCGGAAGAAAAACAAAGCAATCGCGCAAAATCCCATAAATTCGTGTGAGGTGGAGTGCGGCGCTTTCACGTTGCCACCTTCGCGTGGTCGTCGGTCGTCCATACCACCGATGCAACGACAAGTGTGGAGAAGCAGGGCGCTAAAGCTCCGTCCTCTCGGACCTCCAGCGTACAATTAATTAGCTGGCGATTCTCACGACTACCGGGGCGAGAGGATGCCTGCATAATTATTATATGTGTTCCACGGTTAAAACGGCACATTTTCACATCTCACCCACTGTTAGATACAAAGATTCCATTATCAGTGCATTCGTCGAAACAATGAACGATTGTGTATCACATGTGTGGCAAACATGAAACGTGTTTACACGACTGCGCGCTCTGTGTAACGACCATGACTAGGCACCTTTGCGGTCTCTTTTGGGAAGCAGCTGACCCGCGAGTCACTCCTGTCCAAGGCTATTGACGCCAACCATTCGTCGTGGTTAAACTTTCAATTTGCTTGCAAAATTTACGCCAAATGCGATGTTGATGCTGATGCTGATGGCCCAATCGAATGGACCGCGATGATGCGCACATTTAAAGTTAAAGTAAACAAATTATCGAATGCTGCAGCCATTGTCGACAAAATCTATACTCGCAAATCTATATCAATTGCGGACTCAGTTGGTTGAGTGCTGCATGTACACGACTGACTCCCTGGCTGTCTGTGAACATCAATTTTTGGCTCTCCAAAGTGAGTGGAGTCCCGTATCTGATGTCGGCGAAGAGGTTTTGATTTTTGTGTTGGACCTGCGAACGTGGCTAAAAGATACAAAGATACACAGATTTACTTGTTCATCGGTCTGCAATCATATCATTACGTTTAACTAATTGATTTGTTGTCATTGCACGCGCACACACATACAGATGTTATGTGGCAAAAGGGACATGGTAACTCGCGCTCTGGCCTTTGTGTTGTGCGTTGGGCTTGTGCGCGAGCGCACGTCACGAGCGTCTCTTAGATGAAAGCTTTCAAAAGAAGACGTTTCATTGGGGTAAGTTGACATTTGTTTGGCAAGTGCGGCAAAACGAGTAGAGCGCACAACATTAAAGGATCGAGTAACCAATTAAAAATTAAATCCAAATGAAGAGGCGATTTCAGTGTCAAAAGTTACTGGTTGGTTGACAGTTTTTTTTTTTCTACAAAGAGTTACTTTTCTGCTGATTTGAGAATTCGGAACTAAAAGTCGAGAGTAGATGAACTGATCGGGCAAAGGAATTTTAAATGTCAAAGTTTTTATGGGCTGATTAGGGTGGTCTTGGGTTTTAAGGATAACAATTGATATGTAACTAAAAAATGCGGATTGTTGTGAGACTTAGTTGGTGTGTCATGATCGTTATCCCTAGGTACGTAGAAAAGCAGTTTAATTATTCATTTAGGAGTAATTGCCAATTTTGATTTAATTCTTCAAATGAATTCATTGGTGCTATTACAAAGATAAACTTAACCTCATCCTTTGTTAGATATTTTATAGAGATAAACCCTCAGCTTAGGTATATTAAACAAAATTAAGACGGTGACCCGTCTCACTAAAATTAATATAAAAACTTTTCCCAACCATAAGTATATATTGTCATAAATCGATTAGATAGCAGACCTCGGATAAGATGATAACTTTTCCCGCATAAGGCATATAGTCCAGCAAACCCTTCCATACTTTAAACCATTTATCCAAGATACCAGATCACAACACTGAATTAATTTAAAAAATTGATCTTCAATCAACAAAATAGGTGAGGAATACTCAACTTTTTCCAACCTTGAGTTAAATGTACAAGGTGGGCCAAAAGAGATCACCCTATTGGAAGATGCTCTTGTTTATGAAAATGGCCTCCAATGTCAAATTTGTTTTGACATTCGTGGACTAGACAGATGAAGAATACAATTGAACAAGCCATGGAGCGATACGCTCTCCAAAAAAGCGGAATAATCGAAGTGGACGGTTTTTCGACCAAAATCTTAATGAGCGATGAGGTTCATTTCCACTTCAGCGGATACGTGAACAAGCAAATCGCTTCTGGGGCACCGAAAATCCACGAGCCATTACATTCGCTCAAAGATACTGCATGGTGCGCTGTTCACGTTGGAGGAGTCATCGGTCCACTTTTTTTTCGAGAACGCCGCTGTTCAAACGACAACAGTGGACGGTGCGCGCTATAGGGCCATGTTAACCGAGTTTTTTTTTTCCCGCAATTGGAAGAATTAGGACTGGAGGACATTTTGTTCCAACAGAACGGCCCACACTGCGCGAGCCACAACCGATTTTCTTAAGGCCTAACAACATCGGATGACTTCTTTTGGCCCAATGTTACTTTCTCATATACATCGATTCGATAACATATATCGAATAAAGATTATAAGTTCTCCCGCATAAGGCCTATAGTCAAGCTAACACATCAACACTTTAAGCTCCTTATCCTAGATGCCAGAATGTTTCAGAAATGAATTTAAAAAATGATCAGCATTAGTATCAAGAGGTATCTATCAAATCATCTTATTCCTTAAGCTTTTAACAACCCTACAAAGGCTATCTTTCTTTTTTTTAAACTGTCCACCAATAACCATCGATTCCCATAATCATTGACATTACCGCTTAAAAGGATTTCCCATCAACAAAACGATACCAATCACAGTACGTATACCATATAATGAGAACTAAACGATACGTCTCTTGTCCTCCGATATGCAACAAAAGATCTATACTCCTCCGAAACAACTGGACAAGTTCAGTTCTCTTTGGCTGTGGCTGCACTCAAAAGAAATTGGAACCGACTTGAACAAGTGAATTTACATTCATTTACCGTGGATCAACTCCGATTTAGATTTGCGGACAAACGTCCTAACGATTGATAGTGGACTCTAGGAACACACGCACACGTATGTGATACCCATTAGTTTTGGGGGGAGCTAGGATCCTCTATTCATCGCAGAAGACTCTAGCCTCCTCGATTCGATCGTAATCTCTCAATTACACCAATAATAACACACACACAAAAAAAAGGAAGCAGCAAACAGAGAACAAGAAAACAAAAACAACAAAAGGACAGACATTGAGTGGAGATCGGTATCTGCTTTGTTATGTTGCAAATGTAAGGCGGAATGTTTAGCTCTGTGTGTATGCTCTCCCACTGATCTCATGACTCTTCTTAGCTGGCGCGATCAATTTCTATAGAGACTCCTTACAGCTCAGCACACCGACCGGCGCAATTACAATCGTCGCGTTGCGCACACAGAACGAGATCGTCGTAATAGCGTACACCGCGCACACCGTGTTTGTCTACACCAATTATAAGCATGAATGATCCCACTACCGTGCGCGGACGCATTTTCACGTGCATGTACGTCAACCGGTAGACAACAATTTAATCGATTCGATCGACAATCGAAAAATTATAATATCGTCGGACAGTTGACCAAAGCGCCGCCGCGCGCCAGCCAAATGGGACACAATTCGTTGTCTCTGGATGTACCGTCCGTCGTCAGTGCGGTGGCTGTTCGACCGTAGTACTGTGTCCTGTCGTGTGCTTATTCTGTGAATTGGCGGTTGTTATACTGGAAGACTACCGAACCGACCATGGCCGGGATTTCCATGGGCAATAACTTAATTTGATTCCGGCCCAGAGAACAATGCTCTATCGGCTGTTAGACTTGGCTATCTGTTGTGCCTAAACGATTGTAATGACCACAATGAATAGTGGCGGTGCGGTCTGTAACCGACACATACACACATACACACATGGATGCGGGGGGGACATGAATTACCAAGTAGAGGTGTGCAATTAGGCGACATAAATGGAAATGAGGATCGATTTGTTTTAAGTCCTACAATGTCGTAGTCGGCGCAATTGGAAAGAGGATCAAAAATTTACATGTGAATTGGATGACCACTTATGCAGAGTGTCATCGTGTGTTGAGGTTTGATTAGGTTGTTGTCGTTTGAAGTTCTCTAGCTTGAGATAGCGGAATCGAAATATTTGCAGGGGGTTGCTTTTCTTAATTTATCCGTGGACCTCTAGTCTCTAAAAGCCGATTATGGGGTGAAATGTTCTTGTTTTATAGTAAATGAAAAATTTCGATTAAACTTAAAATGTTGGCAAAATAAAGTGCAACTTGAAGGTTGACGAAACTGACAAAAAAATTTGAAAAACACGTGTGTTTAAAGTTTAACTTTGTCTTATACACTTTGTTGCAACCCTGTTATTTTAAAGGGGAAAATATTGCATTGGTATTCTATTTTCAAAGTAAAGTTGGAAGCGGTTTTCCATTAAGCGCATTAAGCAGACATTTTTTATCGATTTTTTTTGCCGCAATTAGACGAATTTGGACTGAAGGACATGTGGTTCCAACAGGACGGAGCAACGGCACACACTGCGCGAGCCACAACCGATATTCTGAAGGCCAAACAACATCGGATAAATTCTTTTGGCCCACCTCGTACGTCTACAACCCAATATCCTTACACAAATAAAATTGATTTCACAACTCCTCAAGACAAGTGTTTTTTTAAGGTTTCCCCTTCCCCACTGGTTTTTAACCCCCAAATCAGCAAAATTGTTTGAGTAATTGTCATTGTAAAATGCCCTCTTTACTACATGCCACTGGGATAGTGACGTAAATTAAGGCCAAATGAAATAAATCCAAATTTAAAAAAAAATATTCAAACTTTGCATACATTTCATTTTGCACTCATCCGAAATCTAAAAGAGAGCCCAATCAGGGGGGTTTATCTTTGGATACATCCGATCAAGTTTGGGTGTATGCCAAGTTTGAGTATGGATTGGCGGCTTTAAAAAACGAAACAAAAAAAAACTGTAGGCATGTAATTTAATTAAGCGAACAATAAATTGCAAAAGAATTTATTTCCAAATAAAAAAATCTTTACAATAAATTAAAAAAGCTGATAATAGGGAAATGATTAAAAACATATCGAAAAAAAAAAAAAACGTAAATTGCGAATTAATGGCTGAACTATAATAGAAGATGGTTGCGGACGACCACATTCGTAACTGTGCGAACACATGCAGTTTGTATTGTCCGACCATAATAGCTTTTCGCTTCGATTCGTTCTGTTTTCGCTTGCTTTTGCTCACTTGCGAAAAAGCGAATTCATTCGATATTTTTCTTTCTTTTGTTCTTTCTTATAAAAATTTGACATTTCATTTCAACAGCTGTGTACATTTAAACTTGTAAGCTCATAAGCAACGAAATTATTTTTAACAAAACGACTTCCACTCTGACAATCGCTTCCAGTCATAAAAGTATATTATGGCCAACTTGAGAAATTGACAGTACTGAAGAAAACTTAACGTAAAATTTTGACATTAGCTTCCGATTGCTTCCGATTATTATAGTTCAGCCTTTTAGGATTGCGAACTGAACGAAATATTTTACGATTGCGGCGAAACAAAGAAATGCCAAATGAATTTTGCCAAACAATTGTTACTCCCGACAAACATATACTTTATCCGTGACCTCGAGCAACGGTAAAAATTATTCAACTTTAAAAACGTTTTTACAGGTCGTAGAATAATCGTAGTTTTATCCACGGATATCAATCGAAACCGGAGGAATAAATTTTTTAAATTAAAAAAGTGATTGAGCAAGTTGAGGGGATAAAAAACAAGGATCCCATCCCGCCTTTATACGATGTTTCTTCGATATGGTTAATATTTTAATTTATCCGCTGACCCATAAAGCCGGCAGTGACTAAGTTGATTGATAGATAATACAGGTCAACAAATAAATAAAATAAAAACGGTGACCAGACAAGGTTATTCGATTTTTCATAGGTGAGCATTGGTAACAATAAAAATATTTATACCCTATCCCATAGGGGTACATTAGTTTTGATACATAGTACATAGCGTACCTATACCACAAATTATATGGATCAACCCAGCTGAGAATCGCTAGCTGAGTCGATTGAGCCATGCCTGTTCATCCGTCCGTCCGTCTGTCAACGATCTGAAGGCTTTAAATTTTGAGCAACGATAATGAAATTCGGTATATAAGATCTCTGTCCGAGCCCACAAAACAAGTGTATAACATTTCAAAAGACGGTTAGGATATTTGAAAAAGTATCTGAACAGCATATTTAGACAATCATAATACAGGGTGTCCGCGCGGAAGGTAACCTTTCTTTTGTCGCCATTTTGGTAAACATTAGTCAGTCAATCATATTTGGCAGTCGTGAAGTAGACACGTGGCAAATTTATTATGGAAAAATATTTGATAAACCATCGTGCTGTAATCGTTAAAACATTTTATCAAAATCAATCATCGATTACTTTGACGATGAGAAAGTTACGTGAAATTTTTGGGAGAAACAACGTGTCTATAGTTGATAGGTCCAAGCACAAACCACAACGTACTGCAAGATCGGCTGAAATCATTACTGCTGCTTAAGGAAATATTCGAAACAATCCGTCATCCTCAATTCGACGCCGTGCTCAGGAGCTTGGTCTTCAAAGAACAACTTTGGCCACGATTTTGCACAAGGATTTGCATTTGTTTCCATTTAAGATTCAGTTGACACAAGAGGTTCTTCCACAAGACCGTTTACGCGGCCGTAGATTTGCCAGTAGGATGTTACAGCTAGACCAAGACAACCCCGTTTTTCATGAAAAAATCATAATGAGTGACGAGGCACATTTTCATTTGAATGGATATGTGAATAAACAAAGTATTCGGTTCTGGGCAATTGAAAACCCTCAAATTTTTCATCAGTCACCTTTGTATTCATTAAAAGTTACAGTCTGTTGTGCAATTTGGTCAGGAGGAATCACTGGATGTAAGGTCCAAAGAAGTAAGTTCTTTGAAAATGAAAACGGCGTAACGGTAACTGTGAATTGGGAGAGATATCGTGATATGATTGAAAACTTTTTAACGCCACAACTGCATGCTTTGGGTTTGATTTACATGTGGTATCAACAAGACGGTGCCACATCGCATATAGCCAGGATTACAATGGAATTACTGCAAGACCTCTTTCAACAAGAAGTTATTTCAAGAAATGTTGATTGGCCTCCATGGTCGCCTGATTTGACTTCTTTTTGTGTGGATATCTGAAAAGCATGGTTTATGCAAACAAACCAGAAACGCTTGATCCACTCACACAAAATATTCGTGATGAAATTAATGAAATACCGCGTGAAATGTGTGAGAATGTAATGAAAAATGTGCTCAAAAGGGTTCGTATTTGTGAGACTAACAGAGGCGGACATTTACCTGACATTGTATTCCATACTGATTGACGACATTAAATAAAACATTATTATCGATATAGGATCCATTCTCTTACATCAAAAATTATAAACAAAGAAAGTAGTATACCGTTCCGCCGGACACCCTGTAGTATATAAGAAGTTTAATCAAAATCGTTAGAGGCGTTTTTTTTATATATGGCAGGTACCGGTTATAACATGGCTAAAAGCAATGAAAAAAAATGGCTTAGAATTATAACCAAAAAAACGCTGGATACGAAGTTTCCGTACCGTACGTACAGGCGGACCGACGGACGGATTTCCAAGAACACCACTTTTTTGGGTTCTGCTATCATCGTAATGTTTTCGAGGTCGAAAATGTTCACGAAAAGAATATCTTTATCTTTAAAAAAGTATCCATGTATCTATCACATTAGGAAATAAGAATTTCGTAAATTTTATTTACGGTAAAAAATGTAAGTAAAAATAGTTTGTGATTAAATAAGTTCAGGTTCACAGGACAACGAAATGTTAGCCTTCATCACATAAATAATAATAACAACCATTATGTTGATTTCATGAAATAACCAATTTTCTGGTCTCAAAAAAAACAACATCAGCACCAAGCTGAGTTCCTATCCGTGCATCTCCATCGTAATAATTTTAAAGGAAAAAAAAGCCATTGCACTTATTTTTAATTTATAATCCTTTCAAACCACTTCAGAGTCGAAATCAAATCAATTTTCTGAGTAAAATACAATCACCCAGCATATAACTACATGGTGACTCTCGACATGATTATTGTTTTGGTTTTGTTGATTTTGTATCTGTAATTATTTTTCTGTGCTTTAAATTGCTAAATAATAAATGCGACATGAAGGAAATTGTCAATTTTTTGTTTTACAATGAAAGCCTGTCACCTCCCAACATCCATTGGAACATATATACATATATGGATGAGTGTATGTGGCATTGTTTTGTTGCTCTCCGTGAGTAGTTATCTCAACACGCGCGAAATAACAATAATTGGCTGACTAATATAAGTCTCCCACTTTTTTTTTTTTTTTGCAGTTATTGTTAACAATTTTTTTTTTTTTGTAAAATATATTTTTTATGTCAACCCCAAGGCAATGTGCTGACATCATTCCAATGTATACTTTTGTGTCATTTATGATGTTTGTACACACTGTTTGGTTCCATATAAGTCAGGGTGGGATATTAGTATCATGTTTTGTGTTTTATTTTATTTTAGAAAGTACTTTAAGAGAAATGCGATAGTTGTACTGATGTATGGTCATTGTTTGCTGGAGATTGGATTTTTAAATCGTGAATTGTTAGTTTATATTTGATTGGGGTGTTGCATGTAGTTGATTCTGGAAAATGCTTTCAAATGCAGACAAACGGATAAAATGTTTCCCCATTTTTGGGGCTGCGCGTATAGTAGTGCGACGATTCGAGATACGATAATTAGATGCGACAAAATTATTTAAAAATTGCGCCATACAACACAGGCAGAGAAACTACATGTTTGATTTTTTTTTCTTTAAACGCTGAAAAAAAACGCTTCTCGCACAAATCGCTTGAAAAAGTGGTCAGAAGTGTTTTTTTTGCATGCAAGAGGTTTGGGAGAAGCTTGCATATGTCGCATAAATCGCTACATTGCGTGCGCGTGCATAAGAATAAAGGGTGATTTTTTAAAGGTAACGTTTTTTCAGGTTGGCAGCGTTGGTTAGTAATGGCGTCCAAACGTCATCTGTCAAAGTGAAAAGTTTTCAGAATACTCTGCCATTTAATCATGGAAAGACTTAAAAACGAGGAACGATTGTAAATGATTGAAATTTACTATCAAAATTCGTGTTCTGTGAAAAATGTGCACCGTTTGTTTCGACCATAATATGGTCGTCATAATCGACCTAGTAAATCAACAATTCATGCTGTTATCACCAAATTTCACACCAAATCTACTTTGTTGGACACTCAAGAATATTGCAGTCGTAGCGTCCATTGCTAATTAAGATCGTGAAATGTCAATTCGTCGCCGTTCTCATCAATTGTGCATGTGTTACTCAACCACATGGAAAATTTTACGTGTCGATTTGGGTTTGAAAGTTTATAAAATTAAACTTGCGGAAAAATTGCATCCGAATGACCTACCACAACGTCTAATTTTAGGTGAATGGGCTTTAGAACAGCTCCATGAAAATCCGCTGTTTTATGGCAAATTTGTGATCAGCGATGAGGCTCATTTCTGGCTAAACGGATACGTAAATAAGCAAAACTGTCGCATCTGGAGTGATGAACAACCACATGCCATACAAGAATTACCGATGCATCCCGAAAAATCGACCGTTTGGTGTGGTTTATGGGCTGGTGGCATCATCGGTCCATTTTTCTTCAAAAACGAACGTGGAAGAAACGTTACCGTCAACGGCGAACGATATCGAGCCATGATACGTGACTTTTTCTGCCCCAGTTGGCTGAGTTGAACTTGGTTGACTTGTGGTTTCATCAAGACGGTACCACATGCCACATAGCTCGTGAAACAATGGAAATGTTGTAGGATGAATTTGGTGAGCAGCTTATTTCTCGAAATGGACCTGCGAGTTAGACGCCAAATTATGCGATTTAACGACTCTTGATTATTTCTTGTGGGGTTATGTAAAGTCGTTAGTCTATGTAGACAAGCCGAACACCATTGAAGCCGTACACGATAACATAACACGCGTAATTCGTGGGATACTTGCCGAAATGCTCGAAAAAGTGACGCAAAATTGGACCTTTCGAATGGACCATTTGAAACGGAGAAGCATACAACATTTTTATCGATTACAATTCTGAATATTTGGTGCAAATTTGAGTGGTTTATTCAATTAACAAAAAAAAAAAACTACGCTTAAAAATATACCCGTTATCACATATTTAGATAGAATTTAGCGTGCCGGTCGCTTTTTTTACTCTTTCTGTTATGTTAAGCGTCTAGTTAGGCTTCCAGTAAAAAATAAGAGTCAAGTCCCAGGTCTGTAATTTACAGATCAAACTGGATGCGATCAAGAAAACAAACCGGTGATGGTTAAACGGCTCAACGTGTCAAATATCCGGCCAACTCTGGCCTAACTTTAACCAGAACTGAACAAATCAAACATCAGCAGCATAGGTTCGATAGGCCTACACGCAAGAAGACTAGGCCTCTTCAGCAATGACTTCAGCAGAATCTGCTTAGACGAAGAAGAGGAGGAAAGTTTTACTCACCTTCTATGCTCTTGTCCTGCTCTCTCAGTACTCCTTCTACAATCTAAGTGAGCTGGCTAACATCAATGTTAAAAAACTCCTTCGCTACATAGTAAACTCTGAATGGTTCAATTCGACGAACAAATATAGGAAGGCCGACATATCCACGTGGTACCACAACGGATCTTTATGGTCTAAGTGTGCACGCGCATCGCGTGCAGCCACAACAACCTAACCTACCCTAACCTAGCTTTGTCTGAGAAGGCTAGTTCGATTCCGTTTAATGGTTGGTCAATGTGAGGAATTTCATATTTCCTAATAAACAGGACCGTTTCAGTCTTGTGGGGGTTGACACCCAGACCCCAACTTACTGGCCATTTGAAAAGCTTGTGTAGTGTGTTTTGGAGAAGTTCCTTTAGTATGTTCATGTCATCCGCATAGGCAATCACGTTGCATCCCTCTGCTTCCAGCATGAGTACAAGATCGATTACTACTTACTTTCAAAGAAGAGGGGATAGGACTCCAACTTACGGAGTCCCTCTACTGACACAATCCGGCTATTTAGTAGCAAATTTTTCAAAATTCCAAGTGAGCGATCGACTTCGTACTAATGCGTACTAATGAGCTGTTTCTACAGATTAGCCCTTATGTTGGGATGCAGATAGCAGATTTACATCAATGCTTCTGCGGAGATGAATGCTAATAAACCTTTTCAGTGTTTTCAGAAAGAATGATGATAAGCTGATCGGTCTCAGGTCTTTCGGATTGACATGAGAACTTATGAATATCTAGAACTTTCACTTCCCTCCAAATCTTGGGAATGGAAATCAGCTCGATGCAGCCCTTAAGGATAGCTTTCATCGATGGTGGAATGATTTCCAAAGAGTGTTGTAGCTCGGCTGGTACAATGCCATCAGGTCCCGCGGATTTAAAGGGTTTGAAGCTGTGCCAAAGATTTTAAAATCATACAGATGACGGATTGAGAACAAAAAAACAGAAACTTTTGCTAACCAGCTTCATGGTACGGGTTGGCGGGGTGCACGTGCACATATGAGAAATGAGATAAAAACGTATGGCGGGCTGTGCCACTACGACCCGCTATAGAACTATTTTTCTTGTATGCAGTGCGTCATCTGTATGACTTTATAATCTTTTTTATCTTTTGTGACAAGATCTTGAAATTACCGGTCAATAGATTGGTTCTATTGATGTCATCTTGGAAAGCTTCCTGTGAAATGCCTGGGAAATGGGTGTCCATTATAAGGTTTGTTTTGATTTCGCAATAAATAAAAATGCCTTGATACCCCTGACATAACACCAAGCCTAAATAATCCTCTTTTGTAAAATTTTCACTTTTTGTGTGCATTCTGCTCTCTTATGCACATATGGTTCCCACGGTTTTCCATCACCTCAACTCCCACTAATTTCACTTTGCCAGTACTAATGTCTCCAAAAAGGCATTAGCGCCTCACAACACATATACATATGCCCCCTTGCATCTCTAGGAGACAGTGTTGATTCACTTTTTTTTTTCAAAGAAAAAGAAGAAGCAGAGGTGACACCCTACCTCTCACGGCCCGAAAAAAAATATGGAATGAGAAATGGCAAAAAACTAACCATACATAAAGAAATGAAACCTATTGTGTGTTCCATGAATAATGAGACATTTTAAGAATTTATGGACAATTGCTCCACCACAATGAGTTCGGTTTGCAGAGGTCTCTTTCGCTCCTCCGGTTCGCCCGCGATTAAAGGTGAGAATTGCTTTAGATTGCACAATGCACCGCACCGCACCATGTCATAGATTGGTAATACCATCAGCATTAGTATAGCAACCGCGGGCGGAGGCGCGAAGACGATCAGGCACAAAGTTGGACGAAGAGGAAAAATCGTGAGTCCGGTGCTGCCATAGGGACCAAAGTCTATGAAACCAATCTTATTGAATCCACATAACAGTCAATGGGTACATCCATTGGCTAGATGGTGAATGAACGCGGTAGCGGTTTCGCGTCTCGATTCGATTTGTCCCCATACTCTTCAATGAGTTCGGGTGCGGACGATCGCTCTTTAGTCTGAATTTGCAAAATAAAAACAACAACATCAGCAAAAAACAAAAACAAAATACAAACACTTAACCATAAACGCGGTATTATTAGCAGTTCATGCTAACGACCGCATTTTATTTCATACAAAGTTCGCACAACGTTTACATTACATTCTAGGATTTCCAGGCTGGTAAGACCACCACCACCAGTATACCCACCACACACCTCGGGATCAATAGGCGAGTAATAGAAAATGTTTCGTGTTATTTTTTTTATGAAAAGAAAAAATTGATATTTTATTAATAAATCGAGGCAAAGAAGACGGAAACGTGAAGCCGAGAAAATGTGTGATGTTTTCATATCTCAAATGAGCGATGAACTGCCCACGGCGCATGGTGACGACGATGGTATAGGGCTAACCACCATCGGGGACATAAAACTGCGGCAGCAGATGATGCGGTTATTAATTCGATACCAACTCTAGATTACAATTAGTCGGAGATGGCTGGTTGTATGGAGAATGATGGACATATCGTCGGATGACAGTACGAATACCTCTGGGTGATGTCAACATTGGTTGTGGCTAAGACGGAGTCTGTGAATGGACTGAATGGTTATGGCTATGTAGGGTATAGGCTTTCAGTAGCGATATTACAGTGAGTTTGAAGAAGAGGTAATGTGATGAAATCAATTTACATTAAGGGTCAACAGAAGGGGAATATGTAAAAAGATTGTGCTCGAGTTACATGCATGATTTGCATAGAAGTCCTTGCATATGGATGGTTTTGATCAAGTTTTCCTATGGATTAGGACATACCTATTCCAGAAACAAGAATTTGGTGAATCCTACTACCATATGAAAATATCGGATGTTTTTTTAGCGGTTTAGAACTCGGTTTAGAACTTTGAATTGAAATAAAACACAAGAAAACCGTTTAAATGTCCATCAATTTGACTTTATTGGAAGGATAATTTTATGCCATTAATGTTTAAATATGAATTCGGGGCCGCCGCAGCTGGTTCGAACAAATAAAGTCTAATGTTCAACTACTTTTTCAAGCATTTGGGGCCGTATGTCAGCGGTTACGCCATGAATGTTGGCTTCCGAGTCCTCTAACCGTTTCTGGTTTGTTGGCGTAGACGAGCGACTTCACATATCCCCAAAGAAATTAATCCAATGATGTCAAATTACCATTGGTGGCCAATTGACAGGCCCTTTCCGCGAAATTATGCGCTCATCGAATGTTTCCTTCAATAAATCGATTGTGACGTGCGCTGTGTGGCATGTAGCGCCTTCTTGTTGGAACCACATCTCATCGACATTCATGCCATCCAATTCGAGAACAAGATAGTCGGTTATCATGGCTCTATACCGGTGTCCATTAAATTTAACTGACTCTCCAGCATCATTTTGGAAGAAGTATGGCGTAATGACTCCATCAGCCTACCAAACAATCAGTTTTTGTGGAGGTAATGGCGTCTTAAGGGTCTCATGTGGATTCTCTTCACTACAAATGAGGCTATTTTGCTTGTTGACGTAGCCATTCAACCAAAAATTAGCCTCATAACTGAACAAAATTTTGAGATAAAAATCAGCATCGAGATCAATCTAGTTTTCGTCCCATTCACCAAAATCACGACGTGTTGAATGGTCTCGTGGCTTTAATTCTTGCACAAGCTGGATCTTGTAATTGTGGCGAATTGATTCAAGCGGGTCCTCTTCAACACTTTACTCTATAGCGGCAATTGTTTCTTCGGTGCGCACTGTTCGACGTCTCTGCGGATGCTTATTATCACATAGAGGAAACGAAGTGCAAAAACGATCCATGGTTAACCGAATTAATTGATCTGATGGACGATTATGTCGACCAGAAAATGGACTTCGCGAACCGAACTATTATTTTCGAAATAAATTTGCACGATTTGCAAGCGTTGTTCATTTGTCAACCTGTTCATGATGAAATGGCAAACCATTTTGAACATAAATGACATTAGAGTTGCCCGTTTTTTTTCACAAAATGTCAGTTTTATCTCTATTCCAAACACTTAGCTCTAAACACCCATTATAAAGATACGCTTGGATAATTGTAGCAGATACCGGATAACCATTACTGTATAAAACTCAATTTTTGTTTGAATTCTTTAACCTCCAATGAACTCCCATTGCATAAATTTAACATGAACAAGGAGGCGATCAGTCCGTACATGCATCATGGATAACATTTCCGCCTCTCGGATAAATATTAATGCACCCGGATAAATATTTCATACAAAAGTTAACTTTTTGTTAAATCCCTTAAGCTCAAGGTCGATTTTACATTAAGTTCACATCCACAGGGAAACGAACGTTTAGTACCTATGTGCATCACGGATACTGTTTCTACCCCTCGGATAAGTATTAAACTGTTTGGATAAGTGGGATCGATCTCGAATAAAAAAAAAAACTTTACAATGCCATTTTATGCAGCTGCTTGTTACATTTTGTCACAAGCAAATAAAATGTGAATACCAAACTATGCCCAAACTATCTAGTATCTACGTATCTATAAACCTTCAAAACACATGAATAAATTTCCAACTCAACCAAAGGACATCTTTCTTATTTGACTAAAACTGAAATGTCCATTTCACATTATTCGTCCGGATAATCACTACGAAAAAGCAACACTCTCGTTTATTGGCTCCATCATTCGCAAAACTTTCGACTATTCACACAAATGTTACTGAATCCTTAAACTTTCCATCTATATTAGATTTATCTCCTTTTTCTTCGTCTGCATGTTTCATAAGGCGCTATGACCAGGACAATACGGCGACAAGGCATTGATGGATACATGGCGCAGTTTGTCTTTTCAAAAGGAAACTTCAAATACGAAGTATATGCCCCACACACATATGTGCAGCGAGCGGGACATTGCCAACAGTATACCTACCAATGGCCAATTGAGTAACAACAAAACCTCACTGAATAGTTGAGGGATGAGTTTTTGGGGAAAGGGGCAAAACTTTCATCGACAAATTTTCCATCTCAATACCCCAGCTGTTGTGTAAAGTTTTCTCAGCATAGACTGTCATACACACAGTCCGATTGTCCTCTGGTAAGATGGTGTGTTAGGATGCTACTCCTTGAGAAGGTACTGTTGTGGAAGTTATTACTCTCTCTCACCACATCGATCCAACAACTACTCGGGTATGGGCGACTTAACACTAAAGGGCATCACTTAGAACTTAATTTCGCAAAACTTCTGCCCTGTATCTACAATGACCAATTTCCATAGCAGGACAGATGTTTGTTTCATAGTGTGGTCCATCTATTAAGTCTAAACTAAACCAACAAAAATGTAAAAAAAAAATGGTTCCGAAGTAGGCACCCTGCAGTTCAAGCACATTAAAGTACCACTCCGACATCGTATCTGTATATACCTAACACTTTCGACTGCGGACCAATATTCTTCGAATGAACGCACATAAAAGCCAACCTGGCTACTCACCGAACTGCAATAATACAAAAAAAAAAAAACGAATTAAACAATACAATGCGCTGGATGATGGCCAATCAAAGCGTCAACAGCTATGTGAGCGTGCCGCTGTAATTCACTTCGTTGTCTGTGCGCGAGCGAATAAAAATTACAAATTTTTTTATTTACTCGTATATCCGACGCCAACGGCGCGACAAAGTAAATGACACACCGGATCGCGCTGCTGCTGGCTAGGTGTTGTTGTTGCTGCTGCTGTTTTTTTTTTTATTATTTACACAAATCAAGTTTCCAAGTTGATACGCCCGTTCCAATCCAGACAGAGTCAGACTATGTAAGTACGTAGGCATTCGAGAGTATATAATATAAATTTGTGTGCTCGATCAATGATCAGAGCCGGTATACAAGAGTAAACGACTACGAGTATTGTTCTTGGTATACGGTGTTCGGTATATGCACACCGAGAGAAATTTTAGCTTCGCTTGTATCTTATTGTTGTTTACACACGAATATGATTATTGTTGTAAAATTGTGTTTTTTTACGGCGAAATAAACGATCGTTAGGCACGAGTGGATACTGATATTTGCCAAGCTAACATGTGAAAACGTCACAATATCACTTCATCAGAGTTGATGTAGAAGAGATCAGCTTGACGATCAGTGATATTTTCTCGAGTCGATAGTGTCAGTAGCCCTGATCATCTTACCAACACGATCATAGAAGCTAACTCGATCAGTGGCAAACTGACAAGTGTTATCTGCCGCAATAAACGATCGTTAGGCACGATCGATAATGCAGGCATAGAGTGGAAACTGATATTTGCCAAGCTAACATGTGAAAACGTCACAATATTACTTCTTCAGAGTTGATGTAGAAGAGATTAGCTGCCCGTTCGGTGATCTTTTCTCAAGTCGATAGTGTCAGTAGCCCTGATCATCGTACCAACACCATCATAGAAGCTAACTAGATCAATGGCAAACTGACAAGTGTTATCTGCCGGCTCATTTGGAAGCAATATTTCATTAGCACCCATTGAAACTTTTGCATTTTTTTTTTTTTAATTTTAGCGTCAGAAACGCTACAGTGAATAAAATTTCATAATCGCATAAAGTTATTAAGATCATCAAAGCTGATTGGACAAGTGGTTTATCTGAAAGTTAAATAGCAGCTGTGTGTCAAGAAAAAGCGCTCGGGAAGCGCTCGGAAAGCGCTCAACCCCATTCCATATCTTAAAGATCAGAATAGCCTCCGAGATCACTAGCGTTGAAGAAATTTTGAGCCTCCTACCTTCATTGACTATCGCACAAGTAGTATCTGCAGGTTGAATCGCAGTTACATGTCAAAGTAAGAACTTTTATGATGCGAGTAGTCAAGATAAGTTTAAGTTTGCAAGATCAGCTATGATAATCAATGACAATTGTACAAGGAGTATCTTCACCTTTTGTCAAATCTTTGTGTTAATCTTTATTATACGAAACAAGTTCCAAAATAATCGTTCCCTGATGTAAACGCTGTTTCATTTAGAGCCTTCATAGTCGGCAAGATCGGCTACCACAATCAACGACAATCATTAGTACGATTGTCATTGATCGGGGTAGTGAGTATCTAGAAGTTGTATAGAAGCAATTTGTCAATAATTAATGTTTTTCGAGCGGCATAATGTAGACTTAATATGTAGAATTTTTAATTTTTGCATGATCAGCAACTACGAGGAAAAAAAAGCAGTACCAACCTTGAATTTCCTTAGAAGCTGTGTATCAATACCTATCATTTGAAATAGCATTTGATATCATAAGTAAATAGTAGAAGTATTTGAAAAATTATCGAGATCTGTCAAAACGATAGCATTCAATGACATTTCGACAATAATTGAAGCTATTCAGAAAAAACACGATTGTCAAGATCTATGAGCCGGAATAGTGCTAAAAGTTGCATCTGATAAAAGTGTATCTTTAAAAAAATCTACTTTACCATTCTGCTTTCACAAAATTGCTGTCAGCATAACTCTATTCTGACATTTTCAGAGCTTGTTAACCAGTTTTATTGAATTTGTTCATATAAGTTGCAGTAAATAAGCCTTGAGGAACAAATCAGTAAGGAGATGGATGCTTCTAAATGATAAAAATCGACGGTTATGGATTTAGTAGGTATCTAAATGCCACCATAGCCAAATTCATAATAAGCTAAGAAGCAATTACTCAATTTCCGCACTAAATATAGACACTCTACGGATAGTCAAAAATTGTTTTTTTTTTAGCCTACAGTCAGTGGATGTATAGAAAGACATACTACCGCTTCACAGGAAGTGTATTTTAGACAATCAAATCTTCGACTGAACACAAAACTTCCATGGTTTATGAAAAAAACAGTGTTCACATGTATCTGAGAATGATTCCACTAAAAGCATTTCCTGTCTCAATCCCATCACAACCACTATCGCTTGTAAGACGAAACGATACAAAAATATGCTACCGGTAAAACACACTCCTTCCTATCCACAATCGTTCTTCCTATCATCATACAACACACACAGGGCAAGGTACAGCGAAAACGCCCAAAGGGATTGTCCCTCCAACGTTTAGGCCGAACCAAAAAAAAAACGAACTCAATCTCCAAATGAATGGAAACAACGATTTATTGAGAACCGCTCGTGCCTGCGATACAAAACACACCGTTGAACAAAACCCCCCATATGCGTGGGTTCCAGAGCATTGTTTATACCACCAAACGTACTTGGAACCTCCGGAATCAAAGGTTCTACTTTGTGCGGCACACATTCATTCATGAACACATCTAGAGTAAGCTCAATTAAAGATTCGTTTTAATGAAATGCGTTGTCGCACACCGCACCTCTCAGTACTTGGTACTTCTCCTGTGCACCCACACACGATTGTGAAGAATAATCACAGATTGAAAGCTATCATTAATTATCTTTCTGCTTTGGCCAAGTCGTCGTATATCTTGGTACTCCCTTTTTGCTTTTTCACTCTTTCATCCGATGTATCTATGCTGGGTATATCTGTTTTGTTGTATTGATTTGATTGACAATTTCGCTTGCGCTGCGTGTGCCCACGTGACCACAGTCTGACCGTTTAATTTCAACGATCGTTCTTCGCGCCACACCTTTGACGAAGCACGCGCCTGTCGCAGGCCTGGATGATAGAAAATTGATCACACCCGTACCGAGAGCACGAGATACGAAGAAGCAAGAATACACAATGAAAAAAGAACCAACGTCGCGATGAGCACATCACTTTATTCGTTTATCCTTCGCGCACACATCCGCGAGTTGTTAAGAACCCCTCTGTATATATTTGGAAGAAGGATCAGAGAACGTGCGCGACGAGCTCGTCTTCGCGAGTAAGATGCGTGCAACGTGACAGATAGTTATCGAAGGTGTGGTTTCTTTTTTTTTTTGGTAAATTATATAGAGGCTTTGTTGGGAATCGCTTTAAATCGTAAGTTTGGGGTTCTTTTAAGTCGGTTTGAGGCTCTGCTGCAAACCGGAACTTGACAATGAAACATGACACCTTCTGCCTAACAAGCTGAAGTTACTTGAGCGCAGATGGAGGCGTGTCAATGCAAATCTTGTAGGATGATATTTTTCAATTATTTTTTTTTACAATGATAGGCAATCTGTGGATAAACAATGCAACTTCCGGGTATGAGTATGCGGGTAAAGATATTCTTCTCGATGGTAAACTTTCAATATACCAGACTGTGATGATAAAATGCAATGCAGTCAGTGAACAGGTAGGAACTTGAGGATACTATCAGATAAATAATACAAGTTCAGGATATGACTGATGAAAATAAGAAGCAGGTACCTACAAGGTGGGCCAAAATAGATCAGCCTATTGGAAGATGCTCTTATTTTTGCAAATATCCGCCAATGTCAAATCTGTTTTTACATTTGTGGACTAGAAAAAGGTCGAATACATGTGAACAAGCCATGGAGCGATATTCTCCCCAAGATGGCGGAATGATCGTGTCTATTTTTTTGTGTAACAAATCGTCTGTAGTGTTGGCGCAGCGCGAATTCTGTCGCCGATTCCCCGGCCGCCCGACACCGACTGCACAAACACTGCGCCGTTTGGCCACCACCCTTTGACGGTACCAAGAGTGGTCGGCGGCGGAGCGCCCGCAATTAGCCATCAGCCGGTCATCCCTGAGGGGAATTTTGGTCAAAGACTTGCGCATGTTCCCATACAAATTCCAATCCGTGCATCAGCTGCTGCCTGTCGACCGCCAAACGCGTGTAACCTACGTCGAAGTCATCCTCAATCTCGAGGATGAAGTTGACGATTTTTCGACCGAAATCATAACGAGCGATGAGGCTCATTTCCACCTCAGCGGGTACGTGAACAAGCAAAACTATAGCTTCTGGGGCACCGAAAGTCCACGAGTAATGCACGAGGAGCCATTACAACCGCTCAAAGTTACTGCATGGTACGCTGTTCACGCTGGAGGAGTCATCGGGCCATTTTTTTTTTTCGAAAACGCCGCTGGTCAAACGACAACAGTGGACGGTGCGTGCTATAGGGCCATGTTAACCGAGTTTTTTCTGCCGCAATTGGACAAATTAGGACTGGAGTACACGTGGTTCCAACAGGAAGGAGCAACGGCACGGACTGCGCGAGCCACAACCGATAAAAATGAGAGCCAAACAACATCGGATGACTTCTTTTGGCCCACCTCGTATATGTGCAACTATCCGCACGTCCGATAACACTTCAGTGTTAAATTTTGTTAATGACAAGTTCATCTTCAGTTATTTTGACCTCGTTTAAATCGAAAGGCTTGGATATTCCAATCCAATATGCGGGGTTTCTTTTCACATGGATAAGAAAAATTACAACCGGATAAAAATGGTTGGTCTTGGATAACAATTTAATGTAGAAAAAGATAATAAAATGGTTCCTGATCTTAAAAAAATGTCATTCGCAAGGCGTAGGATGCAAATCGAAAAGTTTTCCTTTACACGGACAGCAAATTTGACTCATGGATAAACCTTGTTGGTCTTGTTGAAAATAATTTCTTATTAAAAAAAACCGCTCATAAGACGCACGATCATATGAATAATGCTCTCCTTAACTCGAATGGAAAATACAACTCACGGATAAAAATTGATGTCCTCGGATAACACTGTAACATTAGAAAAATGATAATAAAAACGATATTTTTATTCTAAGAAATGTAATTGATTAGGAGTAGGATGAGAATCACAATGTTTTCCTTCCATCACATAGCATATATCTATGACTCAGGGATAAAAAAAATGTTCTCCTCGGTTAACAATGTAATGAGAGAAATATGATAAAAAAATGTTGCTAATAAGAAGTCGGATAAAAGATTAACTGATATCAACAAACCAAAGCGGATAAGAAAAATAGTTACCTACCTACCCACTTTTTACCAGGACCGGATAAAATTTGTAACCGATTTACAAGCGCTTTGTGGTAACGTCTGCTTAAATCGGATTAAAATTTAACCTATTCCGCACCATTCTCGAGGTTACTATCCCAACTAAGAGCAAAACTTAAATTCCCTCAAGCCCATTGAAATAGTTGACAGAGCTTATAAGCGACGTGTTACACTAAAAAGCAATCCACCGCTAGTGGATAATGTCATCTTATTACAACGACTTGGCACACTTTTAGAAAAAGTTTCCTTAATTCTACACACTCATACCCGAATGCCTTTCTAGAAGCATTTCCACTTAGTATGCGTTTCGTGAAGCACACCGCCACAACACCGTTTACATCACCCAAAAAAGGATCGTAGTATTCCGTCAAGCGTTGTGTCAGATGTGAACGACCTTCACCTAGACAAGTTTTCGCGCCTTTTTAATTTGCATTGAAATTCCGACGTTTGCCACCCTTCCTCCGTCATCCGTTGACTATGACGACTCCACCACCACCACAACTGCCGCCGCTGTCGTCACTACCACCCCACGAAACGCCTCAAGCCAGCTGCTACTTAAGTTCGCCGCGCGTTCAAGTGCACTATGAACACCTAAAGCAAGGGAATGGGCCAACAAAGGAGCACTGCTCTCGGTGTGTATCTTTCCCTTTCTCACTTTCTGCGAGTATGTACTGTGTATACATAAGTCTGTGCATTACAAACAATAAGTGGGAATGAAAATTGTGAAAAAAAAACATCCAACGAAACAGCAACATCGCATCAAACTACGCGAGAATACTAGTGAAAGTTAATTTTGAATTCTACAGCATTCCACGCGGTGGCGGCTTCCTTATTCTCAAGAAACGCAAAAAAAAGGAACTAAACACCCGTCGTAAATTTTTAGGTGCAAAAAGGAGCAGAAAAAACGGAGAAAGCGAAGAAATACAACAACAGAAAAATATTGTACCAGAAGGTCCTCGCGAAAGTATAAATATCGCACGCTGGTAGACACTTTGTTGTATAGGTGTTGCTAGTATGCGCTGTTCCGCGTAGGTAAATGAGAAGGAAGAGGAGCTTCTATATACAACCATCAACATCATCTACATCATCTACATCACACCAACCCACCACTTTGTGTAGCCGGCTCGTCTGCTTTGCGTTCTCCTATTCAATTTAAGCAGCCCTCCTCGTGCAGCAGGAGCTTGATAGTCAGCCCCGCCAAGGACTCGTGACGATGACTCAGGGGGTGGATGTCTCATGACTTTTACACTCCTCGCGCGCGAAAAGGGGATGGTGTGTTTCACACGGTTTAAAAAAAAAAAAACTTTTACTTTGCCTTCCGACGTCGTCGTCGTCGTCATCGTCATTGTCGCCGTTGAGCTTTCTTCTTCATTCTTTTCTCAATTTTTTTTTTTTACTTTTTCTTTCCTTTTCCATTATTTTTATTATTACCCTTGGTATGCCCCCATGTGGATACCAACGATGATGGAGTTATTCCAGTGGAAAGTGAAAAGTTTGGCAAAGTGCAACGCGCGCGAAAACGCGAAAAAAATGGCGAGCAAACCAGACCAGTAGAGTGCAAACGACTATACATAAAAAGAATACGAAAAAAATATGCGAATTTCTCGCGTACAATAACTGAAACTTTTTATGCGTTTTTTTTTAGATTTTTTTTGTTCTCCTTCAATGTCCTTCTGCATACTTTTTGCTTTGAAAACAAACAAGATTACCGCGAAGATTATGAGACTTTTTTTTTTTAATGTGCATTTAGCGGTATTTGATTTCGTTGTAGTCTTCGTCCTTCTTAGTTGTTTTTTTCTTTTTGTTTTGACTCGAAAAAACGGGGGAATCACCGTTGTATTGGCCTAGTTTGGCAGTCTCTTTTTATTTTTGACCGTGGTGAACTTTTGCCGATTGAATAAGTTGGGGGTTTCCTGTGGAATGCAGATTACGATGTCTGTGCAAGTGATGGTAAACGAGGTACCCACTGCATCATTCATATAGTTGGCTGAAGGATGAAGGACCGATTCTATAAGCCCTGGATAAATGTAACAAGCTACGGATAAACCAAACGACTTGAGAGAAATTAAATCTTAAACCTGCCATTTTATTTGTTTTGGATAATCAAAATCTAATTCGGATAAAGAGTTTTGGAATGGACGTTGTTCCGTGCTAAGTTTAAGAGAGAAAATATGATAAAATTAACCCGGGATAAATGTTGAAGGCTTCGGATAAGCAAATTCCTTCAGCACAGCAAACACTGTTATCAATTTCATCATTTATTGCAATTTGGATACAAACAATCGAATTCGGATAATGTGTAGTGTGCAAAATGTCCTGATTAGCTTTGATTTGTTTTTAGTCTAAAAAAAATACGGATAAGGAAATGTCTTCAGTACAACAAAGCCTATCATCAATTTCATCATTAAATAATCTGATAAATGGTTGCTCAGTTTTGAAAACAAATACTGCTAGATAAGCAAATGTCTTCAGTACAACAAAGCCAATCTGTCACCATTGTCATTATTATTATTAAATGCCATTCGGATAAAAAAATCTAGTCCGGATAAAGCCTAGTATGGAAAATCCCCTGATTAGCTTTGGTTTGTTTTTTGTTTTGAAATTAAATTGCTTGATTCCTTCATCGTGTTCCGCATAAGCCGAATATCTTTGGAATAGAAAAGCCAATTATCGTTCTCATCATTAAACATAATCCGGATATTGAAAACCAAATTCGGATAAAACGCTTTTGTATCGACAAGAACTTGATCAGCTTTGATTTTTTTTTCTCATTTGAAATGAAGTTGTTAAGACTCGTGTACCCAGCCAAATTGCTTGAAAATAATATATAGCCAGTCATAAATTTCATTATATAACGTAATTCGGACAAAGGGGTCCAATTCGAATACAGCACAGAACGTTTGTATTTAAAAGTTCGTAATCAGCTCTAATTCGTTTTGACATTTAAAACGAAATTGCAAGACTCATTTATCAACCCTCCGGATAAGCTTATTTACTTAGAAATAATGACAAAATAACTCAACTAAATTGTAAAACATATTTTGGATATTTAACCGAAATTAATTTCTGTTTGAGGAAATATACTTTGGATAATTTTTTTTAATGAAATTTCGTTATAAACTTTGGATACCAAAATGATTTAAGAAAATTGATGCAAGATGTGAAAACGATTATAAAACGGATACTATATGAAGTAAACCAAATTCACAAAGACTTAATCGACTTCGGATAAAGGCTTTGATTCGTTTCAACTTGTAAAAAGAAGATTGTTAAGATTGCGTCTTGAGCTTCAGAAAACCAAAAGGGTTTTACAATACTGATGCAAGATATCAACGACTGTTAATGTATGCATTCTAGACGAACAAAACTCGGATACAGAAAATCTACTTCGTAGAAAGGTTTTGATTCGCTTTCATCTTCTAAATAAATTTAAAAAAAACTTAGGAAAAGCCATATAAAAACACCAAAGCAAGACCTGCTTTTAACCAATAAATGCATTATAGATGTAATACAATTTTTTTACGCAACAGGCTCGTAAGTACCCAGTGCCGAGCTTTCTCACAACCATTCATGAGTGTACTTTTTGCATGATGGAGGGACCTCCTGTCTTATGCCGACTCTGAACGGCGAATTTGAGATAAGCTTTTCTTGACACTTAATGATTTGTCAGATCATCACGAGAGGAGGGTCACTGAAAAATCATTTAGGTTGTTACGGGTGGGAATCAAACCCAGGGCTTCTGCGGCGCTTCATAGCACTTATCATCGTGCCACTGAACCCACTCAAATGTATTCTAGATCTAGACAATTAAGTTCGGATTCGGTATCAGAAAGACAAGGATGTGATTGTTTTATCCTGTGATTTCTTTGGAGTAATAAGATATTACAGGCTCTAGATAATCAAAACGGCTTTTAAATAAAAAAATCTAGATACTAAGTCGGTCATATAATGTGTGGTATATAAAAATAATTCATTTCGGATAAAAAGTATAAGTATTGGCTGCAACACGTTATGACTTGTCGAAATAAATAGAAAGATTCCATTGAATGCTTACAGGGCTTGATAATGGATATACGTACTCCGAAAACTTACAATTGAGGTGTACAAAAAGTCTCTATCGTAATGACTTGTCGAAATAAATGGAAAGATTCTACTAAACACTTGTTAATGGATATACATCGAAAACTAACAATTTAGGTGTACAAAAAGTCCACAAATATAATTCGAATAAAGGATATTGAGGTTACATATTAAATCGGTTCAGAAAAGGACCTTATTTGGAGCTTACATTAAGCAAGACTCTTTTAGACGGTAAAACGTCATGAAAACACATAAACATCGAGAATTGAAAATATAGATCTCAATATTATCAGTGAATGTAATTCGGATTAAGAAAATCTGAATGTTATTCAGATTAAGGGCCCAGTTGTAAATAGCTATCATTGAACAACTTCATTGGACCAAAAAACATGATGGAATGATCACCTCCATAGCTTCTTTTGGAATCACTTGAAAATTCTGTTTTATTTCGGTGGAACGACAATCATTACTTCACAAAAATAAATCTTAATCAGTAGAAGCGATTTTCTGCGAAAACTATAAATAAAAATTTAAGTAGTTTGGCATAATCATGTTTTAAAATTTATAAGCTTTGTTTTGACACCAACTCGCCAATGATTGAATTTATAAAAAACACCGCAAGAAGTAAAAGAAAATTTCCTATTAGGGCTTTCAATGATAGCTATAAGTGGGCCTTAAGATTAAGAAAAAGGGGATCATGTAACCAATAGGTGCAAAGATGGAGTTAAGCCTCAACTCAATTATTACAGGTCCTGATAACGCATTTGTATCGAATATTGAAAATCTAGATCTCAAAATAGTCACAAAATGAAATTCGGATAAAGAAAGCCAACAACGTAAGTAGGGGTCACAGTTGTTAACATCATAAGACTAAATAGCTAATACCTCGGATCGACAGTGTCGTAAGATGTGTCCGGTTGTAGTAAGTTTAATCCGGATAAAAAATTCTGGTTTCCAAAGTCGTCCGAAATTCCTAAGCTGTTATATTAATCCATACAAGATGTCTATAGTTTCCCGTCAGTTTCGTTTCTTAAAGCTCCGGCAATTTTTTTCTCAGTAAACTTTCCTAAAAGTAAGACAATTCGAATTCTAAGAACCATAACGCAATTCCTTCTTCTCTCCTTAAAAATAGCATCCAACTCCAGAATGTAAACCAACAAATGGTACACAAAACCTACACAAGTTGCAGTTCTGACAAACAGTTGTTTCCAGCGCTTACCATACGACAGAAGCCGCAGCTTGTGAACTAACAACGTGCATCTCAGCTGTCATCGCCATAAACGACTTCTAACAAATCTATCTAATAAAAAGAATCAGCGTGCAGTATTAATTTAGAACAAACATTCATTCATGGTTCTCCATTTCTTTACTGTTATTTACATGCCGTTCAATCAAATCGGTTCACGGGTAAATAACTCTTTCCTCTACTCACATGTTTTTTGTGTGTGTGTTTTTTTTTAAAACAAAGGATCCCTTGACTATGAATATACAAAATTAAACCGAAACCCAACTAAAGACACATCATTTTGACATTTCATTTGACAGCGCACAGTAGCGCATATAGTGCAGCTATGTTGTTGTTGTTGTTATATTTTTTTTAAATGAAAATGTCTTATCCGTGGTATCCTGTGGCGAGTTTCGGTTTATTGTATATATTCAGTTTCGTCCTTATGACGCAAATACAAATCCTGCTGGTACAGTTCTATTAAAAAAGCATAATGTGGAGAATTTCGTACGGTTTCTGACAGTATCACACAAAAAATTGTTGTGGATGATGGATGCACGATTTAATTATTATTTTTGTTTGTTCTTACATGTTATTTCGACCTCGTGGTGTGTCCTTTTCATTATTATAATTTTTTTTTGTGTTTTTTCTCTGGGCTTATGCACCAGATGGCGAGTGAATTTGATTGAATTCTTTTATTGGACTTTGTTTTTGCGCTATAAACACTGAAAGTCAATCAAAGTTTGCTAGGGGCAACAAAATACTGCTTAACTCTAGGGTCAGTATGAGAAGTCCTTGTTATTTAGGTTTTTTTTATTCTTGGCAATGCCTGATTGTCCATACAGTAGTTTGGAGGTTACTATGGGAACGGTATTCGCGGTCTGAGGTTTGATATTATATCGTTTGGTCGATAAGCGTGTAGTAGTTTGTTAAAAAGGACAATGTAGGGGGAAAGGGCTAACTAAAAAGGTTTAATAGACATCAGGTGGGCAGCAAGTCAGTATCAAGACGACAGCTCGCGCCTGGTCGCTGGTAGAAACAGGTGTTTTTTTTTAGGGGGTGTGCTCACAAACCATGCATGGCAATGATGAGATTTATTGCCTTTTCATTATGAAGGGTGGGTTAGGACCAAATTATTTTGGAATGTTTTATCAATATCCTTTATCGGGTCAAAGGTTAAATAGGGAGTTAAATAGGTATGTGCACGTTGATTTTCAATCGATTGCAGATATAGTAGCAAGCATATCCATTTATGATGAATTTAGGACAAAAAATAAAGAAACAAATTCTAAAAATTGTTTTACTAGATTTTGTTTTAGAAGGGTTTGTCTTAAAAGATCAGCTCACTTGCACGAGCACATTTATTCAACTATGCAGGTATTTTCTTGTGGATTTCGGGTAGCTAACCACTGAGATAGTTGAATAAACGCGCTTGTTAATGAAATGTTTGTGTGTGCCATGGAGCAAAACCAAGGTCTAAGGGAATTCTGTCATCAAGAACTCCAATAGTTGAAACACTTATGAAGAAAATATAAGTAACGATACATTTTACAACAGCAATTCATCGGAAAGGTTAGAGCAACGATGAAATGTTCAAGTCCCTCAAATATCGTTATAACCATTTTCGACTGTACCTATTCTAAGCACAAATTCAAATCGGAATATACTCAGAAAGTCTTTGAGAATCTTCACAGTTACTAACAAAAATGGGGGACAGATATATATAGTCAGAAAGTCTTTGAGAATCTCGCAAGTTGCTAACAGAAATTAGGGGCAAACATACTTCCATTGGTGAATCAAATAAGGACACTACAACCTATACAAACGCACATAATGAAGTAACTATAGAGAGGGTATCTAGCATTCATATAGCACACATCCTACGTTTCTACAACGAATCGGGATTCAGTTGATATTTTTTGGACCCACAATGAACAGAACTTTTTAGACCATCTTAGGTTCAAGTTCACCTGCTAAAAGTGATGTTCTAAGGCGGCTTATTAGAGCATCAGTAGCCTATTTAATTTGACATTAACGAACCTATAAACATCAAGACATTAAGGAATTTTTTTTGACATACGAAGTTGCAGATTCGAAAGAACCCTTTACTATCAGCAAAAGCAAGAAAATGTCTTCAATAAGGGAGATTATGGGCCTGATTTTTCAGTTCTTTTTTTAAACTTTTTTCAGGTGAAGCAACACTTATAATGTTAGCTCCCAAATATGCTTGTAGATGTTTACCAACTCTACACCTGGTGATTCTTATCAATATGGAAAACTAAGATCTGGTATTGTAAGTAAGTTCGTGGTCATCGTTGGGAACCTACCTTGAAATTTAACTGGAGCTAGCATTAACACCTATAATGCTAGCTCCCAAATCTGCTTGCAGATGTTAAGCAACTATACACCTGGTGATTCCTATCAATATGGAAAACTAAGATCAGGAAATTGTTAGCAAGTTCGTGGTCATCGTTGGGAAACTACCTAAAAACTTAACAGCAGCCTTTTAGCGGATGTTTCAGGAGTTTAAATAGAGTTAAACCGTTTTAAATACTTAAAGGTCTTGCTACAACGCATATATATCGATGATTACAAATCTAGATCTCGAAATAGTCGCTATGAAGTATAGACAGATAAATTTGCGGGCATGGATAATTGCTAAAAGCTCTTGAAACACCATTATACCTTAATAGATTGCAGCTAAAAACTTCTCTAAATTTGCAGCATATACATTCTCTAAATCAGTATCCATTTCATTTCATCCTTTACGAGGATATTTTGTTTGCTTTGGCATGTTCTTAACTTTTTTAAGCGAATAAATATGAGTTAATCGTTCTTGTCTTGATGGTTTCATGTTTGCAAGAGAATGCGTTCTTAGTTCTGTTAATCAAAATACTTGTGCCATTCAGCTAGGAGGAGGATATATATGGTGAACCATAACGTATGATCGTGGTCACAATGAATGACTATTTTCCGGAGATACAATAATAATTTTTCAGTTGTTTTTAAAGAAATCTGAATTTTCAGTAAAAGCGATTTGTAATACTTTATCTACAAAATATAAATCTTTGATTGAGTATAACTGAATAACGTGAATTAGTGTGCAAAAATGCACACTAATGTACTTTAAACTAAAAATAATCCAGCTAAGAGGATAATGTTAGAATAAATAGAAACTTCCGAGGATTCAGTGCATGTAAATGATGTCTAAACTTTGAGTTTTAACATTAATGCAGACTTCTTAATTCAGTTTTCAAAACCATTGGCATATCTAGATTAATTTTTCAATTTTTTTTATAAGTTTGCTCTCGCTTACAATATCACTACCATATTTCAACATTTTGAACATTTTGAACACTTTGTTTCCAAAACCTCGCCTTTATGCCAAAAGACAATTCCAAAGATAAATGTTATGCTTCACCATTTTACCTTATACAAGGTGGGCCAAAAGAGATCACCCTATTGTAAGATGCTATTATTTTTGCAAATGGCCGCCAATGTCAAATCTGTTTTGAAATTTGTGGACTGGATAGATGTAGAATACAAGTGAACAAGTCATGTAGCGATTCACTCCCCAAGAACGCGGAATAATCAAAGTGGACGATTTTTCGACCAAAATCATAGTGAGTCATGAGGCTCATTTGCACCTCAGCGGGTACGTGAACAAGCAAAACTATCGCTTCTGGGGCACCGAAAATCCACGAGTAATGCACGAGGAGCCATTACATCCGCTCAAAGTTACTGCATGGTGCGCTGTTCACGCTGGAAATGTCATCGGGCCATTTTTTTTCGAGAACGCCGCTTGTCAAACGACAACAGTGGACGGTGCGTACTATATGGCCATGTAAACCGAATTTTTTCTGCGGCAATTAGACGAATTAGGACTGGAGGACATGTGGTTCCAACAGGACGGATCAACGTCAGACACTGCGCGAGCCACAACCGGTATTCTGAAGGTCAAACAACATCGGATGACTTCTTTTGGTCCACCTTGTATAAGAGTAAGGGGATAATCTTAGCTGGTCCGATTCTTTTTTTACATAAAGCCAAGAATATTTGTTTGATAACATTTCACAGTAAATGAGGGCAAGACTAAATACATGCTGTCAACGCGAAAGGACATACAACATCGACGAATTTTACAGAACGTCACCATTGAATTATATAACATTGAGGTAGTACGGTACTTTATATATCTCGGCTCCGCAATTAACTCTGACAACGACATGTCGTCAGAAATTAAAGGAATAATTGCGCCTGTTAGCTGTTTCTTCGGGCTAAGAAGGCAATTCAGTAGTAAAGCCTTCACTCGAACTACTAAGGAGATCCTATATATGACCCTGATCATCCCAGTCCTGTTCTACGGTGTTGAAGCACGGAGCGTCTCAAAAGCAGATGAAGAAATCCTTGATTGAGAGGAAAATTCTTCGAAAAATCTTTTGTATCGTTTGCGTTGAAGGGCTATGTAGACGAAGATTCAACCAGAAACTACATGAGCACATGAGTCAAAAAATTCCGCATTGGACGTTTAAGATGGCTAAGACATGTAGGACGAATGGACACCAACTCGCAGAGTCTTTGAAGTAAGAAGCAATAAGGCAGTTCAGTAGTAAAACCCTCACTCGAACTACAAAGGAGATCCTATATAATACCCTGATCATCCCAGTCCTGCTCTACGGCGCTGAAGCATGGACCGTCTCAAGTGCGAATGAAGAAATCCTTGGTGGATTTTAGAGGAAAATTCTTCGAAAAATCTTCGGTCCAGTTTGCGTTGACGGGCTATGGAGACGAAGATTCAACCAAGAACTATACGAGCTGTAAAGCGACATGCCCCTGGTTAAAAAAAAAAGTTGTTAAAGATGGCTAGGACATGTAGGACAAAAAATCGCAGAGCCTTTGATTCTTAGCCAGACTTCGGACGCAGTAGAGGAAGACCTCGCGTTAAGTGGCGTGTACAAGTAGAAATCGACCTCAACCAACATGGGGTGCGCAACTGGAGGCAGTTAGCTAAGAACCGGGTTAATTGGAGAGGCATGTTGGTTGAGGTCCATGTTCATTCCGGACTGTAGCGCCACTTAGGTAAGTAAGCTATACAAAAGGTTGTAATTGCATTTGGTTCCTTCAAAACGCTATCTATACTTCTCATTTGTAGAACGAGGGTAGTTAATGTGATTAGTGACAAATTTGATGAATTTTCGTCAAATATCGCGTATAAAGCGGTTGAGACTTTATAAAATCCATCAGGCGATGTTACCCGTATTTATAAAAAAAAAACGATTTTTGTTAATTATCAACCTCGGTTTATTTAAAGAGTCATCTGTTACTCTGTTCTTACTAATATTCTTACGGATTCGTTTAAGTCATTTAAATCTTAAGATATTTATTTATTTTTCTTGAATGCCTATGTACTGTAAGCTACATTATCTTGTAAATTAATAAAATGCTGATATATAGTATATGACATGACAGAATTTTAATTGAAAACATTTAAAGAAAATTAACAATTAATCCATAGTTAGGCTGTCAATATAAATACTTGTCAAGTCAATATAAATACTTGCCTAATAAAACTGTGAAGTTTTAAATTTTTAATTAGTTTTTGTTCACCTAAAATATTGAAAGTTCAGACATTCAGGTAAAGCAAGACTTTTTTTTCACCTGGCTAAATGTTTCCCAGACAAATAAGTTCCGTTTTGAATTCGAATTAGTGGGTTAAATTTGTAAAAAATCAAAGCTCCATCACATTACATGATTTATGTTTTCGAAATTCACTGAAAATAGAAATGTTTAATGATGAAATACAATACGTAGGTACTTGGGGGTGGGGTTTGTTGTCCTATATTCGTAGTGAGTTACGATAGGTTTACTTATAACAAGACTAGCATTTTAGTACGGCAAAATATTGGTATAAATATGTCCTTGAAACTCGAGTTGTAGAATCTGTAGAATTCAGAAGCATAAGGACTTTTCCAAGGATAAATTGTAGTATTTTTCTTTAAAATTAAAAAAAAAATTAAGGTAATTTAGTACGTCTTTGATGTTGACATCGGATATGTTCTACTACACTTCAGTTTTTCTAAATACGGAGTATACTGATTAAGAAACGAAAAGGGTGTCTCGACAAGACACTATGATCACTCAAATTATCACACTGATACAAGATGCGTTTGGAGTTAAGAGGATCATGTTGTATCCCGTTATTTTCTGTGATCAATTTGGTTTTCCAAAAAAAACATGTCTAGGGTTACTAGATAACAAAATTAATAGCATTCCAGATTATAGTAAAGTCTCATGCAAGTAAGTATAGCCGTGCATTAGACAGAAATACCTAACTACCAATTTCAAATCAACCTTTCGACTATCATGTACAAATATTTATAACACACAAAGATTCTTCAAACTGAGCTAAAACAAGTATGAGTTACTCCTCGGCTTATATTTCTGTAGATACTGACAGTGAGGACATTTATAAGACACAGATTTGTCGGTTTCATATTCTTTGATACTTGGACCCTGTTTTTAAGGGCTTAGTTAAACCATATCATTTGATCTAGACTTGGCATACAAATTTCGTTGGATTAGGTCTGAGTTAACCCATGTTTCTCGAGATTACTCGAAGTTAGTTATTAACTGGGATGATGTCGCGTTGAACAACTGGCTCTTAAGATTATATCAAAATATATTTTGTACGTTTAAGCAGTTACAGTTATACAGATGACATACTGCATACAAGAAAAATGGTTCTATGGCGGGTCGTACTGGCACAGCCCGCCATATATTTTTATCTCGCCCGCCCGTACCATGAAGCTGTTGAGCAAAAGTTTCTGTTTTTTGTTCTCAATGCGTCATCTGTGTGGCTTTATAATCTTTGGTTAATGTGACAATCAAATAAAGCAAAATTAAAAATTTGCACACATTACAAAAAGTTTTATCGTCCGTCTTATATTACTCGATTTAATTTTTTTTTACCCAAAAGCAATAGATTTACTTGATTTTTCCCAAAACGCACCTACTAACTCAAAAAACTGAAGCTGTTGAAACTGTAGAAATATTTAATGAAACAAAAATTACAAGTTATAGTCAATAAAACCAACAGAGTTAAATTTAAACTAAAACTGCTTCCGAACTATCTTTGGAACATTTTGCAATTTTTTTTAAAAGCAAACCTTGCAAATAGTCTTATGTGCAAAAGAACAAAAAAATTTTGTGGGGCGGTTATTTTTATTTTAAAGATGGTTCAAGTCTCCAAACTTAGCTTCTCCCGACATTTGAGTATACCCGATTTGATAGTCGGACATAATTTAAGCGACCTAAAATTTTTAGGCTGATTACAAATAGGAATTTTCAGAAGCTTCTGATGTCAGATTTATATAGTTAAATAGTTGCAAAAACTAGAAATGAAGCAGAAAATAATTTAAGGCGTCCTTACTTTCGGGATTTATACTCATGAAGATCCGGTTAGGATTATCAAACGATGTACAGTAAATATATGTTTTTATTTCATTTTTTTTTATTTTCGGGGCTTAAAGGGTTATATCTTGTATAATGTTTGAGTAACTTTTTAGGGTATTTGAAGATTTTGCTCAAATCGAATAATGTTATTGAATTCATCATCTTCCATTAGCCTCGTTAAGAAATTCAAGTCCTACATAGGAAAAAGGATGGACAACCTAAGAGCTATCTCACCTCCTACTACATCGAGTAGGTACCATCTTCCCAGAAATGGAATTTTTCTCATTATATGAAAATCTTGACCATAACATCCTTAACCAAACGGGAATTTATATCCTTTCAAAACCTGGTCCGATTCTGATGAAACAAACAGTCACTTTGATGACACTCCTCTTGTCAGTCACCCATAGATAACTCTGATAAGATGATGAAATCATTTTTATAGATACACTACCCACGCCTGTACGCCTGATCACAGGTAGGTACACCTACCCCATATTAACCAAAAAGATAACCATTTTAGCTGGGTGCGAAATATAGAACAATTCCACTGAAACACAAAAATCAAACCATAAACATCTCTGCCCAAAAATTAACTCAAAAAGTGTTACCACAATGCGGCGAACACTCGCCCATAATTAAAATTGTTTAATCATCCGTTTACACATTATATCAGGCCAAGATTGCTGCAATCAAAGCTAAATAGCTTTACAGCCCCCTAGAAAAAAAAGAAGAATCACCACCACTCCTCTGCGTCAAAGTCGCGGGGAAGTTCTAAAACGAACCCAAAAACATGGCCAGACATTTTTTTCGTCTTGTTCGGTTTGTTCGAAAGACATTTTAATTTTCGAAGACCGTGTTCGCAGCTAGCATCGGTCGGAACCTTCAAAAGGTGGTTAACTCTGACTGACAAGAAAAAATTGTCAAACGGTGTAGGTATATATGGGTTGGTATAATATCGTCCACAGATAAGCGACCATCGCGTTTTAATTACTTATTTGTAATTGAGTGTTTCTCCCCCTCCCTAAAAAAAAAAAGTAGGAAACCTCTTCTTTATCGGAAACATGAAGACGGAACAAATATGACAATCACGGGAAACACTGTCAAAGACAGGGGGAAGGCGATATAACGACGCTTTTTATACGATGTATCTACATCTAGACCGAAACGAAACTCACCTTGTGCAATCCGAACTGCAGGCATTTTGATTCTCATTTTTCCGTTGATCTCGAAGGTGGTTCTTCCGAAAATCAGTTGATCGTCTCCAGGATTGTAGTTGGATTGATGTATGGATGGTGTATATGATATCCTTGATATATAATTTTTTTTTTATATTTTTTTGTATACGGTCATTCACTACTTAACGATTGTGCATCTTTTTCCGTGGAACATGTCAAAATTTACTTTTTTATTGTTTACTATGCACTAGGACACACTTAATTTGCTTATATAAACTTAGCATAATAGGAACCAAATATCCACTGACATAAGATTTGTTATTTTTTATGAATGAATGCGTTGTATATATTATATATGTATATCTGTTTGATACTCCTGAAGAGCATTATTATTTTGTTTATCACTTTGAAATGAAAAAATTGTGTTGCACTATTTTATGATCGATGAAATCCAATTGGAACGTAGGTCTGTGTCGGCAAAAATCCCATTTGACAGTGTGCACAAATTTTCAATAAAAAAAAATAAAATAAACAACACTCACTGAGATACGGACTCTAAAATATAGATCACGAGAACAGGTGAATGATAACACGCATTCACCTGCGGAAATGTTTTTAAAAAAATGTTTAGATTTACTTTTTTTGTTTTTTTATTTGATTTGTATCTACGTTCTGTTATCACGGGAATTGTCCTTTTTTTGCGCGTGTATTGCGACAATGTCCGACGACGGCTATACTAGTTGTGCGTGTAATGTCACAAATTTACTAATCCGATACTAGCGCGACTCGTTGTCGTCGTTCAATTATCCGTCGATTGTGTGCTGCTGGTTCTTCTCAGTTTGTTGGCGATAACCGCATCGCACAGATAATTACAACAATGCTCTATATATCCACATGTGTGTATCCATGTATGTGTATATCTATGAACGCGCGTGTGTATGTGTGTGATGTACGCGAAATGTATGTAAACAGGATTATCAATTATTTATAGCAGGTTGAATTCACTCCGGAACATCGGCGAAAACACGTCCTCACAACACGACAGCCCGTATGCATCTAAATATTTCGCGTATGGCCGATGGAACAATACACTACACTAGCAGCCGAGCACACCACACACCACACACCAAACAGTCGCCAGTCAGCCACTCTTCCACTTCTGTCACTCTGCGCGCTCTTCTTCTGTTCCATACGAATGGTTGGATATGGTTTGGTTTGTTTTTTTTTTTATCGGGGGTGGTGGTGGCGGCGGGGACGACAAAACAACGACGGAGACGAAAAACGACACAAGACAAGGCGCACACAGTACACAACGGCCACGACTACACGGGGCTACGGCTATTATTGTGTTTCACCCTCTCGAAAGCCCATGGAAAACGATTGCACGACCGGCCACCGGTGGCTCTATTCTACTCCTTGGCAATGTGTGTGTGTGTTGAGTGGCTTTGGCTTGGGCCATGGAGAAGAAGAACCGCCACCGCAGCCACCCTCTTTTCGATTCCATTGACGCCACTGTCACAACCCACACCCCTTCCAACGAACGTCGAGTACACCACATACTCCTCTCAGTACGGTAGGTACATCTCATACACAAATGGTCAGAAATATCATACAGATGCGTGAGAGAGAGAGTGAGGTGGTTATATATACACCATCAGCACTTGTGTTGTATATAAGCGAGGGTTCGCGATTGTATTGTAGTGTGCGGCACACAACCACCACCATTAGAAGCGGTAACCATCGTCGTTGGTCTCGAACGAATTGGAATTGGAAAGTGACTCGGATAGGATTCTCTTCGTTGTTATTCTCTTTTACCGTATAGCTGTGTGCAAATATACCCCATTCAGTGAGATACTGTGGCTTTTCTAGCTTTTGATAGATACTCAGCGATGGGATTCCCCTTCCGAAGGAGTTCCAGTCTGACCACCGCTCAGGGGAGAAATAAAAACAAAAAAAAGGAAAGTGATGCAAATTGGGGAAAGTATACCCATTCCCAAGCGGTTTTGCGGCTGGAACACCAAATGTATACAAAACAAGTGCTGCGAAGCTGTAGCCGATACACGCAAAAGGTGCCAACAAGGTTAGATACTTTTTTTTCGGATTTTTAAAAGAGAAATGTAGGTACTAAGCGCCTTTGTTCCCCTGCTTTTGAGCTCTTTTTTATGCGATTTTTTTTTATGCGATAATGGTCGTCCATATAACGAAGCCTAATGCACGTGCTTGTGCAATTTGTAACGGTGTAGCTTAAAGGAATCGCGTTCAATTTATGCACGAGACCTTATTTTGGAGCTGGCAATTGCAAAAAGCAATGAGTGTTTCTTTGAAGAGAATTTTGCGGGCAGTGGGTACTGGTATTGGACAGTAGGTTGGACTCTCTTTTGAGTGGTTTTGGTCAGTTTTTGAAATCGGTACATGTTTTGTTAATCAATTTCAGAGATTTACTGACGTACCTACCTATAATGTTGTCAGGATGACTGCAGTTATCTATTCAAATGAAAAGTGAATATGGACCGGGCTAGTTGGGGAGCCATGCTGGTTGAAGCCGGCTTAAGGTCCACTAAAGTATGTAAGTGTACCTACACGGTTGTTATAATAATTTTAATACTGAATTTGGTAAAAGTTAGTAAAGGTGTTCATGTGGCAGAAAGTAGTGGGTAATGGCCAAAATTTAATAGTCCTTTGATAGGTGATTTACCTTTAACACTGGTTAGTAGATAATGGCGTCCAAACTTCATCTGTCAAAGTTTTCAGTATACTCTGCAATTTAACCATGGAAAGACTTACAAACAAAGAACGATTGGAAAGTATTGAAATTTATAATCAAAATTCGAGCTCTGTGAAAAATGTTTGTTACGACCATATTATGGTCGTCATAATCGACTTGGTGAATCAACAATTCGTGCTGTTATCACAAAATTTCAGACCAAATTTACTCTGTTGGACATTAAACCATCGGCTCGCATGCGTACAGTGCGTCCCGAATAGAATATTGCAGTCGTATCATCCAATCTTAATGAAGATCGTGAAATGTAAATTCGTCGCCGTTTTCAGCAATTGGGCACGTGTTACTCATCCACATGGAAAATTTTACGTGTCGATTTGGGTTTGAAAGCCTATAAAATTTAATTTGTGCAAGAATTGAAGCCGAATGACCTACCACAACATATAATTTTTGGTCAATGGGCCTTAGAACAGCTCCATAAAATTCCGCTGTTTTATCGAAAAATTGTTTCAGCGATGAGGCTCATTTCTGGCTCAACGGATACGTAAATATGCAAAACAGTCGCATCTGGAGTGATGAACAGCCATATTCCATACAAGAATTGCTGATGCATACCGAAAAAACGACCGTTTGGTGTGGTTTATGGGCTGGTGGCATCATCGGTCCATTTTTCTTCAAAGAAGACCGTGGTAGAAACGGTACCGTCAACGGCGAACGATATCGAGCCATGATACGCGACTTTATTTTGCCCCAGTTGGCTGAGTTAAGCTTGGTTGACATGTGGTTTCATCAAGACAGTGCCACCTGCCACACAACTCGTGAAACAATGGAAACAAATGGAAATGGAAGGATGAATTTGATTAGCAGGTTATCTCTCGAAATGGCCCTGTGAGTTTTCCGCCAAGATCATGCGATTTAACTTCTCTTGATTATTTTTTGTGGGGTAACGTAAAGTCGTTCGTCTATGTGGACAAGCCGAACACGATTGAAGCCTTACAAAATAACATAACACGCGTAATTCGTGGAATACAGGCCGAAATGCTCGAGAAAGTGCCGAAAATGTTACGAATGGACCATTTGAAACGGAGGCGCGGACAACATTTACATGAAGTTGTAAATGGCAAAGGCCCATTTATAGATTACAAAAAAGTTTTGAATATTTTATGCAAATTTGACCCGTTATTAAGGTTTAAATTTTATAGAACTTCGAAGTGAAAGAAAACACAAGGAAATCGTTTTAATGTCCACCAATTTGGCTTTATTGGAAGGACAAAGAAGGATAAAAAATTTCAAACCAAACTGAACATAAATGACATTAGAATTGCCCGATTTGACCACAAAATGTTAATTTTATCTCTTCGAAAAAACAACCTCTAAAAAAAAACACCCGACACAATAATAGTTTCTTAGTTATTAGGAAATTTGGCTTAAACATAAAAATCCGTTCTATATATTGTTTAGAAAATTCTTCTGCAGATTTGTTTTAAAGTTTGTTTAAGTTAATAATTGAAGCGATAAGAAGCTAAGTAATCAGCGTTTAAAGTTGGTTACCTATATGTAACTCTTTTGATACGAAAAAGCAAATGGGAAGGCTACATTCCGTTGTGCGAATAGATGAATACGTAATCTCATCATATACCTATAATAGTACTGAAAAATAAACGAATCCTGTTAAGAAGGTTTATCTTAACCTATTATGGTTCAACCAAAAACGAAGTTTTTCTATGGATATGCTGTGGGATAGGCTTAACAAAGCGCTTTTCTATAATAAACCCCCTATATACCTAGTTAGAGAAAAAATTTCGAAGATATACCTAACATAAAATATTTGGATCGATTTAGAATCGTCCATCTAGCCATGTATGTCCGTCTGTACGTCACCGATTTTTAGGCCTTCAATTTGAGTTAAGATAAAGAAATTTATTACGTACTTTTTCAGTGAAACATGGGTTTTGGCCAAATAATTAAGAACATTTAGACAATCTCAATACCTATATTTCCTTCATGTAAAGTTTAAAAAAAAAAAACATATGAGAAGGCTAAGATCCGCACGGCGGATTCCTTACGGTTTGGGCAAAAACTAGGTTTTTTTTTAAAAAGACTTTTTTAAAGGGCTCGGGCGGATTTCGAAAAAAATTGTACACCCCTTCTGCTGGGAGCAACGACGAGCTCGTGTACTGAATTTCATTATTCTAGCTCAAAATTTAATGCCAACAGATAGGTGACGTACGTACGGACAGACATGGATAAATCGACTCAGCTATCGATTCTGAGTGGATCCATATAAATATATACGGATCTATATACAAACTCTATATTACAAACTATGTATCAAAACTAATAACCCTTATGGGAGGGTATAATTAAAATTATAAACAAATGTTTTCTTCTTTGGGCCGTTAAGATCATCAAAACCATATAAATCACCTGAACCAGATGGTATCATACCTGCAGAACTCCAATACAACCTTTAGATCCTGCTACCATGCCTACTAATCATCATGACCAGTTGTCTACGGTAAGTAAATACCTACATATCGCCAAGACATGGACGGAAGTAGAAGTTGTATTCATCCCCAAAGCAGGAAAGAGTTCTCACACAAATCCGAAGTATCTGCGTCTGATCAGACTGTCTTCTTTTGTGCTTAAAACCCTGGAAAGATTAATTGATTTACACCTCCGTTAAAGTAGATATAGAACTGACTGCACTCTCCAAGTCCCAACATGCATTTTGCAAGGGTAAATCGGTAGAAACAGGGCCTCACCCACTGGAACGTATCATTGAAAAGGGGTATACCCTGGTTGCCTTTCTTGATACAGAAGGAGCTTTTAAAAATGTCAGAGCAGAAACAATTACTAATACACTTTCGAATTTAATTGTTGATGAATCGCTGGGTGTATAAGCACTCCTGGGAGTGTAAGTACTCAGCTACTCATAGGCAGAATTATTAACACAAATCTTGGCATCTCAACCGCACGTAGTTCTGTTAGCTGTGGCACACTACAAGGCGGCGTACAGTCTCTCTTTTGTTTTTTGTATACAGTGGTCAACAAGCTACTAGTAAATCTAGAAAGAAATAGATGCAAAGTGAACTACGCGGGTGAAGTGGCAATCGCTGTATCAGGGAAATACCTTAATACCCTTAGAGATCTATTACAAAATGACCTCTCTGTACTCTCTAATTGGGCATGCAAATGTGGAGTCATCGCGAACCCTAAAAACATCGAATTGGTCTTTATCAGAAGGAAATACAAAGTATCGCACATTGACCCTTCCAAACATAGTGGAGTCATCTCAAGTTCGCAGAATCAGCCAAATACCTGGGTCTGGTTTTGGATAAGAAATTGAGCTGGAAAGCAATCATCCAAGAAAGCAATCATCCAAGAACACTGTATCCTCATACCAACGATTATAAAGTCATACAGATGACGCACTGCATACAAGAAAAATTGTTCTATGGCTGGTCGTACCATATATTTGGATGTCGTTTTTCATGTGTGCACGTGCACACTGACCGCCCGTACCATGAAGCTCGTGAGGAAAAGTTTCTGTTTTTTGTTCTCAATGCGTCATCTGTATTATCTTTGCTTATACTATCGTAGCAAGGCAATCGGAAAGAAATGGGATATGCAACCACATATCTCCTTCTGGATTTACGTGTCTGTAATTAGGTCCATACTCCTGCATGGTGTCCTAGTCTGGTGGACGGCTTTAGAAACAGCACCTATAGGAAAGAATAGGGGTATGCAGCCACATATCTCCTTCTGGCTTTAAGTGTCTACAATTAGATCCATACTTCTGCATGGCCTCTTAGTCTGGTGGACGTCTTTAGGAACAGCCTCCAACCGTAACCTGCTAGGTAAAGTTCAAACAACAGCTTGCATACAGCTTGAATGGTGTCTTAGTCGGGTGGACGGCTTTTGAAATAGCCTCCAACCGTAAGCTTCTAGGTAAAAGATTAAAGATCAGTTTGCATATACATATGCGGAGCTCTTAGAACAAAGCCCTCCACAGCACTAGCTGCTATCTAGTGCCTCTTAGATATCTAAGCCAAACAAAGCAGCTTGTACAGCGTTGAGACTGAGAGCCCAGGTCGTGCGATCAAATATTTATTTTATGATTTAAATACAAAAAAATATTTATAATTTTATTTAAATAGTAGCATATAATAGCATAGCAGTCGAATTTTATAATAAATTGAAAAGTTGTGTTTTTAACGATAAATGCGTTCATTTTCACAATTAACTGGAAGTTTAACAGCCTTTGCTTTCATTTTAGCAATAAAATTGTTAAAATTATAACAATTTCTTGTTGTGAAATTGACACCGCATTGTCAATGTTGGTTGTAAGGATAATAACAAAAAGATATAAAGATAAAATCAACATCCCAAAATTGTCTGTACCCTGTAGAAATTACAATAAGTTCTATAGATCTGAAAAACCAGTGCAGTCAATCTACATAGCATGTGAAGATTGGACTAGATATGAACATAAATCCACAGCAAACATTTCTTAAACCTACAAAAAGTACAAAAAGCTGTATCCACAAGGGGACATGGCGGTCTCGAGATCAACGAACGGTCAACCAATTTGATCACATTGCGATAGACAAGAGGCACGCATCCAGTATTTTGGATGTCGGAACATTCCGAGGAGCTAACATCGAATTCGAATATCTACCAAGTCATAACAATCCAGAGATACAGTGAAAAAGTTGTAATGTCGAAAGACTGCAAGCGCAACCTATCGATTAACACCATACCACCAACATCGAATGTAGAAGAACAATGTAAACGATGCCTAAAAGCCATTAGATCAGCCGGAGCTGATGTGCTAGGTTTCTCGCGCCGACCAGCAACAAACCCCTGTTTTGGTGAGGAATGCTGACAGATGCTCGCAGCCAAGAACGAGGCCTACATAGCTAGGCTGCTGGTGAAGACGAGAGCTGCCATTGAGATCTATAGGCACAGATGAATGGAAGACCACCGGCTTTTCGGAAAGAAGAAAAAAAAGCAAGAAAAACGTGCGATCGAGGATATAGAGAGGTGTAAAGTGTAAAATGTCAACGCCAAGTATACAAGGCTCGAACAGAATCCTGTCGAGATGAACAAGGAAATATCGTAGTTGAGATACAGTCGATGCTGAGGATATGGAAGAACGACTTGTGCAGACTGTTAAACGGCGATGACGAACAACATTCCGCAATCAGGCAGAACGAAGCATTCAATATTGACAACAACAGCAAAAACTGCAAACCACCCGACCTGAGTGCAGTGAGGCTTACAAGCTTTATAAGGCTGCCGGAAATGACAGCCTTCCCGCCGAGCTTTAAAAAGCCGGCCAAGATGACTTGGTAAGTAACATCAAAGAGTATAAAACTTCATAGAGTGCGCATCTCATACAACGAAAATTTGCTATGTGGGGTACTGATATTGATACCCCAGTGTTCACATTGCTACCATAGCATCAAGCAACAATCATAGTCGACGAAATTTCCCTTCGCTTACCGCCCGCGTGCCAAACGGCTACAAATTTTTTCGCTGTGATGCGTACTCTATGTAGTTCTACACTCTTTGGTATCATTCACCTACTCATAAGATAAATCTGGTCGGAAGAAAGTATGCCTGAAGAATGGAACCTCAGCATTGTTTGGCCGATCCAAACAAAAGGACACCCTCTGAACTGCGCCAACTACAGAGGCATATATCTCCTCAGCATTGCCTACAGGATCCTATCTGCCGTAATATGTGAACGCCTGAAATCTTTTACCAACAACCTGATCGGCCCTTTTCAGTGTGGTTCAAACTTCAGCAGATCACCAATTCATCGATTTCGAAGCCGCATACGACAGCATCTATAGAAACGATCTATACAGAGCCATGTCTAGTTTTGGTATACCGCCCAAACTCGTCCGATTGTGTGGAATGATGATGGAGAATTCTCGCTGCTCCATTTGGGTCGGAAACGACCTCACTGACACATTCGATACCAAGAAATGATTAAGGCAAGGCGATGCGTTCTCATGTGACTTCTTCGATTTGATTCTTGAGAGGATTGTGCAAAACTCCCCAGCCAACACCAGAGGCACAATTTTCAAAAAACCGGTGCAACTTCCAGCGTACGCCGACGATATTGACATAATTTTTAGGACTCAACGTGATGTCAGTATCTATAGAGAAGGAAGCGGCAAAAATGCGTTAAGACTAAGTAAATCCTTTCAACACGAAAAGACGCACAACATCGACGAATCGGATAGAGTCATCCATTAACACATATAACTTTGAGGTAGTACGGGATTTTGTCTACCTCGGCTCCATTATTAACTCTGACAACAACATCTCGTCAGAAATTAAACGAAGAATTACACTTGCCCACCGCTGTTTCTTCGGGCTAAAAACGCAATCCAGTAGTAAATCTCTCACTCGAACTAGTAAGTAGATCCTATATAAGATCCTAATCATACCAGTCCTGCTCTAATGCACTGAAGCATGGCCCGTCTCATGAGCGGATGAAGAAATCCTTGGTCGATTCGAGAGGAAAATGCTTCGAAAAATCTGCGGTCTCGTTTGCGTTGACGGGCTATGGAGACGAAGATTCAACCAAGATCTATACGAGCTGTACAGTGACATGCCCCTGGTCAAAAAACTCTGCATTGGACGTTTAAGATGGCTAGGGCATGTAGAACGAATGGATACCAATACTCCAGCTCGCAGAGTCTTCGATTCCCAGCCAGACGTTGGACGCAGTAGAGGAAGACCTCGCCTTAAGTGTCGAGCACAAGTAGAAACCGAACTCAACCAACTTGGAGTGCGCGACTGGAGGCAGTTAGCTAAGGGCCGGGCTAATTGGAGAGGCCCAGGTTCATTCCAGGGTGTAGCGCCACTTAAGTAAGTAACAAATGTTTTTGCATCGAACGTTTTTTCAAATTTCTTTAAAAATTTAACGAAAACCGTGTTTTACAGATTATTACCGACGGTTTTGTATCGAAAGTTTTTTCAAATTTTGAAACTTTTTTGAAATTTTACCAGAAAACATCCACAAAAAGTGGGCGTGGTAAAAATAAATCCTTTAAGGACAAAGTATGTAGGTATATTAAGATTGTCTAAATATCTTGTTCAGATACTTTTTCAAGATTCCTTACAATTTGGCCATAAACAACGTTTTTCTGGAAAGGAGACCTGTCAGTGGGCGGATTACAAAATGTTTAACACTTCTTCTGCTGGAAGCAACAAAGAGTACGTTTACCAAATGTCGTCATTCGAGCTCAAAATTTAAACCCCAAAAACTGGCTACGTACGGGCGGACTGACAGACATGGTTTACTTGACTGAGCTGACGAATCTGAGTTCATCCATATGGTTTATCTAGCTAAATTATTTTTCCATGTTACAATCTATGTTTCAAAACTAATAAACACATATGGGATAGGGTATACAAATTAAAACGTTGTTCGTGAATTTCTTCGTGAAATCTGGATTTTTTTCGTTTAGGTCACAACTAAAAAAAAAACCGAGTACGTAGAAACAGAATTCGAAATACTACAAAACAGACGCCCAAATAGATTAGTTTACATCGTGAGGGTATGTTATCGAATTATTACACCCTGCAAAGGGAAAGGTGTCCCAGATAGGAATATGGAGAAATGTTTTTGTTTGTACAGACATACCGTAATCAGGTTTTGAATACGATTAATGTTGCTGGGTCAGCTGAAGGATAAACCCGCTTTCTATTTTATAACAAAACCAACCCCAACAATTCGAAGCTACCTTGAAACGTTAACCTTGAATTAATTTGTGCAGACATTTTTTTAAACAACAGTTTTAGTAATGGTGTATCATCTTTTAAAAGAAATAATTGAAGCCCTTAGATGAAGAAGGAGTTAAGTGACATTTGCATAGTTTCGAGATTCCTACTTACTTGAGGTTAAAGTTTTTCAACTGTTACTTTGACTCTATTAACAACTCAGACTAGTGGGTACCTGAGGAACAACATAAATTATAGATATACGGTTTTCTAAGAATAACGGTTTTATTTAATCACAGTAATATGTAAGTATTTTTTTTTCCGTTTCCGTTTCCGTTTCCTTCGTCACCAAAGCGCTTTAATAAGTTTAAAAATTTTAAGAATTAAAATTTAGTAGGGCAGTTTAAAAATTTCAGTTATTCTAAAACGTGTTTAATTCTTAAAAATAGTATCGACATTAATGCTATTTCGTCACTTTGTGTATGGACTTTTTAAATGCATAGCTTGTTTTAACATTTAATTTTTAATTTTTTTCAACATTTAAAATAAAATTTGAATTAATTTTTCTGTTAAAAATAAACGTCGACTGTCAAAAAGAAAAGCAAGGCAACCCAAATATATAAAAACAAAATTCACAAGCCATCCGTTACAAAGTGACCAAAATAAATAAAAAACCTCCTCAATTGCAACTTCACACTGATCAGAGATTCAGAGATACATTTGATTACATTTTCGTTACAAACATCAACCAACCAACCCATTCCAGCCTTAGCTTGGAACACGAAAGAGTATCTTCAAAGAGAGTCACGCGTAAGGCTGCGCAATTGCAGTTTCCCCTGAGCTTCCAGTTATATACAAGCGTACACGGACGATGAACCCATACACACAGGTGGAATTTTTCTGAATGAATAGGGGAAACCAAGTCCATTGTGTGTTTGAGTGTGTGTGCTCACCCCTTTCAGTCAAAATCGGGATGGCTGGTTAAATAAGCTCACGAGTGTACGTACGTTACGTGTACCCAAGTTAGATACTCTTGAATCCATCGGATGCTGGGGTGGTGATGGTGGTGGTTGGTGTCGTTTATTACCGTGTTGTGCTGACTTTCAACCCCTTTATGGTGGGAGGGGGTGATGGCTACCAGTGGGGGATTTTTCCACGTGAAGGACGCAGAAGTTTTTATATACCATTCAGAGGGATCACTGTGGTTCAGTCCGAGAAAGTTCAGAGATGAAAATAAAAAAAATAAAAAAACAGAAAATTTCGGATAAAGCAAAATAAACAGTGTGCCGAAAGCGGGGGATACACGAAACGTGGGGGACAATGAAATGTACATAAATAACGGTGACCATTGTGGATAATGGTCTCCAAGGCTTCTTTACTTTTTAACTCGACTTGGCAGATACATTTGGACAGGTGGAGTTTTCAAATTGTTGGCTATGGAAAATTGTGTGTTGACGTTGGCGTGTGCGGGTACGGATACGGGTAGGTATCTCTTGATCACGTATCGGAAATAATCGCAAAAGTTTTTATCGATTTGTGCGGTCCAAGCTGCTGACTGACGTGTGAAGATGTGGACAATCGACAGTTGGAGTGAGGATAATCAAAATTATGGTTTATTAATGTTGTCTATAAAAGTTGTGGGTGCATTCTCTATTTTGACACAAAATTTAGAATGGTAAAAAAAGTTGTTTAGAAGAAAAGTTGAAACTGAGTGAAAAATATAAAAACGAGTAAACATAGAGCCGCAGATTTCTTCATAACAATTGCGTGGACTTAATAATAATAAGTAACTAACGAAAAGCTAAGATTGAAATCCTTTATTGACTCAATTAGAGAAATACATCTCTGAAAACTACACAACTAGTCATGCATCTGATAGGCATACCAATTAAGCCAGATGCATCATGGCAACAACATGTAACCTCTATTGCCAAATAGCAGCGTCTAAACTTTGTTATCTTATTAGAGCTGAGAAATTTTTTAAACAAGGGCAGCTTATACTTACCTTAAGTGGTAAGTCCGGATTTAACCTTTAACCGAATGAACCTGGGCTTCAACCAACATGCCAATTCGCCAATTAACCCGGATCTGCAACTGCCTCCAGTTGCGCACTACAAGCTGGCTGAAGTCGGTTTCGACTTGTGCGCACCACTTAAGGCGAGGTCTTCCTCTAAGTCTGGCGACGTCTGGCACGGAATCGAAGACTCTGCAAGCCGGAGTATTGGTGTCCATTCTTAAACGTCCAATGCGGAGTTTTTTTTAACCCGGGGCATGTTGCTGTACAGCTCGTGTAGTTCTTTGTTGAATCTTCGTCTCCTTAGCCCGACAACGCAAACGTGACCGAAGATTTTTCAAAGAATCTTTCTCTCGAATCGACCAAGGATTTCTTCATCCGCTTTTGGGACGGTCCATGCTACAGCGCCGTAGAGCAGGACTGGGATGATCAGGGTCTTATATAGGATCTCCTTAGTAGTTCGAGTCAGGGTTTTTCTAATGAATTGCCTTATTAGCCCGAAGAAACGGTGGTTGGCAAGAGTAATTCTTCGTTTAATTTCTAACGAGATGTTTTTGTCAGAGTAAGTAACGGCGCCGAGGTAGACAAAGTCCCGTACTACCTCAAAGTTATATCTGTCAATGGTGACGTTCTGTCCGATTCGTCGATTTTGTGTATCCTTTCGTGTTGACAGCATATACTTTGACTTGCCCACCCATTCTGCCGTTTCCTTCGCTGTACTAGCAAACGTGGTTATGAAATCACGTTGCTTCCTACCAATGATGTGAATATCATCGACATATGCTAATAGTTGCACCGATTTTTTGAAAATTGTGCCTCTGGTGTTGGCTCGGTAGTTTCGCACAATCCTCTCAAGAACAAGATTCAAGAAGTCACATGACAACGCATCGCCTTGCCTAAATCCTTTTTTGGTATCGAATGTGTCAGTGAGGTCGTTTCCGATCCTGATAGAGCAGCGAGAATTCTCCATCGACATCCTACACAAACGGACGAGTTTGGGCGGTTTACCAAAACTAGACATTGCTCTGTATAGTTCGTCTCTATAAATGCTGTCGTATGCGGCTTTAAAATCGATGAATTGGTGGTGGGTATCAATTTGGACTTCTTGGGTTTTTTTCTAGGATCTGCCGAAATGTGAAAATTTAATCAGTTATGGACTTTTCTGACCTAAAACCTTACAGGTTGTTGGTAAACAGTTCCACTGCGGTTTTACTTACCAAGGCATCTCCGACGGCTTTATAAAGCTCAGCAGGAAGTCTGTCATTTCCGTCAGCCTTATGCAGCTTGTGTTTATATGTTTCTATCCTCACTTCACTCAGGTCGGGTGGTTGGCAGTGTTTGCTGTTGTTGCCAATATTGAATGATTGGTTCTACCTGACAGCGAAATGTTCTTCGTGATCATTTAACAATCTGCAGAAGTGGTTCTTCCATCGACTGTGCCTTAACTACGATATTTGCTTGTTCATATCGGCAGAATTCTGTTCGAGCCTTGAATGCTTGGCTTTGACGTTTTACACTTTGGTAAAACTTGCGAACATCGTTCCTGGAGAGTCACCTCTCTAAATTCTTAATCGCGCGATTTTCATGTTTTTTTTCTTTTTTCTGAAAGACCGGTGTTCTTACCTTCAAGTAAGCCTGGTAGGCCTCGTTCTTGGCTGCGAGCATCTGTTGGCATTCCAAATCAAACCAGGTGTCTCTTGCTACTGGCCACGAGAACGTAGCACACCAGTTGCGGCTGATCTCATGACTTTTTGGCATCGTTGCCATTGTTCTTCGACACCCGATGCCGGTGGTATGGTCTGAATCGAGAGGTTACGAGATACGCGTTGCGCAAATTTCTTGGAGGTCTCTTACGATTGCAGTCTTTCAACATTACATTTTTTCACAGTATTTGTGGATCGTTCTGGCTTGTTGGATATCCGCATTCTTACCTTGGCTGCAACAAGGTAGTGGTCCGAGTGCTCCTCCGAATGTTGGGACATCCAAATACTGGATGTGTGCCTCTTGTCTATCGCAATGTGATCAACTTGGTTGACCGTTCGTTGCTCTGAAGACCGCCATGACCCCTTATGGACATCGAGGTGAGGAAACCGTGTGCTGGCTATAGTGGCATTTCGTTCCGTAGAGAAGTCAACTAGCCTAAGGCCGCTGCAAGACGTTTTGACGTCTAAGTTTTCTTTCTACCTTTGCTTTAAAATCTACCACCACGATTTTAACATCGTACTTCGATAGTCGCTTATAGGTTTTGTCAAGGAGCTCGTAGAAGCAATCATCAGCCTTATCATATTTTTCCTCTGTAGGAGCATGAGCGCTGTAAGGCTTATGTTGGCGAATTTGGCCTTGATGCGGATTGTTACAATGCGTTCGCTAATGTCTAGCAGACATAGGACTTCTTGCCTAAGTCTGGCACTTACAGCAATTCCACAAACAAATAGTCGCTGTTTCCAATTCACTATGAAACGGTCCGTAGAAGATGTTACAGTTTTTCATCCTTTTTTTGGACCGGCCCATCCAGCAGTTTCTGGCTTCCGATAGTTGTTCACTTGCAATTTTCCTGTTTAATGTTCTCACATTCCAGGTGCAGACACGGTCGTCGTTGTCCTCTTTTCGTTTAGCAGGGTAGTCAACAATAAAAGCAGATTTTTCCGAGGCTATTGGTTGCTACGTTTTTTTTTTTCAAGAGGTGGGTAGTTAACCCAAAGCACAGCCCCCAATCTGGAGGGTCAGTTCCAATTTATCATATACCCCTAGGACATGGGGCCATCCGTCTCCACTACGGGATTGAGCGCTGCCGTTGGCCTTTCGGTTCATCCGCCACCACCTCTTTTCAAGGGGCCTGGCTTACCATTGCAATTTCTAGATAAATGTTGTCCGAATATTTCGAAGCAGCTCATCTACGTTCGCCTAGGGCCTTAGGCCGGTTATTCATTCCGTGCCATTCTGCCCTGGCTGTTTATATAGTTGCTGTTTTTCGTCTTGTTATCAACACTCGCACTTATCGTTTAGCAAGTCAAATCCGATGGGATGAGACCAATACCTGGTGGTTACCATTTGGAGGTAAAAATAAGCACATTTGATGTGCAGTCGGAGTTACAACCACTGGGCATTGCCAAGTTGAAGCCAATCAGAGTCTTCCCTCGTTCTACAACCATCGATTCTCGGTGTAGCTTAAAATTAATTTAATTAAGCGATTGCACTCTAATTACCCAGTTTGCAAATTTGAAAGCATTTGATTCGTCAAATGATTTTACTGCACCATATTTCACTTGGCCTCGTCCCCATCTCTTGCCCTCATTGTTTTTTTTTTCCAAGTTTGTAAAGTGTCACGCAAAATGCAAATCAATCATGCAGTGATTGAATTGTTTCTTAGGCTGCATGGCATGTGGCATCATCTTGTTGAAACCACATGTCGGTTACATTCATACTTTTTTAATTTAGGCATTGCTAATTGGTCTATCATGAAACGATGACGTACACCATTAATTGTTACGTTTTTTAAGAATAATGCTCGACTACTTTTAAAATATTGCTCTACAACGAAAATGCGCCCGAACTGTCAGCTGTCACATTGTTATCTTTTTACCATTGGCAACACAGTGCTATTAAATGGCGCGAAATTCAAATTTCGCGTGAAGTATGGAACACCCTTTGTTTCCCTCCGTATAGTTCCTACTGTGTAACGAGGTTTGCTAAGCCCAAACTGTTGCTTGGAGAGTTCTGCTTCTTCATCAATTGCAACTTCTAATCGGTTGCATATAGAACGGTATGAAGGGTGTTGATCCGATGATTTGTTTTCATTACGTTAGCAAGCATTTGTTAACCATATTGGTCACCATTTTAACTGTGCTTTTGGGAGCTTTACCAAGCATCACAGAGTCCTTCGTTCTGCGCTCAACTGCTCAGGCGCCTCTTGACTGTGTTCCATGAGGACTGCCCAAGCGTCAATAAAGAGCACCAACATGAACATAATGAACCAGATGTACCTAAGCTAAGTACCTAAGCAAAGATCTGGGAAACCGCTGAATTGTCACTTTCCGCATTATCAAGCTACAAAATTCGGGGTTTGGTAGCACTCTGATATCGCCGTGCCAAAGCGACAGCGAAGTCACGGATCACCAGCTTTTCCCACGAGCTGCTGCGTTGTAACAATAATGTGTTACCATTCCTTTCTTGCACTAATCATAAGGTCGATGTAAATGAATGCTTCAGGTAGGGTAAAGCCCGATAAAGGCGTACTCTCCATGTATGTAGTTTTAGGGTTGTAATCAACAAGGATAAGGCAATTATCGCTAGCCATAGCCCTTAAAACGTATTTTCGAGGAAATCGTTAATTCTGATTAGCTGCGCGGTAGTATATTATTTACTCGGTATAATCCCAGACAGGAGGATAAGATAATACCAGTCGTAACATTTTCATGTAGGATAGCGCTTCACTGGCAAGCATCAATATATTCGTTAAAGTAAAGAAAATAGTCAAACCAATATACTAAACTATACTTGCCACCGCCAACGGTTCATACTGTCCAATGATGGTCAGTTTTTTCCATCCTTTAAAGCCCTAAATAGTGAGTTCCGTTTTTTTTTTAAATTTCAACTCCCAATCATCAATCATCAATGTGGTCTAAGTCAAGCTGCAAGAGTATGCTGAATGGCTGATAACTTCTATTGTTTGATCTGATCTCAACGCCACAAGATCATCTCCGTAGGCTAAAGTCGCTCTGAAGAACCTACAAGATCACGGGTGTAAATGTTAACCAATACATTCGAGTTCACCGCCTCCTGCCACGATACTGATTCCCACACACATACTGACAAATTTCGACTTTTAGCACGATTATGCGTCTTTAATGTTGTTAATGTTTATGGTATTCACAAAAAAAGTGTTACAGGATCCATCTACACGGAAACAATAGCAGGACCATGCCAAGTCCCTAGTTCGCTTATCAATCAAATGTTGAATCGATATCCTTACCCAAACCCCCACCCTGCGGATAACAACTAAAAATAGTTTCAAATTCGGTTGTCCCACATATCGATACAACTAATTGTTGCGAGATATTACGACTCTCGCAGCACGGGGTGCCAGTGCCAATGCAAACGCAAACGCACAAAGACCATACCACGATAACCTCATTCCCAAGTTCATGCTGCCATGCGACTCGTATCTTCTGCGATCGATCTAACAAAACTAATTGTGACACCGATACTACCGTGGTGGTTCCTTTTATTTACAACAATCTCCCAAGTTAACTAGCTCAAGCGGTGCAGCGCTGCTTTTGGCTCGTGGCACCACATCCAGTTCTGACAGAAATTTGTATTCCAAAACTATCAACATGCTGGCCGTCGCAACCGCCACCACCACTGCCGCCTGCACCACGAGGTGTGCATTTCAAAACAAAAAAAAAACCTACGACTCTGCGACGAGTATATTGGCGCATCACAATAAAAGGTGAATGCGGGTCGGATAAATGATGATAACCCCTTAGCAGTTGTGCGCTTTGCAGTTGGGTCTTTGGTGTCTCACTGGCTGCTGGCTACGCATTGAATTCGGAAGTCACAGAGTGCACCCGTTGGGAAATGGAAACGTTTCATTCACCATCTTACTGCGGCAGCAAATAGTGCCGCGCATTACAATCATACTCAACTCGAGCCCGCTGAGGTTGTGGAACAATTTGCCTTTTACAGGTCTCGTATGCAAACTCGTGCCGGCATTAGAGAAATCATTGCAGTGGCTGTTCTATAATAGTTCTCCGGGGGCCTATTTCAGCGTGGCGGCTGCCAATAATTCTAGAATGGCTCGCGGTGATTTCAAACACCATTCCGGACTTCTCGGAGAAGACAAGTAGTTCTCCTTTGATGATAGGCTCTCCATCAGATGCTCGCCGATGCACAATGGTCGACGCTTTGGTTGGAGTGTTGCACACGAAAACTGGGCTATTCGGCCCATTTAATCGGCGATTATGCAAATTATTTGCGCCAATGATGCAGAGAATGCAATGCGCACCAATGCCGGACGCACAGTGCCCAGGGAATCTGGAGGTTCAAGACTTTCGGATAATGGTCAGCAATAGGTTTGGCTCATGGCAGCTGAAATTACTCTAATTTGACGCTGTAAGTGTAAACGTGAAATTATTCACCACACCAGTGGTGGAGGATTGTTCGATGTTCAAAGTCATATTTGGGCTGGCAGTCGTAACGAGATTTTTAAGTCTGTTGCGCAAGACAATGTAAATAATTGGGGTGGGTGGAATCTCTATGAAGTTCGTGGTTTCTCACATCGTGAAACGGACCCGTTGCGGCAGCGTTGAAAACGAATCTGTTCTCGACTTGTTCTGTTCCCTATAGTAACCCTGTTGACAAAAGTTATAAACCAAATTTTGCAGATATTATAATGATCCCCTAGCCCACACACTGCGACAGTAAGTCTAAATGTAGGGAGCGCATGAACCCCTCTGTAAAGTCAAGGTACCAGGATATGTGATCGATGGAAATGTCCACCGTAAGTAACCGAATTCTTTCTGTTCTCAGATGCCCCAGGGGGTTGGGCCCCTACTGGGCAAGTCCTCCAAGTAACCGAATTCTTTCTGTTCTCAGATGCCCCAGGGGGGTTGGGCCCCTACTGGGAAAGTCCTCAAGTGGTAGATAGAGGAAGCCGCAGACTCATGAAGTTGGAGAGTTACTTGGTGTTGCTGCTGACAACTTTCCTCGGTTAGTAGTGATGCTGAGTAGCTTAGGACATTTCGGACTGAGTTGGTAAGGGACCCATAAAGAATATCGTGCAGAGTCTGACCAGACGCTAAGCTCTGGTACCACGCGAATCAGGAGCCCCTTGGACATGAAGTCCTCGGCTGGCATGCTTAGCCAGAATGAGTGTTGGCCTCCTAGAGGGAGTATCGTGGTGGCTGTGGTTATCCCGCCATCGCGGGAGCATATCGTATTTTAAGGTCTATGGGTGATAAACCTTGCGATAGAAGAGGCGTTAGATGTACCTCGGTACTTAGCAAGTACAAATTTCGTGCCTAACACATGATTTTCCTACGTTGGGGTGTTGGCCAACACTTTCCTATGGTTCTGGTACTGTGGCTTGACCCACCGTGGAATAAGTACTGTAATAGGTGTTCAGCATATTTTACATTATCTGTTCCCAGATGGACTTCGGTACAACAGTCTGCTTTACATTATTTAACAACTTATTATTTTTAAAAACCGAAGTGGGCCTACTGGGAGTAAAGCCCCCCTTATGGTTGGTTGATATTAGTGGCAGTGCCACATATATGGGAACGTTTGCTGTGCTTATGTAAGTCTGTTGTCACCTTAGACTCAGAGAACACAAGACGCGTTAAATGGCTTCACTCCTCAGCAATGGGGTGGACATTCCTTAAGATAATTACTAAAAAGTTTTTGGGTAGTAGTTGTACCACCCAAACGGCATTGACTGACGCTTTTTCTTGCCCTATAAGCTTAAAATAAAGCAAAAATAAAAATTTATGACGCAACCGGCTCGTTAGTACCCAGGGCCAAGCTTTCTTCTATCAAACAGTCATGTCTGCGTGTGTACTTCTTAGCACGATAGAGGGACCTCCTGTTTTATGCCGACTCCGAACGGCTAAGTTCAGATAAGCTTTTCATGACAATTGATATTACTCGGATGATTTGTCAGATCATCACGAGAGGAGGGGCTGTGAAAAATCATTTATGTGTTGCTACGGCTGGGAATCGAACCCAGACCTTCTGCACGGCAGTTCATCGCACTAACCATCGCGCCACTGAGCCCGTCAAGCCTACCGTGAAATAAAGACTGTAAAAGCTTGGTGTTCACGTAAAGCTTAATTTACCAATCTTATTCCCAGATGGCTCCAAAAAATTCAAAAAATACAAGCCAACGGTCTACAGAACTATGAATTTCAGAAGTTAATCAGAGATGATGATGGATGAGCACAAAAACCAACGACAGCACTCAATTTCTGGTGGGTGTTAATGCCATCGTGCTGGGGATAACTAAGAAATTAAAACTGACTCTTCATATCAAAGAATAAGCCTAAGGCTTAATTCCGAAGAATCTATTCGAACAGAAGCTACCAAAACCATTGGTAAGGCTAAGGATTTTTTTTGTGGTACGTTCATGCTTAATGAACGAGTGACGATGGCGTAAGCATTAAAAACGCTAAACAGGAAAGATGCAACTTAACAATTAGCGGTGGCTTTATTACTGACTTCTTACTTACTCACATAAGTGGCGCCTCAACGAACATGCCTACCCAATTAGCCCGGTCCTTAGCTAACTAACCAGTTTTGCACTCCGAGTTGGTTGAGGTCTTCGTCTGCATAGCCCGTCAACGCAAATGGGACCAAAGATTTTTCGAAGAATTTTCCTCTCGAATCGACCAAGGATTTCTTCATCCGCTTTTGAGACGGGCCATGCTTCAGCGCCTTAGAGCAGGACTGGTATGATCAGGATCTTATATAGGATCTACTTAGTAGTTCGAGTGAGGGCTTTACCACTGAATTGCCTTCTTAGCCCGAAGAAACAGCGGTTGGCAAGAGTAGTTCTTCGTTTAATTTCTGACGAGATGTTGTTGTCAGAGTTAATGGCGGAGCCGTGACGTTCTTTGACATTCTGTCCAATTCGTGGGTGTTTTGCGTCTTTTAGTGTTAGTGTTGACAACATATAATTCGTCTTACCCTCATTTGCTTCTAAACCCTTTTTTGCGCCTTCTTTTTTCTATACTAGCAATCGTGGTTATGACATCACGTTGAGTCCTACCAATGATGTCAATATCGTCGGAGTATGCTAGTAGTTGCATCGACATTTGGGAAATTGTGCCTCTGGTGTTGGCTCGGGAGTTTTGCACAATCCTCTCAAAAATCAAATTGAAGGAGTCACACGACAGAGCATCGCCTTGCCTAAATCCTTCTTTAGTATCGAATGTGTCGGTGGGGTCGTTTTTTGATGAAGCAGCGAGAATTCTCCATCGTCATTATACACAGCCAGACGAGTTTGGGCGGTATACCGAAACTAGACATCCCCTAATGTATAGATCGTCTCTATAAATGCTGTCGTATGCGGCCTTGAAATCGGTGAATAGGTGATGGGTATCGATTGGGGCTTCTTGGATTTTAGTTGGTATCTACCAAAGTATGAAAATTTGATCGGTTGTGAACTTTCCTGGCCTAAAACCACACTGATAAGGGCCGATCAGCTTGTTAGTAAACGGTTTCAGCCGTTCACATATTACGGCAGTTAGGATTATTTTTGTTTATTTTGTTTATTAATTTAAGTCTACCATTATCTTTACAACTTACAGACTATATAATAATATAGAAAAAAAACTCTTCAAGTAAGAGAAAAAAAAATATTTATACAAAATTTGTTAGAATAATTAATTTAAAAAATCCTGAAAAAAAGTTAACTAGTTAATTAACAAAAAAACTCTTTAAGTGAAGAGAAAAAATGTACTAAAATTCTTAAAAAAAAAAATTAATAAAAAAAAACTTCCACCTAATATGGAAGAAAATATTGAATAAATTACCCTAAGGGAAAAACTTTTACTTTTAATAACCCTATGAACAACCTTTTTTTAAATGCAATTCTGTTGATAGAAATATCAATACTGGAATCAACGGAAATGCATATTAAATTAAAACTCCGGATGTACCTAGTTAAAGGCTCATTCCTTCCATAGCTTGTTGAACGATTAGATTCATAAAATAAGCCATGCTCACGCAACAATATAACCGGAACGTAAAAAGAGAGATTGGACAGTCAAAACGTTGAGTTTGTTCTACTAGAAGCGACGTCTTTTATTAACATTATGTCCTGAATATTTCTTCTCGTTTGCAAGGACTTTAAGTTTTATATCGGACATCATTCCACATAACTGGGCATTTCTACTGACCCATTAAAATGACGAGGCAACATCTTGAAAAAGACTTTTGTATGCGTTCAATACGATTTATATGCACCTGATAAGCTGGTGTCCAAATAATAGAACAGTTTTCCAAAACAGTTTGGAACAGTTTTATGAGTTTGTATCTCTGAAAAATCCTTGCTATTCCTTTTAATAAACCTAAGAAGAGAATTTGCTTTGGATATTGTACTGTCTATGTGTTTATTGGAATTTAATTTCGAATCAAACGGAACACCTAAGTGTTTAATTTCTTCAACTCTAGTTACAAAGTGCCCAGCTATGGAGTAACCATAGACTGTAGGCCACCTTATTTAAAAAAATGATGAAACCTTACATTTCCCTAAGTTCAGTTATTACAATTCCACCAATCCGTTATTGCGTCTATTTCATGTAGAAGACTTATGCCTCTGTAGTTGGTGCAGTTCAGAGGATCACCCTTTTTGTGGATGGGGCAGTCGATGCTGAAGTTCCATTCTTCAGGCATACTTTCATCCGACAAGATGTGGCTTATGAGTTGGTAGATGTGAGGTACTAAATCATTTCCTACGGCTTTATAAAGCTCAGTAGGAAGGCCGTCATTTCCGGCAGCTTTTTTAAGCTTGAATTTAGATATTGCTATCCTCACTTCACTCATTTCGGGTGGTTGGTAGTTTTCGTTGTCATTGCCAATATTAAATCGATCGTTCTGCCTGACAGCGGAACAGTCTGCAGAAGTGGTTCTTCCATATCATCAGCATCGACTGTGTCTCAACTACGATATTTTCTTGATCATCTCGACAGGATTCTGTTTGAGCCTTGTTTCCTTGGATTTGACGTTTAACGCTTTGGTAAAACTTGCGAACATTGTTCCTGGAGTGGCACCCTTCAATATCACCGATCACGCGTATTTCTTTCTCTTTTCTCTCTCTTTTTTCTGAAAAGCTGTTGTTCTTCCCTTCTTCTCTGCCTATAGAGCTCAATGGCAGGCCTCGTTCTTAGCTGCGAGCATCTGTCAGCACTCCTCATCAAACCAGGGGTTCCTTGCTAACGGGAATCCTAGCACATGCGAGATACCTAGCACATCAGTTGCGGCTGATCTAATGGCTTGTTGGCACCGTTGCTATTGTTCTTCGGAATTCGATGCTGGTGGTATGGTATCGAGAGGTGAAGGCCTTGGCGGTGTCTTGCGCTTGCAGTCTTTCGACATTACATTTTACAGTTGTTCTGCAGGACTGATTGCTCAAACATAAAACGCATCCCTTATATAAATGAAGAGACGATGGCAAATATAGGCCCCAAACATAGCCTCTCCATTCATTTGTTTGTTTGAAGTTATTTTTGCCCCTAGAAATTTGAGAAGATTCATATGAAAGTTTTATACTCGGGACAAAGTCTTGTTTAACATGGTCTCTTCAAAAGCACACATGTTATGAGTTTTCGAGAGCGGCTTAGCTTCCCTCGTCGGCTGTTCTAATGTTTTTTAATGCTCAACATCAGCAAATGCTCTACACAGAATATTGCCAAAATTAATGCCAAAATTCAGCAATTGCGGATCATGCCTTAACCTCACAACTAAAATACTATAATTTCGGTAAAATAAAAATGCTTAATTTTTCTGAAAAACCTATCGATTTTTATAGCAATTTTTATAAAAAAAATTTAACTTTCCCAACTCAAGTAACTCCCCAAATGGCCACTTTCCCTCGATGAACTTTTTATCCTTCATACTATAGTACCCATTAAAACAATGCAAGGAAATTGCTAACAGGAAAATTAAATCTCCATATAGGCACGGTTTCTGTATCCTCAGCAAGCACAAAAAAAAGATGCCTTCCCTCAAGCCTTTCGTTGATAGATTGCCTCGACAATTGACAATAAACATTTTGTCGGTACCAAAAGGTATTGCGGAACCCAAAACAAAATTACTTCATAGTTTTGTAACCAAATTGGTTATAGCGGCACATCTGAAAGATGCAAAACAAATGCTCGCAGAGGTCTGGCGGCTTTCGTTTTTGTTCTTTGCGTTGAATGTGCGCAGCGCAATTGCATAATTGTGCGAATATGTGGCAAAAGTATCGCACGCAGTTGAAATTGAAGAGCTGCAAGCCGACGATATTCGTAATGGGGTCGCAATCTGGAGAGCACTCTGAAGTATGAGTAGTTTGATCGTTCAACAATGGCTCAACCAAATGGCCAGAATTTAATTGTACGAATGAAAATCGGTTTACCTCCGCTCTCACCTTGTCAGACTTGTATTAACTTGCGCGTTCGCAAAATGCCAATACGTTGGGTTATATGTTTTCGGCGACGGTGTTTTTGAAGTTTTCTACGATTGTTTCGTGATTTTTATTTAAAAAAAATTGTGTACTTTGTGCGTGAGGAATTGCAACACTTAATCATTTGTTAATCGCATGGAAAGGGATGTGTTGTAATATTCGGATAGAATATCGCGGGAGTCCTTTGAATCTCAAACAAACTTAAAGGTCGTTTAACTTTCGCACGATTTGTGCCCCACCTTTTATTTTATATTATATGGTTAGACGTTAAAGTTTAAAAATATTTTCAATCATCAAAAGTTTGGTTAGTGCGGTAGACTATGAAGTTCTTAATTCCTGCTTTACGCTTTGGAAAATCTGTCAAAATTCTAAGGTTATAAAACTGTCAAGACTTCACAGTCCACAGCAAAGTAGTCGTAGAAACTAGGCCGACCTTCCTGTTCGTTGGGGAATACTTTATTCCATTCATCTGCTTCATCTGGACATGGTGGTCTCCAGATCAACGAACGATCAACCAAATTGATCATATTGCGATATACAAGAGGCGCGCATCCAGTTTTTTTAATGTCCGAACATTTCGAGGAGCTAACATCGACTCGGACCACTACCTGCGGTCTGCCAACAAGCCATTAGATCAGCCGCAGTTGAGGTGTTAGGATTCTCGCGCCCACCAGCAAGAACCCCTGGTTTGATGAGGAATGCCGACATATGCTCGCAGCCAGGAACGAGGCCTACAAGGCTAAGCTGCAGGTGAAGACGAGAGCTGCCGTTGAGCTCTATATGCAGAGAAAAAGGGAAGAACACCGGCTTTTCAGAAAGAAGAAAAAAGAGCAAGAAAAGCACGCGATCGAGGATATAGAGAGGTGTCACTCCAGGAACGATGTTCGAAAGTTTTAACAAAGTGTAAAACGTCAAAGCCATGGTTACAAGACTCGAGAACAGAATACTGTCGAGATGAACAAGGAAATATCGTATATGAGACACAGTCGATGCTGAGGATATGGAAGAACAATTTCTGCAGAATATTCCGCTGTCAGGCAGAAGGAAAAATGCCAACCCCCGACCTGGGTGAAGTGAGGATAGCAATATTTAAATCAAAGCTTCATAAGGCTGCCGGAATTGACGTATGCCTGAAAAATGGAACCTCAGCATCGTTTGTCCGATCCACAAAAAGATGACCTTCTAAACTGCGCCAACTACAGAGGCATAAGTCTCCTCAATATCGCATACAAGATCCTATCTGCCGTTATATGTGAATGCCTGAAACCGTTTACCAACAACCTGATCGGCCCTTATCCGTGTGGTCTTAGGCCAGGAACGTCCGCAACCGAAAAATTTTTCACACTTCGGCAGATCCTGGAAAAAATCCAAGAAGTCCAAATCGATACCAAGCACCTATACATCGATTTCAAAGCCAAATACGACAGCATTTATAGAGACGAACTACACAAAGCCATGTCTAGTTTTGGTATGCCACCCAAACTCGTCTGTTTGTGTAAGGTGATGATTCACGCTGCTCCATCAGGGTCGGAAACGACCTCACCGACACTTTCGAAGGATTTAGGCAAGGTGATGCGCTATCATGTCACTTCTTCAATTTGAATCTTAGCCAACCGCAGAGACACAATTTTCCAAAAATCGGTACAACTGCTAACATACGCCGATGATGTTGACATCATTGGTACGACTCAACGTGATGTCATAGCCACGTTTGCTTGTAAAGATAAGGAAGCGGAAAAAATGGGCTTAGCAGTAAATGAGGGTAAGGCTAAGTATATGCTGTCAACAAGAACACACAACTTCGTACAATTGGACAGAACGTCACCATCGACAGATCTATCTTTGTAGTACGTACGGGGCTTTATCTACCTAGACTTTGGTATTAACTTTTACAACAACACCTCGTCAGAAATTAAACGAAGAATTACTCTTGCCAACCGCTGTTTCTTTGGGCTAGGGAGGCAATGCAATTTGTAAAGTCCTCACTCTAAGGAGATCCTATATAAGACCCTGATCATCCCAGTTCTACTCCTGCTGAAGCATGGACCGTGGCAAAAGCGGTGGAAGGAAAGCCTTGGTCGGTTCGAGAGGAACATTTTTTGAAAAATCGTTGGTCCTGTTTGCGTTGATTTAACCAAGAACTGTACATTGACAAGCCCCTAGCCAAAAAAAAGATGCCTAGGACATGTAGAACGAATGGGCACCAAGTCTTCGATTTCCAGTCAGATGTCAGATTCAGTAGATGAAGACCTAGCCTTAAGTGGAGGCACAATTAAAAACCGACCTCAACCAACTTGGAGTGCGCAACTAGAGGCAACTAGCTAAGGAGCGGGCTAATTGGAGAGGCATGTTGGAGGCCAAGGTTTATTTCGGACTGCAGCGCCACTTAAGTAAGTAAGTAAGTAAGTAAGTAAGCTCATGAGGTGATAATTGACTGTACTCTTATGACTTTAGAGTACTGACCATAATTCTATATCGGTCGGTAGTTTGGAACTTGCTGAAAACGAGCAAGTCTCCACCGCTCCGCAAAGAGGTTTTACCAGAATGGAAGAACACTACTTCAGAACGCGGTGAGGAAATGCAATTGTAATCGAAGCTTTATTGCATTTGATATCTAGCCACTGAACGAGTTCAAAAACATATCGTCCGTAAAGAATATTGAACCTGATCCAGCAGTTAGAGCTGTATGGTAATTTTGAATTAGCCGCGAAAAGAGAAGCCAACATGTTTGTTTTTCTTTAGGGTCCATGATATTTTTCTCATTGTAGACAATTAATGGGGCTAGGCACAATCTTTTATTCGTTTTACGAAAGACCAGACAGATGTTGTGAAGAATTTCTTGGAATTTCGTTACCCAGGTTCTATTCAATTGCAGAAATGCATGCGCTACTGTTTTTCTACTTCTACATCTGCATAACAAATTTATTCACCAAGAGATGGTGAAACTGAACTATAAACATCCACAGGATCAGCTAGGAAACACGTCATTCTACTCAATTCTATCGGAACTCACCCTAAAATACCAATTAGTAACCACTCCCATCAAAGCTTATAAATTCAAAAACTTAAACATTTGTCAAACATTTTCAAATGGCCGAAACTTAATATAGGCTTTTGGCCTTCAGCATCGTTTAACCGACGATTACGAGGTCCGCTCTGTTGTAATAAGGGAAACCCTAAAATGTCTTACCAACAACCTGATAGAGTAGAGTCAACAATTATACATCGGCAGAGGTGCCATGATATAACGCCGAGCGAAATAACGCCAAATTCCAAAATTCGGAACTTAAAATGGCTAAATATCTCTCGAACTTTTTCAGATTTTCAAGCCTAAGTATAAGTTTTTGTCCTTTCGTTTGTTCTATGTATGTTGCTTTCTTCTTTACCTGCGTAGGAAGATGAATCTTTCACTTTGACGGTTAAATGCAAACCATCACAAAATGCTCAAGATCTTAAGTTCAATTGTGTACAATCTCTAAAATTTATAGATACCGTTGAGAATATCAATTTCCATAAATTCAATTGCTTCAAGCATCACAGTAGTCCTCCATGCCTTTCTCAACAGCAAAGATTTGGCATTCGTAGGCGCATTACGTGCCAAATAGGGAAATTATCGTGAAAAGTCATCAGATTTACAGACTGCTGCCCTATAATGACTGAAGTCACCCTTGATCCATTTCGACAACGTGTTACTACTTACAACAACCGCGATCGCTCCATAAGGACACTCCAGATTGTATAAAATTTACTTTAACGACTTTTTGCGGAACACCTCCTATAAATGGAAAACCAAGATTACCCCCAGTACTATCTAATTGTGTACACTTTCGAGAAAAGAAAAAAAACCACAACCAAAATGTTCATCTCAGATGTGAAGTTGACATTCTTTAACATTCCACGATCTGTCCCATGGTCACATACTGATTCCATCGCGCATCAGCGCAGTATCATCTCCGGAGGAAGTTCAACCACAGTAATGGAGCGCAAGCATAACGAAGGTTGCGTGGTTTATTTTTACCCATAGGACCACATATGCTCGCCACATGCAAATCGACGAGCTAAGAGCTATGAGCATTGAGCACCAAGAGGGAGTTCACAAGGGAAGATTTATACAACTCGACAGAGCATTTATTTTCGGTGACCATGTTTTATATCGCAGGGGACACTCTTGAAAATCAATTTACTTGACTCCCGACTCTCGGCTCTTGACTCCCGTCTTTCGACTCCCGCCGCCCTTGTATGTGTATGCTGTCGAAATAGTTTTTGTTGTTGTTGTTATGTTTTTGTGGCCACTGTTGGTCATGTATCGATGACAAGTGGCTGCTGCGTCATTGTGTGTCTTTTGTGCGTTTGTGTCGTATGTCGAAAAACATTTGAATTAGTGATGTTGCCCCCACTTGAAGTTTGAGGCATGGAAAGACTCATGCAATTAAATTGAAAATTAATGCAGTAGCCTCCAGCCGAACCTACAAAACGACACACATAATGATAAGAAGGTGCGCCTTGTTGGTGCAGATGTATGTACTCGCATAAGCGGCAAAGTGATTCATGGCATATTTTTTAATTGAGTGGTACAAAGAGATAGAATCAAAGTGCTTAGAGATAGATTAGGAAAGATATTTTGTCATGGACTCCGTAATGCGTTGGAGACTATTCACCATCATAGATGAAACTCAGCTTTGACTCTCAGCCTTGAGTTTGAAGAGGCAGATTATATGGTGGGATGTTGGTGGTTTCTTAAAGATTAAAGATGGACTTCTTCTAAAGTGGGTATTGGATGGTGTGTCTTAAAACCTGGAATGATAGTTACGCATGGTTTATCTACCCTCAAATTGATAGAAGGTGGTTAATTTCTCGTTTTTTTTTGCCAGTATGAACTTCTAAGGCTTGGTATCGAATGATTCCTTTTTGGTATCGTGCCAGAATATCTTTTATTCTTTATTTCATAACCGCTCAATCCCGTAGTGGATACATTACACTGGGGTATATAATAAATTGGATTGGGTCCTACAGGTTGGACGATAGAAAGATAAATTTAAAATCCGCTTACCAGAAAGGGTGCATCCGAGCGACTATTCGAACTCATTAACTGCTACGAAGGGGGCATATCCAGGAAATACAATTAGATGGGTCATATAAAAGAATGATGAACAACTAAAATATTTACTACGGTCCGTGTTATAGTGGGATGAATCAACGAAGTCTTACAATTCGAAGACATTAGCGAGGGATTAACAAAATAACCCTATTAAGGCCAAATTCGTCGACATAAACCTGTTGAGCGACTTGCGAAGTACGATTTTAAAATCACCAGAAAGCACCCAGACCTCTGCAGAACACGTCTCCCTACCTCCGGCAAGAGAACAGTGGTTGGACAAGGCATGTTGACGGATGCCCACAGCAAATAAAAAAGCCTATAAGTCAAGGCTGCACTATTTTTAGACAAGGACAGAACAAGAAAAGTGCTCGACAATATAACTATTGTGGTGCCACCCCAGGAATGACTTAATAATATATACAAAGTCTATGCTGATAGTACGAAAAAAAAAAACACTTCTCCAGACTGATAAGATGCGATGGAGAGCTTCTGGCAAGCAGAACGGACCTTTTCATTTCGGTAAACACATCGAAAACTACCACCGACCCGACCTAAAAGAAGTAAAGATACCTATATCCAAACCTTGACCTTGCTGTCGAGCTGTATTAAGAGGGGTTGAGATGACTTGGTAAGGAGCACCAAGTCATTAGGAGCAATTAGTCGGACGAAAGTATGCTTGAAGAAAGGATCCTCAGATCCTCCAAAAAGGGACGTTCTGAAGTCCAAGCATTGCTTATAAGATGGTATGGAGAGATTCTGTTAGGCAAACACATCGATAACTACCGTCAACCCGACCCAAAAGAAGTAAAGATTAAAGGGAACAGCAAATGACAATTACTGAAGAGCTGCATTAAGAGGGGTGGAGACGAATTGGTAAGGAGCACCAAGTCATTAGAAACACTTAGTCGGACGAAAGTACGTTTGAAGAAAGGATCCTTGGATCCTACTCTCTGTTGAAATATGGTAGGCCCCTATCAGTGAGTTTTTAGTACTGAAGAGTCTACAGCAGATAAAATCATTATACATCGGCAGAGGGCCATGGAATAATATCGAGCGAAATAACGCCGACTTCCGAAATTCGACGTTATTTCACTTTATGAAAGCCATGTTCGATCTTATTTCCCTTTGCATACGTCCAATTTCGCCCCCATCCCGAATCCAACAGTGAGCCCAAGCAAGGGTGTATGGTTAGGTAAGGTTAGGTAAGAGTGGCTGTCAGCGTTCGCCAGCAAACTTAGACCATTGTGGTCCATTGTGATACCACGTGGATCTTGTCCATTTTCCCTACTATCCGCGAGAAAACCATTCTGAGCTTTTGATGAAGCGATGGATGTTTTTTTCTTTCGGTCAAATCACTGAGATTTTGAAAATAGTAAGCTCCAAGATGGAGCTTTCTTTTGCTAGATAGGGCCGGGCAGTTACAAAGGAGATGAAGTTTTGTTTTTTCCTCCTCTTCGTCCATCCAGCTCTTACAACAGTCGTTTGAGTAGAAGCCTATAGCCTTTCTGCTTGCCTTCCTATTAAACAGTGTCCCATTATGACACCAATTGGGGCGCTTATATACGGTCTATCGAGCGAAATCAGTAGCTTTGACCTTCTCAAATCCAGCTTTGGCCAAATTTGTTTGGTTATTCAACACTTCGTGTCACTCCATCTAAGGTTTGATTTGGTGCCGGGACATTAGTCTCAGCTTTATAAAAGTGACTTTAGGCCAGAATGCTAGAATTTGGCCTTACGTCAGTTTCACAAAGCGTCATATGACTAACATTACAAAATTGACCTTATGGTGCATGGCCTTATGTCACGGCACCGTTTGATTTGCTATTATTATGTTGCGCTAGTAAGCTTATGCATGTGCGATGGGGTGCCGAGGTATGCACCCGCGTCGGGTACAACTGGTAATTTAGTCCCATTTCTGGCGAGTTCAATACGTGTACAGTTCCCTGCAATGCCACTATGCCGAGGCACCTAGCATAGGTGAATGTTAAAATGCCTTGACATCATCAGTAGAGATGATCGGCAATCTAGGGTTATCTTTGAATTTGTTGAGACCTATTTGAAGGACTTGATGGCCTGTCTGAGAAGATGCTAATATCAGATATTACATTCTCTTTCAGCCAGGAAAAGGCTTCTTTGATCGCTATGAATTCCGCCTGAAGCACTCTGCAATGATTAGGAAGATGGAAAGATAGGCTGAGATTTAGGCTGCCGGAGAGACACCAGCACCCACTCCCTCATTTGTTTGGAACCATCGAGATAAAAATGGATCGAGTCGCTTAGCACAGGTTCGTTACTCTCCCATGACGTTCCGTCTCTGATTATGACCCGGAAAATCTCATCAAAGCTTAACCTGGTAAGGGTGTAACCTTTAGTTTCAGGAATATTTGTGTGTTTGTTTAGAATTTTTGAGTGGCCAATTTTTATATTTGACCACTATTGGATGGCTTTGTACGGAGTGCATCACCGATACACAGACATGCAGGTTCTTACACCATGGCTAGTTTTTTGCTGTTTTAAGCTATATATAGCCCTACCATACCGCTACCGAAACTATATCTATCTACACTGAGGGTTCAAAAATGGATGAAGGCTGGAGTGTTTTCAGAGACACTAAAGCTAAACAGCACTTTTTGCCCTCATGAGCACAGCAGTGTCTTCCAGGCCAAGGTATTAGCAGAAGCAGAGGCAGCCAAAGCGACCTCATTGCTGGCGATACCACCAGTTAATATTACCACCTTTATTGACAGCCAGGCTTCAATAAAAGCGACCTATGCTATCGAAATAAAATCTAAGCTTATGAAGCATTGTCGTGAAAAGCTAAAGGTCCAAGAACCCAAGACGTCCAACATAACACTAAGCTCTGCTCTGTCCCCGGACACATACATGACTGCAAAATTTTATATTTCCTAGTGAACAGGACCAGTTCAGTCTTGTGTTGGTTGACACATAGTCCACAGCCCATTTGGAAAGTTTATGTAGTTCGTTTTGGAGAAGCTCCTTGAGTATATTCAGGTGCTTCCATGAGATAGCGGTAGAAACGTCACCCGCGTAGGCAACGTGGCATCGTGGATAAAAGCTTTTTTACCACTAAGTTCGAGAGAAGAGGTGACAGGACGCCAACTTGTGGGGTCCCTCTACTGGCATGTCTTCTGGTCGAAGCACCACCCAGCATTGTGTTGATAATCTGGCTATTTAATAGCAAATTAATCAACATTCCAACTAAGTGATCTACTTTCAGACATGCTAGCATTTTTCATACATCCGAGAATAGCATTTTTTGAGACGAGTCCTTTATAGTTTTAGTTTACAGCCCAAACACTTTGTGACAAAAATAATAACTTGGCACACATAAGGTCCTGTTAATGTCATCAATTTTACTTTCAAACACTTATGTCTGTCTAGAATGACGATAAGATTTTCCACTGCTTCAGCAAGTGGGACATAGATTCAACTTATTTTTGGTCGGATTTAACGAGATGTCACAGCCTCGTTTACTAAAAAAAGAAAATTAAGCGGTCGAAGTGAGTTCAACAGCCAATGAGAGGACTAAGTAAATACTGGCTGCAAGAAGGTGCATACAGCAGTGGCAAATCAGACAAAACGTTGACAATCGACAGGTACAACTTGAAGGACTTTTTTTTTAACCGTTATTAATTATGACAACACCATAACAGAAATCAAGTGAGAAATCAACTTTGCCAACAGCTGTTTCTTTGGAGCCCCTACCCGAATACCTCACGAGATCCTTTATAAGATAATGTCCATCCCAGTCCTACTCAACGGCGCTGAATCATTGGACGTATCAAAAGCAGATACAACTTGAAGGACTTTGTTAACCTGGGATTCTTTATTAATTGAGACGATACCTCAACAGAAATCAAGCGAAAAACAAGCTTTGCCAACGGCTGTTTCTTTGAAGCCCATACCCGAATACCTCAGGAGATCCTTTATAAGATAATGTCCATCCCAGTCCTACTCAACGGCGCTGAATCATTGGACGTATCAAAAGCAGATGATTCGTTTCGACCGAAAAGTAATTTAAAAAAAAATTCGTTTGAGCTGATAGGCTATCCAGGAACTTGTTTAAAAAAAAATCCGCATAGGTCGTTGAAAGGGCTATGATATGTAGAAGGAAGGTACATCTATGCTCTAGCCGGAAGAGTCTTCGATTACAAGCCAAATAGTAGACAAAAACCTCGTCTAAAGTGGCGCGTTCATGTAGAATTCTTGGGTGTGAATATAAAGCGAAGCTTAATACTTGGATTGGGCTAGGAACAGCATCAGTAGTAGGCTACGCTGGGTAGTCTTGATATAGTGTAGTGTATATAGGTGTAAGAAAATCAGGTTACAACCGAATGTAATTCTCCTATGCTCTCATGAGCAAAAGTCCAAAACTATAAATAAGGCGACACTGCTTCCAGTGAATTTATAGACTGCTAGGTGTTTTAGAAACTACTTATATGTTTGACAGATAAATAATTAGCCATTAGCCATGACAGGGCTCAGTGGTGCGATGAACTGCCGCGCAGAAGATCTGGGTTCGATTCCCAGCCATAGCAACACCAAAATGATCTTTCAGTAGCACTGCACTCTTGATGATCTGAAAAATCATCCGAGTTGTATCAATTTCAAGGGAAGCTTATCTCAAATTTGCCGTTCGGAGTCGGCATAAAAAAGGAGGTCCCGCCATCGTGATAGAAGTACACACGCACACATGAATGGTTGTAAGAAAGCTCGGCCCTGGATACTAACGACCCAGTTGCGCCAAAAATTTGTATTTTTATTTTTGTAGCCATGATAGGGCCAATTTGATCGCCGGAAGTTCCATCTGGTATGCTCTGTACGGATGATTACGGAATGTTTGTATATATTTAGTCTGCAGGGGAACTACAAGCATCCAACTTTCGGTTTATTTCTGTTGCAAAGTATAGTGCGACGGTAAGCGTTTATAACCGATTACCGTTTTTTTATAATTTGCGCGCACTCAAGGGGTTATGAATACCCTTTATATGTTTTGGCACAGTGCGGGCGTTAAGGAAATTCGGAATAAGAAGAAAGGAGATACCGATGCACATTGGTTTTAAATGCCTGTAAGTTATAATGGAAGGATAAACAGAGTTTGGTAGAGCATTCCACATTCGTGTTGTTCGGCTTATGTACGAATCTCTATATTTAGCGTTCATCCGAAGATAGGCTTGAGGGAAAACTGATTTGCATTCATAGCATAATGTTAGGCAGGATATATCTCGACGGTGTTCAAGCGAAACTAAAGAGTTCGATATTCTAAAGTCTCCTATAAGTTTTTTCGCACTCGTTTGAATCCTATCTAGGAGTTGCAATGTTGTTTTTGGTGCACCCGATCAGATATAGGCGTTAAACTCAAGCTTAGGGCGTATAAACGCTTTATATATTGTGACCAGATCAGAAGGGGTGAAGTACTTTTTACACCGATTAAGGAAACCTAGACATTTCGCTGCGTTTTTAGCGACTTGGAATATGTGATCGTTACTAACACACATACCTAGCATGGAATTTTTTTCCAGATTTTAGTTTCGTTTTAACGACAGAGGACAGCATTGTGTTTTGGAAGCATTGAATTCTACTCTGTTAGATTTACGCCATTTGATGGTGCTGTAAAGGTCGAAATTCAATGATCTTAACATATTTTGTCTTTTAGGTTCCACGTTCGAAGATGACGGACGTGGACCTGAAAACGAATATGAGACGCTGAGAGTACTGTCGTCAGCGAAGGAATGAATTGGATTAGAAGTTGCAGACAGGAAATCAGTGATGAAAATGAGAAAGAGAGTCGGAGACAAAACTTAGCCTTGAGGGACAACAGCATTATAATCCGCCCAAAACAACTTGAATTGAATGTTTCGAAAGATAATTTCTAATCCATAGACGAAGTTTTTCATCGATTCCATATGCACCTATTTTCGACAAAAGGGCCTGATGCCAAACCCTGTCAAATGCCTTTGAAATATCAAGTGTAACAATCTTACTTTCTTCATCATGGTGGATTGATTGGTTCCACGTTTCTGTGAGCTATGTCATCAAATCACCAGTGGACCTGTTTCTGCGAAAACTATACTGCCGGTCATTAAGAATTTTTCGTGTTTCGAGATATTTCAAGCTGATGGTTCCTGGAAAAAAGGGACGCAAGTCTAATTGATCGGTAGAAGATTTGCCAGGCTGGACAAATGCAGTTTTCCATCTACTCGGAAAGAGACCTGATGAGTAGGACAGATAGAAAAGCTTACGCAGTGGTTTTGCTAGCGTAGAATAACACCCCTTCACAATAATGGGGGAAATACCATCTGTACCAGCGGACTTGTGAATTTCAAGATTAAATAAAACCCTTGCAACTGTACGAGTACGAAAGTTAAAGGGCACAATCTGGCAATGTAGAACTGGCTGCGAAATGCGTAGTAAGCAGATTGGCTTTTAAAGAGCTGACAGGTGGAATGTCATTGTAAATGAGCGTCGGAACTGATGATGAGGCCGAGTTTTTTATATTTTTGACAAATAACCAAAAGTTTTTACTACCTCTGGGACATTGTAGAATTTTTTTGCCTCAACTTTTGGTCGTATGGGAATTCGACACGTTTTAAGTTGGAATTACAGTCATTTCTGGATTGTTTGAATTTTTTTCGGTTTTCCTCTGTTGAATTGTTTTTTTTATAACCGAAAGATTCTCTCTCTCTCAAGTAAATCTATCTCCAGGCAATCTTCGTTTTTATCAGACCTGATTCCTTTCTACTAATACTTCCTACCAGCAAAAAAAGGCATTTTCTAAAATTTACAGCCTCGAAGGGTCTTAAAACGAATTTTAATTTTTTTTGAGGACAATCCATCATGTCTTCGACTATTAAGATAATCCCTACGATATGCAAAATTTTGTTAATTCACCGCCATCATTCCAAATCGGCCACAGCCCAATTTATTCATTCCTTGGCATGTCCTACAATTTGGCATCTCATTTAAATAGAATGCAACTTAATGTATTCCTCGCATTGAATCATACTTTTCGCTCTGATCTCCAGTCATTTCCTGCGTGGACAGAAATTACATCAATTGTCAAGCCAGCGAAACACTCGCTTGGCTCAGGGTTGGCTGCTCGCCGCACTGCCATGCATTATAATTTTAATATGACTGCGCAGCCTCAGCACCCAAACTCGAAAAAAGACAAATTGACGCACCCAAATGAATTGTTGTCTCCCAAGGTGTGCCATTTTTCATAATTCATCAAAACAAAAACAAAACAGGCGGACAATCCGCGCAGTCCGCAAGCTCGCACTGTTTCTTCACAAGACCAATACCTAGTCATGGCACACGTCCTCTCCCATCAATGTCCGGACCGGCATTTATAAACTGTGTGGGCCACTACTACTCTCTCCAGATTTCATACGCGACTCGTGCTCGTAGATGCTATAATTGATGTACCCGAAAAGCAGTCCACATGGAACATGAAGTATCCTCACATCCAGCTCAGTCCGTGATCTGTGACAATGTGAATTGGAAAATCTTCCGGACAACTCTAATGAAATGCTGATTGTATCGGGATGGTGGGTTAACTGCATTTTGCACAGGCTAAATGTAGCCTTTCCTTGCACACTATCATGACGAAGAATAGACCATAATCGAAGATACTTATCGGCTAGGGATCTTTTTATTTTCAAATTCCAATTATGAAGACAAATTTGCAAAAGGTTCCGATGTAGAGGGATGCCGCATCCGCAACACTTGCTCTCGTTACCCAAATTTAAAGATTTGCACAAAGTTGACACTGCACCAAAGTGCATAGCCAGCAGATGGGCACGGCAACAATTACCATCGTGCTCTTCTCTACGAGATAATATCCGTCATCTAATAAAAGTAACTCTCCCTTCATTTGTTCGGTATGGATACAATCAGTGCCATCGAAGATCATTTCCAGAAGATCAAATCTACAAATTGTTGCTGGCAACGACGCGACGCGACGATCGTCAACCACGATCGTCGATCATCGTTTTTGTTTCTTCTATTTCGAGTATTTATGCATCTCTACAGGGTGGGAATAATATTTTCCAGGGTTTTGGAATATCTTGGCTTGGAAATAGTTACGCTTAAGTCTATCAAATAAGGGGAGGAAGTCGATATGCTCCAGCGCAGAGTTTCCCTAATTTGTTTTTCGTAGACCACTTTGAGAATTAAAATGGTTTTGGTGGATCCACTGCTGCTACATTTTTACCATATAGCCGATAATCGTCAAAAAAAATGTGAAGACGATGGAAATTTGCGTCGCGGCTGAGTTCCAACCCTAAATTCGGAATGAGGAATATAAATAAAAAATTGGAGCATAAAATAAAACTATTACAGACTTCATAGAAATGAAATGACATATTGTAACGTCAAAAATACAAATTTGGAGGAATATACTTGATGTACATCAGTATGCCTGAAGAATATGAAACCTTAGCATCGTTTTCCCGATCCACAAAAAAGGAGACCCTCTGAACGGCGCCAACTCCAGATACATAAATTTCCTCAAAGTCGCCTACAAGATTCTATCTTCCGTAATATGTGAACGCCTGATAAACGTTTACCAACAACTTGATACGCCATTATCAGTGTGGTTTAAAGCCAGGAGTGTCCACAACCGATCAAATTTTCACACTTCGGCAGATCCTGAAAAAAAAACCCAATAAGTTTCAATTGATATTTACCACCTATCCATCGAACCTAGACAAGCTGCTTCGACATATTTGGGAAACAGGTTATCTGGGAATTTCAAGGGTTAGTCAGGCCCCCAGAGATGGTGGCGGATGAACCGAAAGGCCAACGACAGCGCTCAATCCCGTAGTGGATACCGATGATCCCGTGTCCTAGAGGTATCTAATGAATTGCAACTGGCCCTCCAGGTCGGGGGTTTTGCTTTGGTTTAACTACCCAACCATGAAAAAAACTAACGGTTACGAAACAACCAATAGCCTCGGAAAGGTCTGGTTTTAATGTCGAAGACCCTGCTAAACGAAAATAGGACAACGACGTTCGTATCTGCATCTGGAATGTGATAACATTAAACAGGAGAGGTGCAATCGAACAACTAGCGGAAGCCCTAAACTACTAGAAAGCAGAAATAACTGCCATCCAGGAAATACGATGGGATGGGCCGAGCTAAAATAGGATGATAAACTGTGACATCTACTACGGACCGTGTTATAGTGAGCCAAAACAGCGACTATTCGGATGCGGATTTGTTATAAGTTCCAGACTTGGCAAGACCAAATTCGCTAACATAAGCTCACGCCCCGACGGAGGAAAAAAATGATATAGCTAAGGATTACTTCTACGAGCTCCTTGACAAAACCTATGAGCGACTACCGAAGTACGATGTTAAAATCGCGCAATGGTAGGAGGAGAAGACATCTTTAGCAGCATTGTCGGCAAAACATAACCTACACGACAACACGTCTGGTAACGGACCACTACCTTGTTGCAGCAAAGGTAAGAATACGGATATCCAACATTCCATTAAAATCCAGAAATACTGTGAAAAAATTTAATGTCGAAAGACTGCAATCGCAAGAGACCGCCTAGACCTTTGCGCAACACGTAACCCTAAACCTCTCGATTAACACCATACCACCAGCAGCGAATGTCGAAGAACAATGGCAACGATGCCAACAAGCTGCCAACAAGCCACTTCTGCAGACTGTTAAACGGCGATGACGAACAACAAGTCAGAACGCTGTCAGGCAGACCGAACCATTCAATATTGACAACGACAGCGAAATCTGCCAACCACCCGACCTGAGTGAAGTGAGGATAGCCGACCCGAAATGAGGATAGTGTGGAAGCTTAATAAGGCTGCCGGAAATGACAGCCTTCACACTGAGATTTGAAAAGCCGGCGGAAATGACTTAGATGAAAGAATTCCTGAAGAATGGAACCTCAGCATCGTTTGCGCGATCCACAAAATGAAGACCCTCTGATCGCATCAACTACAGAGGCATAAGTCTTCTCAACATCGCCTACAAGATCCTATCTGCCGTAATATGTGAACACCTGAAACCGTTTACCAGGTAGGGCTCAACGCGATGTCATAGCCACGTCTAGAGAAGGAAGCTGCAAAATGGGCTAAGTACTAAATGCAGTAAGACTAAGTATATGCTGTCAACACGAAAGGTCACAAAACTTCGACGAATTAGACAGAACTTCAAAGTTGACAGATCTAACTTTGTAGTAGGTACGGGGTTTTACCTACCCCGGCATCGCTATTAACTTTTACAACAACATCTCGGCAGAAATTCAACGAAGAATTACTCTTGGCAACCGCTGTTTCTTCAGGCTAAGAAGGCAATTCAGCAGTAGTGTCTTCGAACTACTAAGGAGATCCTATATAAGACCCAGATCATCCCAGTCCTGCTCTACGGCCCGGAAGAATGGTCGATTTGAGAGGAAAATTCTTAGAAAAATCGTTGGTCCCGTTTGCGTTGAAGGGCTATAAAGACGAAGATTCAACCAAGGACTATACGAGCTGTACAGAGACATGCCCCTGATAAAAAAAACAGACGTCGGACGCAGTAGAGGAAGACATCGACCAAACTGGAGCGCACAAGTAGAAACCGTCCTCAACCAACTTGGTCCAACTGTAAGCAGTTATCTAAGGACCGGGCTAATTGTAGAGGCATGTTGGTTAAAACCTAGTCCCATTCCGGACTATTGCGCCCCTTATGTAAGTAAGTAGATAATTGATGGATTTAAAGGAAATTATCAATATTTGGCTTCGGTTTTGTAAGGAATAACTGAAATTCTCCCCGTTCTGTGTTTTCATGATCCTTCTTTATGTATTAACACGATTGTTACCTTTTTTCGACAAGGTATGTCGAGGAGAACGCTATTAAAAGTTTTCTCGTAATTGAACGAAACCCAGGATATTTTTTTGCGTAATTCTGCCTGCAAGCAAAAGGTTTTATTGATTTTTTTAAATTTCACCTTTAGCTTCTCATCGGTGCTAAGCTCTAGTAGCTCTTCCCAACTAGCGATTTCGTTTCGATAAAGCACTATTGAAGCTATTTCCCCTGCACCAATATTACCTGTATGAAGTCTTATGGAAAATGATTCGGCACGCTTTTAGGAAGCTATTTACTTTCGGAAGAATTCTTTAAATACTTTTAATATGCCTTACAGAAAAAAACTTTGTTTTCTGATAAAAAAACCTTATACAAGCAAATTATAGGCTTCGCAAAAAGTCTTTCCGAAAATATTTACAAGCATTACCGAAACCTGGGATTATTGCAAGGTAGTTCATCGCGTAGTGTACACAGTAGTCATAGCCAGAGATGGCAGAAATGACCCTGTTTTTTTGATTAACTTTATTCTTTACGTCTGCTACGTAACATAACTACCTCGGCTACGTAGCAGACGTAATAAATGGACTTAATCGTAGTTAACGGAGCAAAATGTTGTAGACGTATCTGTAAAAAGGTCGTTTGGTTTTCCCGGAAATAAAATGCGAGCTAATCTAATCTGAACTAATCTGAACAATTGTGTGTTATTTGTTGGCAAAGTCAAAATTAAAAATAAAATAAATAAATAAAAATAAATTTATGGCGCAACAGGCTCGTTAGTACCCAGGGCCTAGCATTCTTCTCACAACCATTCATGTGTGCGTGTGTACTTCTTAGCACGATGGCTAAGGATTTTTTACCGATAAAAAAAGCCTTTGTCAGGAGGAGAAAGACCAGTCCTTAAATTTTGGAGCGATTTGCGGTTTACTCCTATCAAAGACTATAAGGCCAAACAGATGACGCATTGAGAACAAAAAACAGAAACTTTTGCTTGAACTCCTAAGCCAAACTCTGCGGGTTCAAGCCCCAGCTTCGGCAGCATTCTTTTTTCTATGAAAATCGCCAGCTTATCTGAGGCCACCTGTGCGATAATATGGGACAAAATAAATCTATGTCTCCTCCTCTGTGCCACGTAGGTTTTTCCTTTATCCTTCTATGTTTCTGTCTCTCTCTGTTGTCTTGCCTGTCCCAGCCGATTTCCTCAGCCGCCAGTGATGTTATGTGTCTGTAGTTCATTGCATTCATGTGCGAAGTACTATGATGCCAATGCCAATCAATTTTATGCTTCGGATTAATTTCGTGCAAAATTCTACGTCATAATCTAAACGTATGGTACATGAACACATATCTTCGGAAGCTTAAAAACAATCTTACAGAAGTTATACCATCATAAAATCGGTTCTGCTTGTGAATTTTCCTGCATAATCAACTGCAAAAATGCTCAACCTCCAACAAGTTTTGCTTGTGGAAAATACATTTTTTTGCCTTATAGAGGAATAATTGTAAGCTGGGCTTTAAGAACTTATAACACTTCATTTAGAAACACAGACAACTCATTTAGCTTGGTAGTCGAACCATCAAACAATCAGTACAAAGCTCTTGGTTGCTTAACAACTTGTGATTCTTTTTCAACGTGATTGCGTATTTAACCTAGAGCACCATCCCCATTCAATATCCCTTTGTTTTGATCTAGGTCAGCAGGACGTCAAAGACTAGATACACTGATTTATGTTTAGTTATTCCAGTTGGATGAGACTACATAATTACAACAGTGGTAAAATAATTGCAGTTATATCTAGTTAAAGTTTTAATACTACACATAAGCAAGGTAGTGTCTTCCCTCGTCCAACAACATTCAAAGGTTAGTTATCCTTAACAAAAAAAAAACGTTAAAAATTTCAAAGAACTTGAAGCCGGGAATCATTCATCGCTACGACAAAGGCTGAACTGACTGATGACGACCTAATAAACTAAAAAAACGGTTCTATTTATTTCACCCAGTAAACAAACGCAAACATCCATTACCCACCCTGTATGTAATTATTCACTCACCTATATCTCCAATTTGACACATCCCATGAGAATCAAAGTAAGTGCAATCAAATTCAAATTGGATAAAGCAAGTACACACCTTAACCACCAAGCCTAATAAGTCACCAACACACAAGTCGACAAAATTTGAATGGGGCTCTCCGCGTACCCGATGAATAACAAATTGAGGTCCCCGCAGCGACAACGATCTTACATGGCTAACCTATTCCCCAAATACACAGGTCTCTCGCATCTCCCTTCGCGCATTGCTGACCAAGTCGACACTATACAACAAAAAAAACTATTTTGTCATAAACTGTCGATCGAATGTCGATAAATTGTCAATCAAGATGAGACCGCTGGCCATTTCTCCGAACGATCAAGATCATTGAATCCCAAGTAGACAAATGATTGCTTAAAGTTCGGTGGAAGGCCAGATATACGAAACCAAATCAAAGCCCAAAAGGCGAATGTTTACGGGCATGTCCGTTTTATTGCGGACATATTTTCCGCTCAATATGCGCAGTTAATGATTCTAGCTACTGCACCAGTGCACAGCAAGCCCCCGGGCATTCAAGACTTCCACTGAGACAATTTTCGTTTCGTCAATGGACATATGAGTGTGTCCGAGCTCCGAAACGAACCATATGGGCTCAGTGCCCAAGTGAATGACATTCTCCGCGATGTTGGTTTTGTAGCGATTATTTTTGTATGTAGATGACAGATAAGGCACAAAGAAGACTGAGACTACTCTGTGGGGAGTTTAATTGTGCCCTTTACAACCAGCGTTAAAAGTAAAGTAATTCAGAGAGGAATATATTTTTTGTTACTACATTTGTGTTACACATGTGTTAACTCCATTTCTACGATATGTGAGTTTTGGTGACACATAAGTAAAGCAATAAGATTGTCACTAAAACGCACGTAATGACATACGGTTTAGACGGTCTTCAAATGTTTGCATTGTAACAAGGCCGAACGAACAGTTTTAAAGCTCATTTGGGTCCATTTGGGTGGTACATTGGAACTTTATTTCATTGGTGGCTTAAGGAGTGGGGAAAGAATAGAAAAGATGAACATTTCCAAAAAAAAAAAATAAAAACATTACTAGACATATTGACAATTCATATATAGCGCGGCTACATACAATCACTGTACAATTTGAGATGCATAAAGGGTGGTTCAACGAAAACTTACTTACTTACTTAACTGGCGCTACAGTTCGGAATGAACCTGAACCTCATCCAACATGCCTCACCAATTAGCTTACTGCCTCCAATTTCGCACTCCAAGTTGGCTGAGGTCGGTTTCTACTTGTGCGCGCCACTTAAGGCGAGGTTTTCCTCTACTGCGACCGACGTCTGGCTGGGAATCGAAGACTCTGCGAGCCGGAGTATTGGTGTCCATTCGATCTACATGTCCTAGCCATCTTAAACGTCCAATGCGGAGTTTTTCGGTCAGGGTCATGTCGCTGTAGAGCTCGTATAGTTCTTGGTTGAATCTTAGTCTCCATAGCCCGCTAACGCAAACGGGACTGAAGACTTGAAGACTGAAGAACTGGGATGATCAGGGTCTTATATAGGATCTGCTTAGTAGTTCGACTGAGGGCTTTACTACTAAATTGCCTTTTTAGACCGAAGAAACTGCGGTTGGCAAGAGAAATTCTTCGTTTAATTTCTGAAAATATGTTGCTGTCAGAGATTATAGCAGAGCCGAGATAGACAAAGTCCCGCAATGCCTCAAAGTTATATCTGTTGATGAATGACTATCCGATTCGACGACAGCATATACTTCGTCTTCCCTTCATTTACTGCTTAACCCATTTTTGCCGCTTCCTTCTCTATACTAGCAAACGTGCCTATGACATCATGTTGAGTCCTGTCAATGGTGGTGGGTATCGATTTGGTCTTCTAGGGATTTTTCCAGGATCTGCGGATGTGTGAAAATTTGATCGGTTGGTGACATTCCTGGCCAAAAACCACACTGATAAGGGCCGATCATGTGAAAGTTACTTACCACGCCATCTCCGCCAGCTTTAGAAAGCACAGCAGGAAGGAAGTTTAAATATCGCTATCCTCACTTTACTCAGGTCGGGTAGTTGGCAGTTTTTGCTGTCGTTGCCAACATTGATAGGTTCGTTCTGCCTGACCTGGGAATGTTGTTCGTCAGTCTGAAGAAGTGTTTCTTCTATATCATCAGCATCGACTGTGTCTGAACTACGATATTTCCTTATTCATCTTGACAGGATTCTGTTCGAGCTTTGTATCCTTGGCTTTGACGTTTTACACTTTGGTAAAACTTGCAAACATCGTTTCTGGAGAGGCACCTCTCTATATCCGCGATCACGTGCTTTCCCTTATTTCCTTTCTTCTCTGCCGCTTTCGTCTTTACCTGCAGTTTAGGCTTGTAGGCCTCGTTCTTGGCTGCGAGCATCTGTTGGCGTTCCTCATCAACCCAGGGGTTTCTTGTTGGTGGGCGCGAGAGACCTAGCACATCAGTTGCGGCTGATCTAATCATTGCCATTATTCTTCGACATTAGATGCTAATGGTATGGTGTTAATCGGGAAGTTAAGGGATACGCGTTGTGAGCAGGACTTGTCGGTCTCTTGCGATTGCAGGCTTTCGACATAATTTTTTTCACAGTATTTCTGGATTGTTGTGGCGTTGTGGATGTCCGCATTTTGCAGCTGCAGCAATGTAGTGGTCCGAGTCGATGTTAACTGTTGGGAATGTTCGGACATCCAAAATCATTGATAAGTGCCTCTTGTATTACGCTATGTGATCAGTTTGGTTGGCTGTTGATTTGGATACCGCCATGTCCCCTTATGGATATCGAGGTGAGAAAATCGTGTGCTGGCTATAGTGGCATTTCGTTCCGTAGTAAAGTCAATTAGCCTAAGTCCGTTAACAGACGTGTTGTCAAGTAAGCTATATTTTCCGACAATACTGCCAAAGATGTGTTCTTTTCCTACCTTTGCCTTAAAAATTATCCAGCATGATTTCAACATCGTACTTCGGTAGTCGCTCATAGGTTTTGTCAAGGAGCTCCTACGAGATTAATAAAAAAAAATTAATTTATAATAAATAAAAATTGCAGTATTTTTCTGGTGTTAACTCATGAGTCGTTCACAATTCTCTTAAGAGTGACGTTGAAGTATAGATATATTAGGTGATGTCGTTGGCGACCTATTCAAAATACAAGTCTGTACAGGTTGTTCCCATAAATGTTTTGCTGTTTCAAAAATTTGGTATGGACTCGTACTTACAATCGAAAAAGCCATCCGGGACAGTGACAGTGAAATTTGCAACCAGACGGTTGCTGAACAGCATATATATTCCACCACTATTGGCCAGACATTCACCTTTATTAACTGAATGGCTACCAGCTAGATGATCTAAATGATTATGGTCTCTATCGTCTTAGGGATATGTTGTCAATCACCATCAGGCACAATCTTGTTGATGAACATAACTAGTTCATGTATCTAGCGTAAGATAAAGTATGTCCTTGTAAAAAAAAGTATTTTCCATTTATTTCTACTAATCGGACGGGCGCAGTGGCGCGATGGTTTGTGCGATGAACTGCTGCGCAGAAGGTCTGGGTTCGATTCCCAGCAGTAGCAATAGCCCTCCTCTCGTAATGATCTGACAAATCATCCATCCATCAATTGTCATGAAAGCTTATCTCAACTCAGCCGTTCGGATTCAGCATAAAACAGGAAGTCCCGCCATCGTGCAAATAAGTACACACGCACACATGAACAGTTGTGAGAAAAAAACTAGGTCCTGCGAACTAACGAGCTTCTTGCGCCATAGATTTTTTTTTTTATTTTTTAATCTGTTTTGATCTTAATCCCCATGGATTTACAAGTCCTAATGTTCGTTAAATCATTTATTTACATATTACAGCCACACGACAATGAATGATACCTCTGCGTGTCTTCAATAAGTGAGTAAACGTTGTTAAAGCCTCGTATTATTTCTTGCCTATAACTCTAACCTAATCCATTTCCTTCAACCCAAGTCCTACTAACCTCATCCCATTCGGACAGATCGTGCACCATCCATGTAACGAAATCCAAATTTGATTCAACGCAATAATTGTAAATCTCCTTGATTAAGATGAACTGTTCTACCAACGATCCAAGTTATATACCGCTTCGCCAGTATCGACCACAAAAATTAGGACTCCCTTCAGCGCCATCCAGATTCCCATACACGTATATGGGATATGGAACCTCTTCCACGTAAACTCGACTATAATGACAGTCAATCTGCCGCGAATATATTGTATGCTCTCGCTTCTGTATCGATAGCAACGGATAAACGGATGGCACGCTCGTTCTCCGCCACAGGTTCACAGTTTGAAGTAAGTGCACACCACCGTAAGATCTCATCTGATACCGATCAAGTGAAGTGGGCACGCAATGAGCCCGTAATTACTTCTATTACCGGAGCCACTGCTGCCATGTTCTTCGGCAATGGGGAAGATCTGCTGTCGTTCGCGAGCCACTGGACAGTGAAACTACCGTCACACAGAGAGTTCATCGCGTCTCATCTCCCAGAGCCAGAAACCCCAGAGTAGACGACTACTAGCTTCGCGTTCGGTAATGAACATAACGTTTTCCAGTCGTTATCTGCTCATCATCAGGAAAGAACTCATTGTCGTCACCGTCATCTTCATCGTTGAGAAGACTCGTCGCTACTGCGGTGGCTGTCTTCGTATAGCGCTGACACACACACACACACATGCACAGTAATCACGATCTAGATGTTTCCAATTGCACTAAAGGTATTTTGGCGACCGCTTTACTTAGATGTTGGCCAATTGATAGCGGGGAATCGTTATCGTTCATGAAGCCCCCAGAATCTTACTCGATGTGGAATATGGTTGAGGAAAGGCGCATTAGGTTCGAATGAAAAGGTTCTTAACTTTCTCTGGAAGAGCTCCATCAGTGGGACCATGTCAATTTTGATGGGAGTGATGGAAAGTTCAGTGAACATGGGTCTATTCTATACAGCTAGGAGTGTGTAGTTATGTTTTCTATTGAGCATTTTAGGAATAGACGTCAAAACAGAGGTATGTGTGAAAATAGTATGGATGGATGCAATTATAGCACTGAACTGCACTGGACCATGGAAATGTGTACTACTAGAGGCAGTGAAAGGATTTAAACAGACTATCCTGATGAAAATGGTCCGAGGCCAGTGGTGATCATGTCTACTGGGTCAGTTTTGCCTGCACGAATATATGTGATCCATGATAGTGAAGTCCATTCTTTAGAAGGGAGATGAATCAGAGGCAGAGAGCAAGAAAAATGCGCGATCGAAGGTCTAGAGAGGTACCACTCCAGAAATGACTTCAGTAAGTTCTCCCAAAGTGTAAAGCGTCAATGCCAAAGAAACAAGGCGCAAACAGAATTCTGTCAAAATGATTAAGGAAAGATCATAGTTGAGATGCCATCGATGATGAGGATATTTGAAGTATGACCAATCTTCCGCTGTCAGTCAGAACGAATCATTCAACAATGGCGATCACAATGAAAACTACCAGCCACCCGACCTAAGTGAAGTGAGGATAGCAATATCTAATCTTAAGCTTTCAGAAGGCTGACTGTTTATTTAAAGATGGCGGAGAGGATTCTTGGTAAGTAGCATTTACCAACTGACCTGAAGAATATAACTTAAGCATCGTTTACCGGATCCACCCTCAGTAATATATGAACTAATACCTCAGTGGTGTGATGGTTAGTGCGATGAACTGCCGCGCAGAAGGTCTGGTTTTCGATTCCCAGCCGTTGCAATACCTAAATGATTTGTCACTGGCTCTCATCTCGTGATGATCTGGCAAGTCATCCGTACAATATCAATTGTCGAGAAAAGCTTATCTCAAATTCGCCGTTCAGAGACGGCATAAAACAGGATACCGACATCATGCAAGAAGTACACAAGCACACATGAATGGTTGTGAGAAAGCTCGGCCCTGGGTACTAACAAGCCTGTTGCTCAAAAAAATTTGTTTTTAAACCAAACCAACCTGGTTGGCTCTCTCTCAGTTTGGTTTTAGAAAAATCCAAAAGTGATCAAATCTTCAACCGTCGGCAGATTCTGAAAAATTGTTCAAACCCATACATACTACCAATTACTGGATTTCAAAGCCGCATTCGACAACATTTATGGAACCGAAATATACAGAGTCTTGTCTAGCTTTGGTATACCGCCCAAACTCGTCCGTCTGTGCAGAAATACGATGAAGAATTCTGGCTGCTCTATCAGGATCGGAAAACATCTTCTCAGTTGCATATGAGGGGCAGTGGAGACGAAGATTCAACCACGAACTATACGAGCTGTGCAGCGGCATAGATCTGGTCAAAAAGCTCCACATTGAACGTTTAAAATGGCTAGGACATGGAGGGCGGAGTAGTATCAATACTCCGGCTTGCAGTGTCTTCAATTCCCAGCGAGACGTCGAACGCAGTAGAGGAAACCCGTATCTTAAGTGGCGCGCAAAAGTAGAAATCGACCTTAAGCAAGTAGAAATTATCAACAGTTTGCTAAGGACTAATTGGATTGGCATGTTGTTTGAGTTCCAGGTTCATTCCGGACTGTAGCACCACTTTAGCAAATAAGTAGCTCGCTCTCTTCCTTTAGTTCGTTGCAGTTAAATTTTCTGAGACACTTGCCGTCTTTAATTACTTGCCGCGCATCCGATTTAACTAAGTTCCCACCCAACTTTTTGCGCTCCTCTATTATATCTCTACACATACTCAGAGCATCTTGAAACCCTACTTCCTTTCATCAAAATGAAAATTCCGATCAACTAAAATTTCAATTTACTTCCCAACGTAATAGGTTTGTCGTCCACAATGCACCTCAGATATCTACATGATAACAGCAAAACGAGGACAACAATGACATCAAATCCCTGCACAAATTGCACTCTAATATCCCGAGGACATTGTTCTTCTTGGACCGCCTTCAAGTACTCCTCAACACAGTGCATACCCGTCCATCCTCCACATGCGCTGCACCATGTCATTCGATCGATAAAAAAAAAACGCACAAGGGAATACTCGAATATCCTGTTGTGATGAATATACGGAACAGAGGTTATTCGAGAAGCCGAGAGATTTTTACAGGATGTCAGTGATATAATGTCAGGATATGCCGATTCGATTACCTTTTCAGAGTACAAAAAAAAAAGAACTGTGAAATATGATTAATTTTCCCGCACTGCCGTGTGACCACTACCTGCAGAACGTCTTCCCGCCCGAAGCCAACCAGCCAGAGAAAATTCTGTGCGGTATAATTTCCCAAACAAATGTAAAAACAAGAAAAACCTGTGGGTTCAAGGATAATACGTGATGTCCAACTGATAAGTGCTTTGAAATTACCTATCCGCCCAGGAATGGACAGCACAGAAAGGACAACTTCCACATTAGAGTTGTTTTCCGGTTTTCTTTCATCTCGATATGTGTTCCAGTTTCGGTGCGATATACTTATCAGAATAAAAATTCAATTAGGAAAGTTGTGCGGTTTCAAAAATAAGGGTGTACTCAAAAACTTAAAAACACCCCCATATCAGACGTATGGTTTTTGGTACGAGCATTCGAATTCGATTGTTTGTGGTTAAGGAAGTTGTCGTAGCTTTTACCCTTACCATTGTAGAGGCGGTGAAATCTTGTAAAGTGCTTCTTTGGACTCTTTTGTAATTTTAATGATTTTTTTTGTAGATTGGATTGTATCTCAATTGTGTGGTACTAAAGTTTAAAACGATTGTCTTTTTGAGAGGGTAAGGACATCGGTGCGGTCATAGATTAAGACGAAGCAAATGGAATATAAAGTAGACGGTTGAAAGATGAATGGTTTTTCAAGATGGGAGTGTTTAAATTGCCTACAAATAGTATTTAATCAATGCTGTCCTTCAAAGGTGTAGATGTTTCCGTACAAGGAGGGAAAGCATTTGTCCAAATAGGTTGCTGATAAAAAATCATATAAAGGCAATAAATACAGACGTAGGTGAGACAAGCGACGGATATAATATCATAAAATTATCCAGCAACTGTGCATATAGAGGGTTCTGAGCCCCTAATATACTTATATATGAACCCAATTAATCTGGCTCCTACTTAACCTTTTCCATATGCTCAATGCATGTTGGTTGAGGTCAGTTTGTACTTGAGTGCGCTAGGGTGTAACTATTTGGCTTAAAATAAAAGAATCTGTCGACCGGGTGGTTGGATGTAGATGTTGACTCCGACTGGCTTCAACTTGGCAAAGCCCAGTGGATGTAACTCTGATTACACATTAAGTGCTTATTGTTAGCCTCCAAGTGACAACCATCGTTTACTGGTATCATCCGATAAGCGCGAGTGTTGACAACAAGACGAAAAACAGCAACACTTTAAACAGCCAGGTCAGCCAGGTCAGCGGATGAACCGAAAGGCCAACGGCAGCACTCAATCCCGTAGTAAATACTGATGGCCCCGTGACCTAGGGGTACCTAATAAATTGGAACTGGCCCTCCACGTCGGTGGTTGTGCTTTGTGTTAACAATGTGACGAAGCAACCATTAGCCTTGGAAAAGGCTGATTTTATTGATGACAACCCTGCTAAACGAAAAAATGACAACGACGTTCGTATCGGCACCTTGATTGTGAGAACATTAACCAGGAGAGGTGCAAGCGAACAACTAGCAAAAGCATTAAGCTGCTACAAAACAGAAATAACTGCCATCCAGGAAATACGATTATGGACCGCGTTAGAGTGAGCAGAAACAGCGACTATTCAGCTGATACAAAACAGAAATAACTGCCATCCAGGAAATACGATTATGGACCGCGTTAGAGTGAGCAGAAACAGCGACTATTCAGCTGATACAAAACAGAAATAACTGCCATCCAGGAAATACGATTACGGACCGCGTTAGAGTGAGCAGAAACAGCCACTATTCAGATGCGGATTTGTTATAAGTGCCAGACTTAGGCAAAAAGTCTTATGTTTCCAAGACAAAAGCGAACGCATTGTAACAATCCGCCTACATAAGCCTTTTATGCGCTCACGCCCCAACGGAGGAAAAAGATGATATAGCTAAGGATTGCTTCTATGACCTCCTTGACAAAACTTATGAGCGACTACCGAAGTACGATGTTAAAATCATACTGGGTGATTTTAAGGCAAAGGTAGGAAGACAAGACATATTTAGCAGTATTGTCGAAAAACATAGCCTACACGACAACTCGTCTGGTAACGGACTTAGACTAATTGACTTCGCTACGGAACGAAATTCCACAATAGCCAGCACACGGTTTCCTCTCCTCGATATCCATAAGGGGACATGGCGGTGTCCAGATTAACGAACAGCCAACCAAATTGATCACATAGCGTTAGACAAGAGGCAAGCATCCAGTATTTTGGATGTCCGAACATTCCGAGAAGCAAACATCAACTCGGACCACTACCTTGTTGCAGCAAAGGTAAGAATACAGATATCCACCACGCCACAACAATCCAGAAATTCTGTGAAAAAATTGAATGTCGAAAGACTGCAGCCGCAAGAGACCGCCAAGACCTTCGCACAATGCGTATCCCTTAACCTATCTATTCACACCCTTATGTTGAATGTCGAATAACAATGGCAGCGATGCCAACAAGCCACTAGATCAGCCAAATCGAAGCTGCATACTACAGCGTTTATAGTGACAAACTGTATGGAGCCATGTCAAGTTTTGGTATACCGCCCAAACTCATCCGTCTTTGTAGGATGACGATGGATAATTTTCGCTTTTCGGAAACGGCCTCACCGACAAATTCGATACCAAAAAAGTATTTAGGCGAGGCGATGCGCTGTCATGTGACTTCTAAATTTCGATCCTTGGGAGGATTGAACCAAACTCCCGAGCCAGGCCCAGGGGCACAATCTTCCAAAAATCTATGCAACTGCTAGCATACGCCGACGACATTGACATCATTGGTATGAATCAACGGGATGTCGTAGCTACGTTTGCTAATATAGAGCAGGCTGAGGGTAAGGCCAAAAATAGTCATAGCGGCAAATGAGTGTAAGACCAAATATATGCTGACAAAACGAAAGGACACACAACGTCGACGAATTGGACAGAACGTCACTATTGACAGATATAACTTTGAGGCAGTCTAACGCGGCTCCGCTATTAACTCGGACAACAGCATCTCGTCAGTAATTGACATTGATATTGACATCACAGTACTTTGCACATGAATGCAACGAACTACAAGCACATAAGAGCACTGGCGACTGAGGCCATCGGCTGGGACAGAGCAAGACATTAATACAACAGAGAGAGAGACAGATACACACCCTACGTGGCACAGAGGAGGAGACATAGATTTCTATTGCCGAAGCTGGGGCTTGAACCAGCAGCGTTTAGCTTAATAGTCAACTACGCATTCCTCTGAGCCATGGCCACCTGCGTCAGAAATTAAATGAAGAATTACTTTTGCCAACCGCTGTTTCTTCGGGCTAATAAGGTAGTAGTAGGGGGTCTCACTCGAACTACTAAGGAGATCATATACAATGGACCGCCTCAAAAGCGGATGAAGAAATCCCTGGTCGATTTGAGAGAAAAAACCGTTGAGAAATCTTTGGTGCCGTTTGCGTTGACGAGATATAGAGACTAAGATTCAGCGACATGCCCCTGGTCAAAAAACTCTGCATTAGACGATTAAGATGGCTAGGACATGTATTACGAATTGATCCATCTTGAAGCGTATTTTGAAGACCGTAAATGTCGCGTCGTTTGGAATACAATCAAACGGTTGCTAGGATTTTTGGCAATGAACCTGATTTTTGGAACCAAATTTTGGTGACCTACGCTACGATTCTTTCTGTTCCAACAAATTGCCGCATTTGGAAACGGAGAACCTATACGCGATCCATGAAACACCGTTGCATGACCAAAAATATATGCATGAGGCGACGTTTGCGCAAAAACCATCATTTGATAATTTTTTTTCAGAAAAGGTGATAAACTCTGTCCACAAATATGTACAAAATTTTTCGACTGCTATTGGTTTTGACAAATCGGTGCGCCATGAAACACTCCAAATCAAAGAATTTAGTTCGTCCAACAAAAATGTCATGCTTTTTAGAAATGGCGTCTTTGACTTGCCTCCCAGATTTCCAAATTTGACATTTGCAAACTCTTAATTTGGTTTTTTGAAAACCAAAGTGTACCCCAAAGATTCGTGCTGAGATTGTCGATATACACCGCCCGAGATGGTCAAAAATGGTTTAAAGGGCCGGACACTTTATTGATTTTGTGTTCAAAAACTAAGCCAATACAATAAACTAAAGTGGTAAACAATCAAATTTAATAAAAAAAAGTTTTATATGGAGGGCGATAATATTGCTTTTAAAGTTATTTAATCCTTTGATACTAACAAGCTGACCCGGAAAACGTTGTTTTGCAACATAAATTATTTTTAGTGAATAAATTAGTCGCTAAAAAAAAGTGCATATGAAAAAGTATACAAATTATAAGAAAACGTCCCCAAAAAGTGGGCGTGGCTTAAACTTTACATAAACAAAATATGTTGTTAAGACATTTTTTTAAAATTCTTGACCTTTTAACCTTTTTGTGAAAACGTAGGTGTCAGTGGACGGATTTTAAAAATTCGTACATTTGATCTGCTGGGAGCAATATCCTACTTTTAAATTTCGGAGCTGGTGTGGTGGCAAACCTAGTGAGTTAGAAACTCTGTTGGATAATTTACGGCTGTGCATCGCAGATTGAATCGTCCGATTTGTATCAAACAAATTTGCCTGGAACGTCGACGTCCACATATTTTTTCTACCAAAATGGGTCTTTGTGTCAGCCACGTATGATTTATGTATTGTGTTCGTACATCAGGAAATGCCAGTTGATGCAGCGGCTAATGCGTGGCAATATTTGATCGTATTTCGTAGAGAATTAGAGAAATAAGAAATGCTTTCCCAGTTCTACCTAGTAAGTGCATCCAAAAAAAAATCCACCTTATCCAGCCGAAACTCCCAGCATAATGCGGTCATTTTCTTAGGAAAATGCCCCCAAAAAAAGGGTGTGGGTTTCAATGATCTATAGACGAAATTTTTATAATATTATTTTCAGAATATTTTCATCGGAATTTTTTTTCGAATTTACTTCAAATTTACAAAAAAACAGTTTTCAACGAAAATGCAAAAATTTTGTTTTAACGAAATGTAGATATTCCGAATGACTAAATATCTTTCTCAGACAGTATTTCTAAATTTCTCACGGTTTAACCAAAAACAACGATTTTGTCAAGTGGGCAGTGTGCGGAGGCTCTATGTCCTTTTCATTGTTTGTTTTTGTGAGTTGGCTTAAAAGAAAAACCAAGTAAATTTGTTGAATATTATGTGAGCTAATACGTTAACACAAAATTACAATATATACAATTTCATTGTCTGAAAATTTAATGAATCGTCGAGTCTTTCGACTTTAATCTCGCAATTGGTTTCAATATTTAGAAAAAAACAATCGATAATATCGAGTGGTTAAATTTTAAAGGGCGATGTTTAATGTGAACCACACCTAAACTTCAAGTTTCTTCGAACCACGGAAATATACACAATCGAGCAAAGCGTTAAAGTTATTCAGGCTTAATATGAAAATGGGCGTGTTCAAATCCAAATGCATATTGTGCACTTCGTGAATTTTTCGGTCAATTTAATCGTCCAAATATGCGTACAATCGGAAAAATCTTGAAAAAATTTGAGCAAACCGGCTCTGTAGGAAATATTGCAGCTGTTCGTGATAGTGTGGCTGAAGAGCCGTCCACCTCAATTCGTCATCGTGCCCAACAATCGCACCACTCACGCACGTCGTTGATGAACATTATGCATAAATACTTGCATTTGCACACTTAGAAGGTGCAATTGACTCAAGAACTAAAGCCTCTTGACCATTTCGAGCGTTGTCAATGGTCAGAATGGTGGCAAGAAATGGCAATGGGTTATTTGAAAGAAAAGATGTACGTCGATAAGCCAGCAACAATTTAGGGGCTAAAGGATGAGAAAATTCGGCACATTAACGGCATAGAAACACAATTATGCTTCAGGTCATCGAAAATTTGGACCATCGGATGGAGTTGTGCCACCGACGTCGCGGCGACCATTTGGCAGATAATTTGTTCCATACATTATTGAATCATACCAATATTATCATAATAAGAAGAAATCACAATAATTTCCTACATAATTTGTGTTTTATTCAAAATCAACATCGGCCCTTAAAATTATTTGAACAACGATGCAACAGATGAAAACCGATCACAATTTTATGGCATCGACACGAGTTTTTTTTTACAAAATGAACACTCACTTTCACTTTTAACAACTTGGGAACTTGGTTTGTGTATTGAAAAGGAATGCTGTTCTTCTATAAGGAAAAAAGTTGGCATGAATCAAGAAAAATATTTTCTATCGATTAAATTTTAATTTTTTTTTATTTTATTCGGGTTTCGCTTGTACTGAATGCCTATATACAAGGTGGCGCAAAAATAACCTTCCGATGTTTTTTGGCTGTAATTAAAAAAAAATTAAAAACTTTTAATTTTTTTTACATCAAGTCGAGAATATGATGTCATGTAAATGGCCACCGCCACAGGGGATTGTCATTTGAGCCATTTTATGGCATTTTCCATCACTTTGGCCAAAACTTCCGGCGATAGGTCCTCACATTCTTGACGGATATTGTGTTTAAGAGCTGCAAGAGTCTGAGGCTTGTTGACATAAACCCACGACTTCAAAAAGCCCCACAAAAAGAAGTCTGGAGCGGTCAAATACGGGAGATTAGGCGCCCGGGAAATGCATCCTTCAGCATGTCAGTTGTGGCACGTGCAGTGTGTGCCGTTGCACCGTCATGTTGGAACCACATGTTTTCCAATCCCAATTCATCAAGTTGCGGCAAAAAGAACTCTTTGATCATTGCTCTGTAGCGCTCACCATTCACAGTAACCGTTTGGCCCGCGACGTCTTCAAAGAAAAAAGGTCCGATGACTCCTTCAGCGAAAACAGCACACCATACAGTGACTTTGAGCGGGTGTAATGGCTCTTCGTGGGTTACACGCGGATTTTCAGTGCCCCAGAAGCGTAAATTTTGCTTATTTACGTACCCGCTAAGATGGAAATGGGCCTCATCACTCATGATTATTTTTGATGAAAAATCATCATCCTCTTGGTGGTGATTAAGGATGGCTTGAGCGTATGTTAGACGCGATTGGCGGTCAGCAGCTAACAGCTGATGCACCGTCTTGACTTTGTACGGAAGCATCTTCAAATCATGTACCAAAATTCGCTGTAAAGACCGTCGACTGATACCCATTTGCGTGGCACGTCGTCTGGTTGATGTCGACGGAGCTTCCATGACATCTTCGGCTACAGCAGCAATATTCTCTGCAGAACGGCTACTCCGGAGTCTGCCACGCCTGGCAGCATCTCGTGTTGTGCCAGTCTCTTCAAGGCGAGCGGCTAAACGTCGCAGTGTTTCACCAGTAGGCGTTGGACGGCTAGGAAATCTGCGACGAAATTCACGTTGTGCCAAAGTCACCGACCGATTGTTGCTCAAATAAATAGTGACCAATATTCCGCGTTCTGGAGCAGAGTAGCGTAACATTGTTTATTAACGTGTATTTCGCATGTGTTTACTTCACAAATGTCAAAACAGAACTGACATTAGGGGCCATTCGCAAAATTTATAGCATTTTCTGATAGGAGGATTACTTTTGCGCCACCTTGTATCTTGCTCAGAATTTTTCCCAAAATTCTTTACGGTTTAACAAGCAATATCTAACGTTTTTCTGTAAAGTGGTCACGCACGCACAACATACACAAAAACGTTTTACGATTTTAACCAAACCTTACAAAAACCATATATAAACCAATACCAAAGATGTATGAAAGTTGGGTTAAAATCGGTAAGTGGTGCGAATCGGCGACAAACATTTTACTACCAAGCTGGGTTGGTTCGTAGTTGCACCGATTTTAGAAATATTTTTACCCTCTGCTGATGGCTCGGGAGTTTTGCAAAACCCTCTCGAGAATAATGTTAAAGAACAGAAGTCACATGTCATTGCTTCGCCTTGCCTAAATCCTTTTTTGGTATCGAATGTTTCGTTAAGGTCATTGATGACGGAGAATTCTCCATCGTCATCCTACACCAAAATTAGTCATGGCTCTGTGTAGTTCTCTGTAAATGCCGTCATATACAGATAAGATTGTGGGTATCGATATGGACTTTTTGGCATTTTTACAGGATCTGCGAAGTGTGAAGATTTTTGATCAGTTGTGGACACTCCTGGGGGTCGATTCTCTTTCTGTGATGCTGTGAAGTGATCAATTTCTTACTTTGCTCCTCTCTTAGTTTTTGTATTCATTGTTCTTTTTTCACACCCGTTCACAGAATAAATTGGACATATGGCTTATATTTTTCAGATATCGAGAATCGCATTTAGCTTGAAGCCATGAAAGCTTTTTATCACTTCCACAGTCCACACTGGTAAGGGCCGATCTGGTTGTTGGTAAACGGTTTCAGCCTTACGCATTCTATGGCAGGTTGTATCTTATAGGTGATGTTGGGGAGACTTTTGTCTCTGTATAGTTGGTGTTGTTCAGAGGATCTCCTTTTTGTGGATCAGGAAAACGATGCTGAGTTTCCCTTAGAGGTCCATGGCAGCTCTAGTCTTCATCTGCAGCTTAACTTTGTAGGCCTCGTTCTTTTCTGCGAAAATCTGTTGGTTGTCTTCATCGAATTAAGGGTTTCTTGCTGGTGGGCGCGAGAAAACAACCTCATCAGCTGTGCTGAATGGTATCGTTGCCATTTTTCTTCGGCATTAGAATCTGATGGTATGGTGTTCATCAAGCCTTGCAGTCTTTCTACATAAAATGTTTTCACAGTATTTCTCATTTGTTATGGCGTGGTCGACAACTGTATTCTTACCTTGACTGCAACAAAGAAGTGGTTCGAGTCAATGCTAGACCGTAGGAATGTCCCGACATCCAAAATACTGAATGCGTTCCTCATGTCTATCGCAATGTGATCCGTCTGTTTGACTGTTATTTTATCTCGAGTCAGCCATTTCCCCTTATGAATATCGAGGTGCTGGGTATAGTGGCAATAACTCCAAAACGAAGTCAATTAGCCTAAGTCCGTTGGCAAATGTGTTCTCGTGTTGGCCGTGCTTTCCGGAAATAATGGTAAAGATGTGTGCTCCTACGATCTTTGCGTACAAATTTCTCACGATTTTAGCAGCGTACTTCGATAGTTGCGTATAAGTTTTGTCAAGAAGCTCATGGAAGCAGTCTATCCTTGAATCATCTTTTATCTCCATTCTTGCGTGAGTACATATAATACTTATGTATGTAGGCGAATTTGGCAATGATTCGAATTGTTACAATGCGTTTGCTAATTTCTTCAAAACTTAAGATCTACTTGTCGTATCCATCGCGTTTCCTGGATGAAAGTATTGTCTGCAGCTTATGGCTCGCGCTAGTTTAATGTTCTCACAAAGATGTCGTCGACTCGACTTAACTGCTGGCCAAACGAATAAAACAGACAATTTTCCAAATATTGTTTGACACATGTAGGTTTTTTCACTTTTGGCATCCACGTCCTACCTCTTCTCGAGTCAACAGCCGTATCGTATCGCATCGTATTTCCTGGATGAAAGTAATGTCTGCTTTGTAGTAGCATAGGGCTTCCGCTAGTTTGATGTTCTCACATTCCAAGCACCTAATGACTTCGGTTTAAAAATAGTGTCGGGAGTCATTTAGCTTTGATGGCTCGCATTTAGTGATCAGCATGAGTTCAGTCTTTTGTCAGACTAAGCTCAGACCAGAAATAATCGAATTTGATCGCACGTATTTCGTTATGTCAAAAATGTTTGACAACTAAGCGTTAATGTCTTTCGAATTTGTCTGACCGAAAATTATTGCGGAATGAAACGAACGATTGGAACAGACGTTCGGTAGGGCTGATTAGTCATACGAAGCTGGTTTTACTGATGCCTTTGTAGATCACTCAGTTTAAATGATTTAGTTGTTATAGACAAAGCTAATGGATTTGAATTAAATCTGGGGATCCTCCCACAAGCTATGATTCGTAGGTCCAACATTCTTGGTATTTACGCTAGATGCTACTCACTATCCCACTTTAGTGAGGTGCACCGTAATGTTGATACAGCCGCCTACAATGAACTGTTAATTTTAACCGGCAGCGTTGTGTCCGCCTTAATTCAGGTATGGTCTTGCTGAAAGCTATTTAAAAATGTATGACTGGTGATCGAGCGAAATGTCATAACTCTCAAAATTATATAAACTTTGGGTAACGATATTCACCCAGCTAACCCATCCCGAAGAAAAACCTTGAATCAATCTTGCATGCAGTTGTATTCCACCATACAGCGGCAATCCGAAATCATATTCGCATTCACTCCTCTTGTGATCCATCAATGGGCATCCGCAAGCCAAGAAGACCCGCACCGATGACTAATCCGCGCGCAATGGATTTATGAATGAAAACATCCCAACGTCGACTTCGACGACTGCGACGCGACGGTGCGGCGTTGTTGTCGTCTTCGTCTTCGTCTTCGTCGGAAATGGGAGAATCCAGGTACGTTTCCGAACTGTGTGGTCGGTTATTGATCTTTGGAAACATATTTAGTGCTTCTTTTGGCTGCGTCTCTGGCTCTGCTGCTTGTGTCCGACCTATGCAATGAGGTTTGCCCGAGTGCGTGGGCAGCCACCAGATGCAAGACGACGATGATGATGATGACGATGATGACGATGACGACGACTCCTCATCGTAATTCATAATTCTCCGGCAATGAAAAATCTAGCGATTCCAATTCTTTGCCTCGACCGGTGCCAAACAGACTCTGTGTGTGCGCCTCCATCACTTTTGTGTCGATGTGTTCCAGTGTCCATTATGTGTTTAATGATCCACAGTCAGCGAAGTGTATCTACGGTACAATGTACACACCTTTCATCAGATGCTCGCCCATATATCCCGCCAACTCGTAGTTAATTGTGTTTGGCCCGTTTGGTTGTTGCCTTCTGTGATCGTTACTGTCACTGCTTGGGTACAGCTTGATATGGTGCGCCTGCGCACTCTTCTCAGAAAAAAATCGAATTGACTCGTAGATTCCTCTAATTTTCCCTATTCGTCCGTCAAATGATGATGATGCTGTTATATCTGACAGAATTGAGCAGTTAAAATGGACAAATAGGAGATTTTGTTGTCATCGATTGCAAATACAGTTTTTACGACTGTGAATGGAGAGACGTTTGAAAGAGATCGTCTAGGCCAAGGAATGAGATCTCAAAGTTTTTCTGAGCTAAAGATTGAGTTCTGCTGTGGGAAAAGAGTCATCGGTCACAAATCGAATGCATTTTCAACAGAGTCAATATTAAGTCAGGTGGGTTTTGTAGCAATTTTACTTCAATATGAGTTTTGATCGTTTGTCTTATGGAGAGGAATACTTTTAAGGACCAACTTCTAACTACGAATATTTAGCATACAGTCGATTATGTTAAAACAGCGGTCAAGTACTTTAAACTCCCAATGTGGAGAAGCTTTGTGCCAAAATGTTTTCAATGTACAAAATGAGATTTTTGAAATATGCATTCAAGTTAAAAATTTAGGTTCCCACCATAGGTAAGGTTAGGTTAGGTTGCGGTGGCTGCACGCTATGCAAGTGCACACTTCGACCATAAATATACGTCCTGGTACCACGTGGATCTGTCGACTCCTATATTCCTTCGCTCAATTGAAAGACTTCGAGCTAACTATGTAGCGTAAGAGGTTTCTGACATTAATATTAGGCAGCTCACCTAGGTTGTCGAGGAAGTAGTCTCCTAGAAGAAGCTTTTTTTCCTGAGAAAGTTGGACAAGAGCATAGAAGGTGAGTAATTCTTTACTCCTCTTCTTCCTCCAAGCAGCTTCTACAGAAGTCATTGCTGAAGAGGGCTAGTATTCACCTTTCAATGTTGACAGCATATACTTAGTCTTACCCTCACTTACTACCAAACATTTTTGCGGCTTCATTTTCTGTACTAGCAAACGTGGCTATTATGTCACGTTGAGTCCTACCAATGATGTCAATATCGTCGGCCTATGCAAGTAGTTGCACCGATTTTTGTAAAATTGCGCCTCTGTTGTTGGCTCGGGAGTTTTGCACAATCATCTCAAGAATCGAATAGAAGAAGTCACACGACCCTGGTTGGCAGCGAGAATTCTCAATCGTCATCCTGCAAAAACGGACGAGTTTGGGCACTATACCTAAACTAGACACGGCTCTGCATAGATCGTCTCTATAAATGTTGTCGTATGCGGCTTTGAAATCCATGGACAGATATTTTCCAGGATCTGCCAGGAAGTGTAGAAATTTGATCGGTTGTGCACTTTTTTGACCTAAAACCACACTGATTTGGGCCGATCAGGTTGTCGGTAAACGAGTTCAGGCGTTTACATATTAGGTCAGATAAGATCTTTCAGGTTATGTTGAGAAGACTAATGCCAATGTTGCGGTTCCGAAGGTCTCCATTTTGAGGGTCGGGCAAACGATGCTGCGATTCCATTCTCCAGCCATAAATTCACATAACCAAATTTTGATTATGATTCAGTGAATACCAAATCCACCCTTCCGACTTCATAAAGCTCGGCGGGAAGTCCGTCATTTCCGGCAGCCTTGTTAAGCTTAAGTTCAGATATTGCTATCCTCACATCATTTAGGTCGGTTCGCTGTTAGTTATCGCTGTCATCGTAAATCCTAGCACATCAGTTACGGCTGACCTTATGGCTCGTTGGCATCCTTGCCATTATTTTTCAATTCTTCGTTCTTCGAATTCGGTTTTTGGTTCTGATCATATCCGACACACATACAATGCGACTGGGAACAGTTGTCCTGAAGTTGGGCTCAAAACAGAGTTGGGTAGTGATGTGGTCAACGTTTTATGTAATGTTAAGGTGATTTAGAATCTTTGTCCATTGTAACGAGTCTCTCAGTCTCACAGCTGCACATGAGGTCTATTTGCCTTAGATATCTAGGGGATACTATCCGACATCTAGGGCTGCGGAGGGGTTTTTTCTTAGAGCTCCACTAATGCAAAATATGCAAGCTGATCTTTAAACTTTGTCTAGTAGGTTGTGGTTGAAGGCTGTTTCTTAAGCTTTCCACCCGACTAAGATTTAAAACAGGAGTAAATATCAAATAACAGACACGATAAGCCCTAAATGGATGAATGGTTGCATGCCCCATTTCTTTTCGATTGCCTTCTTACAGGAGTATAAGGATACGGTGGCTTTCTTAACGTTTTCCTGGATTTTGGATTATCCTGTTCAATTTCTTATCTGAAACCTGACCTAGGTATTTGCTAATTCTGAGAACTTAGGACTGACGCCACTAAGCTTGTGAGGTTTAATGTGCGGGGCTTTGTAGAAAAGAACCAATTCGCGCTGAGTCTACATCTGGTGCCCCATTTGGATAGTACAGAGACACCATTTTGTAATAATTCTCTAAGGACGTTAAGATATTTTCCATGATACAGCCATTGCCACGTCATCCGCGTAGGTATTCTAGATTTAGATTAACCAGTAGCTCGTTCAACACATGATTAGAGAGAAGAGGAGACAGGACTCTCCCTTGTGGGGTGCCACTCCAGGATTTCTGTTATTAATACTGGCTGTGAGTAGCTGATTTATTAGCACTCCCAACGAGTCACCAACATTCACATCCGAAAGGGCATTTGTAATTGCTTCTGCTTTGACATTTTTAAAAGCTCCTTCTATATAAAATAAAGCAACCATGCCATACTCTTTTGCTCATAGTGAGTTTATGATGATGAGTACCAGTGATTTGAGCGCTGTTTCAACCGACTTCCCCTTACAATATTCATGTTTGGAGTTGGAGAGTGCAGTTGGTTGTATACTAGTACGAAATGTCGACCTATAAATCTTTCCAAAAAAATCTTTTATTCTTTTAAGAAGACGGAGATCCTTCGGATTTATATGAGAAATCTTTCCTGTTTGGGAGGAGATTAAAACTTTTACTTCCCTCCTTGTTGTGGGGATATGTACTAACCGTGGGCAGCTGACCATTATGGTTAGTTACCTACCTTACTACTGGCCTAAAATATCGTTTATTTTTTCTTAATTTTCTCAGTAAAGGCTTGAGAAATCGTGGCCCAAAAACTTCAAGTCTTCAGATCTTTAAATAGTATCTTTTGCTATGAATTTATTCAAGAAGTCTACTTTTCTGATGGTCCCTTGATTAGAATAAATACGGAGGTATCTCCATTATAACAAACAAAATTTCAATTCGTTATGAGGTTGGTTAGATATAAAGGGCCGATGTTAATTTAAACAAAACACAAATCATTTAGGAAATTATTGTCCGCCAAATGGCCGTCACGACCTCGGCGGCACACCTCCATCAGATGGTCCAAATTTTCGATGACGCTAAGGCATAATTGAGGTACTATGCCGTTAATGTGTCGAATTATCTCATCCTTTAGCTCTTGAATTTTTGCTGGCTTATCAACGTACATTGAATTTTTCGGGCAAAAGAGCCATTGTTTCGTTAGCTGTGTGGCAAGTGGCACAGTCCGGTTGAAACCACATATCGTCCACATCTATATCTTCCAATTCGGGGCATAAAAAGTTCGTTATCACCTCACGATAGACGACACCATTCACAGTAACTGCCTGACCGGCCTCATTTTGGAAAAAGTACGGCCCGATGATGCCGCCAGCCCATAAACCGCACAAAACAGACACTCTTTGTGGGTGCATTGGTTTTTCGACAATCACTCTTGGATTATCATTCGCCCGAATGGTGAAAATTTACCCCATCACTGAAGATGATTTTCTTTGAAAATTGATCATCCACTGTTGCCATTTCTTGCCACCATTCTGACCATTGACAACGCTTGAAATGGTCAAGAGGCTTTAGTTCTTGAGTTAATTGGACCTTGTTAGCGTGTAAATGCAAGTCTTTATGCATAATGTTCATCGACGACGAGCGTGAGAGGTACAATTGTTGGGCACGACGACGAGTTGAGGTGGACGCTTTTCAGCGAAAAGCAGCAATATTTTCTGCAGTATGAGCTGTACGAGCATGCACTGTTGTTTTCACATCTCCTACAAACGCGGTTCGCTCAAACTTTTGCACGATTTTTCCGATTGTACGCACTTTTGGACGATTAAATTGACCGAAAAGTCTGTAAGTGCACGATATGCATTTTGATATGAACGCCCATTTTCATAACAAACCTGAATAACTTTAACTCGTTGCTCGATGGTGCACCTTTCCATGGTTCAAATTCAGAAATGTCAAATGAAATGGAGAAAAAAAATGACGTTTAGGTGTGCTTCACATTCAACATCGGACCTTAAAATGTATCCACCCGTTGTTAAGGTTAAGGTGTCAAAAGGATAATTATAAAAGGATTATTCGACTAATCCCATTATCCCATGACGAAAGTTCAGATGTCAAAAATACTCATAAGAAAATTGAACTCTGACAACATATTCATATCCGATTCCACTAGGATCAAGAATATACTTTCCTGATTTGTTTAGATACTTCCTTCAGAGATATAAATCGAAACAGCACACAATAAAACATTGTTTGCCCATTGTCAAGAGATTAGCCAAATTTGTTTAACAACAGCTCATTAAAAAATAAACACTTCTTAATGTTTGACAACAATCTGCTCAAGGAAGGTATCCTTTAGCACCCACTGCTAATGTACGCAGGTAGTTGAGCTACCTAACATTTGCTGCTGCACCTGTGTGCACTTTGAGATCACAGATGCGTGCAACCGAGTTTGATCCTTATATGAAAATTTTGTCAAAATCCACTTTTGTTAGGGTGGATTGAAAGATGTCTTGAAAGGAATGATGGGAGTAGCTCTTAGGCAACAATACATAGTCCGCGATGTTATCGAAGATGATTGCTACCGTGCATCTCCTTGTCCCAAGAATTCACAAAAGAAATATCGAGTACTAATTTCAATAGTGCCGATGAGGGGACTGATTACCGTTTCTTTATGTTGAGAAAATAAAAAGACAGATTTTTTGAAAAGGGATTTCCTGCGGATCTTTGTAAACTTAGAAGTTGTGAAAGTTTGAAGAGGATTTCGTCATTTAGGAATGGAGTTCTAGTTTTACTTAGCAAGCATATTTATCAATACGGCTTCGTTCAATTCTCAGTTAAAATTAAAATCAGTAATTGCTTTCCCTAAAAGATTCCAAATTTGACCTAGTGACAGTTCAACTTATGGATTCTGTTTATATAACTCCAATGCTCGACGGAGATGGTTATAAAACCTTCCAAAGCGAATTTTACCATGTTGCGGGTAAGGTTTTTTTTTACTGAAATTGGTACCATATTCCTTTAAGGCCGATTCGTTGGTATGTTGTATTTTTGAAGCATCATGCTATTACACTATTCTTGTTTGTAGTGTCCTAATGACAAAAGGGATTTAACTACTTAGCGTGGGATCCCTGGTTAAAATCAGAAAAGTTGCAAAACCATCGTTATTTTCACAAAACGGAGACCTTCGAAACTGCACCAACTACAGTGGCATTAGTCTCCTCAACACAGCCTGAAAGATCCTATCTGACGTAATATGTAAACGCCTGAAATCGTTTACCGATAACCTGGTCGGCCCTTATCAGTGTGGTTTACGTCAAGAAAGTGCACAACCGATCAAATTTTCACACTTTGGCAGATCCTGGAAAAAACCAAGAAGTCCAAACCGACACCCACCACCTATTCATCGATTTCAAAGCCGAATACGACAGCAAGATCCTGGAAAAACCCAAGATGTCCAAATCGATAACCACCATTTATCCATCGATTTCAAAGCCGCATACCACAGCATTTATAGAGACAAATTATACAGAGCCATGTCTAGTTTAGGTATACCGCCCAAACTCGTCCATTTGTGTAGGATGACGATGGAGAATTCTCGCTGCTCCATCAGGGTCGGAAATGATCGTTTACCGACAACCTGGTCGGCCCTTATCGGTGTGGTTTGCGTCAAGAAAGTGAACAAGCGATCATATTTTCACACTTTGGAAGATCCTGGAAAAAACCAAGAAGTCCAAACCGACACCCACCACCTATTCATCGATTTCAAAGCCGAATACGACAGCAAGATCCTGGAAAAACCCAAGATGTCCAAATCGATAACCACCATTTATCCATCGATTTCAAAGCCGCATACCACAGCATTTATGGAGACAAATTATACAGAGCCATGTCTAGTTTAGGTATACCGCCCAAACTCGTCCATTTGTGTAGGATGACGATGGAGAATTCTCGCTGCTCCATCAGGGTCGGAAATGACCTCATCGACACATTCGATAACAAAAAAGGATTTAGGTAAGGCGATGCGTTGTCATGTGACTTCTTCAATTTGATTCTTGACGGGAATGTGCAAAACTCCTGAGGCAACCACAGAGGCACATTTTTCCAAAAATCTGTGTTACTACTAGCATACGCCGACGATATTGACATCATTGGCAAGACTCAACGTGATGTCATAGCCACGTTTGCTAGTATAGAGAAGGAAGCGGCGAAAAAGGGTTTAGCAGTAAATGAGAGTAGGACGAAGTATTTGCTTCTAACACAATGCTTCACCATTGACAGATATAACTTTGAGGTAGTACGGGACTTTGTCTGTCTCGGCTCCGCTATTAACTCTGACAACAACATCTCGTCAGAAATTAAACGAAGAATTTCTCTTGCGAACCGCTGTTTCTTCGGGCTAAGAAGACAATTAAGTAGTAAAGCCCTCACTCGAACTAATAAGGAGATCCTACAGAAGTTTCTGATCATCCCATTCGTGCTCTACGGCGTTGAAGCATGGACCGTCTCAAAAGCGAAGGAAGAAATTCTTGGTCGATTCGAGAGGAAAATTCTTCGAAAAATCTTCGGTCCCGTTTGACGGGCTATAGAGACGAAGATTCAACGAAGAACTATACGAGCTGTACAGCGACATGCCCTATTCAAAAAACTCCGCATTGGCCGTTTAAGATATCTTGGACATGTAGAACGAATGTACAACAATACTCCACGTCAGACGCAGTACAGGAAACCGACCTCAACCAACTTGGAGTGCGCAACTGGAGGCAGTTAGCTAAGGTCCGGGCTAATTGGAGGGGCATGTTGGTTCATTCCGGACTCTAGCGCCGCTTAAGTAGGTAAGTTAGTATGCAAGGCGGGCGAATAAAGCGGATTATACAACCACGGGCTTTATCAACTTTACCATGTTGTTGATATAGCCAAAAAGGTTAACACAAGTCGACAGCATTAGTAGGTACTCCCAAAACATTGTTAAAATGCAGCCCCCAACTTTGAGTTAACAAGAAAAACCAAAAATTCTATCCACTTCCAATAAATTAAGGACCAAGCGATTGCTGATATCAGGTTGCTTTGGCTTTGTAAATGAAAGATGTGTCCCCAGGTTAGAAGAGCATGAAAGGCTACCTTGTCTCAGGCAGACACGCCGTCGGTGTCGTTGGGGCTTTTTTTTATTAGTTAGAGATAACGACATAAGGATTTATGTTGAAATTAATGGAGATCTCTACCAGGACATAACAATTTTTGTCCGCCATTGCGGGTACTTCATAACACTTGATAAACGCGATTTCAGAAGGACGTCGCAACTTGCTGCGAATCGAACCAAATAATCCACTTGTTCAATACAATGTTTGGTGAATGCGATGTCCCAAGTAAATACCTCCTCTCTCATAAGATTTGCCGCCTCGAGATAGTTTTCCAACGGTCTATACCAATACTATGCGCGAAATTTTGGCAATTTCGGCCGAAATAAGTGAAATAATGATCAAAAATTGGCTCAAATGTTTTGATTGCTTCAAGCGCTTTTCCATTGGTCAAACAGTTTGCGTAATGTCAATCAGATTATCCTTATACTTTTCATTTGATTTCGAAGTTACAATCCGACTGAAAAACAATTTGCGAGTGTAACAGCAGCACATCAAATGAATTACACTATAACTCACCTAGTCAAGACTTCAACCTCCGCTTATGGGACCATCCATTGCCTCAATGACTTACCAAATGCACTTGATGCCAGAAGCTATCAAAGCGTACAAATTGAATGTATCTATGCTACGACAATCATCATCTCCAGCCTAAATATCAAGGCTGATGGCCATTTGGGCTTCAATCGTCCGACTCGCGCTGCGGCTTCATAAATGCAACTTTCCACTCTGTATGTGAAGACGATTGTCCCGTTCCACTTTAGTGTTCACGACAGACTAACAACAGTGCCTTTCAATGGGCACCCAACAGCCGCCGCGTACACCGACTAGATGACTCCGACGACAGTGAAATCCGTAAAATATCTCCGCTGGCTGAACACTAAGCACCTATACGATTGGTTCCCAACATAATTCGCTAAATGTCATTAAATGAGATCATTGTCCGCGACGATAGTCGTTCAAGTCGTATGCCACTATCTCCTACTACGCTCTAGCCCACTTGCAAGCATTCGTACTCAATCTGTGTTGGAAGAGTGTGTGAGTGTTTGTTAGTGTTGTTGGAGGAGATCCATACATCTCGGTCGATCCTATGCTCGAGATTGTGCGTACCCACTTGATTTGCCCATGACAAATGGTGTCAGGGCACAATTTTGACAAGATTAGCCAAAAAGATGGATTCCCCAGCGGTCCATCTTCCAATCGGTCCCAAACTGGCAGCCGTGTTAGAGGTGACTAGCAACTGCGTAGATGTATACCCCACAGCCTTCTACCTCGTCGTCGTTCCGATCTACTTATCATTTAGTGTAATCGCAGTTATGATTTCCTCGCTGGGCCGACACACACCGCCTCGCCGTAGTGCTGCGCTTTAATGATGGTGATCCCTTTATGGCTTGGCACCCACATGCGCCCATCGTGAGGGAGCACAGATTCATAGATCGCTGCGCAGCATCCAAACAAACGTGTCCAGTGGATTTCGGTTTGGTTGGCTTTTTGATTTCTCGTCGTGATCACATTGTGCGCTATGGTGAGATGGATTGCAATCCCTTCGACTTGGAGAAAGCGTCATCGTCTCGCAGTCGACGTCGTCTCCGTCGGCACGGGGCGATGATCACGATGGACGAGCAATCGCTCAGATTGTGTGGGCTCCAAAGCCTACAATTGGAACCTCGAATTAATGATATTTTATTGTTTCGATTTCAATTACTTATTGAGTGTGGCACATACGTATCGGCGGATGGAGTCGCACTCGCGCCATCACATGGGCGAGAGGTGTACGAGTATGTGCGCACACGAGGGCTTGGCATCTGGGTTGACGGCTGGTCTGCCCGTTAAAGGGAATGACTGATCAAGCATAATATCGGTACGGCACAGTAAGTTGAGGTGGAGATGTGCCAAAGAAGTCGCACTCGCAGAAGATGGGCGCTAAGTGAGTGTGCGTTGGTACACTGCACATGGACTAGGTGCGGCTTTTTTCGAGGATTTACCACAAATTAGTGGGCTTTTTCACATATTGTTGGATCATAAGATTATAAAAATCCACACCCGCAATTATATGAGACCATCACAATTAAGTCGGCGTAGGGACATGTTTGACATGCTGTGTGAGTGATATTTGTCTTGAAATTTAAATTTAGTAACTTGTAGGTCTCAATGTAGGCCTGAACCGTTCTTACGGATTTTTTTAAAACCTTCAGCCAGAAATTGCATCATTTGAAGGAGTGTACGGGATATTCTGTTACACTATTTATTAATTGATTCTATATGATACAAGGTGGGCCAAAAGAAGTCATCCGATGTTGTCGCCGCCTTCATAATATCGGTTGTGGCTCTGGCAGTGTTTGCCGTTGCTCCGTCCTGTTGGAACCACATGTCCTCCAGTCCAATTGCGGCAGAAAAAACTCGGCTAACATGGCCCTATAGCGCGCACCGTCCGCTGTTGTCATTTGACCAGCGGCGTTCTCGAAAAAAAAAAATGGCCCGATGACTCCTCCAGCGTGAACAGCGCACCATGCAGTTACTTTGAGCGGGTGTAATGGCTCTACTCGTGGATTTCCGCTGCCCCAGAAGCGGTAGTTTTGCTTGTTCACGTACCCGCTGAGGTGGAAATGGGCCGCATCGCTAATTATGATTTTGGTCTAGAAATCGTCAACTCCGTCCTCGAGGTTGAGGATGGCTTGGGCGTAAATTACATGCGTTTGGCGGTCGACTGGTAGCAGCTGATGCACGGAATGAACTTTGTTCGGGAACATACGCTAGTCTCTGACCAAAATTGGTCTTAGGGACGACCGGCTGATGGCTAATTGCGAGCCACGGCGTCTGGTCGATGTTTCCGGCGACATCTCGACATCCTCGGCAACACCGAGAAACAGCGGTTGGCAAGAGTAATTCTTCGTTTAATTTCTGACGAGATGTTGTTGTCAGAGTTAATAGCGGAGCCGAGATAGACAAAGTCCCGTACCACCTCAAAGTTATATCTGTCAATAGTGACGTCCTTTCGTATTGACAGCATATACTTTGTCTTGCCCTCATTTATCGCTAAACCCATTTATGCCGCTTCCTACTCTATACTAGCAAATGTGGCTATGACATCACGTTGGGTCCTACCAATGATGTCAATATCGTCGGCGTATGCTAGTAGTTGCATCGATTTTTTGATAATTGTGCCTCTGGTGTTGGCTCTGGATTTTTCCACAATCCTTTCAAGACGCGAATAAATGAACTCACATGACAGCGCATCGCCTTGCCTAAATCCTTTTTTGGTATGGAATGTGTCGGTGAGGTCGTTTCCGACAACCGATCGTTTGTGGACTTTGCTGGCCTAACACCACACTGATAAGGGCCGATCAGGTTGTTGGAAAACGGTTTCAGGTGTTCACATATTACGGCAGATGGGATCTTGTAGGCGATGTTAAGGAGACTTATGCCTCTGTAGTGGGAGCAGTTTAGAGGGTCTCCTTTTTGTGGATCGGGCAGACGATACTGAGATTCCATTCTGCAGGCAAACTTTCTTCCGACCAGATGAGTTGGTGTGTGTTACTTACCAAGTCATCTACGCTGGCTTTATAAAGTTTGTTACCAGACGTGTTGTCGTGTAGGCTATGTTTTCCGACAATACTGCTAAAGATGTCTTCTCTTCCTACCTTTGCGTTAAAATCATCCAGCACGATAAAACGTATGCTCTGTAGTAGTTTGGAACTTTCGCTAGTTGTTTGCATGCACCTCTACTGTTTGATATTCTCACATACCAGGTGCAGATACGAACGTCCTCATCCTTTTTTTTCGGTTAGCAGGGCCGTCAACAATAAAATCAGTCCTTTCCGAGGCTATTGGTTGCTTTGCAACTATTGGATTTTTTCCGTAAATGTGTACTCTACTCAAAGCACAACCCCCAACCTGAAAGGGCAGTTCCAATTTACTAGATACCCCTAGAACACGGGTATCCAGTATCCAGTTCGGGATTGAGCGCTGCCGTTGGCCTTTTGGCTCATCTGCCAGCATTTCTCGCCTTGCATGCAGGGCCAAATGGTCTGCTAATGTTGTTTCGTTTAAGAATACCTGATCTGTTTTCGAACTAATCGTTGAAATAAAGTCCGCGGTAGCTAAAACTAAAAGCTATATAGATTGGGCTTCAGTGCTTGATAAATTTTGACAGGATTTCATTTTTACAGCTCCAAGTGGTGAATGCTATTCTCTACGAATTTAAAGTCAATGAGAATATTATGGCTTTGCTTTACAATGTCGCCTTTAAAAATATTTCGACACTGCTTCTGCATCCACTGGGGCTGGGAAGAGTGAAGCCTGTTGCTATCTGCGGTTATATTAATGCACTAAAGTATTTTTTCTCATTCTATTGAATCCTCGGAGTCTGAATTTGACTAGGACTAGAAAGTGCTCATGGCAGATGTTTTCTCCTTTGGATATATATAAATTCAGGATGCTGGGTTATCAAATCAAAACCATTTAAGTGGACATTGACGTCACCACTTTTATAAATTTTCATCAAATTAGGGGTTACCGTAGATCTTTGTGGCTTACGTATGGATTACGCTTTTATTAGATAAGCTCATCTATTGACTTTTGTCGCACTATAGTCTTGAATGTACTTGGGATTCAACCAACATTCTCATACATACTAAACTGGTCCTTAGCTTAACCTCCAGTTCTGTACTTCAAGTGTGCGCGCCACTTAAGGCGATGTCATCCCCTACTGTGTACGACGTATGGCTGGGAATCCAAGACTCATGCGGAACGGAGAATTGCTGTCCATTCGCTAGGCATGTCCTAGCCATCTTAAACGTCCAAACTGGATTTTTTGGACTAGAAGTATGTTGCTGTATAGTTCGTATAATTCTTTGATTAATTTTGGTCTCCATAGCCCGTCAATGCAAACCGGACAAATAGGTTTTTCGAAGAATTTGTTTCTCAAGACGACCAAGGATTTTAGAATCCGTCATCTTTTATGGTTCAGCACAGTAAAGGAGGAATGGGGTGATCAGGATCTCCTTATAGTAGTTCGAGTCAGACCTTCAATATTAAATTGAATTCCTACCTCAAAGAAACAGCGGTTGGCAAAAGTTATTATCATGTGAAGCATCGTGTTCCACGTAGAATATGTATATGGAACACACCTAATATGATTCTAGCTTCAGGTTAAAGGCAAATCATAAAGCCCTTTGTGTCATTACCAATTATCAACGGGGATATATGCCCTTGAAAGGGGGTAGACATAACCCTTCCCCTTTACTTTGCTATCTTCGATTGGGGCTCATGATTTCATTTTTTTTGTTATTTTGTTTGCATGTTATCCAAAAAAAAGCCGCAACAGGGTCGTTAGTACCCACGGCCTAGCATTTTCACATAACCATTCATGTGTGCTTGTGTAATTCTCTAATCCTGTTTTTTGCAGAGATAAGCTTTTCTTGACAATTGATTCGACTCGAATAATTTGTCAGATCATCACGAGGTCATGCGAATCGACAGATTCCTATGGGACAGTCTCTTAGCCACATGACTTAAATTTTAAATTCAACACCCTCCGTGCATTTGCTTCGCATTTTGAGTCATCAGCATCACACCTAGTATGATGTCAGTGCTTGACCAATGCACTTCATAATACCATCCCACATATCGACTTGCACTACCTACTCCACTACCATTACTCGCAAATATATTTCAAGAGTGATTTCGAATTTACTTTTGAATGATGTCATGGGAATCGCCTTATTCCAACAGTCTTTCGGCAATGGACTTGGACATCATGACTTCATCGCCATAGTCCACTCTAATTCCCATCACATATGTGCGTGTTTGTCGTGAGAAATTAAATTAAAATTCGACATCAATTGTGAATGCGGCGCAAACAGCAATCCTAAAGGCGTACTTCACACTCAGCTGAGCCGTTTAGAATTGCAGTCAACGATTCACCGATTCACCGATGCTGATGGCGCTTAAATGACTTATCTGCTCGCATAAAACCACCTAACCTGCGACTTAGCCGAGTTGATCACTTGTTACTGTGTGTAGTTTGTAGTTATGAGCACCATGCAGCATGACATGCAGGCGCAACCGATCCAAGAAGTCATACCACGAATGCCACGATCAACCCACCCAGGGAGAGCGAGGAGACGACACACAACGACTTCGACTGGCTTGTACACGTTGATGCCTCGAAAAGGCCATAGTGTCTGCAGTGTTCGCTGCGATAGCATCGCGCAGGTTGACGCTGTGCGCGATGCATCGAGGGTTTCCTCACCTGGCGCACTATCTCGCCGCATGGATAAGTACCGAAAGTCTATATTTGCACTTAGATATCAAAATGTGATGTGAATTGACTTCGGAAAAATCTCGAGTGGTATTCTTCTCTCTCTCGAGTTGTTCCTCCACCGACATAGCTCAGCTTGCCCTCGATCCCGCGCTCTGCATAACAGTTCGATACTATGAACAGGGTGTTCGTTCCATTGGGACTGACTCCATCGCGTTGTTGTTAAATTTGGCATTCCGTTTGGGGGCCTCAGCGCAGCCTCTAAGTATTTAACATTTTTGATGTTTTCGTGAGGTTAGAGAGGTGATTTCGTAGATTCGATTCCTTTTGTATTGATGCGCGCCTTCAAAAGGTTTTTCTATATGAATGCAGTACGGCACAAGGGAATGACAGATCAGTATCTATCCAGGCAGCGATAGTGGACAATTAGAAGGGCGATAAAAGAGTGAGACAAATCTGGTGATGGAAAGTGAAGAAATTGCATTGTTAAGGAATTCCTATAGAGATTGCAATCTGAACTGCATAGAGGTGCATATGTATCTTACATCAAGATACGTGTCGTGTAATCCCCTTAAAAAATTGCACAAATATAGTCCTAAGAGTTGTCAAAACTATGTCCTAAGGAATAAGATTTGCGTGCGCAGTTGTTTGGAAAACAATGCAGCAAATGTCGCAGGTAGCATCTGAAATAGAGTCGTCGAAGTAATATGATTCAACAGCTGGGAATTACGAAAATCAGATTTGCTTTAAGCATTCATTGGATTTAGATTGCGCAAGTGATATGATTGTGTTTGCTTGATCAACGTTTTAAATTCATATGTTGGCCCATACATCAAGATCGTACCAACTCACTGACTGAAAAAAACCTTTTTATCGAAATAAAACTGACAGCGGTCCTTGGATATGCTTTGTTCTTGGATATATGTAGATCGACGTTTTTTTTCGGAAAACTAAAGTCCACTAAAGACAGACAAGACTTTGCAAAGCAACGAATTGTCAAGCATCAAAAAAGGTGAAGTACATTTGTCTCAGCAAGCTTATCTGACTCAGGCTTATCTTTAAGAAGCAAACAGATGAAGGATTAATAAATTATAAAGACCATACGAAATAAGCCACCTGTAAGGATCATCGCAATATTAACATTTTAGACAGCCACAAGTAGGTGGTAGAAGTCTTTTTATAGTCCGTCATTTGAATAGCATATGCTATAGCTTAACCTACATTGCTTTCTATTTCGAATATAGGGAAATATTTTAGCCTAATGAATTATATGCTAATCGTTTGACGTTTTGAATTTATAGGCCCACACACTACGATCGGATCAACCCCCTTACTGGAAATCCTCGAAAACCTTTTTTTACCAAAAGAAAACTGATTGTGGCTCTTTCGATAGATGATCGATCGATTTTCGAAAAAGCGCCAAATGCGGATAGACGATCCTTTCCAAAGCAATGACTCGTCAATCATCAGAAAAGCCATTGGAAAACTATTTAGCGTCAGATAGTACTTCCACGAAGCTAGTGTCATAGAATACTCTGCCCCAGCATGATTACTTAAATTCGTGCCTTATACCGCACCGGCTTAGGTTATATTAAAGGAGCATACAGCAACTAATTCATCATGAAGAAAAATTTAAGAAAAATTTAAACTGGAGTACCCTTTGGAATTCAAGTCCTCAGTAGTCACGCTGTACATCATTCTAGTAATGCCACCCGCGAAAGCTTAATCTGCGTCCATTTCCTTTTCGACCATAGGAAAATCTTTTAGACGGAGTATCGTACATATTTATGAACTTTATTTAGAAGAACCTCAACCTTAACCTCAAAAATACTAGTTGTCGAAAGAATATCAACTGAAAATGGTAAATGGATTCTTCAAAGCCAGTGAACTTCTTTGCGAAAGAAGAACGTTTTCCATAAATTTTATACAAATCGACAGCGAGGTGCTAAGTGGTCTAGAGTAGGGGTATTTGAACAGTGATACTCGCAACAGGTTTCATTAGATATTGAAGGGTATGTGCGATTCATTGATAACAAGATCCCTTTGGTGTTATATGTATGTGAACATCGGCCCCTGTGATTGTAGTTACACAACTGATCAACTGAAAAAAAATCCAAATGTCTAAACTTACGACAGCATTTTAGAAACGAACTATGCAAATCCATGTCTCGTCTAAACAGGCTTCGGAAACGAAGATTCAACTAAGAACAGTACATACTGTACAGTGGAAGAGACCTGACCAAAAAACTTTGCTTTGTGCGTTTTTAATGGTTAGGATAGCGATTGGACACTAATACTCCGGTTCGCAAAATCTTCGGTTCCTAGCCACACGAAGGGCATAGTAGAAGAACATTTTCTGAGCCATCTGAACCAACTTGAACTTCACACAACAACTGAATGCAGTTAAAGAAGGGCCGTGTGAAGTGGAAAGTGAAGTGGAAAGTCAAGAAGTCAGAAGATCCAGTTGTAAGTATCCCTTTACTAATTGTGGGACATGTGACTAGCAATATCTTTTGGGTCTGTCAATCAATTTTGTAAGGCCTGATAGATATATCGCTGCAAAATTTTCAAATCTGTTGAAAAACCCTGCTGTGTTCAAGAAGAAAATGGCTGTGGTTGGGATGGATATTCTATAGATTCGATTGATTTTTCGCCAGTGTAAAATCTGCATAAGCCAAGACTAATAGAGTTTCATAAACGTTTTTTTTTCCCATGACTTGAGTTGAGATAAGCTTTTCTTTACAATTTATACTACTCGGATAATTTGTCAGTTCATCACGAGAGGAGGGCCAGCAGGTGTTTCTACGAATTTGAATCGAAGTCATACCTTCTGCGCGGCAGTTCATCGCACTGAGATATTTTTCTTGTCAATGTCAGACAACAGACTTCAGGTTATGGTGCAATGAGAATATTTCCAGCTCTTAGCGGTGCTAGAAATGCTGATAATGGTTCTTATGAAAGCTGCATCCAGCCAGTTCATCAGAATTTTGGGTCTCTCTTACTCCTACGTGTCAGGAAATTGGACAGAACACCGGGTGATGACTTATTACGGATCCAGTTTCTGGATTTAGCATTTAGCTGTTACGACTTTAGAGTTGATTGCTGCTTCCTAAGCCTCGGAAATCTTACTGTGCAAAAGTTGAAACGAATGGTTGGCACATCTGAGAAGTCTTTAGCTCATGTGCTCGTATTTGTTTTCGAAAAATTTAAGATGAAATGTTTTCGAAACATTTGAGATGATGACAGTGCTTGGTGAACGCCAGTCTTGTCTGTCAGGCAAACAGGCTCTAAGGCTCTACATTTGTCGTAATAGAACTAACAAATCTCAAAATATTTTCGGCTGGATGGGATATTTTCTTGAGGAAAAATCTCTACAAGTGGTGATGTATAGCTACATAGTGCCATCGAATTAATTCCCCTACACCATCTATTTATGGTACACAATAATAACATCAAGGGGTTCAGGTGACATCAGTCGAGTAGTATCAATTTTCAAGAAAAGCTGATCTCAAATTCGCCGTTCGGAGTCAGCATAAAACAGGAGGTCCAACCATCGTGCAAGAAGTACACACGCACACATGATTGGTTGTGAGAAAGCTTGTCCCTGAGTACTAACGAGCCTGTTGTATTTTGTATCGCGAACAAGAGTAATGTTTTCAGTAGAGCGAACTGCGAAAACGCGCACAGGTGTTTTAACATTTCCTACAGGCCCGGATTGCTGAAATTTGCATACAATTCTACCGATTTCGGACACATTTGGTCGATTATGCTGATCAAAAAAATTACGAAGTGCACGAAATGCATTTTGATTTGAACTCCCATTTCCGTAAAAGCCTTCAACAATCTTAACGCGCTTTCTGTGTACCTTTCCACGGTTGAATGTCAAAAAACTGGACCTTAGGGTTAAACTCACAATTAAAATCTTGCATTATGGTTGGACCACCCTTTATATAACTCGTATATCCTTTTACACATTAAAATAATATCACGTGTTACCCATGGTTTATGTTGACGATTTATTTTATGTGCAGATTTGCTTAACAAATAAATTATTAGTATTCCCAACATCACTTTTGTATAGTTCTTCCCAATTTGTTTCCTGTATGAATTGATTGACTTTTTGTTGAATTATTTCATGTGTGAACCCTGTTATGAGGTACACCGTATCAAAATGATCTGTTATACCAGTTTCTATCACAACAGATTTAATAACTTGCTAGATATTGTTACTAATATGTGATCTAACAGTGTAGATGAACTTACTTACTTAAGTGGCGCTACAGTCCGGAATGAACCTGGGCCCCAACCAACATGCCTCTCCAATTAGCCCGGTCCTTAGCTAACTGCCTCCAGTTGCGCACTCCAAGTTGTTTGAGGTCGGTTTCTACTTGTGCGCGCCACTTAAGGCGAGGTCTTCATCTACTGCGTCCGACGTAGATGAAGGGAATCGAAGACTCTGCGAGCCGGAGTATTGGTGTCCATTCGTTCTACATGTCCCAGCCATCTCAAACGTCCAATGCGGAGTTTTTTGACCAGGGGCATCGCTGTACAGCTCGTATAGTTCTTGGTTGAATATTCGTCTCCATAGCCCGTCAACGCAAACGGGACCGAAGATTTTTCCTCTCAAATCGACCAAGGATTTCTTCATCCGCTTTTGAGACGGTCCATGCTTCAGCGCCGTAGAGCAGGACTGGGATGATCAGGGTCTTATATAAGATCTCCTTAGTAGTTCAAGTGAGGGATTCACTACTGAATTGCCTTCTTAGCCCGAGGAAGCAGCGGTTGGCAAGAGTAATTCTTCGTTTAATTTCTGACGAAATGTTGTTGTCAGAGTTAAATGCGGAACCGAGATAGATAAAGTCCCGTACTACCTCAAAGTTATATCTGTCAATGGTGACGTTCTGTCCAATTCATCGATGTTGTGTGTTCTTTCGTGTTGACAGCATATACTTCATCTTGCCCTCATTTAATGCTAAGCCCATTTTTGCCGCTTCCTTCTCTATACTTGCAAACGTGGCTATGACATCGCGTTGGGTCCTACCAATGATGTCAATGTCGTCGGCGTATGCTAGTAGTTGTACAGATTTTTGGAAAATTGTGCCTCTGGTGTTGGCTCGTGAGTTTTGCACAATATTCTCAAGAATCAGATTAAAGAAGTCACATGACAGCGCATCGCCTTGCCTAAATCCTTTTTTGGTATCGAATGTGTCAGTGAGGTCGTTTCCGACCCTGATGGAGCAGCGAGAATTCTCCATCGACATCCTACACAAACGGACGAGTTTGGGCGGTATACCAAAACTAGACATTGCTCTGTGTAGTTCGTCTCTATAAATGCTGTCGTATGCGGCTTTGAAATCGATGAATAGGTGGTGGGTATCAATTTGGACTTCTTCGGTTTTTTCCAGGACCTGCCGAAGTGTGAAGATTTGATCGGTTGTGGACTTTCCTGGCCTAAAACCACACTGATAAGGGCCGATCAGTTTGTTGGTAAACGGTTTCAGGCGTTTACATATTACGGCAGATAAAATTTTGTATGCGATGTTGAGGAGACTTATGCCTTTGTAGTTGGCGCAGTTTAGAGGGTCTCTTTTTTGTGGATCGGGCAAACGATGCTGAGGTTCCATTCTTCAGGCATACTTTCTTCCGACCAGATTCGGCTTATGAGTTAGTGAATGTTACTTACCAAGTCATCTCCCCCGGCTTTATAAAGCTCGGCGGGAAGGCCGTCATTTCCGGCAGCCTTATTAAGCTTCAGTTTAGATATTGCTATCCTCACTTCACTCAGGTCGGGTGGTTGGCAGCTTCCGCTGTCGTTGCCAAAATTGAATGGTTCGTTCTGCCTGACAGCGGAATGTTGTTCGTCATCCACGTTTAACAGTCTGCAGAAGTGGTTCTTCCATATCCTCAGCATCGACTGTGTCTCAACTACGATATTTCCTTGTTCATCTCGACAAGATTCTGTTCGAGCCTTGTATCCTTGGCTTTGACGTTATACACTTTGGTAAAATTTGTGAACCTCTTTACTGGAGTGGCACCTCTCTATATCCTCGATCGCGCGCTTTTCTTCCTCTTTTTTCTTCTTTCTAAAAAGCCGGTGTTCTTAAATTCTTCTCCGCCTATAGAGCTCAACGGAAGCTCTCGTCTTCACTTGCAGCTTAGCCTTGTAGGACTCGTTCTTGGCTGCGAGTATCTGTCGGCATTCCTCATCAAACCAGGGGTTTCTTGCCGGTGGGCGCGAGAAACCGAGCACATCAGTTGCGGCTGATCTAATGGCTTGTCGGCATCGTTGCCATAGTTCTTCGAGATTCGAGAGGCTTAGGGATACGCGTTGGGCGAAGGTCTTGGCGGTCTCTTGCGATTGCAGTCTTTCGACATTAAATTTGTTTACAGTATTTCTGGATTGTTGTGGCGTAGTAGATATCCGCATTCTAACCTTGGCTGCAACAAGGTAGTGGTCCGAGTCGATGTTAGCTCCTCGGAATGTTCGGACATCCAAAATACTGGATGCGTGGCGCTTGTCTATCGCTATGTGATCAATTTGATTGACCGTTCGTTGATCTGGAGACCGCCATGTCCCCTTATGGATATCGAGGTGGGGAAACCGTGTGCTGGCTATAGTGGCATTTCGTTCCGTAGCAAAGTCAATTAGCCTAAGTCCGTTACCAGACGTGTTGTCGTGTAGGCTATGGTTTCCGACAATACTGCTAAAGATGTCTTCTCCTCCTACCTTTGCGTTAAAATCTGCCAGCACGATTTTAACATCGTACTTCGGTAGTCGCTCATAGGTTTTGTCAAGGAGCTCACAGAAGCAGTCCTTTCCTCCGTTGGGGCGTGAGCGCATATAAGGCTAATGTTGGCGAATTTTTCCTTCGCTAATGTCTTTGAAACATAAGACTTCTTGCCTAAGTCTGGCACTTATAACAAATCCGCATCCGAATAGTGGCTGTTTCTGCTCACTATAACACGGTCCGTAGTAGATGTCACAGTTTTTCATCCTCTTTTAGCCCGGCCCATCCCACCGTATTTCCTGGATGGCAGTAATGTCTGCTTTGTAGCAGATAAGGGCTTCCGCTAGTTGTTCGCTTGCACCTCTCCTGTTTAATGTTCGCACATTCCAGGTGCAGATACGAACGTCGTTGTCCTTTTTTCGTTTAGCCGTGTCGTCAACAATAAAATCAGTCCTTTTCGAGGCTTTTGGTTGCTTCGTAACCGTTAGATTTTTCCATGATTGGAGGGCCAGTTCCAATCTATTAGATACCCCTAGGACACGGGGCCATCAGTATCCACTATGGGATTGCGCGCTGCCGTTGGCCTTTCGGTTCATCCGCCACCAGCTCGGTTCAAGGGGCCTGACTGACTTTTGAAATTTCTAAGCAACCTGTTATCTGAATGTGTCGAAGCAGCTTGTCTAGGTTCGCCTGGGACAGCAGGCCGGGTATTCATTCCGTGCCATTCTGACCTGGCTGTTTATAGTGTTGCTATTTTTTGTCGTGTTATCAACACTCGCGCTTATCGTTTAGCAAGTCAAATCCGGTAGGATGAGATCAGTACGCGATGGTTACCACTTGGAGTTAAAAATATGCACTTGATGTGTAATCACTAATCAGAGTTACAACATTGGGCATTGCCAAGTTAAGGCCAATCAGAGTCTACCCTCGTTCTACAAACCATCTAGATGTAGATGAACTTCCACTAATAAAAAATTGGGTAGGCTGTAATATAACATTAACCAACCCCTTAGATGCTTAACTTCCATAAAGTTTAACACCTGCAGATTGATTGAGTCCTTTAAGTTGATGCTTATGTCACAAAAAGTAACACATTTTCAAGGCCTTAAGTTAAGATTTCGTAGTTCCAACGATTTTCAAACCAACATTGCTTATGCGATGGTAAAAATAAAAGTTAAAGGATTTGTTTCCATGTCAAAGCGGAATAGTCGTATATCCCAGAAGGGTCATAAACAGCCGTCATAACATAACCATTAACGGTTTGACTATTTCTACATTCATTTACTATCTAGCTTAAGTATGGCAACAAGCGGTTTTGAGGTTGTGATTTAGACCTTTTCTCCATACCTGACAAAGTCAGCCTTTAAATTGTAATAACGACTCAAACAAAAATTCCATGTCCTCCCCATAACCAGAAATACAAAACAACATCCACTTTGTGCTCGTATCCCAAAGCCACTTCACTTTAGAGGTTGGCCAGTCACTGATTCCCATTGAAGTGGCACCACAAGCTGCATGGCTTAGAACATTGTCGCCGGCGATTTATGCAACAATTTGCACGATTTATGTTCGCCCGTCCATTGGAAGGTGTTTAGCTCGAGATAATTTGAAATTGTGCATACAATGACCAACACAATTTGATCACGATTACAGTTTCCAGAGAGAGGAGGACAACGCTGTGCTGTGATGTAAGTTTAGTTTCATACACGAAATTTTTCAACATCAACAGTACTCTATCGTTCATCGGCTAGTCCAGCTTATGAAGATTTTGTTCCATGTTGCAATCCGTTAACTGGAGCTTCGGCTTCCATCAAATCGTTCTTACGTAACACCAACAAGGACTTTCTTCCCGCGTTGCCCATATGCTGGCAAAAACAATTATCTCTCCACTATACAGTACTCTCGTAGGATCAAACGATTGGTTGAACCTCACGTCCTCAATCCTTATCCATGCAATTACAGCACAATAACACACATGTAAGTATTTAAATTGATTTAACACGTTAGTATGATTTACTCGCTGGTATTTCGATTGAATCTTCCCGTGCGCTCTCATCTCTCATAACCCCGACTAGACACGCGGACCAACATATCGCACATAGCAGCAGTGTCTGGCCTGTGCGGATGAATGGAATTAACAGGATGAAATCCATGTCGCATTCGCATCGCAAAGCAACCTGTTCACTTGGACAAGTTCCGTGTTCGCAGTTCGCCGTGCTTCACATTTTGTAATGAAGATGAAGAAATATGACTGAAGCATCGAACGTCTCTAATTATGAGTCATTAATCAATAAAATTGTCCATATGTCTGGCGGGCTCGTTGTGTTCTCCAAGCTGGATGGTTCGGCGCGCGCGGCTATAGCCATAGTGCTCCGGCTCTGGCATAGCGATAGCCACGACATAAGACAACGCGCGCAGATACAGAAATCCACTTTCCTAATTCTCGTTGAAGATCAAGTTTGTGGATCGTCGCTAGCGCGGTGGCGGAGCGTTCATTGGAACGCCAGTGATATGACTTCGAGTAGGCATCGAGTGAAGGTTCCAATACCAGATCGTGGTCTCACTAATGCTGGTCTTTAATGATAGCACTAGCAAGCAGAACATGAAGTCCTTTTGCAACACACATCGCATTCGATAGTTATGTGTGGATCGTGCTTTTTTATTTGCTGCTGCTTCGGTTGTTGTTGCTGTTGCTCTGCTGGTTTTTGGACACAAGTGGAGAGCTAAGTGATGTTATGACAGAAACAGTTACTGAGGATTCCACCTACTAATGTAGGGCTGTGAGTATGGGTTATTTGGCAACATTTCAACGGTGTATGTGGTCGTTTATTGGTCTTGGAAGGAAAGAGCTTTAATTGACAATTAAATTGCAGTTGCACTGTATGTTGGTGGATAGCGGGGAGAAGGCGGCCTTATAACGGTGATGGTAGTTCACATTGATAAGCCTGATAATACGTAGGGTATCTCTGCTGTGGTAACAGATATCAAGGATTTTAGGGTTCTGCAGATTTGCTTGCGTTGACGGGCTATGGAGGTGAAGATTCAATAAAGAACAATACGAGCTGTACAGCGACATGCCCCTGGTCACTCCGCATTGGACGCTTAAGATGGCTAGTACGAATGGACACCAATACTCCGGCTCGCAGAGTCTTCGATTCCCAGCCAGACGTCGGACGCAGTAGAGGAAGACTTGGAGTGCGCCACTGGTGGCAGTTAGCTAAGGACCGGGCTAATTGGAGAGGCATGTTGGTTGAGGCCCAGGTTCATTCTGGACTGTAGCGCCACTTAAGTAAGTAAGTAAGCAGATTTTTAATCTTGATTAAGGGATATTTTTCAAAATGTTAGATCTTCTGAAAAGCGGTAAGGGGTAAGGTATTTTAGCAAACTGTAGACAAGCTATCGAAACAATTATTAAATTGTAATGAGTGTTTGTATTCATCAGACTTAATGCTGATGCCATTGCGAGCTGTGTCAAGTAATTTTGGACAGGAAGCTTAAGTGAAAGCTGAACATAAAAGAACGAATAAAGCAAGCGACAGTCGCACTTTATTCCTGCAAGAAAGCCATAGGCTTAAAATGGGTAATAAAACTTCGCATCACGCATTGGCTCTGTATATCGGTTATAAGACCGATACCTACTTCTTTTTCGAGTAATATTATGGCGGACAGCGCTGGAGATAGCTCTAAACAGCAAAAAAAACTAGCCAAGGTGCAAAGAACTGCGTGCCTGTTTATCGGTGGTGCACTCCGTAAAACACCGTCAGCATCACTAGACATTCTTTTTCACCTACTACCCCTAGATATTTTAAGAAGATAGACATACAAATGTCAGATAGCTCAGCCATACGCCTTAAATCTATCCAACAGTGATCAAAAATTCAATCTTGCCACTCAAAAATTCTAAAAAACAAATATTCCTGAACACCGACTGCACCCTAACCAGGTTAAACTTCGATGAGAGTTTCCATGTCACAATCCCAGACAGATCGTCATGGAAGAGTAACGAATCAGTCTTCACAAATTCAAAGACAACACTAGATTACCGCTCATTTGTAAACAAGATGTCAAAGCATTTTAACATTCAGTAAAGCTGATAAGCTCGCCAGACATGGAACTACATTACCAGTTGTTCCCTACACGGGTGCAATAGGTGCAATACATGCAAAAGCCTACTACCGCAACATGCCAACAGCAAATCAAATCTCAGATGGGGTCTTGGCACGACGTGTCAAATATCCAAACAAATTTGGCGAAAATTTGGATTTGAGAAGATCCAAGGGAAGGATTTCGCTTGATAGATCGTACATTAGCGCAACTATAGGTATCATCACTGGACACTGTTTAATAGACAGACTCGCAGAAAGGCTAGGACTCCACTCAAATGACTTCTGTAGGAGCTTCCAGCAAAAGGAAGTTCCATCTTGGAGCTAATACTACTTCTAAAATCTCAGCTCTGGCGGCTAATCTACAGAGTACAGAGAGACCGTTTCGTAATAATTCCCTAAGGGTATTAAGTTATTTTCCTGATATTGCCACGTCATCCGCGTAGGCGATCACTTTGAATCGTTCTTTTTCTAGATTATTGACAGACATATATATGCTATAAAGGTCTGGACGTTTCCTTATAGTATTTCGCTAGTGTATAGGTGGGATAACGCAAGCGCACGAACAAGAAAATGGTCAGCGCCAATGTTGACTCTTCAGAATGTTCGGACAATTGAAGTACTAGATGGGCAAATGATCGCAATCTGGTCTATTTGGTTGGTCTGGAGGACGCCTTGTCCCCCAAATATATATTCAGTGAGGAAACCTTATGCTGTCTGCAGTAAGAATTGGTTCTACAGCGATATTAATAGGTAGAAGCGTTGTTTTGTAGGGTGTGTCTTCCAGACATCCAATTCTCAACCACATTCGAGCATTAGGGGCCGTGTGTCGGCAATAACGACACGAATGTTGGCTTCCAAGTCCCCTAACGTTTCTAATTTGTTGGTTAAGACGAGCGACTTCACATATCCCCAAGGGAAATAATCCAGTGGTGTCAAATCACACGATCTTGGTGGCCAATTGACGGGTCCATTCGGAGAAATTATGCGCTCACCAAATGTTTCCTTCAATAAATCGATTGTGATGGGCGCTGTGTGGCATATAGTTCCATCTTTTTGGAACCTCATCTCATCCACATTCATATTATCCGATTCGGGAACAAAATAGCCGGCTATCATGGCTCTATACCGGTCTCCATTAACGGTAACTGACTCTCCAGCATCATTTCGAAAGAAGTATGGCCACCAGCTCATAGAGCACACCAAACAGTCAGTTTTTGAGGATGTAATGGCGTCTCAAGGGTTTCATGTGGGTTCTCTTCACTCCAAATGCGGCAATTTCGCTTTTTGACTTAGCCATTCAACCAAAAACGAGCCTCATCACTGAACAAAGTTTTGCGATGAAAATCAGCATCGAGATCAATCTCATTTCAGCCCATACTCCGAAATCACGACGCATTACATGGTATCGCGGCTTTAATTCCTGCGCAAGCTGGATCTTGTAAGGTCGTAAGCAAAATCTTCCATAAAGTTTATGGACATGCTCCAATTGCTGTGCACGGTGATGAATCGATTCATTCTTCAAAACTTTTCTCTACAGCGGCAATTGTTTCTTCGTGCAAAAACTATCCATGGTTAACCGAATTAATTGCTCTGATGGACGAGTATGTCGACCATAAAATGGACGGCGCTTGCGGTAAACTTCTCGAACTGAACCATTATTTTCGAAATAAATTTTCACAATGTGCAAGCGTTGCTCATTTGTCAACCTTTTTCTAATGAAATGGCAAACCAAACTGAGCATAAATGACATTAGAGTGGTCCGATTTGATGGAAAAATGTCAGTTTTATCTCTATTCGAAAAACCAACCTCTAAAAAGAACACCCGTTACATCCCTATTTGTAATAAGAGGGTTTTTTCCATTTTTAACTGTTGTGCCAGACTGTATTCACTTTAATGATTCCGAAAATTTTCTGAAGAATACAACCTATTTTTCTCGTCAAGCATAAGGACTTAATTTTCCACCTATATACCTTCTTTAAGGCATGCTATAAAATTTGTCAATTTCAAGGGAATCTACTTAAGTCTATGAACCTCCCAGCCAGGTAATTATTCAATTAATTCGACAAACGACACTTTATCGACTACAAGTTTATGGTAAGCAGGAATTCCTGACTCAAGTCGAAGTGATTTACTGAATTCGATCTGTCTCCACAGTAAGACTCCAACTTCGTCACATTCCAATCACAAAGTGTCAGCTTTGCTCAACTTCGCTTACATACAGTCCGTGGGCTTGCAGGCAGGCATTCTTTAGATGGTATAACCAATTCGAATAATAATTACAATCAATTACCCTCAAGTGGTTGGATTTCACGTTTCTCTATATAAAGACACGCATGCAGCAGCGTACGGCGGACTCGTCGGAAATCTGGGTATGCCTCCCGACCGACGGTCTGGAGATGAAACGCGCGGGTGTTTGCTCAACTCATGCCGAGAGAGAATTGCTAATCAGCACAAAATTCATCACCTACGTGGGTAACTTGGTGTAGTCGTCATTGAGAATACCACACCTCGAGGGAATGGGCAACACAACATTAGACTTGCCGTAACTTCGAGAGAAAATCATTTATTTTACTTAACCATTGCGACATCTGGTTAGAGCTGTCAATTCAATTCCTCGGCAAGCGGTATAGCTGTGAGTATATTGAGCCATACCTACCCATAACCCATACCCAGTTCCGAGCTCCGAAGTTGTCTGGGATGAGCGCCAACTTATACAATATATTCCACTAATAACAACAATAAATAGAAAAATTAAGGCAAGTCACACACAGCAGTCTATGCATTCGATTACCCATCGCCGTCGTCATGAATGAAGCTGAAGCGAGAGTCATGCACGCTGACACCTACATCAGGAGACGAAATTAATTACCAAAGTGATGGGCCCAAGAAATTGAAACGCGAAAACGCTTATATTGGCTGCTGCAGCTAGACGCTGGTTATACAGCAGACCCCATATAAAGTTGACTTGATAAAGTCGAAGTGCTGTATTTTATTTAAACAAATTAAAATAAAAATTAAATTTATTTTAAAATTTCACTTCTACAGGAGTGACAGTTGGCGTCGGACTGGTGATGGAAGTTATGTTGTTTTATGTAGGGTAAAGACTGAAAGGGTCTGCTTGGCTGGAGTAATGGAAAAGTGAGAAACGCATTTCTAAGATGGCAAGGGGCTTTTTTTATAAACAAAGCTAGACGCTGCTCCACTTTATAACTTCTTTGGTCTGAACGGAAGTCCAAGAAATTAGATCCTTAGAGGCTGTAATTCTTATTTACAGTATAAAAGTGATCCTCTTAGCTCTGGTTCTAGGACTCTTAGCGTTCTTTTAAAAAAGCTTTCTTTCAAAACTGTAATATGTCAGGAAACAATTGTCGAAAACTGTGTTTTTGCGGAAAACTCCTTGTATATGAAACAATGAGCAATGAAAAAAAAGCTATCACCCTTCAAAAAATGTTGATACAGATTATATCAGTCTTAAAAGTATCTTTCGAGACTTACTTAATTACTTCCATGCTTATGTGGCGCTACAGTCCGGAATTAATCTGGGCCTCAACCAACATGCCTCTCCAATTAGTCTGGTCCTTAGCTAACTGCCTCCAGTTGCGCACTCCAAGTTGGTTGTGGTCGGTTTCTACTTGTGGCGCCATTTAAGGCGAGGTCTTCCTCTACTGCGTTCGACGTCTTTTCGGGAATCGAAAACTCTGCGAGCCGGAGTATTGGTGTCCATTCGTTGTACGTGTCCTAGTCATCTTAAACGGATTTTTTTTGACGAGGAGCATATCGCTGTACAGCTCATATAGTTCTTGGTTGAATCTTCGTCTCCATAGACCGTCAACGTAAACGGGACCGAAGATTTTTCGAAGAATTTTCCTCTCAATTCGACAAAGGATTTCTTCATCCGCTTTTGAGACGGTCCATGCAGGTCTGGGATGATCGAGTGAGGGACTTACTACTGAATTGCCTGCCTTCTTAGCCTGAAGAAACAGCGGTTGCAAACGTTATTCTTCGTTTAATTTCCGACGAGATGTTGTTGTCAGAGTTAATAGCGGAGCCGAGGTATACAAAGTCCCGTACTACCTCAAAGTTATATCTGTCAATAATGACTTTTTGACCAATTCGTCGATACTGTGTGTCTTTCGCATATACTTCGTCTTGCCCTCATTAACTGCTAACCCCATTTTAGCCGTTCCCTTCTCTATTCTAGCAAACGTGGCTGTTACATCAAGTTGGGCCTACCAATAACGTCAATATCGCCGGCGTATGCTAGTTTGTTGTACTCGAGAGTTTTGCATAATCCTCTCAAGAATCAAATCGAAGAAGTCACATGACAGCGCATCGCCTTATCTAAATTCTTTTTTGATATCGAATGTGTCGGTGAGGTCGTTTCCGATCCTGATGGAGCAGCGAGAATTCTCCATCGTCATCCAACACAGACGGACGAGTTTGGGCGGTATACCAAAACTAGACATGGTTCTGTAGAGCTGTCGTATGCAGCTTTGATATCGATAAAGAGGTTGTGGGTATCGATTTGGACTTCTTGGGTATTTTCCAGGATCTACCGAAGTGTGAAAATTTGATCGGTTGTGGACTTTCCTGGCCTAACACCACACTGAAAAGGGCCGATCAGGTTGTTGGAAAACGGTTTCAGGCGTTCACTTATTACGGCAGATGGGATCTTGAAGGCGATGTTGAGGAGACTTAGCCTCTGCAGTTGGCGCAGTTTAGAGCGTCTCCTTTTTTACTTAATTAGTTGACTCTTTATTCCGGGATGAATTTGATCCTCAACTAACTTGGCCTTGCAATTAGTCGGGTATCTAGCCAGCTGTCTCCGGGTGCGATCTTCGTGGCGAGGTATTCCCCTACTGCGTCCGACGACTGGCTGGGAATGTAGAATGTAAATGTAGCAGATAATAATAAAAAACTCCACCAGCTTTATTAAGCTCAGCGGAAAGCCCGTAATTTGCTTAGTTTAGATATTGCTATCGATTCTCCACTTATGTCGGGTAATATTTTATAGTTGATTCAGCTTGTTCGCGGCTTGTATCCCTGGCTTCGACATTTAACACTTTGGTAAAACCAAAGATTATAAAGCCATACAGATGACGCATTAAGAAGAAAAAACATAAACTTTTGCTCACCGACTTCATGGTACGGACAGGCGGTATACACGTGCACACATGAGAAACGAGATCCAAACATATGGCGTGCTGCGCCAGTAGGACCCGCCATAGAACAATTATTCTTGTATGCATAGTGTCATCTGTATGACTTTATAATCTTTGGTAAAACGTACAAGAAAATCTCCTCGGGTAGTACCTCTCCATTTCTTCAATCGCACGCTTTCTAATGCTTTTTTCGCCTTTCTTAAAGCTGGGGTTCTTTCCTTATTTTTTGCTTATAGATCTCATTGGCAGATCTATAGATTTCACCTGGAGATTTGCTTGTTAGCCTCGTTTTTGTCAGCGTTCATGTGTCTGCTTTCTTCATCAAACCAGGCGTGTACTGCTGGTGGGCTCAAGAAACATAGCACATCAGTTCCGGATTATCTAGTCGGTTGTTGACATTGTCGTCATTGTTTTTCGACATAAGAGGGCTGGGGTATGGTATTCTTCGAATGGTTAAGAGATACCCGTTGCGCAAATGACTTGGTGATCCTCTTGAGATTTCTGTCTTTCGGTATTGAATTGTTTCTCAATATTTCGTATTTGTTGTGGCGTAGTGGATATCCACATTCTTACCTTGGCTGCCATAAGGTAGCGGTCCATGTTAGCCCTTCGGAATGTTCGGACATCTTAAATATTAAAAACATACCTCTTGTCTATATAATTAAAATGACTGTTCATTGATCTGAAGACCACCACTCATTGTCTCATTGTGGATATTGAGATAAAGCACCCTTGTGGTGGCATTTCATTCCACAGTGAAGTCAATTAGTCGAAGTCTGGTGTTTTTTGTGGTGTCGTGTAGGCTGTGTTTTCTCTTCCTACCTTTGCGTTAAAATATTCCAGCAAGATTTCTGCCACTTAAGACAGACCAGCATAAGGAATTGTCCTTCCTTGATAGACCTATAGGTGTCTTCACTGGACATTGATTAATATGCAAGCATGCACTTAAACTTGGTGTTTATGTAAAAAAAAATGCTCAAGGAGCTTGATATGTGAAAAGAATTAATAAACAATTCCTAATCCTCATTATTCTTGTCAGACTTCTTTTGGCAAACTGAAGCTTACGCTTTCAGCAATTTTTAAACCCTCTTCCATTTTATCGGAAGCTTTGGCTACGAAACTATTAAAAAAGGAGTGCCCTCTGCGTTTCTTTATGACCGCAGTTCCTACAGATATCATCATCCTTGAGATAATGTTTTATTGTGTGGTTTCTTAGGAAGTCCGTACCAGTATACGTCCATCCAATCCCCTAAGCTTTTACTCCACCATTACAGAGTGATGGTTGGGCTGGTCATGATTTGAGGATCCATTACATGCATGTTTGTCTTCCATCTCGCTGCCCAATATATCCTTGTAACTAAAAAACCCAGCAGAGCTGTAAACAGTGGGCTCTGAGGTTTCGCGACGAAATCGCTTGGATTAAAGTAGCAGATACTGCTTGAATATCCATTCGTCTGTCGATTAATATGGTCATATCATCGCGTGTTTTCGCCATTATTGGCATAATATGGGCCGCTTCAGAAAGCACCATTGCAACCACCCTTATTCAAACAAGTCCTTGTCAAGGAATAAAACTCCTCACGAACGAATGGAAAAGCTGGGTTGTATGCTTTTTTTACTTTTAAATTCATTTTTTATTTCCTTAAAATATTAACTTAATACTAGACAAAAATGCTTAAATCTAACTTATCAATAACATATTTACTTAAACTAAATTATGGCCCTTAGCGGGCGCTGTAAGCTTACATCTAACAGTTTTTATTTTGCCTTTCGGCTTCAAGTTTCTTTTTTTTTATTTTAAAATAAATTTATATTTCAAAGAAAAATTTAAAAAAAACTTTGATTAGTGACAATTTTATATATAAAAAAAACTTAATCTACTTAAGACTACTTAATACTACTTAAATACTAAATACTACTTAACTACTTAAGACTACTTAACTACTTAAGACTACTTAACTACTTAAACTTAATTATAATCTGGTTGGCGAGCCCTCGCTGCATATGCCGCGAGGGGTCGCCATCCTGATCGAGTCTTTTGGTCCACAGGCAGCATGCAACCACCCATATTGTACGCCAATATGGAGCACAATCCCCGCCACAGACCTAGTACTAGAATAATTTTTTGAACTATTTATTGGACTAAAAGTCCGCAAAGTCTAGAGGAAGTGCTGAATCACTTCCCTCGTGTAGCCACCAGAATTCGGTGCGCTGCCTTTCGGCCTCGGTCCTATCGCGATCCGATACCGCCGTGCTAAAGCGGAGGAGCTCCGGAGCATTGTCAACGTACCCGTCGCGGATTAGCCGTTTGTCACGCGCGTCACGGTAGCGGTGGTATAAAACCGGGATACCGTTCCTGTCTTGTACCAACCCTAACGAATCTATATAAACAAATGCCTCTGGTGGAATAAAGCCAGACATGAGCGCACTCTCTATATATGTTTCATTGGGGTAATAAGCCCCGAAAATCAGGCTGTTGTCGCTAGCCATCGCCCTTGCAGCGTGCCTTCGATTCACCTTAATTAGGAAATTGTCAATTCTGTTCAACTGGGCCCCATTGTATAGAACCTCGTTCCGATAGTATTTTATGTACTCGGAGTCTGGTGTTCGGTACAACCCTAAGCAGGATCGGAGACAACGCCTCTCGAATAGCCGTATCCTTTCCATGTAGGATGGTGATACATTGAACCACACGGGATAACCGTAAGCGATGATCGGCCTTATGAGGGCCATGTAGCAAATGACTTTCACCCTTGAATTAAGTTGACTGCGATGAAACAATCTTCTTGTCAGGCTGGGTTGGATGCATAAGATATGAATAGAGCTTAAGGACACTTTTAGACTTTTCAGAATAAAAACAAGTTTCCAAAAAAAAGCGTAAAATAGTTTTCGCAATTCAAGGACATAATTGAATGCACTGCACATATGGATTTTTTCACTCCATAAAATGTAATCTATCTATGGACGTCTTTTTGTGATTATTATAGCCTGCATTTAGTCGCATAGAATTGATTTAAAAAAAATATTAGCTTTCTCCAATTTGTTTGATTGCAATTCACCCTTAAAACAGGAAGCATTGGATTATTCCCTGTATAGCAGAAAATAAGTAAAAATACCATACAACCACCTACGATCGATCGAGTTTCGTGTATTGTCAAGCATAAAATATGTAGGCACTTAGAAAAACAAAAATCATGTCCATGTTCATTTTACGACAAAAACAAAAACAAAAACAAAAATCTCCCAAAATAAGGAACCTAAACAAGACAGAAAAAAAAAAAAAAATAATTCGTCGCCCGTGTGCGCGTGAAAGTGAAAAATATTCCAATTAAGTTTCCCAAGTGGTTCCATCAGGAAACGACTTATAATCGTGCGAGATGATTTCGTGAATTTCGACAGACACAATTCAAAATTAATCACAATTTTGTGGCTTCTTTCACCGGTTATAACCAAAAGGGGGGCTCAACTAGCTCCTCTGCCATTTTCGTTCAACTTTCTCGTTTAACAGCACATAAATTGTTTCGGCTGCACGTGAATATGTCACAAAATTGTTTTTTTTTTTACTTCATGTGTTCGTCCATTTATTTGTTTCATATATGTTCCAAGAGAGGAAACTAACAGAAAAGATACTCGTATAAGGTATAAGGGGTACCCTAAGCAAAGAGGACAAAAAAAAAGTTGTCGCCACGTTTTGCCACCGCCAACTGATGAATTTAATGGTGGATGCATCTTCAAGCAACGTTTATACTGTTTCTACGCTGGCTGCCCACAAAGTTAGTGATTAACAGGTAACCGGTGGGAAAAGTAACCATCTGCGTCAGCGCAGAAGATGTGAATTGTATCTTTTAGCGCGTAAATCGCGCACCCAAACCATGACATCTAATTGTCGCTATGCATGAGATGAGAACGTAACAGTTACTTTGTGTAGATACTAGAATTTGGTTTCTTCATAAACAAATTTAAACAAGAACCAGGTTAAATATTAGGGGACTGTCACAGTGAAAGTGTGAAGTAGCTTATTATTCTTGAACAATTGTCCTTATGTAGGTGACGTTAAATTGCTCAAAGATTACTGAAAAAAAAAATAAAAGTAAGCACACACTTTGAATCAATTATTGGAAAATGAATTATTTCGCCCGAATGTTGGTCAAATTGTACGCTTGGCATGAGCCAACTATGAAGTAGCAATTCTGACACAATTACATTTTAAATAAAGAGGATGTGTAACAGATGAAATGGTGTCCTGGCATAATGTAGCCCCATACGGCTGTAGTCACTTGGTTGCAACAACAATTCACTTATCATCGACCCAACTCATTTCCATAGCAATCTATGGCATCCACAGCTTACAGCGTTTCTTTGTTGTTGTTGTTTTTTTTTCGGTGGCAACAATGAGACAACAGATGTGGAGCGGAAATGACGACATGATTTTCATGTCATCGTCATGTAGTAGTCTCAATCGGCCAAAGAGTTCCTTCGAAAACATGTCCTCTCCACTCATAAATATCCAATAGCCAAATACAAATTCCGTTAGCCTCTGACGTACCCAGGGGTTCCATCCGCAGTCCAAACAAGCTCTCCTCCAAAGTGGTGTGCTATCTAGAGTTTGCATCCCCGACGACTGACTAGCATCCACTACCCGAGTCGAGTGAGGAGGCGTGGGGAGGGCTCCATGCACGAGAAGCACGAACAAATCTTGTAAACCTTTATTCTTGCATTTTTCATAGGGAATCTTATAGAAATAATTTTTCCTCTAATACACCACGAGTGGTTGCCTAGTTGTGCGCATCCGTACAGGCTGGCGCTGAAAGTGGTCATCACCGTTGTCATCCCAGAGAGTCGGGTCATTTCGAAATATCTGTACGTTTGGGGCTGAGAGGAGACTAACCCCACATCTAAGTATCGGACAATATTGCAGCAGCGGATTCTCCGTCGCCATCTCCAGCCGACCGTCGACTACGACGCGACAGATCGAAGTGGTTGTTATACTCCGGTTGCAATGCATCCGACGAGGCTGCATGAGTTTGGAGATTGAAAACTGTTCACGTCTCTGCCCAGTCGGTTAACAAATGGTTCAGTCGCCACCATACTATGGGACAGTGTTCAATGCAGAGTCGATTGACGTCAAACTCTCTCTTGGGTATGCTTCCAGGTGGATCAACGTGGAAACTACTTGGCCCCAAAGTCGAAGCAGAAGAAGGTGCTGGTCGGTATGACTTCTTCATCACGTACTGGGGCGCTGTTTATTGTGAACATTTAGTCTGCAGTATTTGCGCACTTGCAATCATCTTTCAGGATGGTCCTCCATTATATAACACTACGATACCCCGCGCCGCCGCTCCAACGATGGGGAGACACCAGGAAAAAAAGTGTAAGCTCACGAAATAATTGTATCGGCCACCGAGGTCTGGAAGATATAAAAAGAAAAACACAAACAAATCAAAACAAAATTTTACTGCGCGGTATGGGGAGGTTTACCTTATCACTTTCTTTCACTTCTTAACTTCATTAACGGAATTGCAGACAACATATGCTTGTCGAGATATTATTTATAAAGATATGATTCAGGCTTATCGTTAGGGAACCTTGTTGAGCATTAAGAGCATACATGACTGGGAGCGGATGTAACTGATTAAAGGGACACCATCACTAAAACTAACAAATTCTGACAGGTCCTGGAGGCTAATGGACATTTTCGTCTATCGCAAAGGTATCCAGGTATTTTTTTAATTCCTACAAGATGCATGGCAAATCCCCAACCTACACTTCAAGACCACTGAATGTCAAGCACGTATAGATTGGGTACACCTCCTTCGAACAATCTTAAATGCAGCAAAATTGAGTGGTTAAAACGAGTTCTTGGTGGTGTTGGTGGTTGGATGTTGTAGAACGAGGATAGACTCTGATTGGCTTTAACTTGGCATTGTCCAGTGGTTCTAACTCTGACTACACTTATTTTTACCACCAAATGGTAACCATCGGGTACTGGTTACATCCAACCGGACTTAACTTGACTTTGCTAAACGATAAGCGCAGTGTTGATAACACGACGAAAAACAGCAACACTCGGACAACAGGTTGTCAAGGAATTTCATGGGTAAATCAGGCCCCTTGAGATGGTGGCGGACGAACCGAAAGGCTAATGGCAGCCCTCAATCCCATACTAAATACCGATGGCCCCGTGTCCTGGGGGTGTCTAATAAATTGGAACTGGCTGTCCATTTTGGGGGTTGTGCTTTGGATTAACTACACAACCATGTAGAAAAACCACTAGTTACGAAGCAACCAATAGCCTCGGAAAGGACTGATTTTATTATTGAACTGTTGAGCCTGCTAAACGGAAAAGGACAACGACGTTTGTGTCTACACCTGGAATGTGAGAACATTAAACAGAAGAGGTGCAAGCGAACACCTAGCGGAAGCCCTAACTGCTAGAAACCAGACATTACTGCCATCCAGGAAATACAAGAGAATGGACCGGGCGAAAGAGGTTGAAAAACTGTGACATCTACTACGGACCGTGTTGTAGTGAGAAGAAATTGCGACTATTCGGATGCGGATTTGTTATAAGTGCCAGACTTAGGCAAGTAGTCTTATATTTCAAAGACATAAGCGAATACAAATAAAACATCCCACACGATAACACGTCTGGTAACGTCTTTAGGCTAATTGACTTCGCTACGGAACGAAATGCCACTATGGCCAGCACAAGGTTTCCTCACCTCGACTCAATAAGGGTACAGACAAGAGGCACGCATTTTGGATGTCCGAACATTCCGAAGAGCTAAATTAGTGGTTGTCTAACTCTCGGTACTAAGTCCAGTGCCTAGACTGAGGTAAAAGACGTTTTTATCCACAAAGCAAGTAAATATTTACGCAAGAACTTTAGAAGATTCTCGAAATAATAGATTCCAACCTAAAAAAAAAAACCTGTAAGCCAACCTTTGAGAACATAAGCTCTCTAAATATGTTTTGAAGTATCTACTCAATTTAGGACCTTATTCACCACATTCTTAACACCAGAGTTATGACCGCTAGTTTCGTTCGGCAGTAGCTTAGCCCGAATAATGATTCATCGGGATATACCTCAAGGAGGAACTCTAGAACCTAATTATAAATCACTTGCACTTAGAAATTCAGGATTCTAGGTGCCGTGAGGTTGCATACGCTTGTCAGACTGATAGTTAACTACTTCACAACCCATCTCAACGAGTTAATTCCAATTTTGACAGCATCTCCCACGCCTGCACTACAAAGAAATTCCCTCTCATAAAGTTTCTACCGATTAGCAAATAAGATTTCTTCACTGGGGGTGGGGAATAAACTCCAATGGAAAAGAATTAAGTGAAATGTATCCAAATTTTAACGTAACTAAGCAAAGAAGATCGATCTTCTTCTTCAACCTTGAAAACCGGAAACAAGTAAAAGTCTGTCTTCACAACCGGATTCGAACTCCTACCTCCTTAATATCACCGGATAGATTAGAAGCTTTGAGGGTGAAGACTCTATGATATAAGAGCGAGGATGGTTGTTATCAAAGAAAATAGAACTACATAGAGTACGCATCACAGCTAAAAATTTTGTAGCCGTTTCCGTCGCGGACAGTGAGTGTGAAGGGAAAATTTCGAAGATAGTATGCGTCGGTGTAAGGCTGTTGTTTAATGCTGGGGTAGCGATGTGACCACTGGGGTATCAATATCAGTACCCCACATAGAAAGTAATCGTTGTATGAAATGCGCACTCTATGTAGTTCTACAAGATCATATCTGCAGTAATATACGAACGCTTGAACCCTTTTACCCACATTTTTCAAAAATCGGTGCAACTACTAGCATACGCCGACGATATTGAAATTATTGGTAGGACCCAACGTGATGTCATAGGCACGTTTGCAAGTACAGAGAAGGAAGCGGCAAAAATGGGTTAAGCAGTAAATGAGGGTAGGACGAAGTATTTGCTTCTAACACAATGCTTCACCATTGACAGATATAACTTTGAGGTAGTATGGGACTTTGTCTACCTCGGCTCCGCTACTTACTCTGACAACAACATCTCGTCAGAACTGCTGTTTCTTCGGGCTACGAAGGAAATTAGGTAGTAAAGCCCTCACTTGAACTACTATGAAGATGCTACATAAGACCCTGATCATCCCAGTCCTGCTCTACAGCGCAGAAGCATGGACAGTAACAAAAGTGGATGAAGAAATCCTTGGTCTATTCGAGAGGAAAAATCTTCGGTCCCGTTTGCGTTGACAGGCTATGGAGACGAAGATTCAACCAAGAACTATACGAGCTGTACAGCGACATGCCCCTGACCGAAAAACTTTGCATTGGACGCTTAAGATTGCTAGGACATGTAGAACGAATGGACACCAATACTCTGCCTCTTCGATTCCCAGCCAGACGTCGGACGCAGTAGAGGAACACCTCGCCTTAAGTGGCGCGCACAAGTAGAATCTGACCTCAACCAACTTGGAGTTCGAAACTGTAGGCTGTTAGCTCAGGGCCGGGCTAATTGGAGAGGCATGTCAGCTGATATCCAGGTTCCTTCCGAACTGTAGCGCCACTTAAGTTAGTAAGTAGTAACTCTGAACGACAACATCTCGCCAGAAATTAAACGAAGAATCACTCTTGCCAACCGCTGTTTCCTTGGGCTAGGAAGGTAATTCATTAGTAAATTCCTGACTCGAACTAGTATGAGGATGAAGAAATCATTGGTTCATTGGAGAAAATTCTTCAAAAATTCGGTCCGGCTTGCGTTGACGGGCTTTAGTGATGCAGATTCAACCAAGATCTATACGAGCTGTGCAGCGACATTCGGCTAGTCAAAAAACTCCTTATTGGACCAATACTCCTGCTTGAAAGGTCTTTGATTCCCAGCCAGACGTCGAACACAGTGAAGGAACCCCTCACCTTTAGTGGTGTGCACAAGTTTTCGAAACCGACCTCAACCAACTTGGAGCGCACAACTGGAGGCTAATTATAGCGGCAAGTTGGTTGAGGCCCAGGTACACGATTCAGTGGGGTGAATTAAAATTTGATAATTGTTGGTTTAACACTCCTATTCTTACATTTATATAGATTCGACGTAACGCTTCGCAACCAACACCTTGACTTACAATTTTTACTGCAGACTTTACGAAAACTAGTTCGTTTGGGAAAGTGGGGACTGGATGTGTAATTTTATAGAGTTGGCGGTTCAGCATCAACCCAAGTAGCACTTATGTGCCTTTTTGTTACCACGCCTCGTGTGCCATTTAGACTCATGTTCGAAACATGACCATGACATTTGGTAACGAGTCCAGGATATTACTGTGGCTATACAGCCTTGCTCCTGACTCCTTGTCTTACTGAGCTGCATAAAACGGTATCTTTAATATGTAGTTCGACAGACAAGAGATGCAATAGCACAGTCAGGGCATCCGTTGGGTCCGACCTTTGTGCGCCCGTGGTGTCTATACTGGCTGTTCTTTACAGCCTGTTTAGTTTTGTATGGTTGTAACCCTTTACTTAATGCGGGCAACCATACTAGTGAGCCGTATGTGAGAATTGCACGTACCATGCTGTGTGCATCCACAAATTCATCTTTGGTCCCTACTTCTTGCCAAAGGTTTTGCTGCAAGCATAGGCAGCACACGCCTTCCTTACTCTATGTTCGATGTTGTGTTCCAGTTAAGTTTTGGATCAAGCAGGATACCCAAATACCAAGCGCTGGAAGAAAGTGTGAAAGGTTGACCATTTAGATGGGGGATGGTGAATTCGAGTGTTTAGATTTTGGTGGTGAATATAACCAATTCCGTTTTCTTCGAGTTTAAACCAAGGCAACATCCTGCAGCCCATGTGCTAACCTTGTCTAAAGAAGCCCCCAAGATTTAGCTTATCGCGGAGGAAATTTTCTTGACACTAGTATCACCACGTCATATGCATACGCGACAACTTTGTCCCCTTCTTCGTATAATTTAATGAGAATTTTGTGCATAACCATTAGCCAGAGTATAGTAGAGATTACTCCGCCCTGTGTTGTTCCTCTATTTTTTCGATGGTCCGCACTACCTCATAGAGAGCTAATTCCGTGGGTCTGCCCTTGAGATAGGCGTGATGTGATTAAGATAGCGAAGATTCTTCTAGAAAACTTCGCATGTAGTTGTCCAGAACATGCTCCTGGGCTTTTAGTACAAAGGAGGTTAGACGAAGTCCTTCGCTGTCTCGTAGCCGCGTTTGCCTACCTTCGGTATAAACACCAATCGAGCGGTCTCTTCGAGTAGGGTACGTACTTTAGTACAAGGTGGGCCAAAAGAGTTCACCCTATTGGAAGATGCTCTTATTTTTGCAAATGACCGCCAATGCCAAATCTGTATTGACATTTGTGTACTATAGTCTGTCCAAGAAAAAATGTCAGTACAGGTCTTATGGGAAAGCTTTTTTTCTAACAATGGTGCCTGTAAGTGGACTCAATGATATATTACCACTGAAACACAAACGAAGCCACTGAACTTTGTGTACAATTGTTGTTGTAATTACAAACCAGATTTAACCGCAGCCATCCTATGACTTGTTTGCCCGATAGCATTGGGCAGACTGATCATACAATCACCCACCATTCGCGATTCGCCATTATACTGCTGACTGCTGAGAGCTGAGTACTGGCTGTGTGCGTGACGCGTGTGGTGTGCGCTCATCAAAGCAGTGTTACCATTCTCAAATGTTAGCACATCGATACTGATTTTTCAGTGTTATTGTTACAGAATTTTTGGGATTTGAAGCTTTTGAGAGCACAAAAATGAATTTGTGAGTAATAATTTGTGTGGTGTTATCATTTGCGATTTTTTCTCCTCTTTTCGAGAAACCGCTAAAATGTAGTCAACCCATTTTTTTCGACTTTGTATATTAAAAGGAAATTTTATTCGCGCGCTATTTTAATGCATTGCAACAATGCAGTACAATAAGTGATCATATTATTGTTGGACTATGGCCCGGTTTATTCACTGCTAGTTAAATTGACGTTTAGGTTACCGCAGTTTTGATTTAACCTACGATTAAGAATCTGCGGTTACCGAAGAGTTACCTAACCATGGATGTGCGATAAATCGTTCCATTTCCCACCATTTTTTGTTGAGCCAACGATGTGGGATATGGACGTTTTCGCGGAGGAAGCAGTCGAAAGATGGGTAATAAATATAAATGACGATAGTAGCAGCACTAACTTTTCATCAGACTAATAGATTTTAATATTATAAATGAATGAAGTTATTTTTACTTTAAATTAATGAAATTTTATGTTTTAACATTATACTTTACTATATTTATTATGAATTATATTTTTGTTTCATATATTTATCATGAATAAATGATAATACGTATTTTTTTTTAGTTCTTATTTCTGTTTTCGGAAAAAAATGTTTTTTTTTTAAGCAAACTAAAATGGGCAGATGGCAACCCTAAGCGAAATGCTCTCTCTCTTTGTGGTGATTCATAATAGACACCACGGCAACCCTACGAGAGCTTTAAAGAGGGACACATTTATACATGTTACTGCAACCAGACAAAGAGGCAAATGTCCTATCTTCCCTGTACTGACATTTATTCTTGGACAGAGTATAGACAGATGTAGAATACAAGTAAACAAGCCATGGAGCGATACACTCCCCAAGAACGCGGAATAATTGATGAGCACGATTCTTCGACCAAAATCATAATGAGCGATAAGGCTCATTACCACCTCAGCGGGTGAACAAGCCAAACTATTGCTTCTGGGGCACCGAAAATCAAAGATACTGCATGGTGCGGTGTTCACGCTGGAGGATTCATCGGGTCATTTTTTTTCGAGAACGACGCCCGTCAAACGACAGCAGTGAACGGTGCTCGCTATAGGGTCATGTTTTGCCGCAATTGGACGAATTAGGACTGGAGGACATGTGGTTCCAACAGGACGGAGTAACGGCACACACTGCGAGAGCCACAACCGATATTCTGAAGGCCAAACAACATCGGGTGACTTCTTTTGGCCCACCCTGTATGAAGCAGCTTCTAAAAATCGACACCAGCCTTGACACTGTTAGGTCTCGTGTTCCCTGTAGCGCAACATGCAGTATGGTGTCAGGGCCGGAGAATTAAACGAAGAGAACCTACTTAAGGAAATATTGAAGTGATATTGCTATGTCTTGCAGTTTGTACTGTTCGAGATCTCCCGGGTTCCATAGTAGTATCATTGCATCCGGAAAAGTGTGTGTTTAACACGAGTTCCAGGGTCTCAGCGAAGTTAGTGGTGTAGTCCGTAGTCCTAGCAAATATGGAGAACTCCATCCTTCAAACTGGGGTCCGCTATTGTTTTGAAAAGGAAGAAGTTATGATAAAGTACTTACGCGCTTAATGCATGAAAAGTGGCCACAACCTGCAGCGCTATCTTTACCAAGGACTAGTACAGGACATTTGAAAATCATCTCGGCAATGTCTGTTGAAAGTCCACAGATTCGACATTCTCTGGGACGGCATTTAGTGACTCTCCCAATACCAGCATGAAGTTTTTCTTGAACATCCTAACGCATGGATACATTCATCTTTTAATGTGCAGATGGGTTGCAGATGGGTTGCATTAATTTGGCCAACTAGCGTAGTTAGCCATCTTATGAAGAGTTAGGTCGTGTTGTTGCTCCTTCCAAACTCTTTGGACCCTGGAATGTGTGCGATCATCATAATGACAAGTGCCTAAGCCTTCCCTTCTAGTTCCTTATTTGTCTCATTTAGGTACAGAGCCTGAGAGCGTTGGCTGCATCAGCTGCACGAAAAGTCATAACGCATCATCCATATTCTGTACCGTGGTCAAATTGCAGCATCTTACTTAGGACCACACTAAACAAACGAAAAACCCTTATCCCGGATATTTTCAAACTTTTTAAACCTTTACCATCAAAAGTCTAAATTCCTTTGAAAAGTTAAGAAGCATTGTAACAGCCAACTGTCAGCCTCCCTACTGTATCTAGTAGCTGCAAGTTAAGTAGTTAAACGATTGGCCCTAATTTGAAATTGTTGCTTAATAAAACCAGAAATCGACTTAATGAACACGAAAGGCATGCGCTGCGAAACAAGGACACATCTAAAACCAGAGCACATATAACTTAATGACTTAAGGTCTCCTCGAAATGAAAACATCTTCGTATATCGAGACTGACACCGCAGTTGAGAGTTGAGACGCTCCAGAGAAAGGAACTTCACGATGAGTTTATGAGATATAGCCCCAGATGAAGAAGAAGAAGAAGAAGATCCAACTTACCAAATCGAATGCAGCACAACGACAGACTACGAGTACTGCAGATCACACAAATCTCGGCATGAACACATCTTTAATGGTCGTGAGTTATTTACAAAACATATGGCCAGCTTGCCGATACCACTATATGTGTGTCGTGAAGATGCAGCGAACCGGGGGTGACGCTGACGGTACAGATTGCGCGACTAGGAGCGGGCGAACGCCAGGCCATTCCTCTAAGCAGTGCCCATGGACAGAGATGAATTGCCAAGACGTTTGCAAATTTGGTAGTAATTCGTGTTGAACTTTGTTATTATTGCTTTCGTCGCTTTTCGGATTTGTTTTTGTTGTTGTTTTTCGGTTTTTTGTTTGGTAAAATGTGGTACACGGAGTAGGTACTGAGGGCACAAACAAAACAAAAAGTCAATGAGCTGATGGAAAAAGGTGAACGGAACATGTCTTAAACGCTGCTTCTGATAGTACAATTACATCTAACATCAAGTAGCCGGTGCGCTGTTGTGTTGGGCTAGACTTTTCGATGGCTTTGGGTTTATTGATTTAGCAGCTGTTTGACATTGAGAGTACGTGAGGTTTTACCTAACCGTTGTCCTGTGTAGATAGTGAGGACGAGTCGTCAGCGATGTAGAAAGTATGTATGGGTATGTCCATTTTCGTATTTTTTTTGGAAAGTCGATAGGAATTGTTACGTGCTTTGCTGACTTAAGATTTGGTAAATTTTTAATGGTGGAGCACCATTAAAATTTTCTCAGGCCGAGCAACCTATAGCGACTTAGCTTAAAGTGGTCCATTTCCCCCCATAGCTGGTGCTCTTTATCATATGGGAAGGCTTGATTTTCGTTGTTGAGATCTCATAACTACTAAAAACTGAAAGTGAAAAGAAGATTGAAAATTAATGATAAAAATTCTGAAATAAAATCGATACTTGTGCTTGAAACTTCCATTGCATGACCAACGGATTTTTAATAGGTAGACACCAGCATTCTCTCTTATCGCTTAGGATGATTCTTCTGCTTCTACATACGTGTGCTTGAGCTGCATGCGTTTGCCTTGTGCTACATAAGCTATTCTACTGGTTTGATTTTCAGCAGACTTTTAATAAAGGTTGGCCAAGCTCCCCGAAAAGACTACTTTTTACTACCAAAAATAACGTAAGACTGAGGAAGATCACTTGGTACTACTTACTCAAACAAGAACCTGGACCTCAAACAAACATACCTTTCCAATTAGCCAGGTCCTTAGCAAACTGCCTCCAGTTGCGCACTCCAAGTTGGTTGAGGACGGTTTCTACTTGTACGCGCCACTTAAGGCGAGGTCTTCCTCTACTGCGTACGACGTCTCTGCGAGCCGGAGTTTCTTTCTGCTTGTCCTAGCCATCTTAAACGTCCAATGCGGAGTATTTTTTTTACAAGGAGCATGTAGCTGTACTGGTCGTAGAGTTCTTGATTGAAACGCAAACGGGATCGACCAAGGATTACTTCAAACGCTTTTGTTACTCTCCATGCTTCTGCACCGTAGAGCAGGACTGGGATGATCAGGGTCTTATAAAGGATCCCCTTAGTAGTTCGAGTGAGGGCTTTACTACTTAATTTCCTTCGTAGCCCGAAGAAACAGCGGTTGGCAAGAGTAATTCTCGTTTAATTTCTGACGAGATGTTGTTGTCAGAGTTAGAGCCGCTTCCTTCGCTATCCCAGCAAACGCTGCCATGATATAACGTTGAGTCCCACCAATGATGTCAATATCGTCGGCGTATGCTAGTAGTTGCACCGATTTTTTGGAAAATTGTGGAGTTTTACACAATCCTCTCAAGAATCAAAGTGAAGAAGTCACATGATAGCGCATCGCCTTGCCTAAATCCTTTTTTGGTATCGAATGTGTCGGTGAGGTCGTTTCCGATCCTGATGGAGCAGCGAGAATTCTCCATAGTCATTCTACACAAACGGACGAGTTGGGGCGGTATACCAAAACTAGACATGGCTCTGTATAATTAGTCTCTAAAAAGACTGTCGTATGCAGCTTTGAAATCGATGAATTGGTGTTGGTATCGATTTGGACTCCTTTTTTTCAGGATCTACAGAAATGTGAAAATTTGAATAGCTGTTGACTATTCAAGGAGGGCCGGTCAGATTATTTGTAAACGGTTTCAGGCGTTCACATATTACGGCAGATAGGATCTTGTAGGCGATGTTGAGGAGACTTATGCCTCTGTAGTTGGCGCAGTCTAGAGGGTCTCCTTTTGTGAGGATCGGGCAAAGAATGCTGAGGTTCTACTCTTTAGACATACTTTTTTCCGACCAGATTTGACTTATGAGTTGGCGGATTTTATTTACCAAGTCATCTCTGCTGGATTTATAAAACTCGGTGGGAAGGGCGTCATTTCAGGCAGCCATATTATGCTTGAGTTTAGATATTGCTATCCTCACTTCACTCAGGTAGTGTGGTTTTCAGTTTCTGCTGTCGTTGCCAATATTGAATGGTTCGTTCTGCCTGACAGCGGAATGTTGTTCGTCATCGCCGTTTAACAGTCTGCAGAAGTGGTTCTTATATATCCTCAGCATCGACTGTGTCTCAACTATGATATTTCCTTGTTCATCTCGACAAGATTCTTTTCGAGCCTTGTATCCTTGGCTTTGACGTTTTACACTTTGGTAAAACTTGCGCACATCTTTCCTGGAGTGGCACCTTTCTATATCCTCGATCGCGCGCTTTTCTTGCCCTTTTTTATTCATTCAGAAAGCTGGTGATCCTTCCTTCATCTCTGCCTATAGTGCACAATGGCAGCTCTCGTCTTCACCTGTAGCTTAGCCTTGTAGGCCTCGTTCTTGGCTGCGAGTATCTGTCGGCATTCCTCATCAAACCAGGGGTTTCTTGCTGGTGGGCGCGAGAAACCTAGCACATCAGTTGCGGCTGATCTAATGGCTGTTCGCTTGCCCCTCTCATGTTTAATGTTCTCACATTCCAGGTGCAGACACGAACGTCATTGTTCTATTGGTTTGCTTCCTTACCGTTCGTTTTGTTTCCATGGTTGGGTAGTTAACCCAAAGCACAACCCCCAACCTGGATGGCCAGTTAAAATTTATGAGATACCCCCAGGACACGGGGCCATCAGTATCCAATACGTGATTGAGCGCTGCCGTTGGCCTTTCGGTTCATCCGCCACCATCCCTGTTCAAGGGGCCTGACTAACCCTTGAAATTCCTAGACAACCTGTTGTCCGAATATGTCGAAGCAGCTTGTCTGTGTTCGCGTGGGACAGCAGGGTAGGTATTCATTCCGTGGCATTCTGACCTCGCTGTTTATAGTGTTGCTGTTTTTCGTCGTAGGGCTTGACTGTCAAAGGGCTTAAATGTTTCCCCAAGATGAGCGGCAAAAACGTCCGCTTTTTCCTTATCGCTTGTTGCCCAAGAATCTTGAGGGGCACTTATTGGTGGCACAGCGGTTTTTGGTCGTTTCATGACTCTTATTGCTTTCCAAAATAAATAATTGAATTCTTTTCCAGCGGTTAGGCTTTGCAGATAAGTTTCTACTAACGGGTGATTTGTTAAGAGTTAAGTTTTTTTCAGGTTGGCAGCACTGGTTAAGTGGTTAGTGATGGCGTCCAAACGTTATCTGCCAAAGAGAAAAGTTTTCAGTATACACTGCCATTTAATCATGGAAGGACTTACAAACAAGCAAACGAGCCACGATTGCAAGTTATTGAAATTTATTATCAAAATTCGTGCTCTGTGAAAAATGTTCACCGTTTGTTACGACCGTGCTTTGGTCGTCGTAGTCGACCTGGTGAATCAACAATTCGTGCTGTTATCACCAAATTTACTTTGTTGCGTATAGTGCGAAGAGAATATTGTAGTAGTAGCGTCCAATGTCAATGAAGATCGTGAAATGTCAATTCGTCGCCGTTATCAGCAATTGGGCACGCGTTATGCAACCACATTGAAAACTTTACGTGTCGATTTGGGTTTGAAAGCCTACAATATTCAACCTGTGCAATATTTGAGGCCGAATGACTTACCACAACATCTAATTTTGGGTGAATGGGCCTTAGAACAGCTCCAATAAAATCCGCTGTTTTAGCGAAAATCTGTGTTCAACGATGAAGCTCATTTCTGGGTCAACGGATACGCAAATAAGCAAAACAGTCGCATCTGGAGTGATAGCAGCCACATGCCATACAAGAATTACCAATGCACCCCGAAAAATCGACAGTTTGGTGTTGGTTTATGGGCTGGTGGTATCATCGGTACATTTTTCTTCAAAGACGACCATGGGAGAAACGTTGCCGTCAACGGCGAACGATATCGAGCCATGATACGCGATTTTTTTTGCCCGAGTTGGGTGAGCTAAACTTGGTTGACGCATGTGGTTTCATCAAGACGGTGCCACATGCCACACAGCTCGTGAAACAATGGAAATGTTGAAGAATGAATTCAGTGAGCAGCTTATCTCTCAAAATGGCCCTGTGAGTTGCCCGCCAAGATCATGCGATTTAACGCCTGTTGATTATTTTTTGTGGGATTATGCTAAGTCGTTAGTCTATGTGGGCAAGCCAAACACTATTGAAGCATTACAGGATAACACGCGTAATTCGTGGAATACAGGCCGAAATGCTCGAAAAGGAGGCGCAAAATTGGACCTTCCGAATGGACCAATTGAAACGTTTGCCGCGGACCACATTTACATGAAGTTGTTTTTAAAACGTTAACGGCTAAGGCCTATTTATTGATTACAATACAAGTTTTCAATATTTGATGCAAATTCGAGTGTTTTATTCGAGTTAAAAAAAACTGCGATTACAAAATCACCCGTTACAAGGTTCTTAAATTTTTTAATCGAATTTGATAGCAAGTTAATCAACCGATTTAAATATCTATGTCTTATCTTGGGGAGCATGTATTTGTTGCCATCTTTTACGAGCTTTTCTTGTTTGTCTTACCAAATCTTTTATTTCCCGTGGGTACTTGATATTACTATGGCTTACTTTTTGCTTTGTTGAACGCCATCGATAAAGGAGTCAACCGCGGCATCGAATTCCAATGGGGATCTAAGCGATACACCTAGTCGAATACTATTTTCAACATCGTTTTTGAAGCCTTCCCAGTTGCTTTTCGCGTTTGTTAGTCTGGGTAAATTTTAATTTCTAATGTGTGATTTTGTCGTTGTTAGAATGACTGGGGAATGATCAGAGAAAAGATAAAAGCATTCTTCAACTTTGATTCGATTGGATGAAACACCTTTTATAATGGAAAAATCGATAAAATCCGGTATTTTGGTAACATCATGAGGCCAGAATATTGGGTTTCCCGTAGAATAAAACTCGTTATTGTACTTTCTGCCCACAGCCTAAAGTATCCTACCTTTCTGTGATATGCATCTAGGTCCCCAAAATGTATGTTTTGCATAAAAGGCCCCTCCAATGACAAAGCGCTGTCCAAGGGAATTAAGCAAGTTTTCAAAGTCAATTTTGCACCGTGGTGGGCAATAAATAAAATATATCTTCAGAATGATTATCTGCTTTTGACTTGTATAGAGCAAACTTGCATTGTTTCGACTTCTAATTTAAAATCAATCGAATGTTCGAAACACTCTTTTATACATAATGATGCTCCACCTCTCCAGCCTTATTTAATAGATGTAGAGCATGATAACCTAGATAACCTTCAATCTTTAAGTGATGATTACTCTTTGCATGAATTTCGGATTTTTAACATAACAATCTGTACATACCTATATGACTTAAGGTGGGTACAAGGTGGGCCAAAAGAAGTCATCCGATGTTGTTTGGCCTTCAGAATATCGGTTGTGGCACGCGCAGTGTGTGACGTTGCTCCGTTCTGTTGCAATCACATGTCCTCCAGTCCTAATTCTTCCAATTGAGGCAAAAAAAAAACTCGGTTAACATGGCCCTATAGCGCTCAGCGTCCACTGTTGCTCCGTTCTGTTGCAATCACATGTCCTCCAGTCCTAATTCTTCCAATTGAGGCAACAAAAAAACTCGGTTAACATGGCCCTATAGCGCTCACCGTCCACTGTTTTCGTTTGACCAGCGGCGTTCTCGAAAAAAAAAATGGCCCGATGACTCCTCCAGCGTGAACAGCGCACCATGCAGTAACTTTGAGCGAGTGTTATGGCTCCTCGTGCGCTACTAGTGGATTTTCCGTGTCCCAGACGCGATAGTTTTGCTTATTCATGTACCCGCTGAGATGAAAATTAGCCTCATCGCTTATTAGATTTTTGTCGAAAAATCGTCCACTTCTTCCTCGAGATTGAGGATAGCTTGGGCGTGGGTTACACGCGTTTAGCGGTCAACAGGCAGCTGCTGATGCACGGACTGGACTTTGTACGGGAACAGGCGCAAGTCATTGACCAAAACTCGCCTTTGGGACGACCAGCTGATTGCTAATTGCGGGGCACGGCATCTGGTCGATGTTTCCGCCGACAGCACGACATCCTCGGCACTAGCGGAGTTATTCTCGACACAACGAGCGCTCCGAGGTCGCCCACTAATGTCTCGTGTTGTCCCATACTTTTCAAGGTTGGTGGTCAAACGGCGCAGTGTCGGACGGCCGGGGATTCGGCGACAGAATTCGCGCTGCGCCAACACTACAGACGAATTGTTACGCCAAAAAATGGACACGATTATTCCGCGTTCTTGGGGAGTGTACCGCTCCATTGCTTGTTCACTTCTATTCGACATCTGTCTTGTCCACAAATGTTAAAATAAATTTGACGATGGCGGCCATTTTCAAAAATTAGAGCATCTTCCAATAGGTTGATCTCTTTTGGCCCATCTTTGCTTATTTGCCATGTGATGAAAGCTTAAGACCAGGTGGAGCATGCAACAGACAATAAACGAGTCCTCTTGCGACCTTATACAACTTAAAGCAACTCCGAAGGGTTCAAACTCTAAGCAGATGAGGGTATGAAGATACTTGTTGTGGCTAGTTATCCCTGAAATGCAATCCCGACTCCATTCCGATTTCATTCATTGGTTTAGAACGAACCATCTCACGTCTCAATGACATGATTCTCCCAAAAGTACATTCAAATGTCCATCGTCTTGCTACATTATTTATTTCTTAACTCAAAACCCTAACCGGTATTCTTGACTCTGTAATAAAATTAGTTTCATGCTAAATTTATGTTTTTTTTGTGCTTTTCTATCTTTGGTGAGAGAATGATGTAAGAGAACGGCAACTAGTATACGAGCGTGGTGGATTTTACTATATGAACACCATGCTGCCATTCATTTTACCGTCTTCGCAGCTGCACCGTCACATTATTGTAGTACAAGCGCGCGGCAACACTCGTCACGTTTTCCGACATCATGCCGGAATTTGTCCAAAGTGATAGGCATCACATTGTTTTTCAATTTTGCTTTCCGAAAAATCATGTTCCTTCACTTGCTGGGCTGACGAAAAAAAAAAAAATCAAATTCAGTAGCGCACCACTGACATTTTGCATCCGTGTGTGGTGCACTTGTGAAAGCATATAGTCAAGCGCACCAAGCGCCCTCCCCTCCCCCTAGTTCTCGATTTACTAGGATTGATAACAAATTTACTCCTAAACGTGTCCATAGCAGTCCACCTGTCAACGGCAACAACTGAAAACCATTTAGCGCGCGGCAATAGCTAAGCACATTCAGACTCGGAGATGACTTAGAGGCGCGTAGATACTCACTACCCTGAAACAGATGCATATAGGAGTAGGAGTAATAGTACAACCTTGTCGGAGTGGCGGCTCGGCTGCGCAGAGCTCCTGAATTTTCACATGGGGTCAACATTTTGTCATGCCACATCTCGGTGATGGAAGGCGATGATATAAATAACCCGCAACCATTCATGCATCCAAACTATCGCCGCCGCGCAAGCGTGGTTGGTAAAACGTTCACGATGAGTGCTGCAGCAGCATCACCATTACCACTAGTCACCATCATCATGCTCTAGTACTAGTACGGATGCAGGTTCATTCTGGTCATGTCGCCTCGTCCATTGCATGACGAGTGGGGTAACAAATGAAATTTTATTGCGCAATGGACCCGGCTCGGCTCTGGACTCTGAAGTGGACTCTCATTGTTCTCCAGCAAGCTGAACAATAGAAAACAACACGGCGACGACGATGGCGATGACGATGACGATGGCCGAATAGACGACGGACCAACTTGTGTGAACTTCTTGGCTCGCCTAGTGCCATTCGGTTGGTGGTTATTTGCGGTCCCTTTTAGCGAATGAATCTCGGATTGTTCCCATGTGCTGCCGGGGCACAGCACAGCGTAGTGCACACTCGTTCTGTTTATTTTGCCCAAATGGTTTCCCGCTTCTTTGGTCTTTTTTATCAAAAGTCAAAATCTCGGGTGGCTGTGAAACGTGATGCAGTAGGAAATAACGACGACGACGATGATGACGACAACGACGGCTACGAGGAAGATGAGACCTGTGCTTTGGAGAGCACTCTGAGGATGAGTGATATTTAAAAACAAAGCTAGGATCAGTGTCAGCCAAATTAAAAGAACGTCGGCGGCCTACCCGTCGCACCGCTCAAACCAAAACACTTACCAATACCAAGCCCAGAAATTGTGTCGAACGGGCACTCTCGGTGCGAGGCTAAATTTGTGAAAGGGGAAGGCGGCAAGCGCGGCCCACCCGTCCCACTTGGCTCACCCGGCTCACTCGACTCCATTGCAGAGCTTCCAATTGCTAAGCAATTTCGGAAATAATTGGCGTCACACATTGGGAATTAGAGCGTGGGCCGGAAAGCGAGGATCGTTCCGAAATTATTGGCGCATAGCTGCGCATTATGGCTGCCTGACATGTGACGGAATCTGATTTTCATTTTTCGATTTTTCGATTCAATCTGCGGCATGAATCTGAGAACATGACTTCCGCAGTTGTCAAATCAACGCTCACCAGGGCAACCACAGGGATATAGATGCGAGTTTCTCGCAAAGGAGCACAAAACAGCAGCACCATCCGTAAAGCATAGTGGAGTGCAAATCGCGCACTTTTCGGTCCATACCGTTTCAGCTGTTTGTGAATGCAGGCAAAGGTGCCATCAGTCGCATTAAGGTGGTAGCCTGTTGGCTGACGATTGATTGCGGACCGAGTGCATATTTATTGCACTATTAGCCTTTTGTGTGTGTGAAATGATCACTGAAGGCGATAGGGGATTCAAAACAACTTAATTGTGGGCACCAATGTATTTAAAAGGGCAGAGTTGTGTGTGTATAGAAATGTCCTTATATAGTAGGCGGAAGGCAAATTGTGTAATAGGGTTTCCTTTTGGCATGTGTGAAGGTATGATATTGTGCGATTATCATCCCATATAAATTGGTGTGGGTGTATTGGATTGTCCTTAGAGGATTGCTTACTTTCTTAAATGGTGCTGCAGTCCGGAATGAACGAATATGACTCTTCAATTAGCTAACTGCCTACAGTTGGGCACTGAATGCACTGAGCACTGAGCTCGGTTTCTACTTGTGCGCGCCACTTAAGTGGAGGTCTTCCTCTACTGCGCCCGACATCTGGCTAGGAACCGAAGAATCTTGCTGTCCATGTTCTAGCCATCTTAAGCGTCCAATTCGAAGTTTTTTTTTTTTAACTAGGGCCATGGCTCGTATATCTCTTGGTTGAATCTTTGTTTCCAAAGTCCGAAAACGAAAACGGGACCAAAGATTATTTGAAAAATGTTTCTCTCGAATCGACCAATGATTTCTTCATCCTCTTGAGACGGTCCATGCTTGAGCGGCGTAGAGCAGGACTGGGATGATCATGGTCTTATATAGGATCTCCTTAGTAGTTCGAGTGAGGACTTTACTACTGGACTGCCGTCTAAGCCCGAAGAAACAGCGATAAATACGAGTAATTCTTCGTGTGATTTCTGAGGAGATGTTGTTGTCAGAGTTAATAGCGGAGCCGAGAGAGACAAAGTCCCGTACTACATCAAAGTTATATCTTTCAATGGTGGCCTACTGTCCGATTCGTCGAAAGGACAGAAAACCTTTCGTGCTGACAGCATATACTTCGTCTTGCCTTCATTTACTGCTAAACCCAATTTCGCCGCTTCCTTCTATATACTAGCAACGTGGCTATGACATCACGTTGAGCCCTACCAATGGCATCAATATCGTCGGCGTATGCTAGTAGTTGCACCAATTTTTAAAAAATTGTGCTTCTGGTGTTGGCTCGGGAGTTTTGTACAATACTCTCAAGAATCAAAGTGAAGAAGTCACATGATAGCGCATCGCCTTGCCTAAATCCTTTTTTGGTATCGAATGTGTCGTTGAGGTCGTTTCCGACCCTGATGGAGCAGCGAGAATTCTCCATTGTCATCCGACACAAACGGACGAGTTTGGGCAGTATACCAAAACTGGACATGGCTCTGTATAGTTAGTCTCTATAAATGCTGGTTATCGATTTGGGCTTCTTCGGTTTTTTTCCAGGATCTGCCGAAGTGTGAAAATTTGATCGGTTGTGTACTTTCCTGGAGTAAAACCTCACTGATAAGGGCCGATCAAGATGTTGGTAAACGGTTTCAGTCTATAGGATCTTATAGGCGAAGTTGAAGAGATTTATGCCTTTGTTTTTGGCGCAGCTCAGAGGGTCTCCTCTTTTGCGATGCTGATGTTCCACTCTTCAGGCACACTTTCATCCGACCAGATTTGTCTTATTAGTTGGTGGGTGCTACTTACCAAGTCATCTCTGCTGGCTTTATAAAGCTCACGGGAATGCCGTCATTTCCGGCAGCCTTATTAAGCTTTAGTTCAGATATCGCTATCCAAGTTCCACTCAAGTCGGCTGGCTGGCAGTTTTCGCTGTCGTTGCCAATATTGAATGGTTCGGAATGTTGTTCGTCATCGCCGCTTAACAGTCTGCAGAAGTGGTTCTTCCTTATCCTTAAAATGACTGTGTCTCAACTACTATATTTCCATGTTCATCTAGACAGGACTCCTTTCGAGCCTTGTATCCTTGGCTTTAACATTTTACACTTTGGTAAAACTTGCGAACATCGTTCCTAGAGTGGCACATCTCTATATTCTCATGCGCGCACTTTTCCTGCTGATTTTCTTCTTTCTGAAAATTCGGTGTTCTTCCCTTCTTCTCTGCCTATAGAGATCAATGGCAGCTCTTGTCTTCACCTGCAACTTAGCCTCGTAATGCTCGTTCTTGGCTGCAAGCTTCTGACGGAATTCCTCTTCAATCCAGGGGTTTCTTGCTGGTGGGAGTGAGAGAGCTATAACATCAGTTGCGGCTGATCTAATGGCCGATGTTCTTCCCTTCTTCTTTGTTTTTGGAGCCTAAAAGCACCTATCGTCTTTCCTTGCACTTTGCCTTGAAGGCCTCGTTCTTGGCTGCAAGCTTCTGACGGAATTCCTCTTCAATCCAGGGGTTTCTTGCTGATGTGATAGCTCGTTGACATCGTTGCCATTCATCTTCGACATTCGATGCTGGTGGTATGGTGTGAATCTAAAGGTTAATTGATACGCGTTGTGTGAAGGTTTTGGCGGTTAATTAAGTAACTTTGGATCCATGTTGATAGGAATCGTTGACATTTTCACAATGGGGCGATAGTTTGTTATGTGGAAGATATGCTAGGACAAGACCAGCGAAAGTCGAATTTTCTTGCCGCAGTCATTGATTAACTGCCAACTGTCAGCGGCAATAGAGGCAGGCCTTGGCTTAAGTGTAGCGCACAAGTTAAACTGACCTTAGCCACCTTAAACGGCGCATTTGGATGCAGTTATCTAAAAGCCCGGCTTAAATCCGGCGCAACATAAGTAAAGTAAGTAACGATAGGCGATCATTCTCAAATCTGAAAAATATTTATTTACATCTATTTTCAGACCTTAATTATTTTAAATAATTTCTTTTCATGATTCAGCGTGAACGTGAATTTTTCCGAATTGCCTCGAGGTAACATTTTGTATCTTCTTGCGATAACGTTGGATAGAAACAAAACAAACAGATGTGCAAATATCCTTAAAGATATTCTACAATCTACAGGATGCGTAAAAAGTGAATCTGAAAGAAAAGAATACCTTTAGCTATTCGTCACAAGCTCACGGCATTTCATGAGGGATGAACCATTTCCAAATAGGCAACCGCAAGCCAGCAAAAAATATCCTCAGGGGTGACGTTGTTATTTTTTTTTACTGTCCATGGCGCAATACGTGAAAATCGATCGTTTCTCATTACCTGTAACCTAAATAGCACGGAAATCCCTTATCGTTTTTTTTTACCAATTTTCGGTTGCGTATATGATTTTCCCAGGCGTTGATGTTGAGTTTTTTTTTCAATCACAAGGAACAACAGACCAACAAAAAAGAAGAAGGTCCATTATAAGAAACCGCTAGGCTGCCCTCTTTATTCGGCCACTATTTCGATTGAGTGGATGAGGATGTTGATATACCGCTATGTGAGAATCTTCTCATATATCAAAAAAACAAAACTGCGTAAGCGGGCATTTGGCGTTTGTCAGATGATTGAAAGGATCTCCGATTTTGGAATAACAATAAACGGGAGGTCGGTTTTTTGTGCTTGTTCGTTTATTTTGTTTTTTTTTTTACACGAGGTCCTTCTAATTGTGCTCCCACTAGGGGTATTCATCAACGAAATTCAACAGCGCGTCTTTAGTTACGCATAACGGGACGGATATTTTTGAAAGGATCTACACGATCTAATGCTTGAGATGAAATATAAGTGGCATCCAAACATGATGGGTAGGTATACATCGCTTCACTTGTCTTGAGGAGGTCGGTGTAGATGAAATAGTGGTCTTTGTTTGATGGGCATTGTAGAGTTGATTAGATACATATTTGTATACGAAGGACTTAATGTAATACGAACTTTTCATTATGGATTTGGTGCAGATTTGTATCTGCACTCCGAGTTGCAGCTAAATTTGATGGCTTATTTGCAGGTACTGGATCAACAGGCCACTCTGTACGCTCAAACTGTTCATTCATTGATCAAAAACCTTGAAGACCCAACCGTACGAAATTGAGTAGATTATCTGTGAGATAAATGTTTCCCCTAATGAATCATTGCTACGTAACTCAGATTTCACATCACGGATTTCCTCTGTAGCGTTCCTTCAATTTACCCACCAACATGTGTGTTACAAATTCTCTGTGCGTTTCAAATTAGAAACACATGTCCCTTGCCGGAAACGTAGTGGTCAGAAAATAGTCACAAATGACCTCGAGTAACATTCTGGTGAATGAAGCGGACGAACAAATTGAGGACGATACCTAAGAAGAACCTGCGAACAAGTGGTTGCATTCTGTTGCAACAAGTTACGCCTGTGATCCTCTATTATCGTAGCGTTTGGAGGGAACTGTTTACAAAACATATCCCTTTTGAAGACATGTACGTCCGGATTGTTTTTTTTCCGAAATTATTGCATTTTCTACCTGCAAGTGCGGAAGACTTTCACGCAAAAGGAAAGAAGCCACAAAACAGAACCAATTAGCAATGATTTCACGCACTGCAAGGATTGCTTAGTCTTGTGGTCAGAGCTATCCTTTGGTATGTAATTGTTGCGGTTTTGTCCGTTTTTCCTTTTCACTCGGTTACAATGATTGTAATTTTTTTTCTTGTGACACCTACGACGCAGTTATTATCCGGACAAGTCTTTCATTCTCCTTCCGAAAAAGGGCCGTTGCATGTTGAATGGGGGTGTTTGAAAGGTCATCTAGGAGTAATTCAATTTTAATTCACCAAGGTATACGAATACAATTATGTCGAGATATTGAATGCACACATTGGATGGGCTTAGATCAAACACATGGTGAAATTCCGCGTTCCTTTATTCGCAGATTTTCATACACCGCTAGACTTTTAGCTTTGAAGTGTTGGAGTTTAGGAGTTAAGACCTTTTGATTTGATTTTGATTCAGGTCAGGTTTTTTTGTGGTGAGATGTTTTTGTATGAACGATTGGGATAATCCAACAGCGTTGCTAATATAGTTCCTCTGTGACTTTTTGATGCAGCACTTAGGTCTTTGTGAGGTGTTGGTTAGTGCGATGAACTGCCACGCAGAAGTTATGGGTACTATTACCACCCATAGGAACACCTAAATTATCCGAGTAGTTGTCAAGAAAAGCTTATCTCAACTTAGCTGTTATGATTCAGCATAATACAGGAAGTATCGCATTCGTGCAAGAATTACTAACGAGCCTGTTGCGCCGAAATTTTTTATTTGTATTTGTAAAGGGTGTCCGCCGGGAAGGTATAAAACTTTATTTGCTTATAATTTTTGATTAAATGAAAGAGAATGGGTCTCTTATTGATAAATGTGTAATATAATGACGGCAATTATGTATGGAATACAATATCAGGTAAATGTCCGCCTCTGTTAGTCTCACATATTACTCGGTATTTCATTAATTTCATCGGAAATATTTTGTTTGAGTTGCTCAAGCGTTACTGGTTTGTTTGCATAAGCTTTGCTTTTCAGATCTCCCTACAAAAAAGAAGTCCCGAGCTTCTTGAAATGGATGCAAAGTGGACTGATGAAAATTTTGAGGGTTTTGCATTGCCCAGAACCGACTGTTTATTCGCACATATCCATTCAAATGAAAATGTGCCTCGTCACTCATTATGATTTTTTCATGAAAATCGGGGTTGTCATGGGCTAGCTGTAACATCCAATTGGCATATGTACGCCGGCGTAAATGGTCTTGTGGTAGAAGCTCTTGTGTCAACTGAATCTTAAATGGAAACAAATACAAATCCTTGTGCAAAATTGTGGCCAAAGTTGTTCTTTGAAGACCAAGCTCCTGAGCACGGCGTCGAATTGAGGTTGATGGATTGTTTTGGACACTTCCATGAGCAGCAGTAATGTTTTCAGACGATCTTGCAGTACGTTGTTGTCCATGCTTGGGCCTATCACCTATAGAACCTCTATCTTCGAAATCATTCACCACACGATAAATAGTGCGTTTTGTTGGCACGTTGTTTCTCCCATGTAACTATCTTATCGTCACAGTAATCAATGATTGATTTTGATAAAATGTTTTACCGATTATATCACGATGGCTTATCGAATATTTTTCCATAATAAATTTTCCACGTGTCTACTTCACGGCTGGCAAATATGAACTGTCAAGACGAATGTTTACCAAAATGGCGGCAAAACGGAGTAGTATACCTTCCCGGCGGACACCCTGTATAAGTTATGCTGGCGTCTTTTTTCTTGCATTTTTGGAGAGCTTGATCTTTTGCTTGATGACATAACCACTTAAATGGAAATGCGCTTGTGTGGGTTGTGTGGCTAATTGTGTAAAACGAAACGCGTATTGTATTCGGTATCAGTGGCACAATTTAAATTTTGTACGTGTATGTCTTAATCTAAAAATTCTTCACTGTTGTTCTAGATATGCCCGATTGTTGTGCACTCTAGTCCTTGGTGACAACACCCACCCCTAAAAACGGCAAACAGAAAAAGTTATTGCCGTTGTGGCCCGCAGTATAGAGGACAATCCGAACGAGTCGATTCTCTGTCATGTACAGCAATTGGAGATATGCCCATCCACTTTGTCGACGATTATAGTGAAAGATCTTGGCTTCAAAGCTAAGATCCAGCTTGCGCAAAAGTTGACCGAATGGACCGAAAACATTTTTTTTTCAGTCGGCTGTTGGAAATCTCAAAAGACACGATGAGTACGTGCCCAAAGTAGTGTGGGACCTTAACCACCACCCTTTTCGTATTTGTATTGCAACTAAACATGTGACTTATCTAGCAATTTTTTTATCACGAGCAATTAAGTTTTGGCAGGTAACTTTCCTTGATAGTTCCTTCTTTTTCCGTACTATATAGCGCGGTTTGTTATTATCGAGCCAAATCTAAGGGTTTAGTTCTTTGAAGACGCCGCAATAAACTTGTTTCGTCAAGAATTTGGAGGACCGTTGTTAACGTGTCCCAATAAACGTTTTTTTATGTTTGCGTGCACAATTTTTCGTTTCATCTTTAACCGCGGGAATACCCAGATCTCTGCGTAGATCTTCATTCCTTATATACCACGGCGAATTGACGAATGATCTTAACATTTTGTTTTCAAAAGTTTTTAAAATACTTACATTCGTTTCACTGGCACAGCCATAATTGTATACCATATGTCCAGACCGGCTTTAGCAGCTTGTTATCAAGGTTAAGCTTCGAATATTTTCCGAGCAACCAGTATGTACAGTTCTCTGTATTTATTTTTGAGTCCTTTGCATTTCTTTTTTACATGCGACTTCCATTTTAATTATATTTTGCTTCATTTGCGAAAGTGACTCGAACAGTATTGAGAAATACTGGAAAATTGTTTGTCCGTTTAAACGAAAAATCTGCATAAATCGATTTGTTCTCGTTAAGTGCAATCCGCCAGAATTTTGTCCATTCATTCATTCACTCGTAAGAGCGTATAGTTGTATCGTCAGTAAACCTGGCAACAATTGTATCGTTTGTTTGCGGGATATCACGTGTAAATAGGAGGTACAAGAGTGGTCCAAGGACGCTTCTTTGGGGTACTCCTGCCAATATTTCTTTGAACTCCGAGTATTCGTTTCCAAGTTTCACGCGGAAGAGTCTATGCTCAAGATAGGACACGAGGATTTTATATAATTTTTCAGACAGAACTTGTCTTAGCTTGCATTGAAGGCATCTATGCCAATCATTGTCAAAAGCTTGCGGCACGTCAAAAAATACTGCTGAGCAAATTTTCTTTTCTTCGAAAGCTTTCTCAATAACATCAGTAATTCGATGAACTTGTTCCACAGTCGAATTTTTACTTCTAAATTCAAATTGATGGTCAGGTAAAAGGCGTTTCTCATCAATAATGGGGTGTAACCGACCATGTAATATCCTTTCAAAAAAATTTGAAATTATTGGAAGTAGTGAAATAGGTCTGTAAGATTTTATTTCATTCGGTGATTTTCCTGGTTTGCGAACCATAATCACTTCTGCGACTTTCCACTGTCTTGGTATGCACTTTAGTCTAATTGCCGCATTTACAGTGTAGAGGAGTTTAGTAAATGCTTTTACGGGCAACATTTTGAGAAGTTCTCCTGTAAATTAGGTGATAACCCGGAGCTTTTTTAGGCTTTAATTTCTGTATTTCCCGTTTAAGCTCAGCAATGCTTGCATATCTAAACAGAATACTATCTGTTGTAGTCTCGAATAAATTAATGTTTTCTGGACCATCAAATGGTTTAAATGTTTGCGCAAAATGTGCGGCAAAAACGTCTGCTTTTTCTTTATCGCTTTTTGCCCAAACGTCTTGAGTTACCCTAATTTGTGGCACAGCGTTTTTTGACTGTTTTATGACTTTAATTGCTTTCCAAAGTGAATAATTCGATTCTTTTGCAGCGGTTAGGCTTTGCAGATAAGTATCTACGTTATGATTTTTAAAGTTTTTAATCGAGTGTGATAGCATGTTACTCAACCGATTGTTTTACCGAGTGTTTTATCTTGCGGGGCACGAGTTTGGTGCCATCTTTTTCTAGCTTTTCTTTATTGTCTAACCAAATCTTTTATTTCTCATGGGTACTCTCTATTTTGCGTTGTTGAGGAGTATCATCTCATGCTGCTTTTTGAACGGTATCGATAGAGTAGTCAACCGCGACTTCGAGTTCTAATGGGGATCTAAGCGATACACCCAGTCGAATATTATTTTCAATATCGTTTTTGAAGCCTTCCCAGTTGTTTTTTCCGTTTGTTAGTCTGGATGGGTTTTCATTTCTATATGAAATATGAGTTAATCTTGTTTCTCGTTTGCAATGCAAAATGTTTATCTCCGATGAGGCCCATTTGTTACAGTCAATGGAGAGCGCCAAAGAAACATGATTTCTGAATTGTTTGTTCTTCAATTGAACGGCATTGACGTTACAGAACTTTTGTTTCAACAAGATAAGTTGGATAATTTCGAAGTCAACATCATTGAGTAAAGTGAAGCTAATGTTGATGTCATTAATATGACATTAATATTAGGTTCCAGCGTTTTATTTCATATTAAATCTGTAAAACCCTAAAAGAACCTCCCTTACCATATCACTCAACCATTGCATACTTTTTCGTCTTGTTTTTTAAATCTAAGCCCAAAGGCTTTTATACTTTGTCGAAATATCAACAACACATTTTGTATAACTTATGTGGATATATTAACATTAATTTCTTGCGATATTCAAATAAAACGGACAACACAAGCTAAAAAAAATAATCATAAATTATAAATCCTACCGTCATCCATTTTAGTTCCCAAAAACAAATCTCAAATGCATTTAGCCCACAGCTTTAAAAAATATGCACTCAATAAGTGCGGGTTACCCACGATAATACTGATTTTGCATAAGCAATCATTATTCCAATGAAGGACTTTAAAAAGATAAATCTCTTGTTTCCCATAATTTGAAAAACGCCATACGAATGACCCTACCAACTACGGGGTCATTACTTCCTGCACCGGAGGAAGTAGAGGATTATATTTCATTTCCCCGCGATGCATGCATTTCAACTCGATCCTTGTATTTCGCTGGTGCTGCGAAATCAAAAGTGCAAACAGAAAACACTGCGTACCAGCTAAACACCTTTGAAAATTTACCATAAATTGTTGCATGAACAACCCACTGTCAGCCATTCTGGGCACAGAATCGAACACAAAAAATGATCAACTAGGGGTTGAATGTCATCACACAAAAAAACCGTGGGTTACAATCTGATCAAGGAAAATGGGAAGATAATGGGAAAGGGGCATCAATATACACAAAAAAAAGTCCTGTGACCCATGTCAAGACCCTGAGCATAAATAAGAGACAAACAGATCTGAATATAAAAAACGGATGTGTGCATATCAAAAGGATGTTTTATTAGTTTCGTGATAGGGGTAGCATGCAGATATTGTTGTGTACAGCCTAATTTCGCATATAAGAAAAGTTGCCGGCTCAGTAGAGGCATCCGTGAGACTTGGCTTTGGTTTGCCTCTGTGGTGCGGATGCATCTGCTTTTTTCAATTTTTATTCTTTGCGAAATTTTAAACAAAACATGTTTTCCTTGTATTGATTGTGAAAGGATTTCCATGGCTAATAAATCATTAGAAAACTAATCGATTTGAGGGTAGGACACCTTGTTGGAGGCATGAAATTCGAATGGGTCATTGACCTAGGGTAAATGTTGTCTTCGGAATACAATTCTAAATCAACGGTTTTAAGCAAATTATCAATATTTAATTTCGTGAACTTTTAATGTAGAGCTGGTCCTAAAAAGGCTTTAAAAGCTGTGTTTAAATATATCTGCATTCCGGGCCTTCTATCTAAAAACATTCCTTAGTACTATTTTGAAGTGCAATTGCTTAAAAATATATAAAATTTAACGTACGGAATGAATACCTGAACTCCTGTATCAGGAAAACCTAGACAAGCTGCTTCGACATATTTTGACAACAAGTTGTCTAGGAATTTCCAGTTTAAGGCACCTTGAACAAAGATGGTGGCGGATCAACCATAAGACTAACTGCAGCGCTAAATCCCGTAGTGGATACTGATGGTTCCGTTTCCTAGGGGTATCTAATAAATTGGAAATGGCTCTCCAGGTTGGGGGTTGTGCTTTGGGTTGACTACCTACACATGGAAAAACGGCGATGACGAACAACTCTGCCTGACAATCATTCAATATTGGCAACGACAGCGAAAATTGCCAACCACCGGCCTGAGTGAAGTTAGGATACCAATATCGAAGCTTAAGCTTAATAGGTCTGCCGGAAATGACGGCCTTCCCGCTGAGCTTTATAATGCCGGTGGAGATGACTTGGTAAGTGCATCCATCAACTGATAAGACAAATCTGGTCTGATGAGCTTATGCTGGAAGAATGGAACCTCAGCATCGTTTGCCCGATCCACAGATATGGAGACGCTCTGAACTGGGCCAACAACAGAGGCATAAGTCTACTCAACATCGCCTACAAGATCCTATCTGCCGTAATATGTAAACGCCTGAAACCGTTTACCAACAACCTGATTGGCCCTAATCAGTGTGGAAAATATGGGAAAATCCGCTAATGATCAAATCTTCACACTTCAACAGACCCTGGAAAAAACCCAAGATGACAAAATCGATACCCACCCCATATTCATCGATTTGTCTAGTTTTGGTATATCACCCAAACTCGTCTGTCTATGTAGGATGACGAGGGAGAATTCTCGCTGCTCCATCTTCCTCGGCTCCGATATTAACTCTAACAACAACTCAACCAAGCAGCTTGCGCAGAAGTCATTGTTGTAGAGGCCTAGCCTTAAGGGGCAGTCTCCTGTAAGGTTACCGATCGTTTCTAGTTAGTGCTTGGCCTGATTTGTCTGGATATAAGAGACGTTTTGCTTATTTGCATGTAGCTAGGGGTATCCCCAACATTTCTACTGGAGATAGAATGTCCAGTTTGGCAGGTTCATCTACCTACCAGTTGCCTGTGGTATATCTTTGTGACCGAGTAACCAAAAGATGTGAATGCTAGAATGCGCTTTCATTTCGTTAAGAAATAGTTGCCATTCGTTGGATGATTTCGGTGTGAATGGGATGGATCTCAAGCTGTCACTAAAGATGCTAATATTCTTCGTGGATATTAAATTACACATCAGCCGGGACAATGCCTTTTTAATTGCAATGAGTTCCACCTGAAAAACGCTAAAATCGTCTTTTTACATGTGGATTTCTGTAAAAAGGCGAAGGATAATTTGGCTTTGTTTGAAGGATAATTTTTGCCATTAATGTTGAATTATGATTTCGGGCATTTAGCCGCCGCTGCTGGTTAGAAAATAGTCAAGTCTAGATAACCAATTTTCAACTACTTTTTCTACCATTTTGGGCCGTATGTCGGCAATAGCGCCACGAATGTTGGCTTCCAAGTCTCCTAACGTTTCTCGTTTGTTGGCTTAGACGAGCGACTTCACATATCCCCAAAGAAAATAATCCAATGGTGTCAAATCACACGATATTGGTGGCCAATTGGCAGGTCCATTCCGCGAAATTATGCGCTCATCGAATGTTTTCTTCAATAAATAGCGCCATCTTGTTGGAACCACACCTTATCCACATTCATGCGAACCAATTCGGGAACAAAAAAGACGGTTATCATGGCTCTTTACCGGTCTCTATTTTAGGTAGTTACCTCTCCAGCACCATTTCGGAAGAAGTATGGCCTAATGACTCCAATAGAGCACACCAAACAGCCAGTTTTTGTGGATGGCGTCGCAAGGGTCCCATGTTGATTCTCTTCAATTTTACGTAAATTTTACTTGTTGACGTATCCATTCAACCAAAAATGAGGCTCATAACTGAGCAAAATTTTGCGATGAAAATCAGCATCGAGATCAATCTCATTCTCGGCTCATTCACCAAAATCACGACGCATTGCATGGTCTCGCGACTTTAATTCTTGCACAAGCTGGATTTTGTAAGGTCGTAAGCCAATGATCTTTGCGCAAAATCTTCCATAAAGTTGATGGACAAGGCTCAAACTGCTGTGCACGGTAGCGAATCGATTCATTCAGGTCTACAGAAGCAATTGTTTCTTCGGTGCGCACTGTTCGACGTCTCTGTGGATGCGTATTATCACACAGAGTAACCGAATTGATTGCTCTGATGGAAGATTATGTCGACCTTAAAATGGACAGAACTTCGCGAACTGAACCATTATTTTCGAAATAAATTTGCACGATTCGCAAGCGTTGTTCATTTGTCAACCTGTTCATGATGAAATGAAAAACCAAACTGAACATAAATGACATTAGAGTTGTCCGATTTGACCACTATTATCGCTATTTGAAAAACCAACCTCTAAAAAAAACATCCGTTACAAATTTTAACTCAATTTTTATTGTTTCCTTCCTTAAAACGGCTCCACGCATGATCAGCGCATTTTCAATATGTCTGGCTTAAAAAAGCGATTCGAAGAAGTCAAGATGGGAATTTCATTCTTATTGGTGATTCGGGCTACACAAATACGAGCTACCTTGCACCGCCTTTCCTGAATGTCAGAAAGGCTGTTGGGCTTTAAGAGTTGATCAAGCTCAGCCAGTTCACATTCAATTTCAACTCGTTTGAGATCTGGAGCTCGTACGCATGCAAACTTGTAAACTTGCAAACTTTTTTTACATTCCGATTCTTTTAAATTCCGGGATAAACGTTTGCAAACTTGCAAACTTTTTTTACATTCCGATTCTTTTAAATTCCGGGATAAACGTTCGTAAAATCAAATGTATATCGTGTTTAGCATCAATAATCAAAATTCACCCACCACTCGTTTTTTGAGTATTTATTGTTTTTTTTTAAACTTATCTGTTTTTGAATAACAGTCATCCAATGTCTATACTGACATATTTGTGTCATCAGTCACAAATATCCCCGGAGATTTTTTTGAATCAGCAAGTACGCTAACTTGCAAATTTTAAATTTCAAACCGTGAGTTGAACTAGTATTTTAAAAAAAAATGGTCAACTTGCTGTTCAACTTTCGAGTTTAAATCAACTAAGAAGTTGAATAATAGTGAAAAAACGGCGCTAAACCGACTTAGCTTTGAATGTTGAGAGTTGCAGTTCACAGTTGGTTGAATACTACTAAAGAGGTGTAGATGAATTAATGATATCGGGCGAAGATCCTTCGGATTCCAATGTAAACTTTTTTCTGTTTTTTACACAACCAAAGCAATGCACCGAGCTCATAGATACATCACCAAATAGCTTGTTAACAAAAATACATTTCGGTCAATCGCACAAATCACGGATCACTATAAAAATCGCAAGGATTATCTTACGACAATAAGAGAGCCTTTCCAAAAAAAATGCATTTATTCACGCACCGGACCAGCGCAGTCCCTAGGGAGGCTGAAAATAAATGGTCAACAAAACACCGAGCTATAAGGTCAATCAAACCTCAATAGGTCATTACCATTCTGTGCGAATATATTCCCATTTCCCCCGGTTGTACGCATCAATTCAGCAATAAAATGGACAGCTGCCTGTGTACACTGGGTGTGTGTGTGTATATGCCGTTGCAGGATGTTGAGCAAACACTCGTATTCGATTTTTTCCCAATTTTTTTCTATTCAAATAGATTGGACAAAAATGCATGCCTTTAGCTGGGGGTAGAGTGCGATGCTCGATAACCACATGCAGTAACACTGGAATCAGATCCATAGAGAGAGATTGATAATTTTTTCTGTTTGGTCCTGGTCAGAGACTACTGTATCTTTGGACAGCATTAATTGCAGCGGCACACGTCATTTACATACATAAATCGACCGATAGTCCCCTAACCTCGATGAATAACAATTAATGCGGTGGCGGTTGTTGTGGTGGTGGTGGTGGAGGGTTTATTTGTGGGATATTGTCAAGGATTCAACTTTGTTTTCTGTTTCTATGACATTTCATTATTTTTTTTTTTTAAGGACAAGTCACGAATAGTAGTTTGAAGGATCATGGCAGAGTTTCTTGTGGTGCTGTTGTTTCTTTGTTTTGCCCTTTGTCCTTGGCCGTTGCTAATCAATGTGTCATACACATGGGAGGAATAATTGTTTATCGTTGTTTTCCCAGCGCTTTTGACTCTGCGGACCTCTGGCGTGTGTGTGTAGGTACATCACGTTTGAAGTTCGTCATCGCATATTTGATGGAGAGCCGTGAAAAATTCCATTGAGCAGGAGTAGATTGCGTTTGATTGATTTGGAAGTCATATGATTCAATGATTGACATTAGAAGCACCGGCATGTGAAGTGATGGCAGCAACAACTGCTGGTATCCATTTAATGGTTTCGGGTAATTTTATGCAACCTAATTGCGTAGCGAAAAATTATTAAGAGGAACCCGCAAAAGGATTGCACTCTGAATAGTGATGTTTGAGTGAAAGCGAAATTAGTTAGATTTGTCTTAATGGAAACAAATGCGGGAAGGGAGATAGATATTTGATGAAAATGATCGTTTGTTGCTAGTGATCAGTAACTTATTGTGGGGAAGAAGGTGTTAAGTGACATGTACTAACTGTGCTATCTAAGTATTACATATATACTCGGCATATAGTATACCTACAGTCTATGAAATGAAGTTCTTTGTGCTTAAGCTTGATAAAAAAGTGCCACCACCGTCGTGATACGTAAACAGCTATTTGATGGAATTGGAATAATGACGATCTGCTCTATCAGCTTGACAATGCTGAACAGATCAAGCATCAGCAGCAATATCGGTGTCCTTACAGGACACTGTCCGATAGGCCTACACATAAGAAGACTAGGCGACTTTAGCAATGACTTCTGCAGTAGCTGCTTAGACGAAGAAGAGGAGTAAAGTATTACTCACCTTCTATGCTCTTGTCCGTTTCTTTCAGTAAAAAGGAACCTTCATCTGGGAGAGTGCTCCTTCGGTAATCTAGGTGAGCTGGCTCACATCAATGCCAGAAACCTCCTCGGCTATATAGTTTACTCTGAATGGTACAATTAGGCGAACGAATATAGGAAATTCGACAGATCCACGTGGTAGCACGACGGACCTTTATGGCCTAAGTGTGCACGCGCATCGCGTGCAGCCGCTCCAACCTTACCTAACCTAAAGTTACGTTTCGCAAGATGAACGCCTAGCTTAAACATGGAACTCGCGCATTGGAGGTTGTAAAAAAGAGACAAAATATCCTTAAAATGTGTTATTTATATGAATGTTTTGTTAGGATGTGCAGAAACTAGATAAACATTTTTATTGAAAATCTACTTAAGTGGCGCTACGGTTTGGAATGAACCTGAGCCTCAAACAATATGTCTCTACACTTTTCCCGGTCCCCAGCCGTTGCCATTAGTTGTACCTTTCATGTTTGTTGAGGTCGATTTCTACTTGTCTGTGACACTTAAAGTAAAGTACTCCTCTACTTCGTTTGACTGACGACTCTCTAAGAATTTATAGGTATTGGACTCCATTCGCACTAAGTGACCAAAACATCTTAAGCGTCCAATGCTGATTTTTTTTTGTCCATTCTATGTTTTATTGTCGTATGAGGCTTTGAAATCGATGAATAGGTGGTGGGAATCGGTTTGGACTTCTTGGTCTTTTTTTCAGTTGTGGACTCTCCTGGCCTAAAACCACACTGATAAGGACCGGTATTCACATATTACGGCAGACATGTCGTATGCGGCTTAAATATCGATAATTAGTTGGTAGGTATCGAGTAGGAGTTCTTTTGGTTTTTTCCCGGATCTGCCGAAGTGTGAAGATTTGATATGTTTTGTACTTTCTGGCCTAAAACCACACTGATAAGGACCGAACTGGTAAATGGTCTTAGGCGTTCACATATTACGGCAGATAGGAATTTGAAGGCATTATTAAGAAGGCTTCTGCTATTGCAGTTGGCACAGTTCTAAGGATCTAGTTTTCTTGTATCCAGCAATCGTTGCTGTGGTTCCATTCTCCAGGCCAAGTTTAGTTTTGTCTAGCTTGTGGATGCCCGGCTATGCTCATTCATAAAATCTCTATGAAATCACAGCTCTAAAACCATTTTCTTCCACCGAGGTATCTTTATCTCTTGTCTATCTTGTGGTTGCCGGCTATAGGTACTCGTCCATAAAATCTCCATAAAATCGCAGCTCTACAACCATTTTGGTCTCTGTACATGTTGCAAAAATAACAAGAAGAAGAAGAAAACTGCTGTAATTTGAACACGGACGGATATAACGTGCTCAGAATGAAAGGAGTTAGAATTAACGCATTGAAATGATCAAACTGAATGATACTAGAAAAATTACCGCGAAACTATTAGTATAGTAATAATAACTTAACCTAAACATGATCAATATATTCTCAGGATCTTTTCAATATTACACGTTCATCGCAATCTCGAATATGACGGATATTGTCGGCAGAGTCTTGAATTCTCACCCACAACGTCTTGCGACACTTCTATTATTTACGCTTACTTTGGATAGCCCCGACCATATTTTGCAAGTGAATTTTTTTCAGCTCGACAGCCTTGTTAAGCTTAAGTGTAAATACTTCTATCCTCCTATTACTCAGGGTGGGGTGGTTTCTAGTGTTTGTCATCGTCGCCACTATTAAATAGTTCGTTCTGCCTGACAGCAGAAGAATGGCCATCAAAGCCGTTTAACAGTCTCAAGATCTGGTTATTTTTTTATTCTTTGCATCGTCTGTGACTTAACCTTAATCCTTTCATGTTCCTCTCAAACGAATTCGGTTCAAAACTTATATCATCGCCCTCGAAAATTTTTTCTGCGAACATTATTCCTGGAGTGACAACACTTTTTATCTTCGATCGCGCGCTTTTGTGCCCTTTTTTCCTGAAAAAACGGTGTTCTTCCCCCTTCTTTGCCTTAAAAATAAATTCAATGGCGGCTCTTATCTTCATCAGAATCTTTGCCTTATAGGCCAAATTTTTTGGCCGATCATCTTTCAGTACTCTTTATCAAACCAGTGGTTTCTAGCTGGTGGGCGGGAAAAACATTGCATATCCGATGCGTCCGATCTTCTTGCTTGTTGAAATCATCTACATTTTTTCCGACATAAGACTGGTGGTATGGTGTTCATCGAGAGATATTTTAGACAAAGTTTCAACGTTATACAAGTCAGCCCCGCTCAGTGCTTACTCTACAAGAGCAACTTAATATCAAACCACTTTCTGCTAAAGTACACGCAAGCAATAGAAAGCACATGCACAATCTCCAGCCATTGAAGAACATAGCACCTCGTGGCTCTGTTTCAGTATTTAAGGTCCGCTGTACCTAGAATAGCTAACACACTCCGTTCGAAATTACAAGGTTTATCAGCTTACTGCTCACTGAATCTTTAAAATGCCCACAGACAACATTTGAACATTATTCTCTCCAGCCCTTGAAGAACATAGCACCTTGTGAAGCTGTTTCAGCATTAAAGGCCGACTTTAACTGATAAAGCAGAAAGCATTGATCTATCACTAAAATACCTACTTACTTATTTAAGCGGCGCTACAGTACGGAATGAACCTGGATCTCAACGAACATTTCTCTCCAATTAGCCCGGTCCTTAGCTAACTGCCTGCAGTTGCACACTCCAAATTTATTTTTGTGAGTGCCACATAAGGCGAGGTCTTACTCTAGTATTGGAGTATTGGAGTCCATTCATTGTACAATTCCTAGCCATCTTAAACGTCCAATGCGGACTTTTTTGACCAGGGACATGTCGCTGTACAGCTCGTATAGTTCTCGTTTGAATCTTCGTCTCCATACCCCGTCAACGCACACGGGACCGAAGATTTTTGGAACAATTTTGGAACAATGATTCTTCTTCGACCCTGATGGAGCAGCGATAATTCTCCATTGTCATCCTATGCAAACGGACGAGTTTGGCCGGCTTAGCAAAACTAGACAAATCGATGAACAGGTGGTTTGTATCGATTTGGACTTGTTGTGATTTTACAGGATCTGGCGAAGTTTGAAAATTTGATCGGTTGTGGACTTTCCCGGTCTAAAACTACACTAATAAGGGCCAATCAGGTTGTTGGTAAGCGGTTTCAGGCGTTCAAATATTACGGAAGATAGGATCTTGTAGGCGATGTTTCGTAGACTTATGCCTCTGTAGTTGACGCGATCCGAGGGTCTCCTTTTTTGTGGATCGGGCCAACGATGCTATGGTTCAATTCTTCAGGCATACTTTCTTCCGACCAGATTTGGCTTATGAGTTGGTGGATGTTACACTACCAAGTCAAAGAAGGCCTTTATTTCCGGCAGCCTTATTAAGCTCTAGTTTAGATATTGCTATCCTCACTTCACTCAGGTCGGGTGGTTGGCAGTTTTCGCTCTCGTTGCCAATATTGAATGGTTCGTTCTGAATGACAGCGGAATGTTGTTCGTCATCGCCGTATAAGATTCCTCAGAAGTAGTTCTTCTATATACTCAGCATTCACTGTGTCTCAACTACGATATTTCTCGACATGATTCTGTTCTAGCCTTGTATCCTTGGCTTTGACGTTTTACACTTTCGTAAATCTGGCGAACATCGTTCCTGGAGTGGCACCTCTCAATATCCTCGATCGCGCGCTTATCTTGCTCTTTTTTCTTCTTTCTGAAGAGTCGGTGTTCTTCCCTTAGCTTAGCCTTGTAGGCCTCGTTCTTGGCTGCGAGCATCTGTCGGCATTCCTCATCAAAGCAGGGGTTTCTTGCTGGTAGGCGCGGGAAACCTAGCACCTTGTCTCTCGCAATATGACCATATGGATATCGAGGTGAGGAAACCGTGTGCTGGCTATTGTGGCATTTCGTTCCATAGCGAAGTCAATTAGACTAAGTCCGTTACTTAGACGTGTTGTCGTGTAGGCTATGTTTTCCGAAAATACTGCTAAAAATGTCTTCTCTTCCTACCTTTGCGTTAAAATCTCCCAGCACGATTTTAACATCGTACTTCGGTAGTCGCTCATAGGTTTGGTCAAGGTGCTCATAGACGCAATCCTTAGCTATATCATCTTTTTCCTCCGTTGGAGCGTGAGCACACATAAGGCTTATGTTGGCGAATTTGGCCTTGATGCGGATTGTTACAATGCTTCGCTAACGTCTTGGAAACATAAGACTTCTTGCCTAAGTCTGGCACTTATAACAAATCCACCGGGTATTCATTCCGTCCCATTCTGACCTGGCTGTTTATAGTGTTGCTATTTTTCGTTGAGTTATCAACACTCATGCTTGTGATTTAGCAATTCAAATCCGGTTGTTACAACCACTGGGCATTGTTAAGTTAAGGCCAATCAGAGTTACCCGCGTTCAACAACACCCAACCATCCAATTATTATAGCAATTTCCCATATACTTTGTGGATGCCCACCGAATCATTACAATGCCCTCAGACAACTTGGGATATCAAATTTAAAGGCCCATTCCCCCCACCTCAATGCATAGAAATGATCTCCTTAAAGGCTACCATATACATTCGTAATTCTATACAGACCTCCACTATTTGTCAAACCTCTGTAATCCTACCTCGTTTTTCACTTGTCAACCAGCGGGTAATGCCATCAACCGTAATGGAGTACCTTCTTCTGTAACCCAACTCACTAAAAACGAAAAAAAAATCCATCACTTGCATTTTCCATTTGACATGTGGTCTAATGAAATCGCTGCTCTAATGTTTTCGTAGGACTATCCACATATTGTCACTATAAAGATGCAGTTCATCCGAAAATAGATCATGCACACATTTTCCATGTGTTTATGCGCCACCGCCGAACATCGGATTCAGATCACGCAACTTACTCACACTTAAAAACCATTGCAGATAGTTTTGGACAACAGATTTTGTGAGCACCCAGGTTGTGGATATTAGATAGGCCGTCTAGCTCAACACCATTTTCTACTCCACTCCACCGACGATATCAGGATTCCTCTGGTGGATTTTCCAGCAATTAGAAAACGACGCCTGTGACAGTCGCGGTTGAATTTTCCCATTGAACTTGACTTTGACTGTACTTTCAGATTCGGGATGTGTCTATGTTTGTAGCGCGATCGCTTATACCCCATGTGTAAACATTGGGAACGCAGTGCCAAACGTCTGACATCTACCCAGCGACCCGGCACATAAACGACGGAGACTCTCGCGATCTATAAATAAAATCCAAGGGATGCGTGTATCCGTTGTGTTACGAATGGGAGCAAACACCATCAGTTCGTCTTCAGGGACGGGGACAGCTTCGTGTTGCATCTTCTATGTGATATTTTTTTTTTTTTTGCCGCGGGATAATAATATTGGTCGAACCTTATGGAACTTCGTTGTTGTCTTCCCATCATTTAGATCATGAGGGTGGCTATTTTTAGTGTTCCATGTGTTTTTTAGGGACACAGTTAGGCCAACAACTGCCGTTGTGTCGTATAGTATATTGACAAAGAACGCTGGTCGCCGCCGCCGCCGCAGCCGAACGATGGCGATGCGATGGGGCAAACCGTCGAAGAAGACCAAAGGAAACTGTCTCTCTCGTACGCCTTAGAGCTGGAAACTGACGGTAGCTGATGGTGTGTACCCCTTGTCATTGCGAGTGCACGTTGATGGAAAAATGCATGACATCCACTTTGTCTGGAGAATTTATTTATGTCCATCGCATCTGTGAAAATAGAATATCCCTGCTAAGGGATATCGTATGGGGCAGTTTTTCTTTAGTTTTCCCTTGTTGCCACGGCTGGAGACCATGTTGAGATGGAATTTTGTGTTTTTCTTTTTTTTCTTACGGAAAATGCATCCATGCAGTACATACCTAGATATATTTGTTAAATACTGATAAAGTAATTTTGTAGTTCTTGGCAGTGGTCCACAGGAAGGCTTAAAGATGCAAATACGTGAAGATTTTCGAACACAAATTGGAGACTCAATGTATTATGTTGGTATGTGGGTAAGTGCGTGTGAAGGTCCATTATGAAACAATACACTTTTGCCAATGGTGATGCTTGTATAAAGGTCTGAGGAGACAAATTTTTATTATGTGTCTATTGAGGAAAAATGCTGTTTATCGAGGCAATTAGTTTTATGTAAAAGCCACCAGTTTTCAAAACGAAAATTATAACTACGGAAAAAGTTGTACGCCGTTGGAGGTGGGACTTGAAGATTATAATGAATCTGACCGAGCCAATGCAGTTGAAGTGTTTTTACCATTTGGATTACATCCAAATATTGGAACTTGTCCAATCGCCTTCTTCTCATACAGAACCAAAATCTCGAAGAAGTTCAAATATTTGCTCCGATTTTTGCATTGGAGCCGTAAATCAAGGCTGGTAGGATCAGGATCTGGTAAAGAAGTTATTTGAACTTTCCAAATAGATATTGTGATGCCATTTGTGTCGCAAAACTAAAGGTGCATCGGTTTCCAAGGGACAATCCTTGACGTATCTCCACTATTGATGTTGAATCTCAGGTGAATAAACTCCTGAACTACCTCAAAGCTGTTGGTCCCAATAAATATATTTCTTCCAACGATATGAGTCAGAAATAAGTTTGTTGATAGAATACTTTGTCTTGTCAACTATTTACAAGACTTCCGTGATTTGCCTGTTCATCAATTGCCATAAATTATTTCAATGAGGTCGATATCGTCTGCATATCTCAGTAGCTTGACAGTTTTGTTAAAGAGTGTGCCTTTCGTGATTGACGAAATCACCTGATAGCACATTTCGTTTTCGGAATGCGGTACATGTTTGGAAAGTTTCAGATGAGCCTTCTCAAAACTGAAAGTAACTCAGTCATTTTGGAATCCCGTCATCGCTGTGAAAAGCAACAGGCAGTGCATGGTAACATAAAGTCCTTAAAGTTGAAGAAAAGATGAGTGGTCTTCACTTGAGGTACGGTGGTCTTTTTCAGGTACATTTTTGTGTCATCATTTTCTTATTTGAAGAGTTTCAGTCCAGATTATCCAACCAACCCAACCGGCAGCAGTGCTGTTCTTTATCGTTTTGATGTCTTCACTGACATTATTAGAAGGAAGGGTTACCTGCAATTGACTTTAGGAAGGCAGGTGTTTCTTTTCCTATCACTCTTTCGACATACCCACAAATGCTTCCTGCTGATATACACAATTCCCTGATCTTCTGTAACTAGTTTGCCATTTCTATTTCTTCTAGAGGCTGCATGTTATCTTCGCAAGGCTTTCGTCTATTTTCTTCTTCTGCAAGGCCTTAATACATGCTTCTTCCGTCATAGCACTTCCATCCTTTATTAAGATGGTTAGGGTAGGTTTAATGCTGCTCCTTCTTCTCTGGTACACTGCCACCAATGCATGTTGTCGGTTATGGAGGTTGATGGAAGAGTGATGAGCCTCCGGCTTAGTGATTCTTTGAAGACACTAGCTATCTTCGGTTCCCTAATGCAACCCAACATGAATTCTCTTTTTTTTTTTGCTTTTTCTCGTTGGATAGTCGAGCTCTAAATTTTGGCTATAAATAGAAAATGATCAGATGTGACCCTTCTGTGTATCTCAGTGATGCGATCACTGTCCACTTCACAGTGGATAGACAAAGGGAGTTAACTTCTTAAGCTGCTTTGACATATTCAGACAATAGTTCATGAAGGAATCGGAACTTTTGAATGCGAGGAAGGCTAAAAGAGGAAAATATACAAATAAGGACTTTATGCGCTGTATCCTGATGTGGATTTGTAATACTAAAAATATAAACACGTTGATTACATTAACTCGGCCGCATTGAGCAAATGGTGAATAATGCTCCCGTCAAAAGAATCTGCGAATACCAGCCTTTCGGGTTCTCAGCTGCAAGGAAAACTGAGTATCCGGCTTAAGGATCAAGTGATCGCGGATACCATGGCGCTTGGACTGAAACGAAAGTAACGAAAAAGGCCAAGGACAGTGATCAAACATTTATTCGATTTTGGGATCGAAAACCCAGGCAATGCAGTCGAGCTTATCATTCTTATCCAATAACAGGTTGCCTGGTTGCATTTTTAAACAGGTATGCATTCTGACCTTGAGGATGAGGCATTTACTTCATTTACAAAATGTATATCTTTGTACAGAGACTCTCAAGCTTTGGGATCCTTCCACAGCAATAATTGCCAAAGTGGTCCCTACCGACTCCATGGCGGCACTGAAGGCATCTAAGGGAGTGGTGAGGTCCTCAGAAAATATATATATGGGGTATTAAAGCTGTCCAGGGGGACACCGCCATTATTAAAAAAAAAAAACAATAAAAATGTCTTTCAGCATGTCATCACATGTTCGTGATGTGTAGTTTTCTGTTAACACGGTTTTTTTTTAAAACGAACTGCCAAACAAATTTTTAAATCAAAACATGATATTGCTTATATGACAGACATATATAAAATATTTAACGATGTCAATCTCCACCTGCAAGGTGATCTCTTGAACCTAAAAAAAAACAAATAAAAGCATTATTGCTGCTTCTGTGGAAAAGCTAAATCTCTTCAGATGTAATCTAGGCAGAGGTGAATATACGAAAAACTTCCAAAACTTACAAGCAGTGGGAGCTTAGTTGTTCTTCCCAGTTTGCGTCCCCAGGTGGCTGATAGGTGCCCCTCTCTGTGTAAGCTTCATCGCAGGGCTGGTGGATATATTTAATACCGCCCGTGGACCAAAAACAACTAAAGTGCTAGACTAAGATCCCACGACCCTTGCCAATAATCGACCATGGTGAGGGCCCTTCCAAATGCTCAGTCGATAACGGAGTATACGGATAACAGGCAACCTACGGTCTACTCTGCCTTGCCTACACTTCGCGGATCTACTTGTAGGTTTACCGATACGACGCTACTCGTGGGACCTAAACCATGAATACACCAAAAAAAGAAGAAAAAACACGTAACAAGAAATAAGAAATCGGGAGGTCCGTCTTCCAAAAGAACCCTCTTCCAGCACGTCGGGAGTGATGCCTGAAAGCACTGCCACAGCCAAAGCAAATATGACTTTGTTAAGACCTGGTCTGAGTCAAGCAGGCAACTGCGGACATATAAGTTCCCCGGAGGCTGCTCAGTGCACTTCTGCTCAAAGGCAAATAGTAAAGACATTGTTTCTAAAGCCTGGTCCGAATGAAAACCTCTCCCAAGCAACCCAAACCTCAAAGGTTCAACAGGCTGTTCAGCTTTGAGCTCACACAGCTTTGAAACCCCGCCACTACCGAGAATGGTTCACAAACTTCTCCGACTCACACCTTGGATAAGACTCTGGGAAAACCTGTTCTAAACATAATATATGGGTATAACAAGGTAGGTCATACTTCTACGGCTGTGACCGCATCCGAGCCATCGGGGAGACATGGGTTTTAAATCTGGTCCGACCCATAGCTAAGAAATGTGGATGGTAAACCCCATCCTCATTCTACACCGGACGTTGACTCTATGCCGACGAATTCGGGGATGGCGTGAACCTCATTAAAACAGGATTCACATCCTGAACCCCATAACGCTACCCTCTCCGGGGTTGACACCAAGTCAACAGACCTGAAGCTGCTTATTGTTACCGACAACATTTCCTTCCTTGGTTTTGATGCAAAGTCAACATACCTAGAGTTGGCCAGTTCTACCGTAAGGCTTGCAGAAGAGAAACTCCTAGGGCCCGATTCTAATGACGTCAACAACACATTGGAAAGGCCTCTGTAATTAGTTTCAACGACGGAACTCTTACAGATTAGCTTTCACCACTCCTTCCCTTCTCCTTCGACTCAAAAAACACGGGGAAGATATAGTTCGGATCTTCGAACCATGGGTTGTCAACAATCTGGTGTGTAGACTCAGGACTCCTGACTACAAACTGCTCTACGTATGAAATGAAGGTAAACCTAGATCTTGTATTCTTGCTAAGAGCAATCAGGATACTGTCGCAGCCAATATTGTAAAAAAAGACAACAACTATTGGCTGGTCTTGGAATACTTGGTTCACCACCATGTGGGACCAATACTTCAGGGCAACCTAAGGAGCCTGATTGCGAAGGAAACAGGCGCAAAACTGCCCTTATGCATTGGATGTGATGCTGATGCTCATCATACAATTTGGGAATCTCCAATATCAACGAACGAGGAGAGCAACTCTTTGATTATTTTCTGGAAACAAACCTCCTCCTTTGTAACTGGGGCTCCGTACCTTCTTTCATAAATAGAATTAGACAAGAAGTGCTTTATCGCCTCCTACAACCTAATCAACCTGATTAGAAACTGGAGAGTCTCTAACGAGCACTCCTTTTCAGACCACAACACAGATAGTTCCAATTCACTTTGGATAATACTTTCCCCGACCCGACACCATTCATGTGTGCGTGTGTACTTCTTAGCACGATGGCGGGACCTCTTGTTTTATGCCGACTCCGAACGGCTAAGTTGAGATAAGCTTTTCATGACAATTAGTACTACTCGGATGATTTGTCAGATCATCACGAAAGGAGGGCCAGTGAAAAATCATTTAGGTGTTGCTACGGCTGGGAATCGAACCCAGACCTTCTGCGCGGCAGTTCATCGCACTAACCATCGCGCCACTGACCCCGTCAATGGTTTTTAAGAACCCAAAAAAAACAACAACAAACTTCTCTCTAACTCCTTGGTGCAACCGAGTAATAGGACATAATTGGATATCCTGGTGGAAACCCTGTCCGATAAAGAAAATCTCGTAGGTCTATGGAAGGTAACACAGGAGGAACTATGGAAATACAGTTCTCATGTTGATGTCATGTGATATTTCTAAAACAATCTTGACAACCATAAGATAGATTGTCCGGGTATTGACATAATTTGAAGGCCGGGATTTGAATGTTGTATGAAAGGGTTCAAATAATGTCGGGCAGAGTATGCCAGATTTATAGAAATAGGTTTCAGTCTAACGACTATTAGACAGGATCAAGATCTAAAATGTATAGTGGTCTGTCTGTTTGCTGAATGGCAGTCTGTGGAAATAGTAAAGCCCAATCTTGAGAGACTGTGAATAATTTCCATAAACTTTCATTTTCTGGTAATCCAATCAGAAAAGGTATGCAGCTGTTAGGTCAAAAGAACGTGCATCCTTGGTAATGGAAACTATAATCTGGATAAAGTTTAGGTCTTTCTATGATTTTTGGCTTATTGTCAAGTTTTACAACAAATTTATAATCGACATACTTGTCTTGTATTTTATAACAGACCTCTTTTGAAATCCTATGCAAACGCAGACCTTATTTTTCATAGATCCCCATTTGCACCCTTACTTCCACCTTCTATGAGTAGCAGTTAAACATCCTCTATATGACTGCTAATTTCATCAATAAATACGAAGAATGAATTGAAATAAATCAGCTCATTACAAGCGAACAAATCTGGTAGACGTGAACAGTTGCACCTTCTTGACACGATGCACCAAAAACAATCGGATTCACACAATCACCCTCCAGAGGTTAAGATCAAATGCTGCACGGCTACAGAGCCATCGTATACATGTTTCTTGGCCCACAATATGTAAGCAGTTAACATGATGACGATGATGGTGGTGGTGGTGATACCCTCCAGGCGGATAGGAGCATCAGAAGACCATTGCAGCGCAGACAGACAGAGCGCGCGGTACCCCTGGCGATTTTGGTCTGGTGTCGGACGACAGCTTCTGCTTGCGAATCCGAAAAGGAAAAGGCGAACGAAGCCCAAAAGAGTGCATAAGCATGTCTTTATGATGTAATAAGTTATTTTATTGCAAACGGTGTTATATTGGGAAGTATGCACACGTACTGCTGCGCTGTGCTGCTCAGGTATTTCGTGACTTCTGAACGCCATGGAGTTGCGCATAGGAGCAGCTAGCAAAACAGCTATATGGAACCAACAAACGGGACGAATGATTTTAGCCGGCAATTCGGCGGGAATGACCAAGCCTCATCGTGTGGTGTTGAACTTTTCAGCTTAATGGTATTTGGTCCAAATGAAGAGTAGGTACTGTGACTTTAGATGAGCCACCACAAATCTGTTGACACTTAGTGTTGGTTTTTTTCCTGCTGTACTTTTTGTCTATTTATCTTTGTGGTCGGTTTGATTGTCTATAGCTTTGTTAGTTTCAAATTTGAAGGCGAGGTCTATCGGCGACTGCACGTAATGCATTTTATATGCCAATTTGACCATCCCTGGTTTAGGATTGATCCATAGGAACAGTGTGTTGCTGTTAGTAATTTTTGTTATCCCGTCGAAGCTATTAGCATATAAGAGTTTGTGGAGGATAGCAAAATACCACCTAGCTAGCTTTTAAATAAATCAAATCCTTCTTTCACTTCATCGATTAATTTCCTCTGCTTAAGATCTTTGTTCTCATTCACTCATCCCAGAAATTTTATGGAAATGTATTTCATTATCTTCATATTGACTTCACCACATTTTTGGTCAGAAAATTCGTGACCAAAACAAAGGCACAACACATCCACACTGTGCGCTCTCCTTTTACAAGGGAATTTTGATTCTTCAGCGTGTGGGTTCATTTGACTTTCCGCAGGTGTGGTCCATCTTGCAGATACAAACAAAACAAGAAAACGAAAGACCAAAACATCGGATTAAATTTTACGCAATCGTCCGAAAGATGTGCATCCAATCCGTCAGATGAATTCCCTGCACGTGAATCTTTCAATAATAGCTGTCGGAATCTTATTACAGTGGAAAGGATGGATCTATTCAATTGTCCGTGTAGCTCATAAAAAGTCGAATAGAGGGAACGATCACGTTGTGTTCGGACCGGATTAAAATCATCCATGCATGCGTGAATTCAGTGTTATTGTAAAAAGATTTGATCCTTGCAGATATTTTTTTTTGTTATTTCAGTCTTCGGTTTATTTCCCCTAAAAAAAAAACTGGCCAAATGTAGAAAAATGAAATAATTGTGTCAGAAAAAAAATGAAACCAACCACAAATTATTTACTGATGAGGATAGACCCTAACGGCAAAGTTCAACCGCCAATTTTCTAATTAAATATTTTTAAAGGTCTGACGAATGGGAAGTATTGCACAACATCATCGATGCTGAAAATAAGGTGGACGTTTTATTTTTTAGCTTTATTTGAATTTTTGAAACTTTTACCACAAAGCCTTATTTGTAATTGGCTTTGAAATGCAATAAATATAAATACCCAGTTTATCACTTTGAATATTATTTTTGGAGGAATCATCCAAGGTGATTGATAAGTGTAAAATGGCTTCCACTCAAATTTCGTCCGAAGGTTACAACAAAAATAAACGAAGAAAAGTATTTGATGAACAAATGTTGCAAACTGTAAAGAGTGCAAGTTTGTTTTTTTTCTAAACTGGCAACACTGTGTCTCCATACTGTCAGTTTGGCAGTTGAAATAGTAGTGGAGCGAGGGGGAGGGGGCAAGGGGGTGCAAAGTGTCGACCGTGGCTTTGATATACCGATGTAAGTAATTTTTATCCGCTTAGAGATAAGAAAATCCTAAGAAAAAACATTATAAGAACATTTTTAAATTTGCGGCTTCATTGTTGCTTCGCTTGCTAAAATGTAGTAGGTACGATAATGGATCGCTTAACAATCGCCATCGCATTAAAATTATTAAAAGTCACTACAAAAGTGGTGGTTTTAGCGCAGCCACTTTTCTCACATTACGCGATTATCATGGTCGTCAAAACCGACCAACTCCGCCTGCAATCGGTAAAATTGTGAAGAAATTTTAAAAGAGTTACGGGTTTATGATGTCGTAAGGCCTGTGCATTTTTGAAATGCATCCTCAGTCGAAAATATTTCTGTTACAAGTTCATGTGTTGATACTTACTTACTTAAGTGACGCTACAGTCCGGAATAAACCTGGGCCTCAACCAACATGCCTCTCCAATTAGCCCGGTCCTTAGTTAACTGCCTCCAGTTGCCCACTCCAATTTGGTTGCGGTCAGATTCTACTTGTGCGCCCCACTTAAGGCGAGGTCTTCCTCTACTGCGTCCGACGTCTGGCTGGGAATCGAAGACTCTGCGAGCCGGAGATTTAAAGCCATCTTAAACGTCCAATGTGGAGTTTTTTTGACCAGGGCATGTCGCTGTACATCTCGTATAGTTCTTGGTTGCATCTTCGTCTCCATAGCCCATCTACGCAAATAGGACCGAAGATTTTTCGTAGAATTTTCCTCTCGAATCGACTAAGGATTTATTCTTCCGCTTTTGAGACAGTCCATGCTTCAGCGCCGTACAGCAGGACTGGGATGATCAGGGTCTTATATAGGATCTCCTTAGTAGCTCGAGTGAGGGCTTTTCTACTGCATTCCCTTCTTAGCCCGAAGAAACAGCGTTTGGCAAGAATAATTCTTCGTTCAATTTTTGACGAGATGTTGTTGCCAGAGTTAATAGCGGAGCCGAGATAGACAAAGTCCCTACTACTTCAATGTTATATCTGTCAATGGTGACGTTCTGTCCCATTCTTCAATGTTTTGTGTCCTTTGGTGTAGACATTATATACTTCGTCTTGTCCTCATATACTGCTAAACTCATTTTGTCCACTTCCTTCGCTATAAAGCAAACTGGGCTATGACGTCACGTTGATCACCAATGATGTCAATATCGTCGGCGTATGCTAGTAGTTGCACCGATTTTTGAAAAATTGTGCCTCTTATGTTGGCTCGAGAGTTTTGCACAACCCTCGCAAGAAGAAGTCACATGACAGCGCATCGCCTTGCATATATCCATTTTTTAAACGAATGTGTTGGAGGTCGTTTCCGACCCTGATGGAGCAGCCAGAATTTTCCATCGGCATCCTACACAAACGGACGAGTTTGGGCGGTGTATCAAAACTAGACATGGCTTCTATAAAAGCTGTCGTATGCGGCTTTGAGATCGATGAATAGGTGGTGGGTATCGTATTGTTTTTGTTGTGGCTGTGGACTTTCCTGGTCAAAAACCACACTGATAAGGGCCGATCAGGTTGTTGGTAAACGGTTTCAGACGTTCACAATAACGGCAGATAGGATCATGTAGGCGATGGTGAATAGACTCATGCCTATGCAGTTGGAGAAGTTTAGAGAGTCTCCTCATGAGTTGGTGGATGTTACTTACCAAGTAATCTCCACCGGCTTTGTAAAGCTCAGCGGGAAGGCCGTCATTTCCGGCAGCCTTATTAAGCTTGAGTTTACATATTGCTATCCTCACTTCACTCAGGTCGGTTGGTTGGCAGTTTTCGGTGTTGTTGCCAATATTGAATCGTTGAGAGCGGAATATTGTTCGTCATCGCCGTTTAACATTCTGCAGAAGTATTTCTTCCATATTCTCATCATCGACTGTGTCTCCACTACAATACCTGTTCATCTCGAGAGGATTCTGTTCCAGCCTTGTATCCTTACATTTCGAACATCGTTCCTGGAGTTGCACGTCTCTATATCCTCGATCGCGCGCTTTTCTTGCTCTTTTTTCTTCTTTCTGAAAAGCCGGTTTCTTCCCCTTTTCTCTGCCTATGGAGCACAATGGCAGCTCTCTTCGCCTGCAGCTTAGCCTTGTAGCCTTAGCCTTGTTCTTGGCTGCGAGCATATGTCGGCTATTCTCATGATTACGTCATATGAAGCAAGCTTTTCTAGGATGCGAAAACCCCACTAATAATAACTAAACAGCAACGAATCCACCCCTTCCAGTCACGGTTTGGTGTACAGGGTGCCCGCCGGGAAGGTATACTACTTTGTTCGTTTATAATTTTTTTAATAATTGAAGGAGAATGGGTCTGATATTGATAAAAGTTTTGTTTAATGTCGGCAATTATGTGTGGAATACATTATCAGGTTAGTCTCACAAATGCGAGCCCTTTTGAGCACATTTTTCATTACATTCGCACACATTTCACGCAGTATTTCATTAATTTCAGCACGAATATTTTGTTTGAGTTGCTCAAGCGTTTCTGGTTTGTTTGCATAAACCTTGCTATTCAGATATCCCAACAAAAAAAGTCCGGAGCAGTCAAATCAGGCCAATCAACATCACGATTTCTTGAAATAACTTGTTGTGGAAAGAGGTCTTGCCGTAATTCCATTGTAATCCTGGCTATATGCGATGTGACACCGTCTTGATGATACCACATGTTTATCAAGCCCAAAGCATGCAGTTGTGGCGTTAAAAAGTTTTCAATCATATCACGATATCTCTCCCCATTCACAGTTACCGTAACGCCGTTTTCATTTTCAAAGGATTAGGTAAGGACCAATGATTCCTCCTGACCAAATTGCACACCCGACTTACTTTTAATGGATGCAAAGGTGACTGATGAAAAATGTGAGGGTTTCCATTGCACAGAACCGAATATTCTGTTTATTCACATATCCATTCAAATGAAAATGTGCCTCGTCACTCATTATGATTTTTTCATGAAAATCGGGGATGTCATGGGATAGCTGTAACATCCAATTGGCATATGTACGCCGATTTAAATGGTCTTGTGGTAGAAGCTCTTGTATCAACTGAATCTTAAATGGAAACAAATACAAATCCTTGTGCAAAATTGTGGCCAAAGTTGTTCTTTGAAGACCAAGCTCCTGAGCATGGCGTCGAATTGAGGTTGATGGATTGTTTTGAACACTTCCTTGAGCAGTAGTAATGTTTTCAGCCGATCTTGCAGTACGTTGTGGTCCATGCTTGGGCCTATCACCTACAGACCCTCTTTCTTCGAAATCATTCAAAATTGTGCCTCTTATGTTGGCTCGAGAGTTTTGCACAACCCTCGCAAGAAGAAGTCACATGACAGCGCATCGCCTTGCATATATCCATTTTTTAAACGAATGTGTTGGAGGTCGTTTCCGACCCTGATGGAGCAGCCAGAATTTTTCATCGGCATCCTACACAAACGGACGAGTTTGGGCGGTGTATCAAAACTAGACATGGCTTCTATAAAAGCTGTCGTATGCGGCTTTGAGATCGATGAATAGGTGGTGGGTATCGTATTGTTTTTTGTTGTGGCTGTGGACTTTCCTGGTCAAAAACCACACTGATAAGGGCCGATCAGGTTGTTGGTAAACGGTTTCAGACGTTCACAATAACGGCAGATAGGATCATGTAGGCGATGGTGAATAGACTCATGCCTATGCAGTTGGAGAAGTTTAGAGAGTCTCCTCATGAGTTGGTGGATGTTACTTACCAAGTAATCTCCACCGGCTTTGTAAAGCTCAGCGGGAAGGCCGTCATTTCCGGCAGCCTTATTAAGCTTGAGTTTACATATTGCTATCCTCACTTCACTCAGGTCGGTTGGTTGGCAGTTTTCGGTGTTGTTGCCAATATTGAATCGTTGAGAGCGGAATATTGTTCGTCATCGCCGTTTAACATTCTGCAGAAGTATTTCTTCCATATTCTCATCATCGACTGTGTCTCCACTACAATACCTGTTCATCTCGAGAGGATTCTGTTCCAGCCTTGTATCCTTACATTTCGAACATCGTTCCTGGAGTTGCACGTCTCTATATCCTCGATCGCGCGCTTTTCTTGCTCTTTTTTCTTCTTTCTGAAAAGCCGGTTTCTTCCCCTTTTCTCTGCCTATGGAGCACAATGGCAGCTCTCTTCGCCTGCAGCTTAGCCTTGTAGCCTTAGCCTTGTTCTTGGCTGCGAGCATATGTCGGCTATTCTCATGATTACGTCATATGAAGCAAGCTTTTCTAGGATGCGAAAACCCCACTAATAATAACTAAACAGCAACGAATCCACCCCTTCCAGTCATGGTTTGGTGTACAGGGTGCCCGCCGGGAAGGTATACTACTTTGTTCGTTTATAATTTTTTTAATAATTGAAGGAGAATGGGTCTGATATTGATAAAAGTTTTGTTTAATGTCGGCAATTATGTGTGGAATACATTATCAGGTTAGTCTCACAAATGCGAGCCCTTTTGAGCACATTTTTCATTACATTCGCACACATTTCACGCAGTATTTCATTAATTTCAGCACGAATATTTTGTTTGAGTTGCTCAAGCGTTTCTGGTTTGTTTGCATAAACCTTGCTATTCAGATATCCCAACAAAAAAAGTCCGGAGCAGTCAAATCAGGCCAATCAACATCACGATTTCTTGAAATAACTTGTTGTGGAAAGAGGTCTTGCCGTAATTCCATTGTAATCCTGGCTATATGCGATGTGACACCGTCTTGATGATACCACATGTTTATCAAGCCCAAAGCATGCAGTTGTGGCGTTAAAAAGTTTTCAATCATATCACGATATCTCTCCCCATTCACAGTTACCGTAACGCCGTTTTCATTTTCAAAGGATTAGGTAAGGACCAATGATTCCTCCTGACCAAATTGCACACCCGACTTACTTTTAATGGATGCAAAGGTGACTGATGAAAAATGTGAGGGTTTCCATTGCACAGAACCGAATATTCTGTTTATTCACATATCCATTCAAATGAAAATGTGCCTCGTCACTCATTATGATTTTTTCATGAAAATCGGGGATGTCATGGGATAGCTGTAACATCCAATTGGCATATGTACGCCGATTTAAATGGTCTTGTGGTAGAAGCTCTTGTATCAACTGAATCTTAAATGGAAACAAATACAAATCCTTGTGCAAAATTGTGGCCAAAGTTGTTCTTTGAAGACCAAGCTCCTGAGCATGGCGTCGAATTGAGGTTGATGGATTGTTTTGAACACTTCCTTGAGCAGTAGTAATGTTTTCAGCCGATCTTGCAGTACGTTGTGGTCCATGCTTGGGCCTATCACCTACAGACCCTCTTTCTTCGAAATCATTCAAAATTGTGCCTCTTATGTTGGCTCGAGAGTTTTGCACAACCCTCGCAAGAAGAAGTCACATGACAGCGCATCGCCTTGCATATATCCATTTTTTAAACGAATGTGTTGGAGGTCGTTTCCGACCCTGATGGAGCAGCCAGAATTTTTCATCGGCATCCTACACAAACGGACGAGTTTGGGCGGTGTATCAAAACTAGACATGGCTTCTATAAAAGCTGTCGTATGCGGCTTTGAGATCGATGAATAGGTGGTGGGTATCGTATTGTTTTTTGTTGTGGCTGTGGACTTTCCTGGTCAAAAACCACACTGATAAGGGCCGATCAGGTTGTTGGTAAACGGTTTCAGACGTTCACAATAACGGCAGATAGGATCATGTAGGCGATGGTGAATAGACTCATGCCTATGCAGTTGGAGAAGTTTAGAGAGTCTCCTCATGAGTTGGTGGATGTTACTTACCAAGTAATCTCCACCGGCTTTGTAAAGCTCAGCGGGAAGGCCGTCATTTCCGGCAGCCTTATTAAGCTTGAGTTTACATATTGCTATCCTCACTTCACTCAGGTCGGTTGGTTGGCAGTTTTCGGTGTTGTTGCCAATATTGAATCGTTGAGAGCGGAATATTGTTCGTCATCGCCGTTTAACATTCTGCAGAAGTATTTCTTCCATATTCTCATCATCGACTGTGTCTCCACTACAATACCTGTTCATCTCGAGAGGATTCTGTTCCAGCCTTGTATCCTTACATTTCGAACATCGTTCCTGGAGTTGCACGTCTCTATATCCTCGATCGCGCGCTTTTCTTGCTCTTTTTTCTTCTTTCTGAAAAGCCGGTTTCTTCCCCTTTTCTCTGCCTATGGAGCACAATGGCAGCTCTCTTCGCCTGCAGCTTAGCCTTGTAGCCTTAGCCTTGTTCTTGGCTGCGAGCATATGTCGGCTATTCTCATGATTACGTCATATGAAGCAAGCTTTTCTAGGATGCGAAAACCCCACTAATAATAACTAAACAGCAACGAATCCACCCCTTCCAGTCATGGTTTGGTGTACAGGGTGCCCGCCGGGAAGGTATACTACTTTGTTCGTTTATAATTTTTTTAATAATTGAAGGAGAATGGGTCTGATATTGATAAAAGTTTTGTTTAATGTCGGCAATTATGTGTGGAATACATTATCAGGTTAGTCTCACAAATGCGAGCCCTTTTGAGCACATTTTTCATTACATTCGCACACATTTCACGCAGTATTTCATTAATTTCAGCACGAATATTTTGTTTGAGTTGCTCAAGCGTTTCTGGTTTGTTTGCATAAACCTTGCTATTCAGATATCCCAACAAAAAAAGTCCGGAGCAGTCAAATCAGGCCAATCAACATCACGATTTCTTGAAATAACTTGTTGTGGAAAGAGGTCTTGCCGTAATTCCATTGTAATCCTGGCTATATGCGATGTGACACCGTCTTGATGATACCACATGTTTATCAAGCCCAAAGCATGCAGTTGTGGCGTTAAAAAGTTTTCAATCATATCACGATATCTCTCCCCATTCACAGTTACCGTAACGCCGTTTTCATTTTCAAAGGATTAGGTAAGGACCAATGATTCCTCCTGACCAAATTGCACACCTGACTTACTTTTAATGGATGCAAAGGTGACTGATGAAAAATTTGAGGGTTTCCATTGCACAGAACCGAATATTCTGTTTATTCACATATCCATTCAAATGAAAATGTGCCTCGTCACTCATTATGATTTTTTCATGAAAATCGGGGATGTCATGGGATAGCTGTAACATCCAATTGGCATATGTACGCCGATTTAAATGGTCTTGTGGTAGAAGCTCTTGTATCAACTGAATCTTAAATGGAAACAAATACAAATCCTTGTGCAAAATTGTGGCCAAAGTTGTTCTTTGAAGACCAAGCTCCTGAGCATGGCGTCGAATTGAGGTTGATGGATTGTTTTGAACACTTCCTTGAGCAGTAGTAATGTTTTCAGCCGATCTTGCAGTACGTTGTGGTCCATGCTTGGGCCTATCACCTACAGACCCTCTTTCTTCGAAATCATTCACTACACGATAAATAGTGAGTTTTGTTGGCACGTTGTTTCACGTTGTTTATGTTTAAACGATTAAAACACGTTAGTTTATCGAATATGTTTCCATAATAAAATTTTCTGTCTTCTTCACGACTGCCAAATGTGAACTGTCAAGACTAATGTTTACCAAAATGGCGGCAAAACAAAGTAGTATACCTTCCCGGCGGTCACCCGGGCCATATCTATGTGTGGCATTAATGCGAAAATCCATTTAATCCGTTGGGTAGGTATCCACTTTGTATAGTGCTTATAGGGCTGAACTATACACAAATCAGGTGGTTTGGAATTCTTGATACTGGTTTTCGTTGTTTTTACTAGAACCGATTTTAAAAACGCTGATTGAATAACATTTTTTGCAATAATTCCAACGCTGTATTCTGAATGCTTTCCTAAAAACCTGCTAGGAGCTCTTGTGATCACAACAAATGGCAAAAGGCACCACCCTTTGTCTCAAATTAAAAATTTGCAGACCCTATTAGTTTGAAGGTGCATCTCAAATTGCATTCTAAAAACTGCATGTTACTTTTCAGCATCCATCTACTGCCGTTGTGCAACATAATCAATTTCATCAAATTCCCTGTCCCATATGGACATGCTCAGATTAAGTCAGTTCTTCGAAATCTTCCCATACAACCAGCAATGCACAACCCATTGGTTTACGTTCCCCTCAAGCGCATTGACCTCCTTAATAAAAAAAACCTCTGTCGTCATCGTATACCTGCTGCTAAATTGAATCCTTCGTCTATTCCGGCACTCGTATCCTTTCTTCGTGTATTGGTTGCAAGATGGACTGCAATTCTATGCAATACAGCATCAGGGAAAATTTAAGATCCTTTTTTTCGCAAAGGGATAATCGAACGTAAAAAAAAATTATAAAGGATCTCCAATAAATCCTTTGTTAACCCATTTCTATTGTGCACCGCATTTTTTTTTTTTTGCAAGGATAAGGCGTTTGATTAAATCTAGGATTTGAGATCACAATGCAACATATCCAAGGATGCAGCAGCCTTCAGCTTGAAACGGTCACATGTGCAAATGGTTTTCGTGTGAGTAAACCTCCCCCGGGGACCATAAAAGAAACGGATTCCTTTATTAAATTTTCCCACTTCATTGTTCGAAAGGACTCGCTACGTTGACAGCACCAAGACGCATGTTCACCGGCACATCGCGATCGAGGTACATTTTCCACATCCGTTCGAGTTTCCCGATTTAAGTAATTACTACTTGAGATCTTCTCCCCCAAACACAGGACAGGATGTTTACCATCGACAAGGAAAATGTTCCTGTTGAGCATTCGAATGACATAAACATATTTCATAGAAACACAGCGATTATACTCCTCGTATCGCTCGTTTGTTTATATGCCCATAACCTAGATTTTACAGACTTAAACTGTCCTCGGATGAGGACAGACCCCGCGGTGTGTGCGGGAAACGTTGATGGATAATTATAAACATTCCTGTGCCGGCCATAGTTTGGATTTAGTTTCCCTCTTAGGTGACATATATTTTTAATTTTTTTGGGGATCGTTCTTGAAGATGTCATTCAGCGAGTACAAATACATGTCTGCAGGATGTATGGCATTCATGTAATGAGGATTTAAATGCAACGACATTTTCGAGACGTATTTATCCTTTTTTTTAATGGGAAATTTCCGAACTCCATTTTTTTTAAGGAAGAAGTTGAATACCGCTGTATTTATTTATTTTAGGAACGAAAACACGTTCTAACCCTGAGGAATAAATAAACAACTGTTACACTTATGGGTAGAGGTAGAGGAATGTAGCGATTTTTTGTGGTGTACCGTTTTTTGTTAACTCGTAATTAGAGTGAATATGTTTGGGGTGAGTTTTTTTTATACTCGTGGGTAATTTTAAACCAAATCTATGGAATCTGATATGTTAAGTAGCTCTGCGCTGGTGGTGTGTATGTGTAGAAATAGTTTTTTTTTTGTTCATTTTCATTGTTGGTAATGCAATGTCTATTGTCCGTACCAACATTTTCAAGTATCTTGCACTTACTCGGTGACCACTTAGGGTAACAGTATCAGATAATAGGAATATGACTGGATCCTGATAACGGATATAAATCTATAAGTAGTCTAGAGAATTAATTCAAGAGTCTTGGTTTGTTTGTCGATTAAGTCGCTATTTGAAGTTGTGACCATTTGTTTTATCATTCAGATCCAACTACTAGCTGATCGAAAAAAATCGACCATCGCCCTTTTCTCAGTACTATCGCTTAAAACAAAGCCGTTCTGGTGTTAGCAAAAGTTCTGAGCGAAGAAGGATTTAAGTTACATGCGGCCATTTCATTCATTTTATATCAATAATACATTTCACTTCATTTATTCGATGTTCGATCGACACAAAGGAGTTCGCTGCTCCTATATCTCCTTTATGTTTTGAAGCGAGCATTCGGGGTCTGTTTATGTGGAAGATTGTTGTTGAAGCCCCGAGCTTCATATTTTAGGTGTATTTATAAAGGATAGGCCAACAAGTGCTAAGTTTCTCGCACCCACCAGCAAGAAACCCTTGGTTTGATGAGGAATGCCGACAGATGCTCGCAGCCAAGAACGAGGCCTACAAGGCTAAGCTGCAGGTGAAGACGAAATCTTCCACTGAGCTCTATAGGCAAAGAAGAAGGAAAGAACACCGGATTTTCAGAAAGAAGAAAAAAGAGCAAGAAAAGTGCGATCGGGGATATAGAGAGGTGCCACACCAGGAACGATGTTCTCAAGTTTTACAAAAGTGTAAAACGTTAAAGCCAAGGATACAAAGGTCGAACAGAATCCAGTCGAGATGAACAAGGAAATATCGTAGTTGAGACACAGTCAATGCTGAGGATATGGAAGATACACTTCTGTAGACTATTAAAGGGCGATGACGAACAACATTCCGCTGTCAGGCAGAACGAACCATTCAATATTGGCAACAACAGCGAAAACTGCCCACCACCCAACCTGAATGAAGTCAGGATAGCAATATATAAACTGAAGCTTAATAAGGCTGCCGGAAATGACAGCCTTCCCGCTCAGCTTTATAAAGACAGCGTAGTTGACTTGGTAAATAACACCCACCAACTCATAAGCCATATCTGCTCGGATGAAAGTATACATGAAGAATGGAACCTCAGCATCGTTTTTCCGAAACACAAAAAAGATGACCCTCTGAACTGCGCCAACGACAGAGGCATAAGTTTCCTCAACATCGCCTACAAGATCCTATCTGCCGTAATATTTGAACGCCTGAAACCGTTTACCAACAACCTGATCGGACCTTATCAGTGTGGTGTTAGGCCAGGAAAGTCCACAACCGATCAAGTTTTCACACTTTGGCAGATCATGAAAAAAACCCAAGATGTCCAAATCGATACCCACCACCTATTCATCGATTTCAAAGCAGCATACGACAACATTTATAGAGACGAACTATACAGAACCATGTCTAGTTTTGTTGTCTAGTTTTGTTATACCGCCCAAACTCGTACATATGTGTCGGATGACGATGGAGAATGCTCGCTGCTCCATCAGGGTCGAAAACGACCTCACCAACACATTCGATACCAAAAATGGATTTAGGCAAGGCGATGTGCTGTTATGTGAATTCTTCAATTTGATTCTGAGGATTGTGCAAAACTCCCGAGCCAACAGAGGCACAATCTGACATCGTTTATAGGACTCAACGTTATGTCATAGCCACGTTTACTAGTATAGAGAAGTAAGCGGCAAAATGGGTTTAGCAGTAAATGAGGGCAAGACGAAGTATATGCTATCAACACGAAAGGATACACAACATCGACGAATGGGACAGAACGTCACCATGGTTCTATGGCGCTGAAGCATGGACCATCTCAAAAGCGGATGAAGAAATTCTTGGTCGATTCGAGAGGAAAATTCTTCAAAAAATCTTCGGTCCCGTTTGCGTTTACGGGTAATGGAGACGAAGGTTTAACCACGAACTATACACGCTGTACAGCTACATGACCCTGGTCAAAAAAATTGGCATTGGGCGTTTAAGATGGCTAGGACATGTAAAACGAATGGAAACCAATACTCCGGCTAGCAGAGTCTTCGATTCCCAGCCAGGCGTCGGACGCAGTTGAGGAAGACCTCGCCTTAAGTGGCGCTTACAAGTAGAAACCGAACTCAACCAACTTGGAGTTCGCAACTGAAGGCAGTTAGCTAAGGACCGGGCTAATTGGAGAGGCATGTTGGTTGAGGCCCAGGTTCATTCCGGACTGTAGCGCCACTTAAGTAAGTAGGTAAGCAGCACGACAGTAAGAGATTAAGACCGAACCGACCAACAGTAACTTTCGTTCGACCAGCACATCGTTGACATGGCTCAGGATGTTGAGTAGGCTCCAATGATATTGATCAGACGACATTCCATGCAATTGGTCATATAACGAATGCCCATACAAAACTATACAGAACCGAACAACAGTTCGACCAGCACATCGTTGACATGGCTCAGGATGTTGAGTAGGCTCCAATGATATTGATCAGACGACATTCCATGCAATTGGTCATTTCACAAACGCCTCAATGGATTCTTTTGGTGAAAGACATAAAGATCGTTTTCTACAAAAGCCCCGACAGTCCATAAGATTGTGGGAGTTGACAGTGAATCGCATTTATTCTTCATACATTCCGTCCTAAACCTCAACAACGAAGTGGAGGATTTTGGCTTAAATATTACGATGAGTGCCGAATGCCATTTCCACCTCTTTCGATACGTGAACTTGGTTCTGGGCTGAGAGTAATGCACTAAGAGTCTTTTTGTCGACTTATCCATTCCTTATTTGACCCCTGCTTAGAGAAACTTAAGTAAGTGGAGATCTTTATTTTGTAAGATCGCTGGTCAATTGATCTCTGAGTAGAGTGAACGCTACAGCTCAATTGGATGAATATGTGTCGTGATTACAGTATGACGAATTAACGGTACGTACTGTACTAGCCGCCACCGATATAGTATCTCAAATGCTGGTAAGACTTGTGAAAATCATTCCTGGAGTGGCACCTCTCTTGCTCATTTTCATCTTTCTGAAAACAGACGTCTTTGCCTCCTTCTTTGCTTATAAATCTTAACGGCAGCTTTAGATATTACTTGCAGTTTTGGCTGCGAGCGTTTTTCGGCATTCGTTGTCAACCCCGTGCCTTTGTTTTCTGGTGTACGGGAAAAATCTGGTAGATCAGTTGCGCCCGATATTATGGCTTCTTGCCAATGGCGTCCTTGCTCTTCGCCACAAGGTAGTATGGTATTAATCGATAGACTAAATGCTCTGGGCAGCCTCTTTTGATTGCAGTCTATCCAGATGATATTTTTTTAATTCTATTATTTCCCTAAATTGCAAAAAAGTAGTGCTCCCAGCCGATGTTAGCACCTTGGAATGCTTGGACATTAAAAATACGGGATGTGTACATACTTCATATCTATCGCATGTGATCAATTTGATTGACCGTTGGAGACAATCCTATCCCCTTGTCATGGAATTTAATTCCGCAGGGAAGTCAATTGCCTGAAGTGCTTTGCCAGACGTGGTGTCATGCAGGATGTGTTTTCGTTTATACTGCTAAAGGTACCCTCCATTCCAAATTTTGCTTAAAGATCCCCAGCGCGATCTTAACATCGATTTTAGTAGTCGCTCATGTCTTTTGTGCAGGATGGTGTAGAAACAGACTTTCGGAATATCGGAGCTTGAACGAATATAAGGCTTATGTTGACGAACTTTTCCTTGATGCTGTTACAATCATTCGCTGATGTCTTCGAGGCAAACACTGTAAATAAAAGTCGTTTATAACATTTTCTCATCAGAATTATATCTGTTTTCATCCTTCCTTTGGCCGGCCCATCCCATTGTATCTCCTGGATGACAGCGATATCTTCTTTTTACAGCTTTGGGCTTCCGCTATAGTTGTTCGGCTGCAACTTTTTCGTTAAGCGTTCTAATCTGCTACTAATCGTCAAAAAACAGTAAAAATCATTCCTTTCCGAGGGTTTTGGTTGCATCCTAACATTCGATTTTCGCAAAGTACAACCTCCATTCAGGTCGTATATTCAGCGCCAGTCATTCAGACCATCACTAGCTTGAGAAATATGAGCCGCAATTTCTTATTGCGGGTTTTATGTGATTGAACAGACATTTATAAAAACCTGACCCAAATGCTTTGAGTTTATTTACAAACTCTGTGAAAAATCCTCGAAATCCTCTCATGATTCATTGACAGCTTTTACCTGTAATGTATTTGAACCTTTAAATACCTTATGATATTCAAGGGAACTTATGTTTAACGCACACCAAGTAGTTACATCCCTGGTGCTGTCGTGAAGTAGCACAAGACGTTATGAATTACAGAACTATCACTCATTGGATTTCCAGTTGAATAGTTGTCTACGTTCAGATGTCAGAAGTAAACTCTGAACACTCCAAAAATTTAATTCTTAGCAACCGCCCACATATGGGAATACTCCAGCTTAGGCAACTAATATTGTACCTTGACCTTTTGCCCTCACCTGTCAATTCTTTTATTCCCCTTTCATCGATCTAACTTATTTTAAAGGTGCATGTATCTAAACGGAAATGGTCACAATCTATTTTCATATTTGTTTGGATGGTTATTGATAAAACAACCAAAGATAGCATAACAGGGACCGCCCAATACACCACCCCCGTCGAGGTGGTGGGCGCGCTTCATGACCACTCCTGGAATTTCGTCGCATGGCAAAGGACACCAGGAAAACTTTTCTTCTTCTTCTTCGTATTTCTTGGGCGCAACCTAAGTATGTAGCACAATTTTGCTAATCGATGTTACTACGCTTGCCGGAGGTGAATTCGTCGACTGACTAACAAAACTGATGAGAGGAACACCAAACGGTAGATATTTTCGGAACGTGCCAGGACGTGGCGATACTCTTGCACACATACCTAACTACCAAAAGCGAACGGGTGATTCGTGTCCATGGAGCCGCATGGCGACTGGTACGCTGGGCTATAATAATTTCGTCGAGTATACCCAACCATTAATTTTGCTTCACGCTAAACCCAAATTCCAATAATTGTCAGTTGCCAATGGCAACTCTGATCAAATGAAGTGTATAGTCAGTGAGCAGGTTGTTTTAGCTATTTTTTTTCGCGTTTGTTTTTCAGCTGTAAACTAGTAGGTCCTTTTGTTCTAGTCGTTGAAAGAGGTTGCCCTGGGAGCAAGGACAATTATATATGGTTTCAATTAATGGACAGTTTTATTATTTAGCGAATCGACTTCTGTTATATTTTATGGTGTTACTAGGAGAAATTGCCAACTGACAGCGATTATGGGTATTGTTGTGAAACTAACAGAACCTAGATATTATAACTGGTTTTTCAATAAGATCGCTACAAAAGGTTTTTTTTAATAAAAAAAACGGTTTTGGATATAAATGAAATTCTTTATTCCTGTGAAAGTACTGGAACTCGATTTCTTTTACATGGCCACCACGGGCATGCTTGCAGAAGTCCAGACGCTGAACCCAATTTTCGACGGTTTTCAAACATAAATCGACCGATATTGCTGCAATTTCACGTTCGATATTCGTACGAAGTTCATCAATCGTCGCTGGCTTGTTGGCATAGAACATAGACTTGACGTAGCCCCACAGGAAATAGTCTAACGGCTTCAAATCGCACGACCGAGGCGGCCAAGCGACTGAACCATTTCGTGAGATAACACGTTCTCCAAACTTGGTTTCCAATAAATTGATTGTGCCATTCGCTGTGTGGCTCCATATCATCCAATTGGGGCCAAAAAATATTCGGTTATCATTAAACGGCAGCGATTCCCATTCACAGTAACGTGCCGGTCTTGATCATCACGGAAGAAGTACGGCCCAATGACGCCGCCGTCCCATAAACCACACCAAACCGTATTTTTTTCGGGATGCAATGATGACTCATGGAGTACGTGAGCCTCATCGCTGAAGATGGTTTTTCGATGAAAATCCGAATCATTTTCAAGTTGTTGCTCAGCCCAATTCACGAACATTCGACGCTTCTGGTGGTCAAGCGGCTTCAGTTCTTGCGACAATTTAATCTTGTATGGATGTAGGCCAAGATTTTTTTCGCAAAATTCGCCAAAACGACGTCACAGAGATGCCCAACGCTTGAGAAAGACGTGTGAGAGACACATTTGGGCTTTATTCAACTGAAGCCTCAGCGGCAGCAATATTCTCGACACTACGGTCGCTACTGTGCCTGTGTATTCAAATTTTTCCACTAGACACTCAATTGTTGATATGCTAGGAGGATTATGACGACCATAAATTAGACGTAGCGCTCTTAACGTTGAAGCCACTGACTCCGAATTTCGGTTGTTAATTTTAATAATTTCGACTCGATGTTGGATCGTATATCTTTCCATCATGAAATGACAAACCTTACTGAAGAGAAATGTCAAAAGAGCGGAAAGAAATATGGCGTCGTTTGCTGTCCCTGTCGCTCAACTTTTGTAGCGTCCCTGTTGAAAACCCCGATATTGGTATTCTTTTGGTAATATTTGCGAAAGAGGTGATTAATGGAAAGAGGTAGCATGCAAATTATAATGTTCACACTTGTACACCATAAAAAGTATTCTATCGGATACATTATATGAGGAATATGTTTTTTTTTACTATAAAAAAAATGAATAATAAAAGTTTAACAATTGGCAGCTTCCGGTTTCAGTCCTAAGTCAATGAAAGCAACGCCATTTGTATTTGGTACACAATTGTAAGACTCACCAGAAGGGTTGACACTAATAAGCGTCAACTTGGTAATGCCCAGTGTTGTAGCTTTGACCACACATATATTTTTCTTATTTCACCACCCTGTGGACCCTATCAAATATCATTCTCAAACAAATTTGACTTGATAAGCCTATAAGTGCTAGTTTTACAGAAATATAGAAATTTGTCAATGCCTTAGCACAATTACTGAGGCAGGTATACCTGTACTACCGCTTAAAGTCAAAACAAGAGCCGGCCGTTTACTTTGGAAGTAATGCCTTAGGCTAATTACTTCTTTGTGGTAAAAGAAAATTCCTTAGAAGCAATGGCGATCCTCGGAAAGGAATGATGACAACTATTCTCAATGGAGGCTGACACCAGTAAACTCACCTGTAAAATATATATTTATACCAACTTTTCTGAGGTATTAACGGCCAGTACAGGGTCACACACTTTCTTAGCAACTTTCTTAATTTCTGCGTGTGAAGTTATTTATTTCGCCACATAGAAGAGGAGCTCCCATTTGATGCCGAATCCGAACTGCAACTTTTCATCAAGGGGTACACTTGGCTCTTAATCGGACTCTCGCAAGCGATGAGGCATTAGAAAAAATTAAGTGTTAGCACTTTCGGGGTTCGAACCAGGGACCCCGCGCTTAGTAGTCCAACGACTAACTACTAGGCTGCCTCCAGTAGTTTTCGCATCTCCTTTGAGTTGTACCTACATATCAAAGAGTGTCCTGATAAGATAAAAAAAAATGTATGGAACATCAGGCTCGTTAGTACCCAGGGCTTAGCTTTTTCTCAGAACTATTCATGCATTTGTACTTCTTTGCACGATGGCGGGATCTCCTGTTTTATGCCGAATCCAAACGGATAAGTTTTCACGACAATTGATACTACTCGGATGATCATTGAAAAATTAAGTGAAAAATCATTTAAGTGCTATTACGGCTGGGTATCGAACCCAGACCTTCTGCGCGGTAGTTCATCACACTAACCATTGAGCCAATGCCAAAATTCTTGCTTTTAGGTCAATGATAGCGACAGCTAACTACCGTCCAAGTATTTATAAGGCCAGTGAGGATTATATTTACTACCTAAACCTACCGATAATGACAGCCTTCCTACTAAGCCAAATGAAGTCGACTCTCATCATCATTCCCTACAAGATTTTTGCTGCCGTAATATGTTAACACCTTAAACCGCTTCTTCACCGATCAACCCGACTTCGGGAGGCTTAAGATCAAGTAAATTCACAACCCACAAAAATTATATTGATGTTAAATTCCATATGAGATGAGCTTTTTAAAACTCATGCTCGTTCTTCTGTACATCATGAGGATGAGAAAATCTCGAGACCTCACCAATGTTGAATCGTGTACTAACAAGAATTGTTAAAACGAATGGTGCAGCTTCAGTTTAGCAATCTTCTGTATACTGACTGCTTTTAAGCTTTCAAGAATTAAAAAAAAATTGACTCTGCTACAAATTCTGAAAATGACATCTCACATTAAATGAAATTTAACATTCTTAGTAGGAAATACAATAACCCTGACTATTCTTTACGTCACTGAAGCTGCTAAAGAAATACTTTTTTTCCGTGGGCTGGTGGAAATCTTCATAGGTACGATGAGCACGTGCTCAAAGTAGTGTGGTACTTTAACCCACTAAAACCACCACCGTTTTTGTATTTGTATTGCAACTAAGTATTCGACTTATCTAGCCATTTTTTTTATCACCGGTAATGAATGTTTGGCAGGTAACTTTCCTTTGAGTGTTCCTGCTTTTTCCGCAATTTATAGCGCGGTTTGTTATTATCGGGCCAGATTTAAGGGCTTAGTTCTTTGAAGACGCCGCAATAAATTTGTTTCGTTTAGAATTTGGAGGACCGTTGTGTTAACGTGTCCCAATAAACGTTTTTTTATGTTTGCGTGCAAAATTTTTCGTTTCAACTTTAACCGCGGGAATACCCAGATATCTGCGTAGATCTTCATTCCTTCATTCGTCAATGCGCCGATCTTAACATTTTATTTCCAAAAGTTTGTAGAATGTTTAGATTCGTTTCACTGGTGCAACCTTATACTTGTCCAGACCGGCTTTAGCACTTGCTTGTATAATAGGTTAAGCTTCGAATATTTTCCGAGTAACCAGTACAGTTCTCTGCATTTATTTTTAAATTCTTCGCATTTCTTTTTTACATGCGACTTTCATTTTATTTTTGCATCGAGTATCATTTCTAAACTTGTTCGGACTGCAGGTACAAGGATCACATGTACCAAATTTCTTTATCCTAGCTCAATATTTAAGGGCTAAAAACCGGTGACCTATCGACGGACGGACAGACAGACGGACATGGCTTAATCGACTCTGTGTGGATCCATATACTTTGTGAAATAACTTGTTAAATTCTTTCTCTACTTTACAAACTATGTATCAAAACTTATATATCCCTATGGGATAGGGTATACAAATTTTCTAGATTTGCAATATGGAATTTAGGGTAAAACATCGAAAATCCCTCCTATACTCTACTAGATGCCCAAATATAAATATCCAGTCGCTTGAAAAAAGCTGGCAAGTTTTGTTCAATTATGTTTATAAGTTATATTTTATCACACCATATTAAAAGCCCTCATCTTGTATCCCTGACTGACCTTTATCCGCCATCTTGGCGTCTAAGAGAGCACTGTCTACTCCGCGAAAATTATCATAGGGTTAACTACGCACGCATTGAACCTATATCTCGCTGTGTTAGAGAAAATAATTTAGTATCTGAGTATATAGAATTTAACTTACATACGAGTAGACTCCCTTTTAAAAAATTGCTTATTGTTGCACTTCTTAAATTAGTTCAATAAATTAATTTATACACACATGTACCTATGAATACTTCCTTACATATATTTTTTTAAATATTTATTTAATATTATTGTTAGCTTTCGGTAGTCTAAATGTAGATTTTAAAGATCTCAAATTGATGTCAATAAATAAGTAACTTAGCAATTTATGCTTAACATGTGAAAACAGAAAGGATTACACTCTCTATAGATGCTTAGTATTAGATTTGTAAGGACGAGTTATTTTTATGTATTCCAAACTTTTCTGACCACCTCCCTACGCAAACTAATTTTACATAAAACACGCATATCCTGTTTGTGACTTATACAAGGTGGCGCAAAGTAATCCTCCTATCAGAAATGGGTATCAGTCGACGGTCCTTACAGCGAATTTTGGTACAAGATTTGAAGATGTTTCCGTACAAAGTCCAGACGGTGCATCAGCTGTTAGCTGCTGACCGCCAATCGCATCTAACATACGCTCAAGCCATCCTTAATCACCACCAAGAGGAAGATGATTTTTCATCAAAAATAATCATGAGTGATGAGGCCCATTTCCATCTTAGTGGGTACGTAAATAAGCTAAATTTACGCTTCTTTGGCACTGAAAATCCGCGTGTAACCCACGAAGAGCCATTACACCCGCTCAAAGTCCCTGTATGGCGTGCTGTTTTCGCTGGAGGAGTCATCGGATCTTTTTTCTTCGAAAACGTCGCGGGCCAAACGGTTACTGTGAATGGTGAGCGCTACAGAGCAATGATCAACAAGTTCTTTTTGCCGGAACTTGATGAATTGGGATTGGAAAACATGAGGTTCCAACAGAACGGTGCAACGGCAAACACTGCACGTGCCACAACTGACATGCTGAAGGATGCATTTCCCGGGCGCCTAAACTCCCGTTTTGGCGATTTGCACTGGCCAGCAAGATCGCCTGATTTGACCGCTCCAGACTTCTTTTTGTGGGGCTTTTTGAAGTCGCGGGTTTATGTCAACAAGCCTCAGACTCTTGCAGCTCTTAAAGACAATATCCGTCAAGAATATGAGGACCTATCGCCGGAAGTTTTGGCCAAAGTGATGGAAAATGCCATAAAATCGCTCAAATGACAATCCACTGTGGCGTTGGCCATTTACATGACATCATATTCTCGACTTGATGTAAAAAAAACTAAAAGACCAAATAAAAATAATCCACAAGAAGAATCAAAGTTTTTCTTCTTTTTTTATATTACAGCCAAAAAACATCGGAAGGTTATTTTTGCGCCACCTTGTATATTGATCTACCGATGTTTTGAAATTGTTTTTTTTTTTAAAAAAAAGTATCCACCTAGTCAGTTCTTTTTTGTTTATTATCATTGAAGTTGAACCGAAATTAACATGCGATGATTTTAAGCTCTGTTTATCTAATAATTGAGAAAAAACCTTTGTGGTCGGCTTCAAAACCCAATAATTTGTTTTGCATGAAAACTGAAATCCTGCAGACATATTGGAAACTATTTCTGACATCCATAGAAATCGATGTTCTTTAATATGTTGTACTACATCCTTCAAAATTTCTTATTATGGCAATACATCACAAAATACTTCTTCACTTTCCATTGTACTACATTTGAAGATCTTAGGTGTTATGTTTGCTGGTATTTGGGAGAGAGGAATAACCGTGTGTTGAAAGCCGGACAGTGCTTGACCCGAGTGGGACATTTAAGTTTGGGCTAAGAATCGGGACGTCCCGCCGAAATCGGGGCGTCTGGCAACGCTGTTTGTAACTCTGATAATATCAATGTTCGTCCTTTAACAGACTTGTTCATAATTTTTTTTCTTTGCTGTAAATCATGGATTTAACTACTGTAAAAAAATCTGTATTGATGGCAAGAAATTCTACTTGTTAAATATCAAGTCCTTAGTAATAAGGGTGGTTACATTTTATGGGCCGATGTTGAATGTGAACCACACCTAAGAGTCAAATTTTTTTCTGCATTTCATTTGACATTTCTCAATCTCAGACTACTTCAATTTGAACCATGGAAAGATACACAATCGAGCAACGCGTTAAAGTTATTCAGGCTTACTATGAAAACGGGCGTTCAAATTAAAAGGCATATCGTGCACTTTGTGATTTATTCGGTAAATTTAATCGTCCAAATGTGCTTACAATCGGAAAAATCGTGCAAAAACTTGAGCAAACCGGGTCTGTAGGAGATGTGATAACACCAGTGCCTGCTCGTACAGCTCGTATAGCAGAAAATATTGCTGCTGTTCGCTAAAGTGTGGCTGAAGAGCCGTTCACCTCAACTCGTCGTCGTGCCCAAAGATTTGCATTTACACGCTTACAAGGTGCAATTGACTCAAGAACTAAAGCCTCTTGAACATTTTAAGCTCCGTCAATGGTCAGAACGGTGGCGAAAAATGGCAACAGTGGATGACCAATTTTCGAAGAAAATCATCTTCAGTGATGATACACATTTTCAGCTCAGTGGATTCGTCAATAAGAAGAATTGCCGCATTTGGGTGAATGATAATCCAAGAGTGATTAACGAAAATCCAATGCACCCACAAAGAGTGAATGTTTGGTGCGATTTATGGGCTGGCGGCATCATCGGGCCGTATTTTTTTCCAAAATTAAGCCGGTCAGGCAGTTACTGTGAATGGTGTTCGCTGTCGTGATATGATAACGAACTTTTTATGGCCCGAATTGGAAGATATGGATGTGGACGATATGTGGTTTCAACAGGACGGTGCCACTTGCCACACAGCTAACGAAACAATGGCACTTTTGCGCGACAAATTCAGTGGCCTTTACATAAATCACACTTACAGCTATCTGGTCTTTAAATTATTAGGCTTGATATTACTGCTATTCGGGGAGCTTTCGATTATTTTCAGAAAATGTTTACTAGTACATGCAGTGTCTAGATTTTATTTAAGTTTTGCGCAGCAAATATTAGAAATTTCGAAAGCCTCTTTGTTTTTTTTTTAACCTGGTGAAGCCTAATGTTATGTGCATTAGAAGCAAGGCGGTACTGTGGTCCAATAACTACTTCTTTATAAGAAATATGGATTACACCTTCGACACCAAAATAAATCGTATTTGAAACAGTGTCCTTACATATGGATTGTTCAAAGGACAATCAAATAAATGCCTACCATTGTGTAGGTACACACACAAACACTGTCGCAGGGAGAATTCTCTTCAAATGTACCCAGGGGCTTTGTGTATATCGACCAAAACAAAACAACAAAGCCAAAATGGAAGATAGATACATATGGATATGTGGTGGGTCGTTGAAACATACTTACAAGTTACAACTCACCCCTTATGGCCGCTAAAAGGGTGGGACATCAAAGCACGCATGTTCCTTTTCGTATGGGATACGTTTTGGGTTTTTGTCACATACGAGCACACGGCACACACTTTACTACTTCTAGTTAGATAATTGATTCTCCTAAACGTTCTTATTGGATCACGGACATCAAAGGGGAAAGGAAGTGGTAGTGACATCTAGTGGTATATTGTTGAACCCATGGGTGCTATTTAAATATAGATGTCGCTGGGACGTCTTTTTTGAATTCCGCGGAATATGAATTGGGCTTTGTTATCAAAGTTACTTCTATTATTTTTTTTTTTTAAATATATTTTGAATATGAATTCGATTTGATATTCAATTGATTTTTGTCTGTTTTATTGTAGTATTTGGTAGTAGGTAATAGACAATATAAAGGGTGTTTTTTTTTATGGTGCAGAACTTCGAGTTAAAATAAAACACAAGAAAATCGTTTAAATGTCCATCAATTTTTTATTTTATGCCATTAATGTTTAAATATGATTTTGGGAATGTGGCCGCCGCGGCTTGTTCGAATAAAGCCAAGTCTAGAGGTCCAATTTTTAACCACGTTTTCGAGCATTTGGGACTGTATGCCGGCAAACACGCCAGGGATGTTGGCTTCCAAGTCCCCTAACGTTTCTGGTTTGTTGGCGTAGACGAACGACTTCACATATCCCCGAAGAAAGTAATCCAATGGTTTCAAATCACACGATTTTGGTGGCCAATTGACAGGTCCATTCCACGAAAATATGCGCTCATCGAAAGTTTTCCTCAATAAATCGATTCTGAAGTACGCTGTGAGGCATGCAGCGCCATTAATGGCGTCTCAAGGGTTTCATGTGGATTCTCTTCACTCCAAATGCGGCAATTTGTCTTGTTGACGTATTCATTCAATCATAAATGAGCCTCATCACTGAACAAAATTTTGCGATGAAAAACAGCATCGAGATCAATCTCATTATCGGCCCATACACCGATATCACGACGCATTGCTAGGGACTACACAAGTCAATCTTATCGGGTTTTTCAGCAGGGACTCTACAAAAGTTGAGCGACAGAGACAGCAAACGACGCCATATTTCTTGCCGCTCTTTTGACATTTCTCTTCAGTAAGGTTTGTCATTTCACGATGGAAAGATATACGATCCAACAACGAGTCTAAATTATTAAAATTTACAACCGAAATTCGGAGTCAGTGGCCTCAACGTTAAGAGCGCTACGTCCAATTTATGGTCGTCATAATCGTCCTAGCAGATCAACAATTGAGCGTCTAGTGGAAAAAATTGAATACACAGGCACAGTACAAGATGTTCCCGTGCCAGTGAGACAAAGAAGTGCCCGTAGTGTCGGGAATAATGCTGCCGCTGAGGCTTCAGGTTAAGAAAGCTCAAATGTGTCTCTCACACGTCGTTCTCAAGCGTTTGGTCATCTCTGACAAGTCGTTGTGGCGAATTTTGCGAAAAGATCTTGGCCTACATTCTTACAAGATTAAATTGACGCAAGAACTGAAGCCGCTTGACCACCAGAAGCGTCGTATGTTCGTGAAATGGGCTGAGCAACAACTTGAAATGATTCGGATTTTCATCGAAAAATCATCTTCAGCGATGAGGCTCATTTCTGGCTGAATGGCTTCGTCAATAAACAAAATATGCGGTATTGGTCAGGCAGCAATCCACACGTACTCCGTGAGTCATCATTGCATCCCGAAAAAATTACGGTTTGGTGTGGCTTATGGGCCGGCGGCGTCATTGGGCCGTACTTCTTCCGTGATGATCAAGACCGGCACGTTATTGTAAATGGGAATCGCTACCGTTTAATGATAACCGAATATTTTTGGCCCCAATTGGATGATATGGACTTGGAGGATATGTGGTTCCAACAGGACAGCGCCACAAGCCACATAGCGAATGCCACAATCAATTTATTGGAAACCAAGTTTGGAGAACGTGTTATCTCACGAAATGATTCAGTCGTTTGGCCGCCTCGGTCGTGCGATTTGACGCCGTTAGACTATTTCCTGTGGTGCTACGTCAAGTCTGTGGTCTATGGCAACAAGCCAGCGACGATTGATGAACTTCGTACGAATATCGAACGTGAATTTGCAGCAGTATCAGCCGATTTGTGCTTGAAAACCGTCGAAAATTGAGTTCAGCGTATGGACTTCTTCAAGCGTGCCCGTGGTGGCCATGTAAAAGAAATCGAGTTCCATACACAATGGCATCGAACTTACTTTCACAGGAATAAAGAATTTCATTGATATTCAAAACCGTTTTTGTTTTATTTAAAAAAAAAACTTTTGTAGCGCTCTTATTGAAAAACCCTTTATTTAGTAATAAAGGTATAAGTGACTTTTTCAAACAAAAAATGCTTTCTGGGGTACCGGAAGTCACAGTGACAGGTGCATTAACTTCAAGCAAATCTGCGATAAGGTGTCTCAGCTGGAAATATCGATGGGGCCAATTTATTTGAAGATGCAAACGGTTCCAGTTAGAAGTAATGGGATGAGTATAAAGCAATTCATAAACTTTTTTTCACCAGTCTCTTTCAGAGCTAAAAGGAATTTAAGAACCCTACATTGGGCTTAATTCGGAAAATTACTGGATACATCCACAAAAAAAATAAAATCTATTGATATGGTTCGCAGGATTTATCATTCGGTTAATTTTTTTCGGATACTTTGACCTGAAAAATGCTACAGATCGTTCCATTATTTGAAGGTTTTCTAACAGTAAAGGGTTTGTTATTGCGACGTGTTCATGTTGTCTCTAGATGGACTGTATTCTAATATTTGTAAACTTTTTGTTCGATTGGTTCATTGAGGACTTATAGGGGATCTTTCTATTTTTGCAGATACTACAACGACTGATGTTCCTTGCACGTGTGACAATTTAACGAAATAAAAAATACAGTTGGAGCTCAAAAGCTAATAAATATATAAAAGCTAACAACGACACTTCCAAAACATACTGAACCTACTTAAAAAACAATAAGACAAATGTAAAGGCTACAAGATTACAAGCCGTGAGAATAGTTGAATACCATATCACATCTTATCCTTAAAATAAATTTCCACATGCTCTACTTTATCGAACCTAGGTGGTTCTACAGTCCGGAATGAACCTGGGCCTCAACCAGCATGCCTCTCCAATTAAGCGGGCCTTTGTGAACTGCCTTCAGTTGCGCACTACAAATTGTTTGATGTCAGTTTCTACTTCTGCGCGCCACTTAAGGCGAGGTCTTCCTCTAATGCGTCCGACGTCTGGCTGGGAATCGAAAACTCTTCTATCCGGAGTATTGGTGTGCATTCGTTCTACATGTCCTAGCCATCTTAAACGTCCAATGCGGAGCTTTTTGAGTAAGCGCATGCCGCTGTACACCTCGTATAGTTGTTGGTTGAATCTTCGTCTCCATAGCCCGTCAACGCAAACGGGACCGAAGATTTTTCGAAGAATTTTCCTCTCAATTCGACAAAGGATTCCTTCATCCGCGTTTGAGACGGTCTATGCTTCACAGCCGTAGAGCAGGACCGGTGATCAGGGTCTTATAAAAGATCTTCTTAGTAGTTCGAGTGAGGGCTTTACTGGTTGGCAATAGTAATTCTTCGTTCAATTCCTGACGAGATGTTATTGACAGAGTTAATAGCAATGCCGAGGTAGACAAAACCTGTCAAATTCGTCGATGTTGGGTGTCCTTTCTGTTGACAGCATATAGTTTCTTAGTATTACTCTCATTTACTGCTAAATCCATTTTTGCCGCTTCTTTCTCTATACCAGCAAACGTGGATATGGCATCACGTTGGGTCTTACCAGTGTACCTCTGGTGTTGGCTCGTGAGTTTTGCACAATCCTCAACAATCAAATTGAAGAAGTCACACGACAAAGCATCGCCTTGCCTAAATCCTTTTTTGGTATCGAATGTGTCAGTGAGGTCGTTTCCGACCCTGAGAATTCTACATCGTCATCCTACACAAACCGTCGAGTTTGGGCGGTATACCAAAACTAGACATGGCTCTGTATAGTTGTCTCTATAAATGCTGTCGTATGCGGCTTTGAAATCGATGAATCGGTGGTGGGTATCGATTTGGACTTATTGGGTTTTTTCCAGGATCTGCCCAAGTGTGAAAATTTGATAGGTTCTGGACTTTCCTAAAAACCACACTGAAACCACACTGATAAGTATCAGGTTGTTGGTAAACGGTTTCAGGAGTTTACATATTACGGCAGATAGGATCTTGTACGCGATGTTGAGCAGACTTGTGCCTCTGTAGTTGGTGCAGTTTAGAGGTTCCCCTTTTTGTGGATCGGACAAACGATGCTGAGATTCCATTCTACAGGCATACTTTCATCCTACCAGCGGGAAGGCCGCCATTTCTGACGGCCTTATTAAGCTTGAGTGTAGATATTGCTTTCCTCACTTCATCGCGATCGCGCGCTTTTCTTGCTCTTTTTTCTTCTTTCTGAAAAGCTGGTATTCTTCCTTTCTCCTCTGTGTATAGAGCTCAATGGCAGCTCTCGCCTTCACCTGCAGCTCAGCCTTGTAGGAATCGTTCTTGACTGCGAGCGTATGTCGGCATTCTTCATCAAACCAGGGGTTTCTTCTTGGTGGGCGCGAGAAACCTAGCACATCAGTTGCGGCTGATCTAATAGCTTGTTTGCATCGTTGCCGTTGTTCTTCAACATTCGATGCTGGTGGAATGGTGTTAATCGAGAGGTTAAGGGATACGCGTTGTGCAAAGGTCTAGGCGGTCTCTTGCGATTGCAGTCTTCCGAAATTAAATTTTTTCACAGTATTTCTGGATAGTGGTGGCGTGGTGGATAACCGCATTCTTATCTTGGCTGCAACAAGGTAGTGGTCCTAGTCGATGTTAGCTCCTTGGAATGTTCGGACATCCATCCACTTGTCTATCGCAATATGATCAATTTGGTTGACCGTTCGTTGATCTGGAGACCGCCATGTCCCTTATGGATATCGATGTGAGGAAACCGTGTGCTGCCTACAGTGGCATTTCGTTGCGTAGCGCAACATGCTGTAAGCATTAAATCTCATAAAATCTCAGATGGAGTCTTGGCACTACCGCGACGTGTCAAATCACCAAACAAATTTGGCCAAAGCTAGATTTAAGAAGATCAAGTTGACTGATGACGCCATGGTTGTCATGTAAACTTGACACTGTTAAATAGCCAGGCATCCAAAAAGGCTAGGCCTACACTCAAACGACTTCTGTAGAAGCTGCATGGACGAAGAGTAAGAAGAAACAATGACTCATCTCCTTTGTAACTGCCCGGCCTTATAAAACAAAAGGAAGCTACATATTGGCTATGTCATCAAAATCTCAGCGATTTGACAAAAACGGAAGAGAAAAGCCTCCTCAGTTTCGTTAAAAGCTCAGAATGTTTTTTTTTTCGAAGGTAATAAGGAGAATGGAAAATATCCACGTGGTATCACAATGAACTAAGAAATTGTCTAAGTGTATTGGCGAACTCCCTGGTAATCGCTCTAACCTTACCAAACATAACATCGAATCATCGGCGTCTTAATGTTTGGTTTGGTTAGGCTAGAGCGATTGCCAGGAAGTTTATAAAAAAAATTATAAAAAAAACAACAAAAGCAAACAAAAAATGTCCATTAAGGCTTTCCAATGGCATCTATAACTGGACCCTAACTCTTACAATGAAACTTTTTATTAAAATCGTTCCCATAGATCTTAATTTGTATCGGATCTGGATTTCTCCATAAGGCGCTCTCTCAAAGCACCTCTAAACTGTCATCCCTTCGAACTACATAGTTTGCTACAACAAATATTATTCAAACGTCGATAATCCTTTTTGAATACTAAACCAAAAAAAAGAAAGAATGATGCTGCTCCAACCTGTTGCCACTATCAACCGTAAACAAGTGGAAGCCCTTCTCATTTTTTTTTGTTAATGAAATTTAAATATCCAAAGTTTTTCCGCTCTTTTACTTTCTCAACTTGTTCTATCTACACGAAGGGTATGGTATAAGAATGCTTCTCCTCACCAAGTTCGGCAATCCTTAATCAAACAAAAAAGTGCCCTTGAATTTTTAATTTTTGTGCACCGTACTACCCTCAGCATCAAGTCCACATTTTCAAGGAAAATAATACCAAAAAAGAAGACTCAAATTATACATAATCACGTCACGTGAAGTTCCTGACCTGCAGCAAGTCGCGACGTCGTCGATTGCTTTTTTCTTAATTTTTCCGCCCCTCCCCCGTTAAAAGTCGAATGAAACGCAGAAAAAAAACACCAAATCTACCCTAGGTTTGAGCTAATTTTGATCCTAATTTATTCATTACACTTTTTTTTTTGTTTTTTCGCGGAAAAGTGTTTTTACCACCCCCAAAAATGGTGTTCAATTTGTTTGTGTAATTAGAAGAGGAAATAACTGACGGAGAAAAAAGAACCGTCGCGCCATTGATGTAATTCAGATGATGGTCTTCCGGTCTAATGACTTGGTGGCGGTTTTTAATGAGAGTTTTATTTTTAATTTTTATATACAAACATTGCCGGCAAACTTTAGTGTATTTCTGTTGGTATTGTGATTTTTTGTTTATATCGACAAGTGGTTGTGAATTTATTTAGATATTAAGGGGATTTCATTGTACTCAAAAGTAATTGTAAGGAATAGGATTCGTTTGAAATTGTTAAGGATAATATTTTATGTATTCCTGTTAATGGATTTGCAAATATTAAAATTACTCCAAAGTCGTATCTAAATTGTTAAAAGGAAATTCGCAAACAGTTCGATGTTAAATTCCATACTTTTAATGTTAATCAATGAATCAAAAATATAAGGGATTTCTGAATAAATACCAAAGACTGGACACAAATCAGTGATTAGGTGCCAATATTCTTAGATACGTAGACCATGAAATGACCACGATGAAAATAATGGAATTTTCGCAGAAATCATTTGAAGAGACCTCGCCATTAATACTTCAACAAGATTTCGAATTTCACATTTTCCGATTAATACCGTTAGACAGAAAAATAACTCAAATCATCCCTTATGCATGCAACACATTGACACAGCTAAATTCATGTCGACGTTGACATTGAATTTACCAGCACAACCTATTTAAAGAATTTGTATTGTGAATGACGACATATTAACAACAATGGTATCGGCAAATGTAAGTCAATTCCTTAAAATTTATTTATGTCAATGTGGTTATTGCTGTGTCAATGTTTTTCAGGATCTAAGCATCTTGAACATAAAAATTCTGTTGAAATGCTAAAAAGAATTTGGACAGTAGGGAAATAAGGTCGGCTTCGAAGCAATTTCGCGGTGTACAGCCTTAGCATGTACATTGCTTAAGCCAAACAAACTGCGCAACAGGCTCATTAAGACTCAGTGCCTAGATTTTTCTCCGCTCAACCAATTATGAATGCGGGTGTACTTTTTGCAAAATGGCAAGACCTTCAGTTTTATCCCAAATCCGATTCGGACAATTCGTTTGGATCACCTCGATAGGAGATCAACTGGAAAACAATTTGGTGTTGCTACGACTGTGTATCGATCACAGACTTTTTGAATGGCAGTTCTTCCCGCAACTGATGATTGGATCAGTGGGGCGAAGAACTTGTATAAGTTTGTTTAAGGTGTCATAGGTCAAATGTCATCAAAAATTGAAGTAAGCATTTAATGTATGAGTATGAATTTTGATTAAAGATTTTGTTTCACTTTTCTCCCACTAAGAATGGGACCTTAATTTTAATGCCTATTCCAATTGGCAGTGTTCCAAAAAATCGGGCTCTCCGTCTATTCCGAGGCTCATGCCTAGATTTTTCTCCGCTCAACCAATTATGAATGCGGGTGTACTTTTTGCAAAATGGCAAGACCTTCAGTTTTATCCCAAATCCGATTCGGACAATTCGTTTTGATCACCTCTATAGGAGATCAACTGGAAAACAATTTGGTGTTGCTACGACTGTGTATCGAACACAGACTTTTTGAATGGCAGTTCTTCCCGCAACTGATGATTGGATCAGTGGGGCGAAGAACTTGTATAAGTTTGTTTAAGGTGTCATAGGTCAAATGTCATCAAAAATTGAAGTAAGCATTTAATGTATGAGTATGAATTTTGATTAAAGATTTTGTTTCACTTTTCTCCCACTAAGAATGGGACCTTAATTTTAATGCCTATTCCAATTGGCAGTGTTCCAAAAAATCGGGCTCTCCGTCTATTCCGAGGCTCATTTAAATTGACATTCAAATTGACAGCTCAAAGACCGACAATTTCTTTGCAAAACTCTTAACCTCATGATTAACATCATTCCACCAGCTTCAAATGTCGAAGAAAAATAGCGACGTTGTCAACAAGCCATTCCATCAGCCGTGAACTAACTGATCTGCAAGTTTTTTCGCACCCACTAGCAAGAAAACTTTTGGTTTGCTGAAGAATGCCGATATATTCTTGCAGACAAAAACGAGGCTTATAAGGCCAAGCTGCATTTGAAGCCGAGACCTACCGTTGAGCTGTATAGGCAAAGAAGAATGGAAGAACGGCGGCTTTTCATAAAGACAAAAAAGAGCAAGAAAAGAGTGTTATCGAAGGCATAGCGGGGTGTCACTACAGGAAAGATCTTCATAAGTGAGTGTAAAACCAAAAAGCCTGGGATACAAGATGCGAACAGAATCTTCGCCAGATGAACACAGAAATATCGTAGCTAAGAGCCAGTCAGTGCTGATAATGTGAAAAAAAAATCAGTTATGAAGACTGCAGACGGTGATGACGGAAAACCTCAAGCTGTCACGCAGAGCCCGAACCATTCAATGTCGACGACGACAATGAAAACTACCAACAACCTATATGAAGTGAGCATAGCAATATCTAAACTTAAGCCTAACAAGACTGCCGGAAATTACGACCTTCCTACTGAGCTTTGTGAAGTCGGAGCAGATGACTTGGCAAGTAATAAGCTAAATATGGTCAGATGAAAGTCTGTTTGATGTGTTTGCTTCTGATGTGCACCAACTAGTTACATCGCCTACAAAATCCTATCTGCCGCAATATGTGTATGCCTGAAACCGTTTAACAACAACCTGATCGGCCCTTGTCAGTGTGGTTTAAAGCCAGGAAAGTTTACAAACCTTCACACATTGGCAGATCCTGGAAAAAGCCCAAGGAGTAAAAACCGATATCCATCACCTATTCTTCCATCTTAAAGACGAATATGACAAAGTTTAAACGGACGATCTATACAGGGTTGTTTAAGCTTTCTTATACCGCCCGAAAGTGCTCATCTGTGCAGGATGACGATGGAGAATCCTCGCTGCTCCAATCAGGTTCGGAAACAACCTCGCCGACACATTCTATACAGAAGAGACCAGGAGCACTACCTTCCATAAATCGGTGCAACTAGCATACGCTAAAGCATGGACCGTATCAAAAGCATATAAGAAATCCTTGGTCGTATTAAGCGGAACATTTTTCAAAAAATCTGCGGTCCCGATTGCCTTGACGGGCTATGAAGACGAAGATTCAATCACGAACTGTACAACGACATAGACCTGGTCAAAAAAAAAAACTCCTAGGACATGTGTAGCGAACTGACACCAACAGAGAGTCTTCGATTCCCAGTCAGAAATCGAACGCAGTTTTTGTCCAGTTCCGATTGCTTCTTTAAAAGCCAGGCAGTTGGGCCTCTAATTTGCGCGTCCTCGGGTGGTGGATTGAGGTAACCGCAGAAGGTTTAGTATCTGTCATACGATACTAGGGCGATATGTGTTGAATGAGGCAATAGCAGGTGACCCATCGTGAACCAATCCAAGCCGGCTTTATTAGGTCCGCGTCCAGCTGACTACTAAAACATGCCGTAAGAATGACTTTCATTCAATAAGGGGTGTAGCCTGGCTCTTTTTTTATATCAACTGAAGTTAAATGGCGCATGAAGTTGGAAAGTTACTTGGTGTTGCTACTAATTACCTAGCTGGTTAATAGTGGCTTAGTTACTTATGTGATTCTCAACTTAGTTTGTTAAGGGACCCATAAGGAAGATCGTGCGGAGTCTTACCAGAAATTATAAGTCTGGTACCACGGGCATCTGAAGCCACTAAGAATTGTTTTAGCCTGATTGAGAGGTAGGCCCTCTCTTGGTAGTATCGTGGTGGCTTATGGTAACCCAAAATCGCGGAAACGTTCGGTACTCTAAAGTTCGTGGTGGCTTTAGAATACAATAGGTGTAGATAGAACTCGGTACTTACAAAGGATGAAGCTCGTGCCAAAATAAAATGTCTTAATATAGTGTGTCCAATATTGGGGTGTTAACCAACACCTTTCTATGGTTCTGATATGTTGGTATAGGTCCAACGTGAAAAAAGAACAGTAATGGCTAAGTGTTCATATTAAGCATGCTTTCAATTTCTGCTCCTTTAAGAGGGTTTAATGCTCAATATAAATCAAACAAAAATCTGATTCTGCTGAGTTACTAGTCCACTGGCCAATGTAATGAAGATAGAAGCTCGCAATTTGGCTCGTTAGTACCCAGTACAAAGCTCTCTCACAACCATTCACGTGTGCGTTTGTACTTCTTGCACGATGGCGGGACCTTTATTTTTATCCGGTCTCCGTACGGCGAATTTAAGATAAGCTTTTCTTGACAGTTGATACTACTCGGGTGATTTGTCAGATCATCACTAGAGGTGGCCCAGTGAAAGATCATTTAAGTTTTGCTACGGCTGGGAATCGTACCCAGACCTTCAGCTCGGCAGTTATTAGCGCCACAGATGCCGTCAATTTCTTCGAATATTACAGATGAAAAATACCTCTCGACTTCTTCGAAGGAAGAATATGATAACTCAGCAGACTTTTCGCATTAAGTAAGCCAATCCTTTGAGTTCATTTTCACTTCGGCTGATCCTGGAGAAAAAAAAAACAAAGAAGTCCAAATCGATACCCACCACATATTCATCGATTTCAAAGCCGCATACGACAACATTTATAGAGACGAACTGTACAGAGCCATGTCTAGTTTTGGTATTCCGCCCAAACTCGTCCGCTTGTGTAGAATGACGATTTAGAATTCTCGCTGCTCCATTAGGGTCGGAAACGATCTCACCGAAACATTCGATACCAAAAAGGATTTAGGCAAGGCGATGCGCTTTCATGTGACTTCTTCAATTTGATTCTTGAGAGGATTGTGCAAAACTCACGAGCCAACACCAGAGGCATAGTTTTCGAAAAATCGGTGTGATGAACGTGATGTCGTAGCCACGTTTGTTAGTATAGAGAAGGAAGCGGCAAAGATGGGTTTAAAAGTAAATGAGGGCACGACGAAGCATTTTGCATTTGACATACAACATCGACGAATTGGACAAAACGTCACCATTGACAGATATAACTTTGAGGTAGTACGGGATTTTGTCTATCTCGGCTCCGCTATTAACTCTGACAACAACATCTCGTCAGAAATCAAACGAAGAATTACTCTTGCCAACCACTGTTTCTTCGGGCTAAGAAGGCAATTCAGTAGTAAAGCCTTTACTCGAACTACTAAGAAGATCCTATATAAGACCCTGATCATCCCAGTCCTGCTCTACGGTGCTGAAGCATTAACCGTCTCAAAACCGGATGAAGAAATCATTGATCGGTTTGAGAGGAAAATTTTTTGAAAAATCTTCGGTCCCGTTTGCGTTGACGGGCTATGGAATGGATACCAATACTCCGACTCGCAGAGTCTTCGATTCCAAGCCAGGCGTCGGACGCAGTAGAGGAAGACCTCGCCTTAAGTGACGAGCACAAGTAGAAGCTGACCTAAACCAACTTGGAGTGCGCAACTGGAAGCAGTAAGCTAGAACCGGGGTAATAGGAGAAGCATGTTGGTTGAGGCCCAGGTTCGTTCCGGACTGTAGCGACACTTAAGTAAGTTATCCTTTCATTTTGTTTTGCGTATGCTACATCACGCTGTTTTTTAAGTCACTTAATGGAAAGGGATATCGCTTGATGATTTAATGATGGTAGGACAGGTAATTATCTGCATTATCAAATGTGTCCTGTACAACTCTTATTGCGCTTTTCTTGAAATAATCGCCATTAAAACTGGCTTTTTTGTTGAGACTCCTAACCCTTTAGTCATGTTTCCTATCACCAAAGAGTTTAGAACTGCTAGAGTACGCATCACAGCTAAAATTCTGGTAGCCGTTTCAGACGCGGAAGGTGAGTGAGAATTGGAAATTTTGTCAATCGTATCATCGTATGCGTCGACTACGCTGTGATTTGATGCTGGGGTAGCAATGTGAACACTGGGGTATCAATATCACTACCCTACATAGAAAATTTTCGTTGTAGGAGATGCGCACTCTATGTAGTTCTATACTCATTGCTAGCACGCAATGCTTTCACCTAGATTTGGCTTCTGTCTGAAAATTGGTACTTCAACTATATTTTGTGTGTCATTAAATCATTTAGTATCATTGGAGGCTAGTAATACATCCGCTAGTAGGGCGTTAAGATCTGCAGCCATATCTGGTCAGTACATACGCTTTTTCGATCCTATCTACTTCTGAATGCCAGTAGTGTTACTTAACTGTTCACGATAGTATGAGCTCAGCTGCTTTTTTATTCAAGTAGATCTTAGCTAGTAAGATCAACCAGGATAAACTATCAGACCAGCAGAAGCCTGATAGTTGAAAGGCATCATAAATAATGCCTACGTTCCATTTCTGCTTTCAAACCATCTGTTTAGATGGGTATACCGTCGGTGCGCCAGTAGGTAGGTTGGGTACACATATCACTCCTTTCGTTCTGGTATAGAGACTTTAAAGTCCTTGTCTATATCATACCCGAGATTTTTCACTGACCCTCCTCTCGTGATGATCTGACAAACCATCCGATAGCATCAATTGTCAAGAATAGCTTACCTCAACTTCGCTGTTCAGAGTCGGCGAACAACAGGAGGTCCCTTGCAAGAAGTACACACGCACACTTGAATGGTTGTGAAGAAGCTATGTAACAAGTACTTACAAAAAAAAAATTTCATTTTTGATTAACTAATCAGTGACTAACTTTTGACATTAGCGGGGTATTTCTTATGGCACGCTGTCATTTATTAGCTAATCAGCGTTTATTAATAGTCGGTTATGTGACATGAGACCTTTTTAATTAAAGATGTCATCTAAGCTTGATTATCTAATAAAATGGACTTCCAAATCGTTTCTTAGTCAAAGAACGCCTTTTCCCTTAGTTCTAGTACAACCTAAAGGGTAATTCACTGCACTCTCTTATGGCTCCTTATATAGGTTTTGGTGTTGGCCACATCCAACTAAACAGCTGAACGGTGAGTAGGTTATAATGGGTCTTACGATCTTAGTATGTGACAAGTGCACAATGTTCGGTTGTATGCCACACTTCTTCCCAAATGATTTTCTCAAAACGCAGAAGAGATTGGTATAGTGTTCCGTATTTCAGATTTAGTTAGATACATTAGATGAAGCTCTGTTCTCATTGGTCAAAATGGTCGACTGACAAATGAGAACAGAGCTTCATATTAAATATCTTACTAAGTATAAAATTATTCATTCCTTCCCTTATTCATTATTTTGTTTCAAATTTTAATTCAAAGTTCAATTCGACAACCAGGTACTTGTGATTTGTAAAACAATTAAAGTCGCACGTATTTTAGTTTTGCAAGATATCGTTTCAGAGACAAAGGTATATTTTTATGTGAATAAAACGAGAATGCAAGTCAGCTTATCCATTCCCTTAAATTGGATACATAACCTCTTTCATTTCAAAGTTCCAATTGGATGGCTATTATTATAACAATTATCATTCAATTAAACGTATTTCCGAATTAGCACATAGATGGCGCTACAGTATGGTTGTGATATTAGATAGCGGTGTGACCCACCGATGATCACTCTGTTTAGATTCGAGAACACACTAAGTGAGCCATTTTCGAAGTCAAGATCGATATCGAAAATTCCACATCGTGTAGATATTACACGATATTAATCATTCTCTCGGATATCGTACCCTTTTCTGTTTGCTTAGAGGATTACCCCTCGATCCACAAATTCAAATTCCATTTCTCAATTCAATCGAAATCCGAATCCATTCCCCATTCCAGTGCTATAAATCTTTTCAGTGCTCCTTTCGAGCTGCGCTCATGATTCCTTCTTCGTCTTGGTACATTTAAACACAAAAGTAGGTACACGAGAAGAAAGGGAAACATTCACTCGCTCACATTCCGTTCGCAAAGCCATGAAATTTTTCAAACTGATTGATGACATCAAGGGACTCAGTTTTGAATGCGACAGTTAAAAAGTCTGTCCACAAACGTAGAGTGGATGAACTCCTTTTTGCACAATTTCCACATACTTCGGTGGATGTGCGACGGCTCGTGGTAGTGAAGGCTTGCAAGAGGGCGTTGGCGTTCGGGGGGCCGATAATGAGGATGGGGACTTCAACGAATGCTTTTACGTGAGATTGATGGAAGTTGCGACATTGCGAGCAGTTTCAAAATGAAGTTTACTCACATATAACGACAGTGAGATATGTGCGCTCTTGTGTGCGATACACTGGTGTATATTAACTGTACATACAGTGTACCGAGTGTACACCCCATAAGAGGGAATTCTCCCAAGGGGATGAGAACCACCGAAACCGGAGGACAACGACAACGAGGGTGGATGGAGATTTGGAGAACGGATGAAATCGAGGACGTTATCGGCCATAATAAACCCACAGCCACATACGAGCGACAGTGCGATGCTGGTGTATGCGAGGAATTTGGAGTTTTTTGCGAATATAGCGTGCGGGAGTAAAAAGGACGAAGGATTAAATCACCACCATCATCTTTCAGCCACCGCCCGCCATTGCTGCTGATTCGATTTTCCCCCGCATAGCGTCCTGTCCATGTTTGTTACGTTCCGCTGGCACTTCTGCCTAATGGGCATAGATATACATATATATACGCTCTCTCTTTCTCTCTACACCCCTGTGACATGTATGTATATATACAAATATAAATGCAAATAAAACATCAACGGTGAGGGTTGCGACAACGAGGACGACGATTCAATCCCATCCACCGGGCGAAGAGGATATTCGCGTTATTTTCGCAAGCATGCTTTGGGCGAACATAATCGCAGTGGGTGAGGGGCGAAGACAGGACCGTCCATATAGTGATTCCAATACCACCTCCATTGGTTTTCCGTTAACGTACATAAATCTTCAACCACTGGGTCTCTACTCTGTGTCGTCGTCGTATACCTTTGTTTCTTGTTGCAATGGATGGATAGGTATTGTGGGGTGGCATTCCCCGGATCACAAAATTTACTCGTGTATATATGTGTGTACTCACTATGCAAATGGGAGTCGAAATATTGAAAGCCGAAATTCAAAATGGAAAATATTCGCAAGGATACTTTATGTTTTGCCAATAAATGTCGTTCACACACAAAAAAAAAAATTCTTCGGTATACCAACATTCGAAAAAAAAAATGCCAAGAGGGTGCACAAAAAATGCCCGCACTTGATTATGGGGAGGAGGTGGTTGTTGGTGTGAATTTTGTAGCCCCCTCGCATGAAATGAAAAGCAATGCATATGAAAAAAAAAAGACGAAGCGGTACTCTTCATTCGATTTAAAAAAGATTTATGACTTGCCACTAAAATGTGCTAACGACGAAAAAACCAATGGGAGTATGTTAACAAAAAAGGTCTTAATAGATGTAGATACGAGTTTACCACAAAAGATGACAATACCTGGTTCAACAGAGAAGCATAATGGGTATCCAATGGCCTTTTTGGATGCGATATTCAAAAATACAGCAGACTGATATACTTTGGCCGGTACAAAGTATAAATTTATCACTGGCTACCTAGTTTTACATGAAAGTGCGGAGTTGGTGCAGAGATGGCAATGTCGTAACTAGGGCAATCGGTGATTGGTGTCTTTCGGGAATTATAACGGGTTAAATTTTAAGGGCTGATGTTGAATGTGAACAACACCTTCACCTCATCACCTTCAGTGATTTTCAGCTCAGCGGATTCGTCAATAATAAGAATTGCCGCATTTGGGCGAATGATAGATAATCCAAGAGTGATTGTCAAAAAAGCCAACGCACCCACAAAGAGTGTCTTTTTCCAAAATTAAGCCGGCAAGGCAGTTACTGTGAATGGTGTTCGCTATCGTGAGATGATAACGAACTTTTTATGGCCCGAATTGGAAGATATGGATGTGGACGTTATGTGGTTTCAACAGGACGGTGCCACTTGCCACACAGCTAACGAAACAATGGCTCTTTTTCGCGACAAATTCAATGGCCGTGTTATCTCACGTGGTGGCGATGTCAATTGGCCGCAAAGATCATGTGATTTGACACCGTTGTACTTCTTTCTCTGGGGTTTTTTTGAAAGAAATGGTGCACGTCGATAAACCAGCAACAATTCAAGAGCTAAAGGATGAAATAATTGGGCACATTAACGGCATAGAACCTCAATTATGCCTCAGTGTCATCGAAAATTTGGACCATCGGATGGAGGTGTGCCGCCGAGGTCGCGGCGGCTATTTAGCTAATATTTTATTCCATACATAATTGAACCGTACCAATATTATCATAATAAAAAGAAATAACAATGATTTCCTAAATTATTTGTGTTTTATTCAAAACCAGCAGGTGGCCATGGCTCAGAGGAATGCGTAGTTGACTGCTAAGCCAAGCGCTGCGGGTTCAAGCCCCAGCTTCGGCAGCATTTGTTTTCTACGAAAATTGCCAGCTTATCTGAGGCCACCTGTGCGATAACATGAGACAATACAAATCGATGTCTCCTCCTCTGTGCCACGTAGGTTTATGTTATATGTCTTTCCTTCTATTGTATCTATCCGTCTCTCTCTGTTGTATAAATGTCTTGATCTGTCCCAGCCGATGGCCTCAGTCGCCACCGCCAGTGCTGTTATGTGTCTGTAGTTCGTTGCATTCATGTGCGAAGTACTGTGATGTCAATGTCAATGTGAATTCAAAACCAACATCGGCCTTAAAATTTAATCACCCTTTATATACCACACTGACATTGCCTTTTATGTTTTCCTTTAAATTTGTAAGAGCATAAATATGTGGAAAAGTCTAACTTTATCCAGCATCTTCTCTTTTTACCAAACTGGAGTTGTTGTTAAAAAAAATTAAGATTTTCAGTTTGACAGATTGGTCTGTACAATTCTCTTTTGCAAGTTTATCAGTAGTATCAATACCGTGTTTGAAGGGGCTTCACAGCTTTTCAGGATTTTATTTTGACAATAAAGATTCAGTATAAATGAAAATTGTGACATCATATATTGGTATCCAACCAACTTACTGGCCAACTGATGTTACGAAAATACCGGATTTATAAGATTTTTCATCGTAAAATCAAAGTTGAGGAATGCTTTGATCTTTGCTCTGATAATTCTCCGGTCATTCTAACAACGAGAGAGTCAACCATTAGAAATGAAAAACCACCCAGACTAACAAACCGAAAAACCAACTGGGAAGGCTTCAAAAACGATATTGAAAATAATATTCGACTGGGTGTATCGTTTAGATCCCCATTAGAACACGAAGTCGCGGTTGTCTCCTTTATCGATACCGTTCAAAAAGCGGCAAGGAATAATACTCCTCAACATCGCTTACCCTTACTTAATTACTTACTTAGTAAGTAATTTATTAATTAAAAGTTTTGGTTAGACAAAAAATAAAAGCTAGAAAAAGATGGCACCAAACTCGTGCTCCGCAATATAAAACACATCTAAATTGGTTAAGTAAATTTCTATCGAATTCGATTAAAAATTTTAAAAACCATGAAGAAGAAACTTATCTACACAGCCTAACCGCTAGAAAGGAATCGGATTATTCGCTCTGGAAAGCAATTAGAGTCATAAAACGGTTGTGTGGCAAATTAGGGTAACTGAAGACGTTTGGGCAAAAAGCGAAAAAGCGACACGAAAAAACAGACGTTTTTGGGGCACATCTTAAGGAAACATTCAAACCATTTGATGGTCCAGAAAACATTAATTTATTCGAGACTACAAATTTATTCGAGACTACAACCGATAGTAATGTAGTAAGATATGCAAGTATTGCCGAGCTTAAATAGGAAATACAGAAATTAAAGTCTGAAAAGGCTGCGAGTAATGACCAAATTACAGGAGAAGTTCTTAAAATGTTGCCTCGAAAAGCATTAACTAAACTCCTGTACATTGTAAATGCAGAAATTAGATTAGAATACATACACAGACAAGGGAAAGTCGCAGAAGTGATTATGGTTCTCAAACGCCTTTTACTTGACCGTCAATTTAGGTTTAGAAGTAAACATTCGACTATTGACCAAGTTCATGGAATTATTGATGTAGTTGAGAAAAAGCTTTCGAAGAAAAGAAAATTTGCTTGGCCGTATTTCTTGATGTGTCGCAAGCTTTTGACAAAGTTTGGCATAGAGGCATTCAATACAAATTAAGACAAGTTCTGCTGAAAAATTATATGAAATCCTTGTCTCGTATCTTGAGCATTGACTCTTCCGTGTGAAACTTGGAAATGAATATTCGGAGTTCAAAAAAATATTAGCAACAGTACCCCCAAGGAAGCGTCCTTGGCCCACTCTTGTAACTCCTATTTACACGTGATATCCCACAAATAAACGATAAAATAGTTCCCACGTTTGCTGGCGATCTAGCGATCTATACTAACATTTGGCAAAACAATAGAGGAAACAAATATGAAATTTCAAAACCCTCTTAACGAGCTTAATGAATGGACAAAATCCTGTCGGATCGCACTTAGTGAAAGCAAATCGATTCATGTAGATTTCTCGTATAAACGGACAAACAGTTTGCCAGTATTTCTCAATACGGTTCGAGTCCCTTTTGCAAATGAAGCGAAATATCTCGGAATGCCACTCGATGCAAAATTAAAATGGAAGTCACATGTAAGAGAGAAATGCGAAGAACTTAAAAATAAATACAGAGAACTGTACTGGTTACTCGGAAAATATTCGAAGCTTAACCTTGATAACAAGCTGCTACTATACAAGCAAGTGCTAAAGGCGGTCTGGACATATGGTATACAACTATGGGGTTGTGCCAGTGAAACGAATCTAAATATTTTACAAACTTTTGAAAACAAAATGTTAAGATCATTCGTCAATGCGCCGTGGTTTATAAGAATGAAGATCTACGCAGAGATCTGGGTATTCCCGCGGTTAAAGATGAAACGAAAACTTTTGCAAGCAAACATAAAAAACGTTTATTGGGACACGTTAACACAACGGTCCTCCAAATTCTTGACAAAACAAATTTATTGCGGCGTCTTCAAAGAACTAAGCCTATAGATTTGGCCCGATAATAACAAACCGCGCTATAAATTTCGGAAAAAGCAGGAACTCTCTCGTGATAAAAAACAAATTGCTAGATAAGTCGCATACTTAGTTGCAATACAAATACGAACAGGGTGGTGGTTTTAGTGGGTTTAAGTCCCACACTACTTTGTGCACGTGCTCATTGTGTCTTTTGAGATTTCCACCAGCCCATGGAAAAAAATCTACAAAATTGGTAGACCTAGTCCTGTAGTTCGTTTTAATTGTAATTCCGGATAACTGACTTTAACTGACTACTTGTGTAGAAGTATGATATTCCACTTGGCTTTCACCTGTTTATTTGGGTTTCATACTTCCATATAATGCGGATTGTCATCTTGGCAAGTATATGAATCATATAACAGGGCCGCATGTAAAAAATTCATCTTGATTAAGTAACTGTCCCTAAAATGGGTTTTGAAGCAGGTGGAATAGTGTCACGTTTGTCTTAAAAAAAATAAGACGTTAGCAAAGCGCTATATTAGCAGATTCGCTTGGTCAGGTATTTAGAAATTGATGTTGATGAGTTCTAGTTTCGTTAGGATGGCGCTACGTAGTATATCAGAAATATGAGATGAAATTTGGTTTCTCTACCGCCATCACCATTGAAAATGTATGCAAAACATATTCATTTATGATATCTACTCAATTTTTTTATAATATAATTAAAAATTAACATAATTTTACATAAATAGTACACACACTCCATCGTAGAAAAAAACCTTTGCCCGACATTTTGTTATTTTCCCTCTATTTTACAAATGGACAAACAAGTGCAAATTTATCGACCAACGTCCCTCATCAACCACCGTAAAATGCAACTACCCCTAAGCATATGTAGAACTCAAATGACCAAAGACCACACCCCTACATATAAAACCTCACCCTCATGATACACTCACAACAATTGCTCTTCAAATTCCACCAACCAGAATTCTGGAAAAAATGTTTACTTTTCCCTGAAAAATCATCTTTTTCTCTAAAAATGGACGATCATTATTTTTTTAAACACATTATTCGTCTCAAGATACCTGACTATTCCCATAGCATCATTCGAATTCACTCCAAAGGTTTGGAAGCAAAGATCGTTAATTTTTCGCATGCTACCAAAAAAACCACCCCATAATCAAATTACAAAATTGTAAACGTCTTAAGACATGCATCCTTTCACTGCAAGATATTTGCATTTCCCACTGCACCCTTCCGCAAAAATTCCTTTCACAGATTCAAAGCGGGGGGATTAATTTTCTTTTATTCTGCCTTCGAATTGGCATATGCATAATGCAGACGTGATCCTGATGGGTTTTTGCATACAACGCGGCTTTGAATTGATCAACTTTTTCATCGTGGGAAAGGGACCCTAAGATGCTACCTACCAGACCCATTGTGGGACAGTCTTTTTTTTTAATAATCTATAGTAATCAATTGTGATAACGGGCTAGAGAAAAAAAAATGCAATATCCTAGAAGGGTTCGAATTGGAAAATTACACAAGTAGCTGGCGCGCCAAAAATTATTACCCATGCAAATTGTGACATTTGCAGTTCATATACATATATTTGGCAGCCGACGAACCCTTGTTTATTATCGGCATTTGTTTGCCCGTATCCATTATCCACGGCTTGCATAAATTTGGAAGAAGATGGTGCGCTTATCGCGCATACAGATGTGCGACATTTCATTAGAAGGTACATTTTCAAATTGTTTTAAAAGCTATCACTTTCGCATCAAGTGTAACGAAGGACATGCTTTTAGGGGGATGATTTCGTTTTTTTTTTTTGTAAGCACCAAGGGGGATTGTTGATTTTTATTATTTGCGAAGAACGTTTTCATATTCTTAACATGTGCGATTTCTTTTCGATTTCACATTCATTTGCAGTTGGTATTTTTGACTGTACACACTTTTGAGTAAAAAGGATGCGATGTCGATGGAATGAGAATGAATTATTTTTGTCGGATTTCGTTATGAATCAGGAAAAAAAACTTCAATTCAAGGACATATTTATAATTTCATGACTATTTATGACTTTTGGAGAATTCATACCCCTGAATCATCATAGCCTAGAATTGATTTTTTTTTATTTTAACAGCGGTACTCATGTACTTGAAACACCTTTTACATAAATCTATCAGAGCGTTATTTTTTCTACAATGAATCAGTTTCGTTTTATTTTTTCCATTTCACATTAAATATTCAAAAATCACATTGTACCACATTTTCTAAGGATACTTCACACACTAGGTGGTTTGATGAGTTGAGCTGATTTGATGTGCAGCCCTTTCAACGGTCAAACGGGGTGAATACTATTTAGGTAGTTCCACCATTCCTGCAATTCAGATGCTTATCAATATTTCTGGAAGGCGATGAGCCGAAAAAATTAAGAGTACTTGATGCTTCATGGTATCGAGGTCCTTTATCAGTACTTGAAATAGTTTGATGGTGGTAAAAGATTATTTACTTCTTTTATTGAAGGTACCTTAACTATATACATAATTAGGGGGAAACCCTGTTAGAAATAGAGCGGGTATCATATGTACTAAGAATGGCTTTAAAGCTTTTGATGACAGCTAAACTGAAAAGGATATGTTTACCATTTCTAAAATATTTGTTTAAAAGATCTTTTTTTTTAAGTCCCTAGAAGGGTTAGTTATAACAAAAATCATCATTCATTTTCAGTAGTTATACGGAATGTTGTGATACAGTTGTTTTTTTTTCTAAACAACTTATTTGTTTTTGTTTTATATGTTTAAAACATCGAGCTGAATCCATGTGCCTATTTCGAATCAATTCGTTCACACGAGTGACTCATTTGTCATTTTTAATGCCATTATCGTGCCAGTTAGCTAATTTGGCTGTATATATACGAGATGAAAATTCGGTTGTTGAGACTTGTTGATAGAACGTCAAGATTGTGAAAGAAATGTTTACCTTGTGTTCGATGTAGTGCACCTGACAAGGCTGTGCATTTTTATAGCTAGAGATTATTTACTGTAACGATAGTTTTAATGACGTGTGTTTTTGATTGTCTTAAATAAGGTTCCAGTGCTGATTACTTGTGATAAGAACCCAGAATGACAAAGTAATCAGCTGGGTTGTTACTATGACCGAAGCACGATGTTGTGTTGACTTTTTTTTGAAGGTAATGCCAGAGTGTTAGTAGTAATAATTTAGAGATGAAGTCCATCAGTGGAATGCATAGTTGACTGCTAAGACAAACGCTGTGGGTTCAAGCCCCAGCTTCGGCAGCTTTCTTTTTCTAAAAAAAATTGCCAGCTTATCTGAGGCCACCTGTGCGATAATAAGAGACAATATAAATCTATGTCTTCTCTTCTGTGCCACGTAGGTTTATGTGTCTGTCTGTCTCGCTCTGTTTTATTAATGTCTTGCACTGTCCCAGCCGATGTCCTCAGTCGCCAGTGCTGTTATGTGTCTGTAGTTCGTTGCATTCATGTGCGAAGTACTGTGATGTCAATGTCAATGCAATGAAGCATTGACATCATCTCAAAAACTTCAAGCCAAATTAACGCCCATGTTCTATATTTCACTCTTTGTGAACTCAACTAGCGAAAGTTAAATTTTGTGTTCTGCATTCCGCAAAATATGACATTTGTGAATTGATAATTCCGAATTTGGAATTTCGGTGTTCTAAACTACAGTCGAAATTATATTTGTGAATTGGTTTTCCGAAAATGGAAAATGGTGTTCTGCATTTCGAATATATACCGTTTCTTAACATTTGCGCGACAATTGACAAAGCCATGAAGGGTTGCTCTGCTTTTATGAAAATAAATTGTTAACTACAGGGTAAAACATACGAATTCAAGACAAGAAAAAGTCTTGTTGAAATTTATGTAAGACCATTTGGATTTAGCCAAAGGTTTTATCAAGTGGGACAATTACGGAGGATCTGTGGTATAACCTCACCCGTCTTCTTAACAGTGAGTGACACCCAATTAAGGATGTAAGTGGTTGAAAAAAGGTAAGTAAGTGGCATAACATTATTACTCTAATATATGTAAAGGGTTTTTCAATAAGAGCGCTACAAAAGTTTTTTTTTAAATAAAACAAAAACGGTTTTGGATATCAATGAAACTCTTTATTCCTGTGAAAGTATGTTCGATGCCATTATGTATGGAACTCGATTTCTTTTGCATGGCCACCACGGGCACGCTTGCAGAAGTCCAGACGCTGAAACCCAATTTTCGACGGTTTTCAAGCATAAATCGACCAATAATGCTGCAATTTCACGTTCTATATTCGTACGAAGTTCACCAATCGTCGCTGGCTTGTTGGCATACACCATAGACTTGACGTAGCCGAACAGGTAATAGTCTAACGGCTTCAAATCGCACGACCGAGGCGGCCAAGCGACTGGACCATTTCGTGAGATAACACGTTCTCCAAACTTGGTTTCCAATAAATTGAATGTGGCATTCGCTGTGTCTTGTGGCGCAGTCCTGTTGGAACCACATATCCTCCAAGTCCATATCATCCAATTGGGGCCAAAAAATATTCGGTTATCATTGAACGGTAGCGATTCCCATTCACAGTAACGTGCCGGTCTTGATCTTCACGGAAGAAGTACGGCCCAATGACGCCGCCGGCCTATAAACCACACCAAACCTTCATTTTTTCGGGATGCAATGATGACTCATGGAGTACGTGTAGATTGCTGCCTGACCAATACCGCATATTTTGTTTATTGACGAAGCCATTCAGCCAGAAATGAGCCTCATCGCTGAAGATGATTTTTCGATGAAATCATTTTCAAGTTGTTGCTCAGCCCAATTCACGAACATTCGACGCTTCTGGTGGTCTAGCGGCTTCAGTTCTTGCGTCAATTTAATCTTGTAAGGATGTAGGCCAAGATCTTTTCGCAAAATTCGCCACAACGACGTCATAGAGATGCCCAACGCTTGAGAACGACGTGTGAGAGACACATTTGGGCTACTTCACCTGAAGCCTCAGCGGCAGCAATATTCTCGACACTACGGGCACTTCTTTGTCTCACTGGCCCAGGAACATTTTGTACTGTGCCTGTGGATTCAAATTTTTCGACTAGACGCTCAATTGTTGATCTGCTAGGACGATTATGACGACCATAAATTGGACGTAGCGCTCTTAACGTTGAGGCCACTGACTCCGAATTTCGGTTGTAAATTTTAATAATTTAGACTCGTTGTTGGATCGTATATCTTTCTATCATGAAATGGCAAACCTTACTGAAGAGAAATGTCAAAAGAACGGACAGAAATATGGCGTCGTTTGCTGTCCCTGTCGCTCAACTTTTGTAGCGTCCCTGTTGAAAAACCCGATATATGAAAAAAAAACATTTAACTAGGTTTGGCTATATTGGAAGTTGAATACCCGGAAAAAAAACTTGCCGATAGTAAAAAGGAGATCAAGGCCATAGGAGGTGGACCTAATAATTCGCAACACATTTCGGCAATAGACCGCTGGCATTTATAGCGTTTTGGACGGAATTCCTGGAACATCTACGTTTGGAAAAAGTATTTCTGAAAATTCAACTGGTGAACCGGAAAACGCAAATCGCGACAGCACTTTCGACAGCTCTCCCTCAACTTTTCATACAGTAAGGCCTCCAAAGCCTTTACGAATAGATAAGATAAGCATCTTAATCACTACATGGATATTCAGGAGGTCACGCTAAAGCGAATAGCTGAAAAATAATTAGACTCAGTCGAGTTGGGGAAGGAAAAAAAATTCAGCTTAAGGAGGATATATCGTTCTTTGAAAAAAATGTATGACACTTTGAATCTGCAGGTGGAAGAATCAAAGCGCCATAATATGGCAATCGAACAACTAAAAAAGGAAAAAAAATGAGATAAAAAAGAGGCGACTGGAAATTGAAGAAATGAGATTAAACATACAGATGGATTATTCTCCAAAGTAATGTTAAAGCTTCCTTGTGTCTCTATTACTTTTACTTTTGTATATGAAATAAAAAAACCAATCGTTCTGAACTATTTTTTTGTTATTGCCAAAGACTGCTAGCATTAGAATCACAAATAATTCTTCCTTCGCTCAAATATTTTAATTCTTCTTTTTCATTATTGTCTGTTTTGTTTGCTCCTCTTCAATCTCAATTTGCTCAACTTCTTCTAACTGTAAATTAAATTCCTTACAAATATTGTGAAGAGCAGAGAGCAAACGTTAATAATTTTACTAGCCATACTTGGCTCATCATTTAAATTATGAAGCAGGCACCTGAAGCGCGATTTTAATAATTGCCAATAGTTCTGTCGACTATTTTTCTAGCTGCAGAAAGCTTTCTGATGAAATTTGGCTGCATTGTTCTTGATTCGGAAGATCTATATGGTGTCATCACAAATGGTTCATGACTGAAACCGGCATCACCAAGCAGCCATGTACCACGCTGCTCAGCCTCATACTTGTCGACGAAATATTTTCTTCCGTCACTCATTTGCCATATTAAGGCATCATGGCTTGAACCAGGACGAGTCGCATCAATAGCTCGCATTTTCATTGTAAAAAAAGACTTATTGTGACCAAACTAAAGTAAAAGTAAAAAGTACTCACAACCAAAGGCATTGATGCTAAAATATCCTTTTTTGTTATAAAAAATGTTGTTATCTCGGTGGGGTTTAATAATTATTACATGCGTTCTTAAAATGTAGTTTTGCATTCTGCGTGTACTGTAATCTTATCCATTTGGATCACAATTTGCATTGCAAGTCGTCTAGCACCTCAGAAAGAACTTTACTGACTGTAGATCTTCCCAACCCTATATCTAAATCCTTACCGACGGATCTCTGATAGCTTCCTTCAGCAAAAAAAACGAAGCGTTGCAGCGAGCTTATGAGTCAAGGTAATCGAAGACGATTGTAACTATTACGGGGTTTATTTCTTCCAAAACATCAAAAAATGGTTCTTTGGTTAGTCAAAAGTTGCTTTTGAAACTAAAAACAATTCAATTATGGTAAATTCATTGTCTATGCTATTTTCGTATTTGCACTTATACTACTTCTGGAAGATCAAAAAGATTGGCTTTATCACGTAAAACTTTTCTGCGAACTCTTTATACTGGATGTTTCAACCTTCTAGCACTTTTTATTGACAACAATATTGAATCCATATCAAACAATTTTTTTTTATTTAACGTTTTTCAATAGGAAACAATGTTTAATTAAATGATGCAAATTTTCTTACAGCTGATTTTGACATTTCGAAAATGAATTCGAAGTGAATTGCAAAAAAATTGAATTCACTTGAATGAAATTGAAATTCGTTTTCATTTCACTTTCACTCGGAATGCAGAACAGGAGCGTAAGTTCGGGATTTGATGGTATACCATCTTTTGATTCCACTCGCACTAATTTTTAATTTATACCATTCGACCGGCATTTTCTTAAATTGTTGGAAATATTCATTCGTTACTCCCGTTCATAAGTACGGTAGTAAGAGTTTGGTAATAAACTACCGTCGAATTTCGAAGATGTCAACGATTCCGAAATTGTTTGAATGTTTGGTGAACGAAAAGATTTACTTTTCTGTAAAGGAATCTTTATCTACCAATCAACATGTACTGATGAAAGGCAAATCCACAGTTACTAAACTAACTGTATTTACTAATTTTGCCTAAATGGCAATTGAAGACGGTTCATAGATTGATGTAATCTATAGAGATTTTGTTAAGGCTTTTGATCGGGTAGACCATGAATTGCTTACAAGAAAATTAGAAGCACTTGGAAGTACATTCGACCCGCACTTAGTAGCACACTCGACCCGCCATAGAATCTGTATGACTTAATAATTTTTGATCCTACCTAAGTAACAAGAAGCAGTTAATTAGAACAGAAAATATTTTTCGGGGCAGTTTGAAGCAAAGTCTGGTGTTCCTCAGGGAAGTCACTTAGGACCTTTGTTGTTTGCATTGTTTGTAAACGATATAGATTCAAGGGTGTCTTAAGTCTGTAAGCCTGTAAGTGTCTTGATTGGAAGTCTTTTTGCAGAGTCAATTCTGTATCTGATTACCGTAACCTATAAATTGATATACAGGGTGTCCGCCGGGAAGGTATACTACTTTGTTTGTATATAATTTTTGATTAAATCTTATATCTTATATTGGTTGATATATATTGATAAATGTTTTATTTTATTTCGGCAATTATGTATGGAATACAATATCAGGCAAATGTCCTCCTCTGTCAGTCTCACAAATGCGAGCCCTGTTGAGCACATTTTTCGTTACATTTCACGTATTAATTTCATCACGAATATTTTGTTTGAGTTGTTTGCATAAACGTTTCTTCCCAAATATCCCCCCAAAAGGAAGTCCGGAGCAGTCAAATCAGGCGACCGTGGAGGCCAATCAACATCACCATTTCTTGAAATAACTTGTTGTGGAAAGAGGGGTCGCAGTATTTACATTGTAATCCTGACTGTATGCGATGTGACACCGTCTTGATGATACCGCATGTACATGAAGCCCAAAGCATGCAGTTGTGGCGTTAAAAAGTTTTCAATCATAACATGAAAACGCATTTTCAAAGAAGTAGGTAAGGTCCAATGATTCCTCCTGACCAAATTGCACACCAGACTGTAACTTTTAATACATGCAAAGGTGACTGATGAATAATTTGATGGTTTTCCATTGACCAGAGCCGACTTTTCTGTTTATCCGCACATATCCATTCAAATGAAAATGTGCCTCGTCACTCATTATGATTTTTTCATGAAAATCGATGTTGTCATGGGCTAGCTGTAACATCCTATTGGCATACATACGCCGGCGTAAATGGCCTTGTGGTAGAAGCTCTCGTGTCAACTGAATTTTAAATGGAAACAAATACAAATCCTTGTGCAAAATTGTGGCCAAAGTTGTTCTTTGAAGACCAAGCTCCTGAGCATGGCGTCGAATTGAGGTTGATGGATTGTTTTGAACACTTCCTTGAGCAGCAGTAATGTTTTCAACCGATCCATGCTTGGGCCTATCACCTACAAACCTTCTTTCTTCGAAATCATTCACTACACGATATACAGTGCGTTTTGTTGGCACGTTGTTTCTCCCAAAAATTTTTCATCGTCAAAGTAATTGATGATTGATTTTGATAAAATGTTGAACCGATTAAAACTCGTTGGTTTATCGAATATTTTTCCATAACAAATTTGCTACGTGTCTATTCACGACTGCCAAATATGAACTGAGACGGTCCATGTTTCAGCACCGTCGAGCAGGACTGGGATGACCAGGGTCTAATAGAGGATCTCCTTAGTAGACCTTAGATGAGGTCCTTACTACTAAATTTTATTCTTAGCCCGAACAAACAAAGGTTGAAAAGAGTAATTCTTCGTTTAATCTCTGACGAGATGTTGTTCTCATAGTTAGTAGCGGAGTCGAGATAGACAAGGTCCAGTACTACCTCAAAGTTATATACTGCCAATGCTGACATTCTGTCCGATTCGTCAATGTTGTGTGTCCTTTCGTATACTTAGTCTTGCCCTCATTAACTGCTAAACCCATTTTTGCAGCTTTCTTCTCTATACTAGCAAACGTGGCTATGTATGCTAGTATAGTTGCACCGATTTTTGGAAAATCATGCCTTTGGTGTTGGCTCGGGAGTTTTGCACAATCCACTCAAGATACAAATTGAAAAAGTCACATGACAGCGCAATCACTTGCCTAAATCCTTTCTTGGTATCGAATGTTTCGGTGAGGTCGTTTCCGACCCCGAAGGAGCAGCGAGAATTCTCCATCGTCACCTATACGAACAGACCATTTTGGGCGGTATACCAAAACTAGACATGGCTATGTACAGTTCGTCTCAATAAATGATGTCCTATGCGGCTTTAAATGCAAAAAAAAAAATTCCGCCATTTTTGTAGTGTTTTAATATATTAACTGAACATGCGCAAGTTTCAATCATTGATATCTAAAAGGAAATGGATAGTATGCGTAGAAGCATTTTGGAAAAGGTTACATCCAGCTTTAGATATCCACTAATTTTTCAAGTAGAAAAAAACATGCGCATGTTTTTTTCTATAAAGGTCCCGCCATCATGTGAAATGTACGCAGGCATACATGAAGGGTTGCGTGAAAAAGTTAGGACCTGGGTTCAAACGAGCCTGTTGCACAAAAAAGTTGTATGTTTATGTTTAGGTATGGTTTTAGCTTATATGCTTTGGTTTGTTTTATATATTGATCAATATTTTAGTGCTTTAGTCATTAGTTGCCTATTGAGCAAGACTCAAACATCACTGCAATAAGCACTTCTAAGATTGGTACATTTAATAATCTTGTAAATCAGTTGATTGGTAACAATTGTCACAACTATGCCGTTCGGATTTCACATGAAACAAAAAAAGCTGATTTTTTGGACAAGCAAATCATCTAATTCAAGGTCCATCGGAGTGATGCCTATACTTGAACAACTACCACACGTGACATACAGCTCCTTCAATCTTAGTTTAAGTATCAAGAACTTTTATAGACAACGATTTTCTTCTGACATCTTTGAATTCCAAGTCCCATAAGACATGACTTTCCTTTCAATGTCGCCGTGGGTATATAATGTGAGTAACCGTCACTCACAAACCCCTATTTTTTAAATTGTATGTATGACTTCGAATGTGTCTATACTACCCAAGTGATAACCCACCTTTCACATACCAACCGACTTCATATCTCATCTCAGATACAAATAGCAGAATTTAAGCAGCGATACAATATTTGCATACGCCAGTTTCAAATCGATTTTCAGAAATTCATTCGCAAAACGGACATTGATTGTCTAAACTTTTATCGCAAATATACCCCACCATTTGTCAAATAATGCAGTCTACAATCCACTTAAGCCTTCAGAACCCATCAGCCTTCAAATAACATAGAATTACGAAAAACCAATTTTTAAAAAAACCGAGGAGAGTTAATTTTCCGTTCATTGTATGCAACTGAATCAAAATCATCGCTGAAGTAGAATATCAAATTCTACATATACACATGCAAATTATGCAAAGGATTACTCCACGGCAGCAATGCCGGAAATCGTAATGACAGACAGACCCAATCATTATTTTCCATTACGCACGATGTTACCTGACCCTTTTTCGTCTGATGTTGTTGTTGTTGGTATATTCCGCCCGTCGAAATCAATGTGCAAATAGAATTGCATCGAATCCTTTTCTTGCATTTTGAGCCTTTGTTGAGAATTTAATTTGAATATTCAAATTACGCACATTGCCAAATTTGTGACCTACTTTGCATTTGCATATTGCATTTTCTCATTTCGGGACGGAAAAGGATTCCTTACCCTTGCACGGGATACACCGATATACACCGTATAGAGTAATAATACCATTTGCTGCGTGCGACACAAGGTTCTTTTTCGTTTCGGGTGTGTTTTGTTGTAACAAGGTGGGAATAAAAACACGGTTCCCATTCAGATCAACCCTTGTATTGTGTTGTCACAAATAATGCACTCAATCGAACGGAGATTCGTTTTTTGCTAATTTTCGAGATATTTGCAAATGAATTGAAATTTGTTTCGGGTCATGAGCGATATATGTATGAATTTAAGAATCCAAATAGAGGGGCAACATTTGTTAAGGTATAGGCATTTGCATATATACCTATACCTATGAGTGGATGACAATATTTATTATTGTCATGGGTGTGCGTTTTAAGAGTGAACATTTTAATTGAATTTGGATCCCTTGTATGCCAAGGGAAACGTGACGTTTCTATAACTTATCCTATGAGTAGATTATACATACATTGCAGAACGAATAATTATGGAAGGTTTTTCTAAAGACATCTCATAAGAAATTGAATCAAGATCCATTCTTAACATGTTCTCACTCTTGAGTCGGGGAACGGGGACAAATAAGAATGAATACTTAGATCCAACTACAATGGTGTACGATACTGACCACCTAAGGCCAACCAAATTTAATAAAAAAATGGTTTTAAGCAAAAATATTTGCTCTTGTTTCAAGATAAATGCTTAGTGCCTTATTATTCATTTCCATAAATGTGGTCCACGAAGTGAAGAAACTTCTTGACCTAAATGGGGCGTAAAAGGGAACAATTCTTCAATTTAGTTGGAGTATGCTTCTGTATGGAGTTGTATCAGATCGGGGTAACATGTTGGTTAAACTGGTAGCTCCAGAAATTCACTTTTGGAAAAAAAAAAACGCCAAAAATTTGTCTATACAAACGTCTGGCTCTAATTCCTAGGAAGAAAGGCCGCAATTTTTAGACAATTTTTCCAAAAATTTGTTGCCTTTTCTTTCATATAAGAGAATGGAAAAAGCACCAGAAAACAAAAAAATAGTTTGGAAAAAATGCCGCAAAAAATATTTCTAAGTTGTTTTCCTTTTGAAAAATGGAAAAAAAAAAATTCAGAAACCTGTATTTTTATCAGTTCTTGCAAGTTAACAGTTATTGTTTAAATCGTTCTTCCGCGTCGCGTGGTGTGATTGATTCATAATTTAGTTGATGGCGAGTTTTTAGGCAGTGACGTTATGAAAAACAAAAATATCCATAATGATGAAACATTTTCTCTATGAAATTATTCCTGGCAAGGAGAAATGTAGCAAACTTTCATATCTGTTAAAACAAAAAAAAATGGTATAAAAAAAAAAAACTTTTATAAGAGTAATGGTTTCTACGAATGCTACATTAAAAGTTGCGGAGCAAAAATGATGATAATAGTCAGCGAATGTGTACAAAAGTAAACAAATTTATCGATCACAATCATAGCGATCAAACAAAATTTTACGAAAAGTTAAAAGTTCTGAATCAAATAAAAAATGACTGTTTGCAATCGGCTATAGTGCTAAATGATGCCAATGCAATGAGTGGGATTCGATGTGCCTATCGAACAGCTTGCGGAAGGTAACAAATTCTTAATAGTTGTCTTAATGTTGACATGAAATACACTCCACTTTCGAGGGGCATTTTTATTTGTTTATTGTTTAAACTTTTTTTTTCATACTTTTATTATAAAAAAAACAGGTGCCGTTTGCTACGCTGATAAGTGAAGTACACGCCGCATAGCGTCGCCCTAAACAGCTGCATATAAGGCCAAAGGCCGTCCTATTTTTCATCTCTAAAGTCAGCTTTAGAAGTTGTTAAGGCTTTCCAGAAGGAGTCCAAATGGAAAACTTATGGTGTAACTAAGCACGTGGATCACTCACTTCCATTTTTTAAGGCATGCATCCAGGAAACTGATTTTTCCTTTAGCATTTTTGTGACCGAAATGATTCTGGACTTGATAAACGCAAATATCCCTATTAATAATACAATTTACATCATAGATGCAACATTCAAATTTGTTCCTATTTCATTCACTACTTCGAACATGTAAGTTGACATACAATGACTTATGAAGTCTTGTTATTTATCTTTGTATTTTTTTTAATACATTTTCAGATACACTGCCGCTCACTTGAATAGGAACAGGATCATTTTGTACAATGTTTTGTTTTTGCTTTTCTCTCTTTGCTGATATCAGTCATTACGGTTTGCATTTTAAAAGTAACGTTTATTAGGCTATTTTCAGAAGAAAGGAAGTGACAAAAAAGATTACCGTTACTACTGAGAAGTGGCTTGCTGTCAATATCCACAAAAAAAATGCATTTTTTTGGCTCATTAGAATAAGAACATTTACTTATTATAAAGAAAAATAAACGAAATCATTGAAATTCAATTTATTAATACAACATTTTGAATATTTATAATATTTTAACAATGTGTACATCCACCTTTGTTTGATATGACCTCGTACAAGCGATTAGGCATTGAGTCATAAAGATTCTTAATGTACACCAGTGAAACTTTAGACCAGGCGGTTTTAATAGCATTTATAAGCGATGTTTTGCTATCGAATTGTCTTTCAGATTCGTAAACTCTCCTAGTTAACCATCCCCAAACATTGTCAATAATATTGAGGTCTGGTGAATATGGAGGCCATTGCAATAAATCAACGTCTCCTTTGAAGTCTTAACAGATCGAGCGGTATGGATGGGATCATTATCATGCTGAAAACACCACTTCAAAGGACCATACAGATTCCCCAGTTCGGGGAATGCCTTTTCTAATACCTTTACGTAAGCCACCGCGTTCATTTTTGAAGTTAAAACCTGCAGTTCGCAGGTTCTATAGTACGTTATCGCTCCCCAAACCATAACACCACCCTCTCGACTATGGTGGCGATTCAAAAAATGCTCTTCCTTACGCAGATCGTGGAAGTAAAAGTTGTATCCATCTGGCCCATCGAGATTGATTTTTTTTTCATCTGAAAATACAACGCATTTCCATTCTGAATTCCAGGTCATACAGTGTCGTGAAAAAAACAATCGGGTCTCTTTGGGGGCAGCATTCAGTGGTGGTTTTTTTTTTAGTTTTAATCCTTTTAGGTGATTTTCACTCTTAATATCACGTTTTACTGTTGAAACACTTGCTGTTATTGCTAAATTTGATTTGATTTTTGCTGCAGACTGGTGAGAATTTGATGCTGCTCGAATTATTGCCCTTCTGTCAGCAGCTGAAGTTACTTTTTTAGTACGGCCCTTCATGTTTTTCCCATACTCCGACTGATTCTGAAGAAAATTGTATACAACAGTAGAGCTCCTTCAAATTTTTTTTGCGATTTCTCTATAGGTCAGCTTCATTTCCCTGTATGCGGAAACTCTTGCCTTTTCTTCCGTCGTTAATGCACTGCTTCGACCCATTATGCACAAAATTCGAAATAAAATATTAATTACGTACGGTTAGCAACTTTAGCAGATCTAATCACTTCAAAAGCGTGCGATAAACTGATACAATTTCATCTGTTCTTATTCTAATGAGCCAAAAAAAAATGCATTTTTTTTGTGAATATCGACAGCAAGCCACTTCTGAGTAGTAACGGTAATCTTTTTTGTCACTTCCTTTCTTCTGAAAATAGCCTAATAAACGTTACTTTTAAAATGCAAACCGTAATGACTGATATCAGCAAACAGAGAAAAGCAAAAAAAAAAAAACAAAACATTGTACAAAATGATCATGTTCCTATTCAAGTGAGCGGCAGTGTATATCCAGTTTTTTTGTACTGAGGACTAAAAAATCGGAGCTATGCTACAGAAAACTATTTACATACATAGATCAATATTTTCAAAATTAAGTCGCATGCACTAACTATGAGCGTGCACTTCGAATTGCATTGAAAAAAACGTTTCCATATGCTGAACATTTAGCATGTTGATTTCATTATTGTCAGGCAATTAAAAGAAAATGTAACAGCATGCCAAATTTTGTTTTTCTTAGCTCTGCCATTGCTGCCAAGCAATTTAATTCAATACGTTTGCGATAATTTAAAATCTGAAATTGATTCACATAAATTAAATTTTTTTTGAAGAATTCATGAAATATTATGAAAACCAATTGTTAAAACGGGTAAGATTGCTCCAACTATAATAACGCTTTGATCTAATAATTGATTCATTACAGGAAAAACCAGGAAATATATCTGTATATGCCAAAGACATACTTACAACATCTGCTGTGGAAGCATACAATGGTGTCCTTGATCAATTAGTTCAATGAAAGGGATTTTTTTTTTAATTTTATCAAAATTCTTCGCGAGGAGGAGTTTTTAAAAAGTCGCGCATTCTTTAATAAGGTAGAAACTAGTGGTGCAACAAGATCTATTAAAAAAAAAATAAGATAAGAGTTGTAAAATAGAAGAAGCGAGCAATCCAACAAAATAACGCCAATAATGTTTCTCAACAGAATGGTGTATGAAAAGAAACTTTATATGTACAGATTTGGAATCATATGATGATGTTTTTGAAGGTATGAATCTTGTTTCTTATTTGCAATCGCAACACATAATCATATATATGTATTGCATACCAATATATTTATTTTTTTTTCAGATTGCAATGACGTAGACAATAATAATTACTCGGACGAAGAAGATGTGGACAACCTTCTGGAAGATATCACTGAAGGGACTGCAATATTATGTGTCATATGTCAGTCCATGCAACCAAATATTGTAATGCTGCCGCGCAGATATATGACGGTTTGCTGTGAGTGCAACATTAAGCTGCAGGCGAAAGCAGTTGCAGAAAGACAGGAAAATTATAAATGTCCATGCTGCCGGAAAATTGTGCATACACTCTTCAAGTTTATGTTTAGTAGCCCCCTCCGGATCTACGGATTTATTTCTTAACTTTTCGTACACGAAATATATAAATTTTTTTTTATAAGTATATAAAAAATTATAATTATAATTTTACTTTATGGCGTTTTTTCCACATATATCCGGCGTAATTTGCGAACTTTCTGGCATATTTCCAAACCCATTTCCGGCTTTTTTCCAAATTTCAAATTACAAAAATTTTCTGGCGTTTTTTTCCAAAAATAATTTATTTGAATAAAGATAGGTTATGGTGACTTTCACCTAGTCGCCAACAGGCTATAGCGAAATTTGATCTATGATGACAACTGCATGGAGAAAGGAACAAAACACGAATGTCAAATGAGACCACTTACACATCGCAACGAACCCTAAAAGTTACTTATGTGACACAACCGTTCATGCAGACAAATATGTATGTATTCGAGTTCGCTCTACAAAAATTAAGAATTGCATTTGTATGGTTATTGAAGGAAACCATGGTTCTGCCATAACCAGCTACTGGTTATATTGATACTGACATAATTAAGCTGTGAAATTTTGAAATCTTTATAAATTTCATGGTTTAAGTTGAGCATTTGGATATGTCACAACGGGTGATATGGTGATTTTTTCTTTAATAATATTAAAAAAAAAAAATTAACAACTGCAAATTTAATTTAGGAACACATTCCGATCATTATATGACAGGGCTTCGTAAATTTAATTTTCAATAATAAAGGGTAGTTAAGGTTTAAGGACCGATGTTGATTTAGAATGTAACACAAATTATTTAGGAAATTACTGTCATTTATTTTTATTATGATAATATTGGTATGGTTCAGTTATGTGTGGAACAAAATATCGGCCAAATGAGCGCCGTGACCTCGGCAGCACACCTCCATCCGATGGTCTAAATTTTCGATGACGCTGAAGCCTAGTTAAGGCTCTATGCCGTTAATGTGCCGGATTCGATGTGCCTATCGAACAGCTCTTTAGCTGGCTTATTGACGTACACTTTTTCTTTAAAATAACTCCAAAGAAAGAAGTCCAACGGTGTCAAATCACATGATCTTGGCGGCCAATTGACATCGCCACCACGTGAGTTAACACGGCCATTGAATTTGTCGTGCAAAAGAGCCTTTGTTTCGTTAGCTGTTTGACAAGTGGCACCGTCCTGTTGAAACCACATATCGTCCACATCTTTCAATTCCGGCCATAAAAAGTTCGATATAATCTCAAGATAGCGAACACCATTCACAGTAACTGCCTGACCGGCCTCATTTTAGAAAAACAGGCCCGATGATGCCGCCAGCCCATAAACCGCACCAAATAGTCACTCTTTGTGGGTGCATTGGTTTTGCGACAGTCACTCTTGAATTATCATTCGCCCAAATGCGGAAATTCTGCTTATTGGCGAATCCACTGAAGTGAAAATGAGCCTCATCACTAAAGATGATTTTCTTCGAAAATTGATTATTCGCTGTTGCCATTTCTTGCCACCATTCTGACCATTGGCGGCTCTTAAAATGTTCAAGAGAATTTAGTTCTTGGGTCAATTGCACCTTGTAAGTGTGTAGATGCAAATCTTTATGCATAATGTTCATCAACGACGAGCGTGAGAGGTGCAATTGTTGGGCACGACGACGAGTTGAGGTGAACGGCTCTTCAGCCACACTTTAGCGAACAGCAGCAATATATTCTACAGTACGAGCTGTACGAGCAGGCACTGGTATTATCACATCTCCTACAGACCCGGTTTGCTCAAGTTTTTGCACGATTTTTCCGATTGTACGCACATTTGTACGATAAAATTGACCGAAAAAATCACGAAGTGCACGATATGCATTTTGATTGGAAAGCCAATTTTCATAATAAGCCTGAAAAACTCGATTGTGTATCTTTCCATGGTTCAAATTGAGTTAATCTGAAATTGAGAAATGTCAAATTAAATGCAGAAAAAACTTTAAGTTTAGGTGTGGCTCACCCGTTACAATGTTAAACACGAAAACTTTTTTATTTCCCAAAATAATTGTTTTTTTTTTTTTGCTTTTTACAGGTTAGGTTGAACATTTTTAAGAGAAACAAAATTGATCAATTGCTAAAATGCAGCGAAAATGTTATCAAATCAAGATCAAATTTCACAGCCTTCATGCTAGCCGACCGTTGCGGAAGAAGTGCTCATCAAAATATTTGCCATGAAGACAATATGGCTCAGTGGCGCGATGGTTAGTGCGATGAACTGCCGCGCAGAAGGTCTGGGTTCGACCCCTATCCATACCAACACCTAAACATTTGCACTGGCTCTAGTCTCACGATCATCCGAGTAGTATCAATTGTCAAAAGGAGATAATCTCAACTTCGCCGTTCGGAGTAGGCGTAAAACAGGAGGTTCCGCCATAGTGTAAGAAGTACCCAGGCACACATGAATGGTTGTGAGAAATCTAGGCCCTGGGTACTAACGAGCCTGTTGCGCCAAACAATTTTATTTGCATTTTGACGACAATTTGGTAAACTGTAGAGTGTTCCAAAAAATTTATCTGTTCCAACTCGTCTTCTTTCGGGCCAATTGATCATGTCTTGAACAACTTGAACAACAAGCTGTTTCAAAATAGTCCCACTGTGTGAAATATCCCATCATAATTTTTCTGACGTTTCGGACACCAGTTTTGAGCTCAACTCTTTTGTCTACAAAATTGTTTTGTTTCCCATTGGCAAAGCATTTCAATTGTTAATAAATCTCATATTTATTTTTCATTATTGTTAAATTGACCCTCAAACAAATTAGCAATTAGTGCTACCCAACTCAAATTCTTCATACGTTTAGTGCGTGCTGGCAATTTCGAGACTCCATTAATCCACAGATCTCATCACATTACAAGTGTGCAAAGTATGAATACCTATTGTCTCCTATTTTTCCAATGTTAAAATTGACTATAGGGGACTTGGAAGGCAACATTCGTGGCGTTATTGCCGACATACGGCCCCAAATGCTCGAAAAAGTGGTTTAAAACTGGACCTTTTGACTTGGCTTTATTCGAACCAGCTGCGGCGGTCACATGCCGAAATCATATTTAAACATTAATTGCATAAAATTATCCTTCCAATAAACCGATATTGATGGACATTTAAACGATTTTCTTGTGTTTTATTTCAATTCGAAGTTTTATAGCTCTAAAAAAAAACATTTACATTTATATCGAATCAGGATAGCAGAGATCGAGTTATCCACTTCTTGCATTCATGGTGAATATATGTTATTTGTTTATTATTTTCTTCAATTTCGAACGTTTTTATGTTTTAAAAGAAAAAACATATATCTTCCGTTTTCTTATAGCATATCCTTTTTCATGTCCTACCCAAATGTACTTTTCGACCAAGGAGAATTTAATTTTGTTTTTGTTCGTTTGCTAACTGTCTCACATCGTAACTCAACAGTCCAAGGACCATTTATTATTCCTCCTGTTCAGAGAGGTTTGCCATGTAAATAAAAGGCTAGATGTTGTGTATTGGTTTTGACATTCAGCTCCCTCGCTCACACAGATGCCTTGTAAGCCCTTATGTGTGTACATTTATGTTATATTGTTGTTGTATATTTCTGTCAAACACACATAAAACTCCACCATCCCATATGTATATTTTCGTACGATGTTGCAAAGGATTTATTCTTATAACGTTTTCATACGTGACATGGCCAAAGGAGACCCAAACAGCAGCAAAGTAGAGCGAGCAAAGAAAGCGACCACTCTAAAAGATACCCGCTGTTCGATACTCCTACGCATATATAGAGCAGCTCTCCCCCTTTGATGGATACATATCGACATTAAAGGAGGCGAGACATATACGCTGTGAGAAAACACATATTTCACATCCTTGCATATGCGAAACGCGCGGGGGAGGACATATATCTGCTTACAAACTGCTTTTGTATTTTTTTTTCTTCCTCTACCAGCTAAAAAGGACGACTGATGATCATTCACACATGTGCTGCATGCTGTGTGTGTTAGTTGTGGGGCGGTGGGGGTAGTTTTTTTTTTTTTTTATTGCATGGAGTGGGATATACTTTGCATTGAATCCTTTTCGGTGTATCCCGTTGATTTTTAACTGCGCAAAAGAAAAACGAGATGTCCTTAAAGGATTTCATTCAAAAGAAGAATATAAATCAAAAAAATAGACAAAAAAAATAAAAGCAATCGTCAAAGTCAGTCAAAGGATAATCGCAGCTCTTGGGAAATAAATTTGAGTTAAATCTTTTAATTTGAAAAATTATTTGCGAATATGTGTTGGAGATAAATTAAAAAGGCTTGTCTTTGGTCACAAGTTAAGTACGCAGATAAAGTACCGATGCTTACATTTTAATTGATTAAAATGCGAAAATTCTGTCTCTACTATCGTTTTTGAATGCTTTGTGGGGAAAAACATATGAGGATGGTTAAATCCGTTGTGGGAGAGTTAGAATACCCTATCTCATTCGATTTCGAATTCAAATATTTTATGAAATGTCGATCTTATGCTTGTATTTTTTTTTTTAATTTATAAAAAAGTGGGTGCTGGCAGAAACGATTTATTGACGAATGGTAGGAGACAACAGCTTGTATCGATATATTTTTTTCCAATATCCTTTACTTTTTTTAAAATTATTTTAAGGACATGAATCCTAAAAAAAAAGGTTGGGGTAAAAATATTTTCATATGAAATTTTATTTTAGACACAGTTTTCAATTTTAAAACGCGTGGTCTGATTTAAATTTAAATCCATTAATTTTTGAGCAAGAGATTCATTGATAGACTGTCATCTTCTCTATACGTATATATCAATGTCCGTTATATCTCTCCGTTGCAAAAACTTTGTATTAATACAAGTTCACCATATGGAGAGATCTGGTGAAAAAGGACTTCCTTAAAGATTTCATCCTATTGATTTGATCACCCTAAATGCCTGATAATGTACCCGATTCCAAACGATAACCTTCATACTTTTTCTGCATTATTCAACAAGTAAGTAAGATCCAAAATATTCATAACGCTGAACGCAAAATAACTACAATTAATGGACTTTCAGATTAAAGGGCGCAAATTTATAGTCGCTTAAAGTAGACTTTAAAATTATTTTACAACGTACTAACAGGTTTTGATAATTATAGTCGTCAAAAAGTGTACTTTAGCGTTACCACTCTGCATTTAAGTTAAAGCAACTGAAACCTCTCATTAAATATTTAATGCAGAGTTAGCGTAATGTCATGTTTCGTTTTCAAATCGGTCAACGGCTGGAATATTTTTCACTGTTAATTTTAGGTGTGTTTTAGAGGGTTCCTTGAAATTGGGTTTGTTTGATTGTCAGAACTGTCACTTTTTAGTAATGTTGACTTAGAGTTCTTAGAGGTACGACTCTAATAGCCGCCAAGTTTCAAAGTGTCTGTTGATGAAAATAAGTTAAAGCTAGCTTTTAATTTAAAGTAGATGTTAACTAGTGTGGAGTTAAACCCTTTAACATCCACCAGCTCATAAACCACACCAAACTGTCGTTTTTTTCGGAATGCAAAGGTACTTCTTGTATAGCATGTGGCTGTTCATCACTCCAGATGCGACAGTTTTCCTTATTTACGTATCGGTTGAGCCAGAAATGAGCCACATCGCAGAACACAGCTGTTCTAAGGAACATTCATCAAAAATTAGACGTTATGGTAGGTCATTCGGTTTCAATTCTTTCACATGTTGAATTTTATAGGCTTTCAAGCCCGATTCGACACGTAAAATTTTTCATGTGGCTGAGTAACACATGTACATGGACGCTACGACTGCAATATTCTTTTCCGTACGCACTGTATGCAAGTCGGTGGCATGCGAATCGATGGTTTAATGTCCAACAAAATAAAATTGGTGATAACAGCACGAATTATTGATTCAACAGGTCGATTATGACGACCATAATATGATCGTAACAAAGAGCGCACATTTTTCACAGAGCACGAATTTTGATCATAAATTTGAATATTTTGCAATCGTTCCTCGTTTGTAAGTCTTTCCATGATTAAATGGCAGAGAATACTCTTTGACAGATGACGTTTGGACGCCATTACTAACTAACCAGTGCTGCCAATCTGAAAAATTTATATCTTAAAAAATCACCTGTTACTTAGTCTTACCAAGCCCATTCTTGCCCATTCTTGCCGCTTCTTTCGATATTCTAGCAAACCTGGCTATGACATCGCGTTGAACCCTACCAATGATGTCAAGTGGTGGAAGTAATGGTTTTAACAATTTGATGGAGAAGTCCAAAAACAGAAAAACTCTTACAATTTTCAATAAATCGTTCATAGAATAGATTCAAAAATAATTCAATTTTATTGACAGAATTTTTATTATTTTCAATAGACCATTCACAGAATCGTTATTGAACAAAACAGCGCATTTTGGGCCTACAAATCATTATAGTTATGCTTAATAAACCCTTTGATTGCATGAAAACATAATGGATTTATTTTTACTAGAGCAATATAAATCAATACAGGGTAGGGGTTAGCACTAACATATAAATTAGCTTCTAATTCCTATCAACTGAAGTGGTCTATTTTTCAAGCAATTGACGTAGGACAAATGGAAAACCTGTCCAGGATTTTCCAACAAGGTGATATCACACTATTTTGTCGTCCAGATCTTCTTACTTACTTTAAAAAAAATTACAACCATTCTGTATTCATCTTGGAGTGTACTTCAGACTCAAAGACTAAAGTATTAGTTAGCATCTTAAACTCATCAAATACATCGATGGAGTTATATAAACCTTTCTCGAGAATAGGTAGATATAAACGTGGGTAGATCAAGAGGTGGTAGATTCTTTGTAGGCAAAACATTATGACTAAAGTTAAGTATAAATAATACAGCGGTTAAATAACGAAATTTATTGTTTTATCCACGCTCCAAATCCAGCTTCAAACAATGATGATTTGTGGTAAAATATTTTAGTAAATATACCAGAAATGAAACCCTGACCTAATAAAAAAGATTGAATACTGTCTATCCCGTGCATTGCTCTAATGAATTTTAGTTTCAAATGCCTTCTGAAAGTCGGTATTGCTTTACTATTATACTCATACTCGTTCATAAATAATTTTTTGTTTTGTTTTAGTTTATTTTTATAATTTGAGCGCACTCCAGAGCTTATGAATACCCTTTAAATGTTTTAGAGTGTTGCCAGATTGGGTGCTTTGCCGTATTTTGGGCTATCACTTAAAATTTCTTCCATGAGTGCCCAACACAATTTTGGGCTATATATCGTTTTAAAAACTGTGTGTTAATTTTGTTTGTTTTATTCTTTCACAAAATTAAAAAAAAAAGAAATATTTTCGAACAAACCCGCACGTTTTAAACTTGGAAACACTCTTTCAGTCAAGTAACATCGAGCAGGCATTTGATTTGACACAACGACACGACACAAGCCACTAAATTACAGAAGATCGAAAAAAAACGCTCAGAAATGGGAAAGTGGGAAAAATACCGAAAAAAAATTCTTAAGGAATTAGGAAAATCTGCCACAATTCAAAAGTAAGCATTACCAATTTTACAAGCACTGAAAATAATGCATTGGTTCGCTATTGCTTAGATTTGATTACGGCAAGCAAAAAAGATGACTTACATACATACATAAAAAAATACACAAATTGAATATGGAGAAAGTTTACGTAAAAGCAACAAAAATAAGTGAATATGGATTTCTCCCATATTAATCAATCCCAAATCGAAAACATTTCAGCTGAAACTTGCTCACTTTGTTGCTAGCCATTCGGCTTTTCAGAGAATTGATCATCTTGGCGAACTTTTATCGACGGAATACAACAATAATATTGGCGCTGTTAAAATGCATACAAAAAAATGCGGCGCTTTGATCATAGGGCCTTGCCTTCGTCAGGAAGTGGTAAGAGACATTTGAGAAAATTTTTTTCTCATTTATAATGGATGATTCTACCGACATCAGCGACACGAAATTTTTATGTTTTTGTGTTCGATATTTCTCAAATGCACATACCTGCATTGAGACGAATTTTTATGGGGACATGTGAAGTGGTTTAAACAACTGCTATAAATTCATATGATTCGTGATTTCTTCCACAACTATTTCGATTCTATTTTTAATCTTCAGGTGAAGAGCTTTTTAATAAATTAATCTGCTTTTTAAAAGAACGAAATTTAAACATAGACAATTTAGATGGCCTGGGTACCGATGGTGCCAGCAATCTTTGCGGTAAACACAACTCCACATTTGCACATTTCGTTCTTGTTAAATGTATTTGTCACAGCTTGCATATGTGCGCCTAAAAAGGAACCCGCTGCCTTCCAGTCGAAATCGAGTTTTTGGTATGTGAAACTAAAAATTGGTTTTCCCGAAGCACATTAAGACGAAACAAATGTAACAAAATTTATAAATTAATCAACAACTATAATTGCCCTATTAGGCTTACCAAAATAAGTCAAACGCAATGGATTTCTAGATATAAAGCCATCAATAAAATTTTTAATAAATATTTAGAGCTGGAAACCCACTTCACAAAGCTTACTTACTTAAATGGCGCTACAGTCCGGAATGAAACTGGGCTCAACCAACAACTCCAGTTGCCTCTAATTGCGCACTCCAAGTTGGTTGAGGTCGGTTTCTACTTGTGCACGCCACTTAAGGCGAGGTCTTTTTCTACTGCGTCCGACGTCTGGCTGGGAATCGAAGACTCTGCGAGCCGGAGTATTGGTGTCCATTCGTTCTACATGTCCTAGCCATCTTAAACGTCCAATACGGAGGTTTTTGATCAGGGGCACGTCATCGTACAACTCGTATAGTTCTTTGTTGAATCTTCATCTCCATAGCCCGTCAACGCAAATGGGACCGAAGATTTTTCGAAGAGGATTTCTTCATCCGCTTTAGATACGGTCCGTGCTTCAGCGCAGTTGAGCAGTAGACTGGGATGATCATGGTCTTACATAGGATATCCTCAGTAGTTCGAGTGAGGGCTTAACGTCTAAATTGCCTTCTTGGCAAGAGTAGTTCTGCGTTTAATTTCTGACGAGATGTTGTTGTCATACTACCTCAAAGTTATATCTGTCAATTGACAAGTTCTATCCGATTCGTCGATGTTGTGTGTCCTTTCGTGTTGACAGCATATACTTCGTCTTGCTCTCATTTACTGCTTAAACCATTTTGCCACTTCCTTCTCTATACTAGCAAACGTGGCTGTGACATCACGGTGGGTATGCTAGTAGTTGTACCGATTTTTGGAAAATTGTGCCTCTGGTGTTGGCTCATGAGTTTTGCACAATCCTCTCAAGAATCGGATTGAAGAAGTCACATAACAGCATCGCCTTGCCTAAATCCTTTTTTGATATCGAATATGCCGGTGAAGTCGTTTCCGACCCTGATGTAGAGGCGAAAATTCACCATCGTCGTCCTACAAAAACGGAGGAGTTTGGGTGGTAAACCAAAACTAAACTTTGAAATCGATGAATAAGTGGTGGGTATCGATTTGGAATTCTTGGGTTTTTTCCAAGATCTGCCGAAGTGTGAAAATTAGATCGATTTGACTTTCTTGGCCTAAAACCGCACTGAAAGTGCCGATCAGGTTGTTGGTGAATGGTTTCATTCGTTCACATATTACAGATAGGATTTTGTTGGCGATATTGAGGAGACTTATACCTCTGTAGTTGGCGCAGTTTAGAGGATCTCCTTTTTTGTGGTTTTTCTCACAACCATTCATGTGTGCGTGTGTACTTCTTTGCACGATGGCGGGACCTCCTGTTTTATGCTGAATCCGAACGGCTAAGTTGAGAGAAGCTCTTCATGACAATTGATACTACTCGGATGATTTGTCAGATTATCACGAGAGGAGGGCCAGTAAGTAATCATTAAGGTGTTGCTACGGCTGGGAATCGAACCAAGACCCAATTGTACCTATAAATTAAAAGATCAGAAATTTTTGTCATGTTTTAGTAAGATGCCTCCATTAGTTAGTAAATTAGTTAACATTATTAAAAACAGCTGGTGGCGATATTTCATTTTGAGTCTCGAGTTTGCAAACAAAAGAGTTTATGTCAAAACTGGAGATTGTTAATGTTAAAAAAAATTGCTTCCATCAGTTCAAAGATCTTAAATTTAAATAAGAAGAACTCTCATTTCTTTCATTTAAAATGTTTTTTCCTTAAAAGAGGGTTAGGACTTCCAAGCTCCAGTTTCTAAACACCAAAAATCGCAAAATATTACAAATTCTGCCTAAATAGTAATAAAGACCCGAATTCTTAAAAATATTCAGTAAATTGAGAATGGGCCGAAAGTGGTCACTAATCCGTCTCTTAAACAGATATCACGATTACTCTTAAAAGAATCGGACTAGACAAAATCTTCATTCAAGTCTAATAAATGCTTTCCAGCGAGGAAACTGCATTGCAATTTGTTTTGCTTAACGTCCTCGATTGATAACATCATCCTAATCTCATCAGACGTATACATAATATACACTAAAATCTCTAGAAGCTTCTTGCCTCTATTTTCATTTTCAACCCTCCACCGTAACAGACCATAAATTTACAACGTGACCGGTCCATTTTGCTCGGCAGTAATCCTCGATATTCCTGTATCCTTTCTACAATGCACGTTAAATTTATGTATAGAGAGCAAAACACACATATGTATGAATATACCCGGTGGCTTAGCATCGTTACGCTATCCACCGAGAGGACATGAACTGAAAACAGGACATACATTCTTATATACATGTGTATGTAAAGTGCTAACGAAATATATATATCTGGCTTCGATCGAAACGACTGGCAGCTACCTAACCAACACATAACTGGCGACTGCCCACCACCGAACTCAATAAAGGACACATACAACATTATTGAACCGAATCCCGAGCGCCGAGTATTTCAGCAAGCACACAACACATTCACAGGGGTGGTGGATTTGATGGATATTACCATTCGCCCTTCCTGTCGCAGAAAAGTAGAGAAGCAGAGTAGAGTACCGAATACCACCTTCAACCACCATCACCATCTACCACCAACAGTGCCATTTGCGAAATCGACATCACAACCATGGAAGGCCAATAACAACAAACTGCTGCTGTTGTACAACCACAGCACGACGTTCTTGGCAAAAGGGATGCCGGCGACGGGCAGGGAACACAAATCGAAGCATGCTAAGCAAAAAGGACACAGACGTAGGAGGTTTTGCACGAACCTCACGATTGTAAATTGGATATCGAGGGCGATTCAATGTATTTATGTATGTTTCCTGACTTATATAGCTCTGTGAGTTACATGTGTTGGGCGATTCGTGTATGGCACTGTACCGTCGTCATCATCGTCCTTTTGCGCGCGGTATATGACTTTCGAGGCAAATGGAAAACATCAACCCCGGATACAAGGCAAAATTGTAAATGGGGTTGGATGTGGGGGTGCACCGAACAAAACGAGAGCCAACATCGTCCAAACGGTAGGGTTGGGGATTTGTGATGCTGATGCCACTGCTCTGCTGAACGTAAACATTCCGAAAATCCGCAAGTAAAGCTTTCTAATCGATAGAAAGACCACTCGACCCTTTGGAGTGTGCTTTGCACAGACAATCTCTATTCCCTATGGTATTCCCGATTTGCTTGGACTTTGTTTGTCGCGGGGGCGGTGTGGCACGTGGTGGTTTCACTGGTTAGCGCGTCCATTTGAGTAGCCAAGCTCTCGTCTGTGGAGACTGCCGCGCCGCGCCGAGATTGCCAAAGGGGGATTTGGCATTAGGACTTTACACTTTGCAATGGACTGGGTAGTATGGCATAGCGAGATGTATAGTTGTGTTGTAGCTTAGGTATGCGATGTTATTTTGCCGGAGCAATATATTGACCACACCCTGTGATGGTGTGTTGTAGACCAACCATATACTTTGCTTGTGTCTTACTCTAAATTTCCTTTTAAAAGTAAGGGATATACGAGTATTTCAGAAACGAGGGTTTCGTCGCAAATTTCAATCGTATTACTCGTTCCTAGTTTCAAATTTACGTTGTCTGTTTCCATGGGGAATACGTTGGTCTTGTGGTTGTCTGCGAATTGGAGTTATGTGCTGGTGCCCTTCACGAAACTGACCAGTTTTTCAACTGATGGGGGAAATTGTTAAGAGTAACCCACAAAAAGTTATTTGCACAGGACGAGCACTTTAAAAGGCTGTCTCGATGGTGGATAGTGCGAAGGGACTATTTACGCATAGCATGTTGTCTTGCATTTGTTGTGCAGCTACACCGACAGTAGAAATTCATGCAATTTAATGGATTTAAATAAATGACCTCTCCAAGGTATATGGCACATTCAAAATGTATATACGATTGCCAGAGCAACCCTACTTTGCCTGCCAGATGCTGAAACAATTAACCCAGCAAACAATTCAAAAGATGTAAATAGATAAACATTTCAAACGGAAAAACAGCGATTTCTTATTAAAATGAGGAACGTACATATCTGATACGAATTGGGGTCCTAAATATTTAATGTCGACATAAACGACGACTGCGAAATTGCGACAAAGAACCCATTTGGTAAAAGGATTGGTTAAATCTCTACAAGGTTGGCTTTTGGAGAGATCTGCTCATTTACTCTATTTGTGAGCTATTTATCCAATACGGGGATGCAAATGAGTTCACGCTCTTGTTAGACTTGAACTGACTGTCCGCTTCATTGCCACTGACTATAACTATCGAATACTGCAGTAATTTTCCTCTAGGCAATCCAATTTTGTAAGAATACATGCGTTTTTATCTGTGCAGAATCAGTGCTTTTCAGTAGGGAATACAAAGCTCGGCACATTGACTCTCGCAAACTTAATATCGTCAGTCTCACGTTTGCAGAATCAGCCAAACACCTGGGTCTGGATAAGAAACTGAACTGGAAATCCAACATCCAAGTATGCGTTAAGGAAGCCACTGTAGCCTTATACTCTTGTAAACAGGCAATACGAAAGAAATGAGCAATGCAACCACATATATCTTTCTGTCTAACGTACTGCTGTATCGTGTCTTAGTCTGGTGGATGGCTCTAGAAACAGCCTCCAACCGCAACCAACAAGACAAAGTTCAAAGATCCGCTTGTATATGTATAAGCAGAGTTCTAAGAACAACCCCCTCTGCAGCCCTAGATGTTATCCTACATCTAGTACCCCTAGATATTTATGGCAAATATCTCGCAGCTTGTGCATCTGTGAGACTGAAAGCCTCGTCATAATGGACAACAACTCACGATAAATGCACAAAATTTCTGAATCACCTTAACATGATAGAAAACACCGGCCACACCACCACCCAACTCAGTTTTGAGCATAACTTCAGGACAACTATTCCCAGTCGCCTTGAATGGCAGTAGGTTTCGATCGGAACCAATAACTCGATTCACATCTACACTGATTCGCCTAAAACAGAATCTGAAGTGGATGGAAGTGTTTTCTCCGAGATGCTTAACCTAAGAATATCCTTTCGCTCTCCCGATCATTGTAGCAATCATAGAAGCCTTGTTCGGGGTGCCAGACTACGGAGACATACCAGGGAATTGCAAGGCAGATGAGCTTGCCAGACAGTGCACTGCCCGTGCTATTTTACCGCCATTAGATATGTTAGGGATACCCCTCGCTAAATGCAAATTACAGATCAAACGAGGCGATCAAGAAAGCAAACCGCAGATGGAAACGGCACAACCTGTCAAGTGTCCAGGTAACTCTGGTCAAACAATAAAATGAGGTGTTCCATCAGCTTGACCATGCTGAACAGATCAAACATCAGTACCATAATCGGTGTCTTTACAGGAAGCTGTGCTAAAGACCTACACTAGGTCTCTTCAGCAATGACTTCTGTAGAAGCTGCTTAGACGAAGAAGAAGAGGAAAGCATTCTGAAAAATTGGAACTGCTCCTAGACGTTGTGCCTTCCCCAGGCGGCGGCGGAAGAACTCCCAGGACAGCCTCATCGCTGGCGTCTTTAGTTCCAGTTAGAATGGACAAAGAAAAAAACCTATTTGAGCTGCTCCGACATATTCAGACAACAGGTCATCAACTTATCACATGGGATCACAGGGCCGAGCATGTGAACCTGTGCAAGAACATGCGACGATGTTAAATTTTGCTGGTAGGATACAATCTACCTACACGTCTTGCGACGGACTTTAGCTAATTGGCTTCGCTTACCTCACTATGAAATATATATAAGGGTACATGCTGGTCTCCAGATCAAGGAACAGTCAATCAAATTGATCACATTGTGATAGACAAGAGTCATGCATCCAGTAATTTATTTCGAAAATCTTCAATCGCAAGAGACCACCAAGTTCTTCGTGAAAGCGTTTTCCTTAACCTTTCAATTAATACCCTACCACTAGAACAACGGCGGCGATGTTAATAAACACCCATTAGCTAGAAACCCCTGGCTTGATTAAAAATAACAAGAGAGCAGCCAAAACCAGGCATACAAGGCAAGGTTGCAGAAAGAGCATGGAAAGCACGCGATTGAATATTAAAAAGGCGCAACTCCAGGAAGCTTGTTCGTAAGTTTCACCAAAGTCTGAAACGTAAAAAAAAAAGTGATACGAGACGCGAACAGAATCCTGTTGTGATGGACAAGGACAGATCGTAGTTAACCTAAAATCGATGCTAGCAATATACAAGAACCACTTCTGCAGACTGCTTAGAAAAACAATCGGGCAGAACAAAAAACAGTCACCCCTCCTGAATGAATTGGCGATAGGAATATCTATAACTAAGAAATGACGTCATCTTGTCGAGCTTTATAATTCCGGTGGAGATGATTTGGTTAGAAAATTGGTCTGATGAAAGTACGCATGAAGAATCGAACCACAGCATCGATCCCAATCACAAAAAGTAGAAACTCGGAAATTCGCCAACTGAAGATGCTGAAATCTTCTCAACATCGCCTAAAAGATTATAGGTATCCGTAATAATATGTGAATACCTAAAACAGTTCACCATTAACCTAATCGGCCCTTATCAGTGTGGTTTTAGGACAGAAAATATACACAACTGATAAAATCTTTACACTTTGGCAGATCCTGTAAGAAACCTTAGAAGTTCAAATCAATTACAACCATCTATTCGTCGAATTTAAGTACTCATATGAATGAATTTATAGAAACCATACAGCGCCATGTCTAATTTTGGCACACAACCCAATCTCGTCCGTCTTTTCAGAAAGACAATGAAGAGCTTTTGTTGCTCCGTTAGTGCCGGCAACGAGCTCTTCAAATTATTCGAATCCACAGAGGGAGATAAGGTGACCTATTGTCGTGTAACATAATTCTTAGCAGGATTGTGCAAAACTCACAAGGCAACACCAGAGGCACAATATTTCGGTGCAACTGTTAGCATACGCCTACGATATTGACATCATTGGCCGGACTCAACGTGATGTCAAAACCACGTTTGCTGGTATAGAGAATAAAGCTGCTGAAATGGGTAAATTAGGTTTAGACTAATTATAAGCAAATAAATGGATATTGAGGTAAGGATTTAATCATGAACTTTACGAGCTCTACACCCAGATAGACCTTGTCAAAAATAAATTCCCATTGGACCTTAAATATTCAAGAATACTCCAGCCCAAAGAGTCTTCAGTAGACGCGACTTAACTGGCGCGCATAAGTAGCAGCCGACCTCAAACAAGTGCCCGACTGAAGCAGCTTGATAATTAGAGAGGCATGTTGGTTGAGGTTCGCTCTTAGCCTCGACTGTAGCGGGTAAGTAAGTAAGTTTTTCAGAAGTTATATTTGCATTTTAAGTTGCTCATCCAATTTCAAATGACTATCATCGTGCAAGCATCACACAACCTCAAATACCTAAACCTATATACGGCCTACAATTTATTAAATTTCTTAAGCCCAACTTAGATGTACGACAGCTGCACACAGCAAATATTTGAGGAAATTCCCGATACGCAATTATAATAATAGACGAAGGTCCTATACCCTATAAGATAAACATTGTTCCTTTGAAGAAGATGCCTTAGGAAAATACTTGTGAAAGTAATATCTCAACGGCAGAATGCTACGTTAGCAAAATAGTTCTACGATACTCTATGAGCAGTTGTTGCAAGAATCTAATTTTCTTCAAGTGAAATCCTTCGATACACTTATATGCATATAGTGTATAACATCTTCTATGAGCACAAGCACCTAAGTACACCAACTTACATGTGATAAGCCCTGGGCCAAACAATTTATTTAAGGAGTGAATGGATGCCAGTAGAAAGGGATGGTGCTCATCCCACTATTATTCCTGAAGAAGGGATTTGGATTTACCAAAAAGCAACCAACTCCATCACTACCCCCACCTAACCATCACCAGGAAAACGGTTATAGCTATTCATGTACGAGTATGTGTCTGAAGGTATACGATTGACAAAACCCCAAAACCAAAGCTTGTACAAGGATACCAACTTTTAATAGCTTTCCTGCCATGCAGCCATCCTTGATACGGCAGATAAAGATGCTACCATTTAAACTTAAGATAGGATTATTTCTGTATTCAAATGAAATGGAAAATTAGAAAAGATGTATAGGACGAAATTACAAAAAAAGGTATTTACCTTGATTCGTGGAATTCAGCCAGGACGACTCTCTGTTTGGAGACTAAGCTCTCTCGACGTTGTTAGCTATGTATGTCGTGAGCAACAACGATGGCGAATAGAATGACATGTGCATGTGGAATGAAAAAGGATAATTAAACGATCCCATGTCGATGCCAGATGGGTGCGGGTGAATGTGACACATAAGTACAGTAGAAAAGGAATTTGAGAGATTTAGAGGTCCTTTGGTAAGTATTCGCATACACAAACACATATACACCACATCGAGAAAAACACCCCACACCACGGCCATATATGTCGAGCGTACATTTTGTTATACCGGCTCTTGTAGTTCTTACTTTGAAGTTTTCTTATCTCCTGGGAAACATGCTGGATAGGATAATTTTATAATAAATGCCGAATGAGATACGCTAAGCACACTCACCGAAAAACGGTTGGAGCCCAAGTTACAGAGCACTACCGCGCTACTCTTGGTTCTTAGTTCTGGGTCTGTCGTGTTGAAGTGTGTACATATGCGGAGAAGATGATGTGTTGGAGTATGTAGGAAACGCCCGACATTCACTGGTTTTCGGATTTTGGTTCCTTCTGATGTTGACGGGACAACACAATGTCTTGAGAAAATCTGCTGCAGATGTGCGGTTTGGGTACACTCTGAGTATGAGTACGTGTGTATACCATGGTTGAAAGGATACACACATGAAAAATGAGATGACTGAGCGAGATGAATGAACACTGTGAAGGACATGTAAATTAGGTTCGTTATTGCATTCGTTTTGTTGGACTTTTAAGAATGCCGAGTAGAGAGACAGAAAATGGAATCACTAAAGTTATAGCAAAAAATTTATTACGCAAAACTTTTATCAAATGACCTTAGTCACTTTGCGTTTCGAATCTTAGAAAACCGATTGAAGGAAAATAAGTGCAAGTGCACACTGCAAAATGTGCTGGTATACTATGAGTATGGGTCTGTCAGCTCGTAATATAAGGCATGGTTTGTATTCTATATCACTAGGATAGAACATAGGTATAGGAAAAGAACCAGAGTCGAAAACTGAGTCGATATAACGACTGTTCGTCATAGATTTTCGGGGCATACATTTTGAGCTTGGATGCTGACATATTTGAACTAATTTTCAACAAATCGATGTGTAATCTCTCACTATTTGCGAATCGAATTCTGCCCAAATCACTGGAACCATTTTTAGAATTTCTAGCTATGTATCTTAGTCATTTGGGTCAATTTATGAGTTTGGACTCGCTAATGTAAACGTAACTAAGTCTTTTCCACTAGCGTCCCCTAGGAGTATCTAATGAATTGGAACTAGCCCTCCAGTTTGGAGGTATTGCCATCAGGGTAACTTTCTTACCATAAGTAAACATATAGCTAGTTATGAGAGAGACAAGAGCCTTGGCTAACGGACGCCCTAAAATGCCGACCAGACCCGGAATAACCACCGACTACGACATATGAATCTGCACCTGGAACGTATACACGATGTACACCCGGGTACTACCCATAAACTTGAATCTGTAACCACGCGGTACTGCGCAGAAATTACCACGAGTCAGGAAATGCGTTGAACAGGATCAGTATCTGATACAAAGCCGAAACGACTTTAAGTCCGGTTAGTAATCGCCGGCTAGTAATGTGATCCGCATCAGAGCAATGTCTTATAATATAAGCCTTATAAGCCTTTTCTTTCAAATAACCACAAGGAAAGAAGTCCAACGGTGCCAAATTACATGATCTTGGCGGCCAATTGACATCGCCACCCCGTGAGATAGCACGGCCATTGAATTTGTCGCGCAAAAGAGCCATTGTTTCGTTAGATGTGTGGCAAGTGGCACCGTCCTGTTGAAACCACATAACGTCCACATCCATATATTTCAGTTCGGTCCATAAAAAGTTCGTTATCATCTCACGATAGCGAACACCATTCACAGTAACTACCTGACCGGCCTCATTTTGGAAAAAATACGGCCCGCTGATGCCGCAAGTCCATAAACCGCACCAAACAGTCACTCTTTGTGGGTGCATTGGTTTTTCGACAATCACTCTTGAATTATCATTCGCCCGAATGCGGCAATTCCGCTTATTGACGAATCCCTTGAGGTGATAATGTGCCTCATCACTGAAGATGATTTTCCTTGAAAATTTATCATCCACTGTTGCCATTTCTTGCCACCATTCTGACCATTGACGACACTTGAAATGGTCAAGAGGCTCTAGTTCTTGAGTCAATTGCACCTTGTAAGCGTGTAAATGCAAGTCTTTAGGCACAATGTTCATTAACGACGAGCGTCGAGGTGCAATTGTTGGGCACGACGACGAGTTGAGGTGGGCGGCTCTTCAGCCGCAACAGGCTTGTTAGTACCCAGGGTCTAGCTTTCTTCTCACAACCATTCATGTGTGCTTGTGTACTTCTTAGCACGATGTCGGGACCTCCTGTTTTATGCCGATTCCGAACGGCTAAGTTGAGATAAGTTTTTCATGACAATTGATACTACTCGGATGATATGTCAGATCACCACTAGAGGAGGGCCAGTGTTTCACTTAGGTGTTGCTACGGCTGGGAATCGAACACAGACCTTCTGCGCGGCAGTTCATCGCAGTTACCAGCAATATTTTCTGCAGTACGAGTTGAACGAGCATGCACTGGTGTTATCACATCTCCTACAGACCCGGTTTGCTTAAATGTTTGCACGATTTTTCCGATTGTACGAAACAATCACGAAGTGCACGATATGCATTTTAATTTGAAAGCCCATTTTCATAATAACCCTGAATAACTTTAACGCGTTGCTCGATTATATATCTTCAATCGGTTCAAATTGAGTTAGTCTGAAATTGAGAAATGTCAAATAAAATGCAAAAAAAAAACTTGACGTTAGGTGTAATACACAATCAACATCGGCCCTTAAAATTTAACTACCCGTTATATGCTTCTATCATCCTAGATATATACACATTCAGAAAATAAAACGTCGACTCTTGCAAATTTTTCTTCGCAGCGAAGTTCAGAGCCCGACTTTCCAAGGGGAAGAAGCTACGAATGCTTTGCCCAGAGTCTACAAACAGCAACTGAGTAAGAGATTTCCGCTGTGCCCCTCATCCAATACCAATATCAATACAATACCAGAAGAAGCGAGCAGATTAAATCCTGCATAGGAATAAATAAGGTAACACGCAGCCCCAGCTCAGCTCAGAAACAATTTGAAGAACATACGTCAAATCTACAAGAAAGCGAAACAACTAGCCAATGGCTTCAAAGTAGAAACACAGGCTCAGGCAGCATTTCCAGTAGCTGCTGAATGAGCGACATCTTGAGAGAGTGATAGGGCATGATACCAGCTCACCGTCAGTCAACGAAGATTTAACTTCCCTCCCAGCATTAAAGAAGTTATAACAGCCTAAAAAAAACTGAAAACAACAAGGCAACTCGTTCTGATGGATTACCAGTAGAACTCTTCAAATACGGAGGCGGTGCTATAAATGTATGTTGCACCAAACCATCAACAAAATCTGGTTGGAAGAGAGCAGGCCTGATGACTGAAAATCAGCTCGCTATGTTCCATCTACAAAAATAGGTGACCAACTTCCGAGGAATATTCCTGCTGAATGTCCATATTATATCCTATCCAACATACTTTTTCAACGATTTAAGTCTTTCCGCAACAACTTATTGGCATGTACTAGTGTGGATTAGTTCCCGGAAATCGACCATATATCAAATTTTCACATAATGGAAAAGGTAAACAAATTTCATTTCGAGACACACCATCTTTGCATCGACTTCAAGGAGGACAACTGATGCAACATTCAGTTTGGAAAAATCTCAATTGAACATTTACAAACATGTAACGGATTCCGACACGGAGACGCACTATCAATCGATTTCTCCAATATCGTGATGGAACAAATCGTGCATAAGCAAGGATTTAATGCAGAAGGTCCAGCTACTTGAGTGTAGTCTGCGTACCCAAGTAGCTGGACCAACAACATTGGTCGCTTACAACGAATCGGGACGTTTAGAAGCATTTTTAGCCATTGAGCAAGAGGCGAAACGAATTGGTTTTGACCAAGCACTGTTAATGCACAAAATGTCACTGTTGATAGCAAGAGTTCTGAGCTAGTTAAATAGTTCATCTACATCGGAAATCAACACCAACCCCAGGAATAACACCTTAGTGGAGATACGACGAATAATGACCCTAGGAAACTGATGGTGTTTCGGTTTAGCAAAGCAAATCGGTTCAAAACTCTTAACTCGATAGTAAAAATGTTTATTTTATCAGACCCTAATCATACCATTCCTAAACTCAAGGTGCCAAATTCTGGACAATAAGCAGGAAAACTGAGTATATATTTGGTACTTTCGAAAGAAACATTCTTCGCCAATTTTTGATCTTGTAGGCGACTGAAAAACTGGCAGGGTCGAAGAAAATGAAAAACAGCCTTGTCTCAGGTAGACACCTCAATGGGACGGAAATCCACTAAGTAAGTAAGTACTCGCTAAAATACAACATTTATCCTCAAAATCCTTGTTTAACTATTTTCGAGACGCTTTCCAACTCAGAGACGGGCACCATAGCGCGATGGTTAGTGCGATTACCTGTCGCGCAGAAGGTCTCGGTTCGATTCCCAGCTGTAGCAACACCTAATTGATTTTTCACTGGCCCTCCTTTTGTGATGAACTAATAAATCATCCGAGTGTCATGAAAAGGTTATAAAACTTAGCCCGTCGGAGTCGGCATAAGACATGAGGTCCCGCTATCGTGCAAAGAATGGTTGTGAGAGGCCCTGTGTACTAACGAGCATGTTGCAAATAAAAATACAAACTTTTGAAGCAACATGCTCGTTAGTACCCGGGGCCGAGCTTTCTCACAACCATTCATGTGTGCGTGTGTACTTCTTGCACGATGGTGGTACTTCCAGTCCGACGACTCCGAACGGCGAATTCGAGATACTGACAACTGATACTACTCGGGTGATTTGTCAGATCATCACGAGAAGAGGGCCAATGAAAAATCATTTAGGTGTTGCTACGGCTGGAAAACCCAGACTTTCTTCGGGTCAGTTCATTGCACTAACCATCGCGCCTCTGAGCCTATTGCGCCATAAATGTTTTCGTAGAAATTTCCATAAGAGCTACCACTTGCATAATTTACGAAAAATCGATACGGAGTCTCTTATTCCATCGCAAACCAAATTCTGCCTAAGCAACAGGGTCGTTTTGGATCATTGATGGTGCTTAAAGATTAGAAGGTCTACATATCAAATCTTTTCCTACCTTGCGTCTACTTAGTCACTTGAGTCAATTTGTATTTTTTTTAATATCAATCACCATACAATTTGCATAAACCAAGGTAAGACAGTAACCATCTGAATCTGAATCTTTATCGAAAACTTCTGTGAGACCCTATACACATTCCTGTGAGATCGTATTGGGAAGAGCATCTGAAAATCCTATGTTCCAATGTGCTCGTATTAAATGCAGCCCTTCCTTTTATCTCTTCAAATACTATAGATCGGAATATATACAAAGGTCTTATATGTAGGTCATTTTGAACCGCCGCGCCGCCAGAGATGCATGCACATGGTAGTTAACGCTGCTCTTGAATGTCAGCGAATTACAGTGCACCATATTTTACGTCAGTAGGTAAACATTGAAAAAGTTTGCCATCTATCACCCGATTGACTTGAATAGATATTTTTTTGAAACATCAAATCCACACAATCTTAACAATGAATCGATTTGTAGCGATATAACTGGCAACCTCCTGACCTGAGTGAAGTGAGGATAGCAATATCTAAACTCAAGCTTAATAAGGCTGTCAGAAATGGCGGCCTTCCCACTGAGCTTTATACAGCCGGCGGAGATGACTTGGTAAGAAACATCCACCAACTCATAAGCCAAATCGGTCGGAAGAAAGTATGCCTGAAGAATGGAACCTCAGCATCGATCCACAAAAAGGAAACCCTCAAAACTGCACCAACAACAGAGGCATAAGTCTCCTCAACATCGCCTACAAGATCCTATCTGCCGTAATATGTGAAAGCCTGAAACCTTTTACCAACAACCTGATCGGCCATTATCAGTGTGGTTTTAGGCCAGAAAAGTCCACAACCGATGAAATTTTCACACTTCGGCAGATTTCTGATGTCCACCCACCACCAATTCATCGATTTCAAAGCCATGTCTAGTTTTGGAAAATCACCCAAACTAGTCCGTTTGTGTAGGATGACGATGGAGAATTCTCGGTGCTCCATCAGGGTCGGAAGCGATCTCACCGACACATTCGATCCCAAAAATGGATTTAGGCAAGTCGATGCGCTGTCATGTGACATCTTCAATCTGATTCTTGAGAGGATTGTGCCAACGCAAGAGGTACAATTTCCCAAAAATCGATACAACTAATAGCATACGCCGACGATATTGACATCATTGGTAGGACCCAACGTGATGTCAAAGCCACGTTTGCTAGTATAGAGAAAGAAGTGGCAAAAAATGGGTTTAGCAGTAAATTTGGGTAAGACGAATTATATGCTGTCAACACGAAAGGACACATAACATCGACGAATTGGACAGAACGTCACCATTGACAGATATAATTTTGAGGTAGTACGGGACTTTGTCGATCTCGGGTCCGCTATTAACTCTGACAACAACTTCTCGTCAGATATTAAACGAAGAATAACTCTTGTCAACCGCTGTTTTTTCGGGCTAAGATCATCCCAGTCCAGATGAAGAAATCCTTTGTCGATTTGTGAGGGAAATTCTTTGAAAAATCTTCGGTGCCATTTGCGTTGAAGGACTATGGAGACGAAGATTCAACTAAGAACTATACGAGCTGTACAGCGACATGCACCTTGTCAAAAAAAACTCCGCCTTGGACTTTTTAGATGCCTAGGACATGTAGAACGAATGGACACCAATACTCCGGCTCGCAGAGTTTTCGATTCCAGCCAGACGTCGGACGCAGTAGAGGAAGACCTCGACTTAAGTGGCTAAGGACCGGGCTAATTGGAGAGGCATGTTGGTTGAGGCCTAGGTTCATTCCTTACTGCCTAGCAACGCATACGTCGTCGGAGGTTCAAATTCCATTCTAAGTATGTGTCATCGAAAAAAAAAATCACTGCACTACAATTCGTAAATAAATTCCACGAAAAATGTGTGACAGAGGAAATCGGAAAAAGAATTGCACTTAGCTGTCAAAAATTGCATAAAAAATGACCTAAATACACATCAAAAATGTCGTAGAATTATTCCGAACAGCTTTTCAGAAGAATACCTAGAAGTTAAAATCCTCCGAATCACACAAAATCGGAGAATTTACCGCTCCGACGGATACCTCGTTAGGGCTGAATATCTTGTTCAAACAATTTTTTTTAAATTATTTACGACGTTTTTCTAAAAAGAGAGCGGATTTTGAAAAATTGAACAGCACGTAGGTACAAGGATCCCATACCAATACCAATTTTTTTAATCTCAGCTCAAAATTTAAAGCCTAAAAATCGGTTAACTAAAGACAGAGGACCGACGGACATATAGACATGGCTAAATCGACTGAGGTTGCGAGTCGATCCACATACTTTAAGTATTTTCTAGTTAAATTATTTCTCTACGTTACAAACTTTGTATGAAAACTGGGATAAGGTTTAAATACCTCATATCTGGAAATGGTTTTTTTTTTTGTCAAGTTGTTCAATATTCGCGATTTAATTGGTGTAAAAATACAAATACTTGGTTGACATGTGGTTTTATCAAGACGGTGCCTCATGGCACACAGCTCGTGAAACAATGGAACGGTTGAAGGATGAATTTGGTGAGCAGCTTATCTCTTGAAATGGCCGTCAAGATCATGTGATTGGTCATGTGATGTGGTTATGTAAAGCCGTTAGTCTATGTGGAGCACGATTGAAGCCTTACCGGATAACATAACACGCGTAAATCGTGGAATACAGGCCGAAATGCTCGAAAAAGTGACGCAAAATCTGACCTTCCGAATGGACCATTTGAAACGGGGCCTCGGACAACATTCACATAAAGTTGTCTTTGAAACGTAAACGGCAAATGCCGATTTATCGATTACAATAAACATTTTGAATATTTGATGCAACTTTGAGTGTTTTATTCCATTTTAAAAAAAAACCTTCGCCCTACCTACTGAAAGTTCTTCTGTAGAGATGACTTAAATTAAAAAAGTTAATTTCTGAGTCCGAATTACCTCTGCCGGATAATATAATCGACATCTTGTGATGCGTATGCCTACACACATTCATCTCCATTTAACCAATGTACACCACCCACCCCCAGCCTATCTAATTCTGTATCTGAATATGCACAGAGTTTATTTTTTATTTTTTGAGCACCTCAGAGCTTCTGAAACGGTTTTAAGTACGTGGGATGCACAAGCATACATCCTTTGTCGTGTCCCGGCGGCGCAGCGGCTGTTGGTGGCGGTGGCGTTGCATGCTATATGTATGCGATGTACTTATCCCATCGTTGGCTGGATATGCTACTTGTCTTTTGTTATACGTTTCTGCGTCCTCTTCTGTGTCTTATTTGCGGGTGCACAATCATAATGCCCCACGGTTGTATGCAACTTGGCAAATAAACTAAGCAGACTCCGGCTCTGCACTAGTCCGCTTTGATATGCTAATCCTGGTCTTTATCTATATATGTACTTGACATTATTGTTGACTAACTCGCTTCTCAAATGGTAATTAGACAGAATAAGATAATTTGGAGTGTGTCTATGCACACAGATACCTACGAGCCGATGTAGAGCAACGTCTGGGTCGGCAACTCCCATCCAACATATGGTGGTGGTGTTACGGATTGAAAACCCAACAAGGAAACGAAATAGGTACCTATAGCCTTAAAGGGGGATCATCGCTTGATGCAAAACAAAAAACCATAATCCGCCCAAAAGTCCGACAAAACAAAGGGTCAAGCGCTGAGCTAATAATTCATGTCTCGATCCGAGGATGTTTTGACCAGGCAGCCAAAATAAAATATTTTTCAGTGGGTACTTGTACAAATTATCCATCGAGGATTTTCATAATTCTTTGATTTATGGCTCTTTAATGGAGACGACTGCAATGGTCTGACCATTAAACTCACTCCCATGGCACGCTTCACGAACTGCACACGCACTAATTGTGCGCACTGACCATTGGTCAAATTCACGCAGAGGGGTTAATGTTCGGCTTGGCCCCGTTCCACTAGATCCTGTTTCCGTGCATAATCTGGAACATGAGTTATGAACAAGGAATCGGGGATGTAACTGTGTTGACGAGTGAGCGGTGTACACAGGCAAACATTGAAAAGGTGGTTGCAGGCTACGCAGCTGGATGGCACAAGGCAAAAGGGTTCTCCCAAGGGATGAAAGGTCAGTGTGAGTATACTGTTCGGACTCAATTGACCCGTAGTTCGTCCGTTGGTAATGTTTATTTGATAATGCGGCGTAGCGAGGAGTGCGTGTTGCAGTAGACATTTTCTCTTAGGTTAGCATCGACTCTTGACCACTGGTCATTGCGCATACGCATACGATGACATAATGTGGCAAAGGGGACATTTTTCTCGTCGTTGTTGTTATTTCACTTTGGGTTGGTCTTCTTTAAGGCAAACTTTTCTGCGTCATAAATTTATTTCACAGATCAGTGAACTTGGCAAGTGCTGCGATGCTATTTTGTGTTCACTAACAAGCTCATAGTTTATGGCAGCAATTTAATTATAATTACTTTTGTATTTAAATGCATTGTACAGGGGGAATAGGTTGTTCCTGAGGATATGAATTAACTTTAGTACCAATACGCTTATGAAATTTACATATGTACTTGTATTTGTGTACCTTAATGTGAGGAGATATGATAAGTTTGTTTATTGAACTCGGAAATAAGACAAGAAATCGATTAGAAACTTACAATCATCACAAAGGATTCTGTCTACATATAGTCTTTTGCCTCAAGGCGGTAGAAAGCTTGCAAGGAAAAACGCAGACTATGGATGGGCTAGAAACGATTGAATTATGTTAATGCGTTGGTAATTACTGCATGACCAAAAGTGTAAGGCAACTTCAAGTATTGTATTGTCACGAAGTCTTGTATGGGAGAAAATTAGCTTGGGCTACATCGGAATTACATCCCTCGTCTAGGTTGATGAACAAATCGAACTCGTAGGACGGTTCAGACTGAAAGACAAAAAGCATTACCAATTTCTAGTACTAGAAAATGATTAAATCCTTCAAGAAGGTCCGGATGGTTGGATGTTGTAGAACTCTTATTGGCTTTAACTTATCAATTCCCAGTGGTTGTAACTCTGATTATACATCTTGTGTTTATTTTTAACCTCAAGTGGTAACCATCGGGTATTGGTCTCATCCCAACGGATTTGAATTGCCAAACGATAAGCGCGAGTGTTGGTAACACGACGAAAAACAGCCGCAAAAAAAACAGCCATAGTAACAATCCATTGTAATAATCCTCATCAAGACCGAATTCGCAAACATAAGCCGTATATGCGCTCGTGCCCCGACGGAGGAAAAGTGATATAGCTAAGGAATACTTCTATGAGCTCCTTGACCAAACCTATGAGCGACTACCGAAGTACGATGTTAATATGGTGCTGGGAGATTTTAACGCAAAGGTAGGAAGAGAAGCCATCTTTAGCAGTATTGTCGGAAAATATAGCATACACGACAACACGTCTGGTTTTCTCAGCCAGCACACGGTTTCCTCCAGATCAACGAACGGCCAACCAAATTGATCACATGTGTGATTGACAAGAAACACTCATCCAGTATTTTTGGTTGACCTGGACCACTATTTTGTTGTACCCAAGGTAACAATGCGGATGTCCATCACGACACAACAATCTCGAAATACTGTGGAAAAAATTAATGTCGAGAGACTGCAATCGCAAGAAATCGCCAAGACGTTTTCGTAAATCGTATCCTTTAACCTCTCGATTAACACCATACCAACTGAATCGAATGTCGAAGAACAATGGCTACGATGCCAACAAGCCATTAAATCAGCCTCAACTGATATGCTAGGTTTCTCGTGCCCACCAGCAAGAAACACTTGTCTGATGAGGAATGCCGACATGTCGAGGAATGCCGAACGAGGCCTACAAGCCTTAGCTTCAGTTGAGGATGAGAGCTGCTATTGAGCTCTATAGGCAGTGAAGAAGGGAAGAACACCGGCTTTTCAGAAAGAAGTAAAAGAGGAAGAAAAGCTCGCGACCTAGGATATATAGAGGTGCCACTCCAGGAATGATGTTGGAAAATCGAGATGAACAGTCGTAGTTGAGACGCAGTCGATGCTGAGGATAAGGAAGAACCAATTTTGCAGACTCTTAAACGGCGATGACGAACAACATTCCGCTGTCAGGCAGAACGAACCATTCAATATTGGCAACAACAGCGTAAACTGCCAACCATCCGACCTGAATGAAGTGAGGATATCAATACGTAAGCTCAAGCATAATAAGGCTGCCGAAAATGACCAAGAATTATACGAGCTCTATGGCGACATGACCCGGGTCAAAAAACTCCGCATAAACACTCTAGGCTGTTCAGACTGTAGCGCCACTTATGTATGGAAATAAGAAGGTCCGGAAAATAATGACGTCTAACAATCTAGTTTGGGTTGCCATGCAGCTGCATAGGGTAATGTACTTGGGATGCATAGATCACTTGTTTATGACACCACAGGAGGTTGTTTTTGTAGCCTCAAATTCCATTAATGGTCTTGTGGAAAAGTCTTCTTAATCCTGAAAGAAAACAGAAATTTCTATAGACAGTGAGACAGTGACAATATTTTAGGATAAAACCCAAGACATGCTTACAACGTACTGGTTAAGATACAGCTTTCCTTTGTTCTTGTTAAGGATCAAACAGCAACTAGGCACTGATTCATTAATTAACCAGAAAAAGTTTGGATAAAAATTATTTCCGAGGTACTTTATAAATCCGAAGAGAAAGTCGACCTGTAAAGGCGGCATTATTCTCCTGATCACTTAAACGACCTAAAATAAAAGGGGTGACACAACTCGCACAAACTTCCACAGACATTTAGTCTAGACATTTTCATCAAGAAAATTTGCCCATGTTCGAACAAGACTTGATCTTAAACTTTCTCTTCTGTGGTAAGCCTTCACATCAAGCACTGTCTAACAAGAATAATTCAAAGTATTGCTATCCAGGCTGTCAGGTGGCCAATCTTTTGAAAGACAAAAAGCATTAAATATTAATGGTACTAGAAAGTTATTAAGTCCTTCAAGGAGGTCTGTATAATAAGGAATTCAAAAAATCTAGTTAGGGTTGGCATGCAGAGCAAGTAAATCAACTTGGGATGCATAGATCACTCATTAGTGAAAACACAGAGAGGCTTTTTCGTAGCCTCGAATTCCACAAATCGTCTTGTGGAAAGATCTTCTTAATCCTCACAATAATTTACAATGAAACTCAAGACAGGCTTACAACTTGCTGGCTAATAATACAACTGTCCTTTGTTCGAGAAAAGATGTATGGCAGCACAGACCTTCTCATCATGAAAACTTACCCCTGTTCTACCAAGACTTGATTTTAAACTTTCTCTTCTGTGGTCAGCCTTCACGTCAAACTCTGTCTAAAAAGAATAATTCAAATGATTGATATCGGGACCATCAGCGGGCCAATATTTTGTTCTGATGAGCTCAGAAACATTCTTTTCCAGTTACAGCTGGATCGATTTGGCTTTGTGGGCTGGAACTGTATCATGCTGAATATACAATGACTCTTATTAAACGATTTAATGATTTTCCTAAAATGTGTTCTTGATGATTTTCTTACTCTATTACATAGAGGTATTAGTTTTGATATTATGTTTGTAATATAGGCAACAAATTTAGATAGATATGCCGAAAAGTATATGGATCGATTCAACATCAATAGCTGAATCAATTAACCTATATCTGTCCGTCCATCCGTCCGTCCGTCTGTGTTTCACCGATTTTTATGGCTTATATATTGGGCTAGAATGATATTTGACGAAGCAGGACAAATGTTCAAATTTCTAAAATCCGTCCCCTGCCACGTTCACTTTTAATAAAAACAGTGTTGTCAGATGAAGATATTCAGATCATGTAATTACCAGGGAACGGATCTTGTTTACGTAGAAATAATACTAAAAGCAAAACTATACTGTAAAAAAGGCATAAACGCCATTTATTAAGAAGAAAAATAGGTTTTTAGCATTGTAATAACACTGTATCTGCATATATAACCATTTTAAACTACAACTGAAAAAAAAACTCATACGATTGTCCCTAAGGAGAGCTTTGAAAAGGCTAAGGAACCTCCGCACATAGGCAGAGACAAGTGGAGCCCAGATAAGAGACGTCACGTCGTCGACTGCAATATTTGGGGACAATTTTAAGTTTTCAGCGCCATTTGCAATATTTTTTATTTCTTTGATAGTCTTCAGTCCTTAACTTGCAGAAAATACGGGCCTTGAACTTTTTCACCACGCCTTCAGCCGCGCCTAAGCGCTTTAGGGTCCACTAAAAATCCCAAAATTGGTTTGAATGTATAGCATAGCTACGCCTGAACTGATAAAAATGACCAAAAACGGCAGAAAAAGACAATGTTGGTTGAAAAAGCCCAAAATCAAACAAAATCTGTTTCGTGGTTATAACCTATGTTTCATGCATAACGTATTTAAGCACGGCACTTTTAGGGTGCGTTTTAAAAAACAATAGTTTGGATGAAAATATTTCAATAATATGGATTCACAGCCTTATCTACAAAAGCATTTTAGAGATTGCCTAACATAAGGACACTTTTAGGTAATACTTACGTTTAGATCCGGATTTCCACATTTAGGCAACGGTGCTTAAAGGTCGTCTAACTTAAACGGGAATGACTCCGAATGACCTTCTAAAAGGTTGCCTAGAGCAATGTTGTGATACATTTTGACACAAAATGATGTTTTCCAACTGGGAGCAAGACGATTTATTTTATATTATCGTAATATTGCTTCCAGGCTATTCGTGTGTCCACGTTTTTATACCCTGTCCCAAAGGGGTATATTCGTTTTCATACATAGTTTGTAACATAGAGAAATAATTAAGCTAGATGTGCCTCAAATTATGTGGATCGACTCAGAATTGCTAGCTGAGTCGATCTACCTTACTGTCTGTTCGTCCGTCGGTATGTGTGTCACCGATTTTTTGAGGCTTAATTTTGAGCTAGTGTGTTGAAATGTGGTACATAGACTCTCTGAAACGCGCGCTTTTTTAATAAACGTCTATTCTGATCAAGCCATAAGAAATTCTACAAAAAAAGTAACTGAGCCAGATATTCGACAATTTTTGGCAAAAGCGTTATAAAATTCAAATAAGTTTTGATGCAAATACTTTGAAAATAATATAGGACTCATTTCGTTCATATATAATTTTGACTCACGCCCACTTTTTTGGGGCGTTTTCTTACAAAAATCATTTGTATAATCTACCCAATAGCATATGCAAGAAAGATAAACCCTGTTACGACGAACCATAAAATATTTTGATAAACTGTCTGAGCAAAAGTTTGTGAAAATGCCACCCCAACTTTTTGGGGATCTTCAGCTTAAGGATGAAATAGGATAGGGTATTCAACGATTCCCACAGCGGATTGTAGCCTTCTCATATGTGTTTTTGTAAATTTTATTACGCCTTTTGACACAAAAATTAATCGAGCAGCAAAGAAACGTCTTTTACCTGACCATCAATATGGGTTTAGAAGTAAACATTCGACTGTGGACCAAGTTCATCGTATTACTGATATAATTGAGAAAGCTTTCGAAGAAAAGAAAATTTGCTCAGCCATATTTCTTGACGTTTTGCAAGCTTTTGACATGGTTTGGCATAGAGGCCTTTAATGCAAACTAAGACAAGTTCTGCCTGAAAAATTATATAAAATCCTTGTGTCGTATCTTGAGCATAGACTCTTCCGTGTGAAACTTGGAAACGAATACTTGGGATTCAAAGAAATATTGGCAGGAGTACCCAAAGGAAGCGTCCTTGGACCACTCTCGTACCTCATATTTACACGTGATATCCCACAAACAAATAATACAATAGTCGCCACGTTTGTTGACGATACAGCTATACTAGCAGTTGGCACAACAATAGAGGAAACAAATATGAAATTACAAAACGCTCTTAACGAGGTTAATGAATGGAGAAAATTCTGGCGGATGCACTTAATGAGAGCAAATCGATTTATGTAGTTTTTTCGTATAAACGGACAAACAATTTGCCTGTATTTCTCAATACGGTTCGAGCCCTTTTTGCGAATGAAGCGAAATATCTCGGAATGACACCCGATCAAAAATTAAAATGGAAGTCGCATGTAAAAAAGAAATGCGAAGAACTTAAAAATAAATACAGAGAACTGTACTGGTTACTCGAAGCTTAACCTTGATAACAAGCTGCTACTATACAAGCAAGTGCTAAAGCCGGTCTGGACATATGGTATACAACTATATCGCTGTGCCAGTGAAACAAATCTAAATATCTTACAAACTTTTGAAAACAAAATGTTAAGATCATTCGTCAATCCGCCGTGGTATATAAGGAATGAAGATCTACGCAGAGATCTGGGTATTCCCGCGGTTAAAGATGAAACGAACATTTTTGCACGCAAACATAAAAAACGTTTATGGAGACACGTAAACACAACGGTCCTCCAAATTCCAAATTGGTTTGATGAAAAGTCAGCTACGAAGGTGCCACAAAGCGTAAACGTGAGGTGTCTCACGCTTTCGTCACAAAAATATAGCTTTGTGGTACCTTCGTAGATGATTCTTGCAGTCTTTCGACATTCAATTCTTTAATATTATTTTGATTTGTTGTGGTATGGTGGGTATCCGCATTCTTACCTTGGCTGCAAAAAGTAGTGGTCCGAGTAGATGTTAACCTCATTGGCTGAGTAGTGCGAGAAAGCGATGCAACAAAATTATTTAAAAGTAGCACCACACAAGACAAGTAGTGAAATTATCTGTTTTTTTTTTCTTTAAACATCAAAGCAAATGCTTTTCGCACAAATCGCTTGAAAAAGTGGTCAGAAGAGTTTGTGTGGGAGAAGCATGCAAAAGGTTTGCGAGAAGCTCGCATTTGTTGCAAAAAAAAATCGGTACACTGTGCACGACTTATTGGTTTAAAACGCGGCTTGGATAAAAAAAAAGAAACACTTATATGGTAGAACAAGAACTGACTTAAAACTGCATACAGTGTTTGATGTCACCTATCATTTGCAAATGTGATCGGTCACCGGATCATCAGCAGACGCTAATAAGTCAATTTTGTATCGATCACCTATGCAAGTGCATGTCGAAATACTTTGGTGCGGAAAGGTACAAGACTGTTGACGATGCACTTTGTTGCTGTTGTTGCTGTCGGCATTCGTGGTGGTCAATTGCTGATGATGCATCTTACTGAAGCAGTCTTTCGTCTTATCATCCTTGTCTTACGTCAGCGAGCGATAGAGGGCGTATAAGGCTTAAGTCGACGAATTTGGTTTTGAAGCCTTGAAAACGTAAGACTTCTTACTTATCTGATACAAATAACAATATCGCATCCGAATAGTCGCTGTTTCTGTTCATTATAACACGGTCTGTAATCAATTTCACAGTTTTTCGTCTTCTTTTCGCACGGCCCAACCCTTGGGATTTTTTTGGATAGCAGTAATATCTGCTGTCTATCAGCTTATGGCTTCCGCAAGTTGTTCGGCTGTACCTCTCTTGTTTAGTGTTGTCACACTCCAGGTGCTGATACGAACGTCGTTGTCCTATTTTTGTTAACACGGTCGTCAACAATAAAATCAGTCCTTTCCGAGGTTCTTGGTTGCTTCGTAACAAAAGTTTCTTTTCATGGGTAGGTAGTCAACCCAAAGTAGAACCCCCAACCTGGCGGGCCGATTCCGATTGATTTCATACCCCCAGGGGACACGGGGCCATCAGTATCCACTAGGGATTGAGGGCTGCCTTTGGCCGGCCACGAGATTTTCGTTGTTGTCTGAAGAGTGTATGTATAAACTGCTGCTGCACGTCTTATAGGTCATTGAAATTCAACAAGTCTGGCGATAATTTGTTTGAAGTCAGTTTTCCTTCGAGCAACTGATAGTAAATTACGTAACAAGTTAACTTGGAAATACTTAATTCAATCCAATAAAGATCCTTGAATTACGTATCACACCAATCTAATCGTTTGCTTTTATGCTTTCACTGACAAAGGTCATCGACCACGCGTCTTATTTAATCAAAAAATCCGGTTGAGGACACCATAAATCGGCTTGAGTTCAAAATTATCATAAAAATGGAACAAATCACATCAAACTGGCACACAGTGTGTGCTGGTTTTCCCTCTCGTCTTTCTTTCCCTTTTTCAGGGAAAGTGGTGTCAACAATGCACTTCAACTCTTCAACCTTTTGAACCCCTTAACAAGCAAATCAAAAGAAGTTTCTTGAGACGTTTGACAAGGGATTCCTTGATTTTCGAAATGAAAAAAAAATCATAACTGTACGAGTTTACCAAAGTCATCCAGTCCATCACCTTAACAGAATGTGACTTCTGAAACAATACACGCACTTTGATTGACATATCAGTTCGGTCAGACACCGCTGGGCACCTAACCCATTCGGCATGCCAAATGTCCTTAAAACAATGTTCACGCAAACCCATTTTGTCACTGGCATGGCCCACCTGGTGATTCCATTTCGGCTTTCTAATTGTTTATAAGTGAACGGAAATTATTTTTTTAAATATTAATTCAAATGCAAGTCCTTGGATTGAATTGAATGCATAATTCTGAGTCGTCCTCGGGGGGGAGCGCACATGCTGCAGAGTGACGATGGCGATGACTACAACGTCACCAATCAATACCGTGGTCGCGTTTTGGTATTTGCCATCTGCACCCCGAGTGTGTGTGTGTGAAATGTTTGAATAAATTAAATTTGAGAAAATCCGCAGGAAGTTCGTCTGAGCATTTGTTGTTTCCTGCTACTGCTACTGAAGGGAAGTACACCACGAAGTAGTACAGCAGTTGCGAGTATTTTGTGTTATGTACATTTTCAGGATGCAGTGACGTTTCTTTTTATATCCTCTTCCTGGGGCGCTTTTTTTGGACGGCAGCTCTTTATTCGATTTGAATTTTTTGTCGTTGTTGTTATTTTTTCTAACTCACCTCTACTGAAATGTCTGGGATGCTAACGGGGAAAATAACCTCAGCGAGTGGTCGATTTGCAAAGTCTGGCATGCTATGGCGTTCATATATGTATGGTGGAAGGACGTGCCCGATGTATACTCAGTTGTCAAGTGGGCCACACTTGGGCTGACAGAACATGCTTTACCAATTTGTAAAGCGAATATTATTCTGCAGAATGTCTCTTGGACAGGTTGGCAGGCAAAAGTTTTTTTTTTTTGAGAGTATCTACGCAAATTTAAAGATTGATTGGAGAGGAGAGATTTTTATAAACGTCGTCTATAAACACAATTCCTAAGGTAGATTGGTCCAAAAATCACTTCAGCTCCGTCCGAAAAAGGCAACTTAGGGGAGAAATAAAATCTTGACGATTTCAATACAGATGGGCACCATGATAAAAAAAAACTGATTCACAAGAGAACATACAATTCAGAGGAATAACATGACTTGCCGTTTAGTTTTTGAAGTGAAGAACGCCAGCTTTTCAGAAAAAAGAACAAAGAGCAAGAAAACCGCGCGGTCGAGGATAGAGATGTGATAATCCAGGAACGATATTCGCTAGTTTTGCCAAAGTGTAAAAGTGTCAATAAAGCCAAGGATAACAAGCTTAAATAGAATCCTGGCGTAGTGAACAAAGATATATCGTAGTTTAGACACATTCGATGCTGAGGACATGAAAGTACTACTTCTGCAGACTGCGAAGCGGCGATCACGAACAACATTCAGGCAGAACGAATCATTCAATATTGGCAACAACAGCCAAAACTGCAAACCACCCGACTTGAGTAAAGTGAGGATAGCAATATCTCAACTAAAGCTTAATAAGGCTGTTGGATATGACGGCCTTCCCGTCAAGCTTTGCAAAGACAGCGGAGATGACTTGGTATATAACATCCACCAACGCATAAGCCAAATCTGTGAACACCTTAAACACTTTACCAACAACCTGATCGATACGCACTTCAGTGTGGTCTTTGGCCAGGAAAGTCCACAACTAATCAAATCGTTAAACTTCGGCAGATCCTTCGGCAAGAAAAATCGAAACCCACCACCTATTCACTGATTTCAAAGCTGCATACGCCAGCATTTATAGAAACGAACAATACAGAGCCATATCTTGTCTTAGTAAACCTCCCGAACTCATCCGTTTGTGTAGGATGACGATAGAGGATTCTCGCTGCTCTATCAGGGTCGGAAATGACCTCATTGACACATTCGATACCAAAAAATAATTAAAGAAAGGCGATGCGCTGTCATGTGACTTTCTCAATTCTTAAGAGGATTGTGCAAAACTCCCGAGCCAACACCAGAGGCACACTAGCATACGCCCACGATATGGTCATCATTGGTAGGAGTCAACGTGATGTCATAGCCACGTTTGTTAGTATAGAGAAGGAAGCAACAAAAGTGGGCTTAGCAGTAAATGAGGGTAAGACCAAGTATATCGACAATCGCTGCTTCTTCGGGCTATGAATGCAATTTAGTCGTAAAGCCCTCAATCGAAATACTAAGGATATCCTATATAAGACCATGATCATCCCAGTCCTGCTCTACGGCGCTGCAGCATGGACCGTATCAAAAGCGGTATGAAGATATCTTTGGTCGTTTCGAGAGAAAAGTTCTTCGAAAAATGTTCAACCAATAACTATACGAGCTGTACAGCGACATACCTGTAGTCAAAAAACTCCGCATTCTACGTTTAAGATGGCTAGTACATGTAGAACGATTGGACACCAATAATCCTGCTCGCAGAGTCTTCGGTTGCCAGGCAGGCATCGGAAGCAGTAGAGAGAGACCTCGCCTTAAGTGGCGAACACAAGTAGAAACCGACCTCAACCAACTTGAAGTGCGCAAGTGGGGGCAGTTAGTTAAGGACTGGGCCAATTGGAGAGACACTCGTTGTGCCTAGAATATCGCCGCTGTTGCCGAGGCATCGACCAGATGCCGTGCTTCGCAATTAGCCATCAGCCGGTCGGCCCTAAGGCGAATTTTGGTCAAAGACTTGCACATGTTCCCATACAAAGTCCAGTCCGTGTCTCAGCTGCTGCCAGTCGACCACCAAACGCGTGTAACCTACTCCCAAGCCATTCCCAATCTCGAGGACGAAATGGATGATTTTTCGACCAAAATCATAATGCGCGATGAGGCTCATTTCCACCTCAGCGGGTACATGAATAAGCAAAACTATCGCTTCTGGGTCACCGAAAATCCACGAGTAATGCACGAGCAGCGATTACACCTGCTCAAAGTTACTGTATGGTGCGCTGTTCAGGCTGGAGGAGTCATCGGGCCATTTTTTTATTTTTGAGAACGCCGCTGTTCAAACGACAACAGTGGACGGTGCGCGCTATAGGGTCTTTTGGCCCACCTTGTATATCGGAGGTATCTTTTGCAGATTCTTAATTAAAGTGAGATCTCGGAATCGATTACTCTAGATATTGGAGAACTGTTCCATTCGCTTCACATGTCCTAGCCATTTTAAACATCACATGTGGAGCTTATATAATTTCTTTCGCCCACGAAACCATTAATTTGACGAATATACCGAAAGTTGCTTTCAGACCAAATTATTGTGCAATTAGATAGTCGGGCTAGTTAAAAAAAAAACTTTTTTCTTAGCACAGGTTCACCCTAGGACGCCTTCAGTGGTGCAATGATTAGTACATTGAATTGCCGCGCAGAAAATCTTGGTTCGACTCCAAACCGTAGCAATGCCTAAATGTTCTAAGTGTCACTAACCCTCTTCTAGCGATGATCTGACTAAATTTCCGTGCGTATCAAATCAACTCCTGTATAGTGTCTTAGTCTGGTATACGGCTTTAGAAACATCCGCAACCGTAAACTGCTAGGAAAAATTAAAAGATCAGCTTGCATATGCATAAGCGGAGCTCTTAGAAAAACACCCTCCGCAGTATATCCTACATCTAGTGCCCTAAATATCTATGGCAAACAGACCGCAGCTTGAGCAGCTGTAAGACTATGAGCCTCGTTACAATAGAAACCCAATCAGGGTGAACAAGCAATGATTCTGAATCACCTAGATATTATAGAAAACAGCGACCACACCACTACCTAACTCAGTTTTGAGCATAACTTCAAGACAACCATTCCCAGTCGCCTTGAATGGGAGTCGAATTCGATCGAAACCAAAACTCAATTCACATCAACACGGATGGGTCTAGAACCGAATCTGCAGTGGGTGGAAATGTTTTATCCGAGATGCTTTACAATGCTAAGCATATCTTTTCGCCTTCCTGATCATTGTAGCGTTTTCCAGGCGTAAATAATGGCAAACAAAGAGCTCTTGACTTGGCTGAAAAGGGATGTAATATCCACGAAGCATACTAGCATCTTCAGCGACAGCCAAACGGCAATCAAATCCCCAAATCCCATCTTAACGAGATGGCGGAGCATTTTACCATACACCATTTTTTTGGGTGCCGGAGCCGGACCACAGAGACATACCAGGGAATTGCAAGGCTTTTCAGATAGGGCACTACAATTGATATTCTACCGCAAGTAGATATGTTTGGTATGCCCCTACATGTAAATTATTTATCAAACAGGATGCGATCAAGAAAGCAATTCGCAGATGGATAGACGACACAACGTTCCAAATATCCAAGCATCTCTGACATACATTTACCATAAGCGTTCCATCTGCTTAACAATGCTGAACAGATCCAATATCAGCACCATAATTGGTGTCCTCACAGGACACTTTCCTATAGGGTTACATGCAAAAAGACTAGGCCTTTTCAGCAATGATTTCTGTACAAGCTGCTTCGAGAAGATAGAGGAGGAAAGTATTATTCACCTTCTATGCTCTTGTCCAGCTCTTTCAGAAAAAAAGAAAACTTCGCCTGGGATACTAATTTTTCAATAATAGGTGAGCTGGCTAGTTTTAGTCTTAGAAACCCCCTCATCTACATATTTAGCTCTGAATGGTACAATTGGACGAACGAATATAGGGAAGTCGACGAATCCACCAAAACGGATCTTTATGGTGTTTATGGAACTTTATGGTGGCTGCACGCGCATTGCGTACATAGGTTAACTTACATCCTAAGTTAACCTAACCTATCAATAGTCAAGAAAACCTCATCTAAACCGAACTGTTTGGATTCGGCACACACCGCACGAGTGGTTGTGAGAAAACGCTAAAAACCATTTTACCCGCCACTTAGTAAGATAGTAATACATGAACTTTCCGTTTTTTTGTTGCTAGTATAACATAGAAGACGTTACAATTGAGCGTCTTCAAATTATGTATTTTGAAGCTTTTCAGAACGGTTTAGTGTTGGCTCGTTATGATCTTTTTAACTTATATCAGTCTAACTTCCCTTAAAAGGCTGTCCAATAAATGAATTCATAAAACAGGTTTGGTCCCTTAAATATTAATTTCACAAAGGTGGGCATGAGTCCCCCAGCCTGCAAAAACCCATAAACCCTTGAACTTATACAATACACAAAGACGTTAAATGCCGCACCTTCGAGAAACGTCTCTTAACGATAAACATATTGCAAGCACGCATGTATGTGGCGTTATATGATTTCTTAGGACGACATTTGTATAGAACGTGTCTCATCTTACAAAGCTATATCTTCCAAGCTATAACAGCCCTTAAATTGTGTACATTTTCTAAATCATGTAATTACGTATCCTTGCCGACATATATATTATTTTAAGATATTCACGACTTTGGGATAAAATAAATGTTTACGTCATATGTGAGAAACCCCTTCGGCATTACACTATAGCGTTCCTATTTAATTACTCTATCCCTTTGTTTGCAATTAATTTCAAAATACACATATACGCATACACCACCTCTTTCTTATTAAACATTTACACCCCCAAGTATCCTTGAATAAAGCGAGTAAACTTAAATGGACCGTGATTTTCGGCAAATCTCCATGCATGCCCATTCCACGCACATCCAATCCACAAATAGTGGATCCGCATTATGTAACATGTGAGGATACACTAGTATACTTATGTAGTTGTGATATCGCTACCTAATGAATTGTGGCCTTTACCACGCATGTGTTGCTAAGAAAAGGGTTAACTTTTAGGGTTTGTCGAATAGAAATCTTTTCAGCACATGTATGGTTGATAACGGAGATAACAAAGACTGGCAATGGCTGTTATCCAGGGAACTTTTTGATTACACTATACACCCCTACTGACAGGACATGTTATTTCATTAATCTGCCCGAGGATATCTCGGGAAATGGGGATCTTTTTCATTAAGTTGGTATGCAAAGTCCATTTATGTAAATGTTACACGTATGTAGAATGTTGTTGAAGGCATGTACCTGGTTTGTATTTTGTTTCTAATTACAATTTTTATTGCATATACTATGTAAAGAAACATCCGTGCTAAAAGACTTAAAAATTTTGTCTCTATATTTGTGTTGATTCTAACTTCTTAAGTTCCTTAATTTAAGAAAAACGATTCTTGAGACTTTTTTTTAAGAAAATATTTGTAACAGTATTTCCAAATATGTGAATCCAATGTTATAGATGTTCCTAACTCGAAAGTCGAACTCAAAATGCGTTAACTCACCAAACACGGCTTAAAGCCCAGCTTTTCCATTATAATTTTGATACAAATGGGACTTTAATTTCAAGCCGATTCAAAATGGAAAATTTGAAAAGCTTCTCATGGTTTTCTGTGTACCCTTTTAAACGGCGTTACTTGGAAAACTTATTGTTAGTCCTGCTAGTTGGTGTTCATTTGCAATCCCACATTTTTGTGACAGGAAACGCATATAAAAAAAAAACCTTTTCATAAAATTTATTATTATAGTCAGAATATATCTTGTATAAAAGTTTAAAAATTGGTTTCATAATCTGAGAATTTTAAATTGACCAGTTTTGGCTCTTGTATTGTAACTTTATGGCCTAAAGTTACAATTTCAAGAAGCACTTTTTGTTTTATTTAATTTGTTATACTAGTACAGACATGTATAATATTATTTTTAGGCTTTATACAGGCTTTATAAAAGATTAATTGGTATATGGTTTCTAAAAAGTGTGTGTACATGAAACCGTTGAAAATATGTTTTGGTAGGGCTTCCGCCGCAGTAACAATATGTATAGAGCAGCACAATATGTATAGAGCAGCACAATATGTATAGAGCTTGAACCTTAAGGTTTAAATCAGCTGTGACGCAACGTCTCCAGTTCCAGCTGTGGCAACATCAACCTTTTTTTTTTCATGATTTGCTAAAATATTCAGACACCCAATTATTAGTATAATCATATCAAATTCACATAACTCTTTGTAAGATAGAGAAATAATTTAGCTAGGTATACCTGAAAGTAATATTGTGGACTCGATAAAAAATGGCGCGGTCACGTTTCCAACAGACTACATAACAACTATACTACGCTTACAGAAACACTTCCACGTAGGATTTCATACCCGAGCTCAGTGGAAGAGAAACGAGGTAGTAAGAGATTTCGACACGGTCGTCTACACCGACGGATCTAAGATGAACTGTGTTATGGGGTCCGGGGTATACTCAGATTCACCGAACATATCAGTTTCATATCGCCCACCGGATTTTGTCAGCGTTTTCCAGGCTGAACTACTGGCTATCCGAGAGGCTTGTACGCTACTGTGGAGTGACACTTCGGAAAAGCAAAATATTGCTATTCTGATAGCCAAGCGACCATAAAGGCCATCAAATCGGTTACCAAATCCTCCAGACTGGTACAGGAATGCCGGAACGAACTGGCCCACCTTGGCGAACGCTTCAGGGTTACACATCTCCATGTTCCAGGGCAGAGTGACATTGGACGAAACCAGTGTGCAGACGAGCTGGCCAGGCAAGGCTCAGCTGTTTACGTCTCACTTGCCGCAAGGGTCCGTATCCCGCTAGGTGAGGTTAAGGGACAATAGACTCATACTTCCTAATGAAGGCCGACTCCAAATGGAGAAGGTTAACAAATTGCATCATATCGAGGATGATATGGCCCAACTACGACAAAAACAGAACAAACGTTCTTCTTAACAGAACCCACCCAGATATCGCAAGAATTACGTCGATAGTCACGGGACACTGGCCAATTGGTGACCATGCGGCAAAACAAACACAAATGAGAGGGAAACCCTCTCCCATTTCAGTTGTAAATGTTCAGCACTAGCAAGAGCCAGATTGCGTGCCTTAGACCGACCATTTTTCGACAACCTTAGCGACATCTCGGGTAAAAGGATACAAGATCTAATCCGCTTTCTTAACTTCAAATGCTGGATCTAAAGACCGCCTGCATCACATCCGCAATAATAATCGTAATAACGGGTGATCCAGGTAGAGATACTTTTTTCAATAGCCTTTTTTGACAGATCACGTGTGAGTCGTGTCATGCTGTCAAGTTATTTTTGTTTAGTATTGTTTGGCATTTCATAATGGAAAGACTTACGCGTGAACAACGTTTACAAATTGTTCAACTTTATTATGAAAATTCACGTTCTGTGAGGAATGTATTTCGTGCACTTCGCTCAACTTATGGTCAACATAATCGGCCTACTGAGCGTACTATTCGCAACACCATCACCCATTTTGAGACCCAGCATTCATTATTGGATAATATTCGACCGAATAGACCACGTCCAGCACGCTGTGAATAAAATATAGCGGCCGTAGTTGAGAGTGTACGCGAAGACCGTAGAGAGTCGATTCGGCGCCGTTCGCAGCAACTCGGACTGACGTATGGAACGACTTGGCGCATTTTACGTCAAGATCTTAAATTGAAAGCGTACAAAATACAGCTTGTGCAACAACTGAAGCCGCTCGACCTTCCCAAGCGACATCGCTACGCTCTATGGGCTCTTGAAAAGTTCCAAGAAGATCCGACGTTTTCGAGGCAAATTTTGTTTAGCGATGAGGCCCATTTCTGGCTCAATGGGTATGTAAACAAACAAAATTGCCGCATTTGGGACGAAGAGCAACCTGAAGAGATTGAATAACTGCCACTTCATCCAGAAAAAACAACGGTTTGGTGTGGTTTGTGGGCTGGTGGAATTATCGGTCCATATTTCTTTAAAAATTATGCCGGTGCGAACGTAACCGTCAATAGCGACCATTATCGTGCCATGATAACCGACTATTTGATGCCTGAAATTGAAACTCGTGATCTCGGCGACATTTGATTTCAGCAAGACGGCGCCACTTCCCACACATCGCATCAATTAATGGACTTATTGAGAGAACATTTCGGTGAGCACATAATTTGACGTTTTGGGCCGGTCGATTGGCCACCAAGATCGTGTGATATCACACCGTTAGACTTTTTCCTGTGGGGATATGTAAAGTCAAAAGCTTATGCCGACAAACCCGCTTCGATTTAGGCCTTGGAGGAAAACATCACGTGTGTCATTCGCCAGTTACCAGTCGAAATGCTCGAACGAGTGATCGAAAATTGGACTCAACGGATGGACCATCTGCGACGTAGCAACGGCCAACATTTGATAGACATAATCTTCAAATAATAAATACCAAAGAATGTTCTTTCAAATGATAAAAAACATTCTCCATTAAATTTGAATTTTCTGTGTTTTTTTCTTTAAAAAAGTAGGGAACCTCGAAATGAATCACCCTTTATAAGTCACACGAGTCGTGGTAGCAAAAAGGCACATAAGTGCTACATCGGTTCATACCAAACCGTCACTTATACCTACCTACCTACCAACCAATACCTAAAAGTATATGGATTGACAGCTGAGTCAATTTAGCCCTGTCTGTCCGTCCGTCCGTAAGTCACCAGTTTTTTCGCCTAAAATTCTGAGATAAAAATGATAAAATTTGGTGCACGTGTTCGTTGTGGATCACAGCGGAACAAGTGTCAAACCGCCTACTGCCACGCGTAACGTAGTTTTTGTCCAAACCGTTAGAAATTTTGGAAAAACTTATCTAGATAACCCCAATTTCTATATTTCGTCTATACATAGTTTTTTGCACGCCCACTTGCTTTAGGTGTTTTCAGTAAAAAAAAACGTTTTTCGGTAAAATTTTTTAAATATTCGAACAAATTTTCGATGCAAAATCATTTGTTATGATCAGGGTTAGCATTTTGTTGACCTGAAAAAATAAAAACGATTCGTGGGTGCACGACTGGGTAGAACGCTAACAAATAAAAACGGGTGGTGCTTGCACTGCTGGCTAGAACGCAACCTTCTCTATCACAGCGAGTTAAATTGACGTTTTTTTAATAATTTGGCCAAAATACACAAAAATATTTATTTTGATTAGTAATGATATAAAAATAATGTCGCAATGTTACTATACTAACGTATAATACTATTACTAAAAACAGTAATAGTAGTTTATAAATTAAATTCCATTCAATTGGCCAACTAGTTTGCGAGAAATTGACAATTTTTTTATATATCCTATATGCAAAAAGCAGTTAAATGAATTTTCTCGAAAAAAAAACTGGTTATGCAGTTTTTTTATGTTTGTTATGCAGTTGGCTAAAACAACACTGAATACGAAGTTTGAAGAAAACCGGCTAAGTCGTTTAGGCTGGAGAAACCATTGCGAACAGACGGACCGACGAACCGACGAACCAACGAACGGAATCCAAAAAAAAAAACACTTTCTTGGGTTCCGCTATCATCGTAATGTTAGAATCAATCAAAATCTTGAGGTCGAAAAATTTCACGAAAGCAATATCTTTCTCTTTGTAAGAAAAAGTTAGAAAGGCAAAAAAGGCATTTATTAAAAAAACACAAGCAAAAAGAAACAAAAACACATTTAGCTATGACTGAAAGCATTGGGCTACCAAGAGTTTTTTTTTTCAATTTTCTGGTAGCAATTTTCTTCGGTTGTCCCTTAGAAGCGCCTTAAATTAGCTTGATGATCTTTCCCATTCAGATGAAACGTGTGGAGCCTTTCAACATTATTAACTTTAATGTTTCCTGGATGTTTGAAGCCCACGGCGCCGTTTATTACATAATATTTCTGATCAACTGTTTTAAGGCCAGTGTTTGCTTTGAAAACGGCAGTAAGCTTTTTCAGGACTTCCTTTGCAATGGGCCCTTTTGCTTTCTTCAAATTTTCTTCAATGTCTTTTAGGACCGACAATACTCTGCCAATTGATGTTCATTGATGAGAATATTGTTAGCTTAAATTATAAGTACAGATTCTCAAAAATACCTGACTTTTGTACGTCTTGAAAAATATGTTTTTTTTCAGGTCCAAAAAAAAACATAAAACGCCAGTTGCGTTTGCAATTTTTCATCTTCAATCAATTTTTTCGCAAATGCAATCCAGCTTGCATCATCTTCAGGAACGCTGACTATTTTTCCGAGCTAAAAAGATCCACTGCCTCTAACCAGTACCCCAGCGATAATGTAGGTATGAATTTTCGACAGTGCGAGAATAAAGCATGTATCTGCGCAAACATGCTGTGCAAACATATGAACATTTTGCTACAATTTTATGTGTGCTTGAGATTGTGCAGATTTTTAACAAAAGATTCAACTGCAAATGAAAATATTCGCAGGTTTCCTAAGGCTAAACCAATTATTAGATATTAAAAAAAAAACTTTAAGAAAAAAACAAAAAAAAATGAAAAACGGTGAAAAAGTCAATAAAGGCAGTTATGGTATAAATAGGCAAAAGAAATCACCGGGCTTGAAACTAGTTTGTGAAAAGTCAATTCTACTTTCCGTTTAATCAAAAAAAAAAAGAGGCAAAGTTAGCAAAATCCTATCCCTGGTTATGATAATATAAGCCTTTGGAGGCCTATACTCTAGCACATAACCAAGCGAAAAATTTTGTTTATTTGTCGAACCATAAAACTTTCTGAAAATTATGTTGTGACAATGACTTTCTATTTTTCATCGACATAAAGCTTAAATGTTGGGGATATTAATTCTAAGGATGAGATGGGATAGGGTAACGATCCGCACAGCAGACTGTCTTATCATATGATTTGTGTACATTTTAGTGATTGTTTTAAATGATGCCTATGATTAGTAACTATAAAAAATGAATGTGTAGTGCACAAATGAAAGAATATAACTGCACGTTTCTTCGTCTTTCAATGGTTTTAAGGATTACGCTTCAAGTGGTTTGTTACAGCCTAGTGAACGGTAACTTAAACCACCGAATTTTTCATTGAAAATGTTTTGCAACAAGAAGCGGTAAACTCGCCGATTCTCTTCAACATTTACACCAGTGATATGATAGTCTAAGGCAATTGCGTATGCGGACGATCTAATCGCGTACAGAACTGCCCCTACTGTCGAGGTCATTCGAACTCTTTTGCAGCGTGACTTCGACAAGGTCCAGAGATATTGTGATGACTGGAAGTTGAAAATCAACTTTCAGAAATCGGAAACTATGCTGTTTTAGACACCGTTGTCTAAGACTTCTAAGGATACGAGGAAGAACTGGCGGAAGCTGGTGATCGTTGGACCAAACGGACAGCCACTGGCGAGTAAAAGTGTAGTAAAGTACGTTGTCATCTGGCTGGATCAGTATCTATATTTCGGAAGACATGTGGATACTGCTCTGGCGAGAGCTAGGGGAGCGTTTGCCCTGACAAGATGATTGTTTTACAGTCGTCTTGACAGCAGTTTGAAGCTGATTTGCTACATGGCCCTTACCAGGCCGATGATTGGATATGGGTGCCCGGTGTGATTCAACGTTGCCCCATCTCAAATATAAAAGATACGGGTGTTTGAGAAGCAGTGTTTAAGAAGCTGTCTTGGACTTCACAGAACACCAGTATCTGACTACACAAAATATTATTCCAACCAGGTCCTTTACAACGGGGCCAACATAAACAGAAAAAGCGATTTTCTGTTGAAACTAATTCGTTTTCAAGCTGCAAGAACCATGGCCTCGAGCAATAGTCTCATCTTTGGGGCCTTCTACCCCCCTGATGAATGTTTTGAAAGCGCGCGTTTAAGCGGCTTTATTACTCCCGAAGCTTTCTTATATTTGGATAGTCCAGGGCTGATACAGGATAGATTGGCGGTTCCGCTTATCTACCACGTCTTCCGATGAACTGTGGCCTATCCACAGTTCATCGGAAGACGTGGTAGATAAGCGGAAGCTCAAGGCTTCTATACGACCGAGACGTCGTCGCTCAGGGCGGAGGAGAGCGCGGAACCGCAGGAATGTATCCTAATAAATTGGTGGCACAAAAAAAATAAAAATACGAAAAAAATTCAGAAAACGCTTGCTGTTGCTGTTCTAGCTTTTAAGTTATTTTTAGGAAGTTTTATTTAGTTTGGATTAGGTCATTTAGTTAGTATGTAAGTTTTAAATAAAATTAAAAAAACAGCTTGCCAAGTTTTTAAATAAAACTTTAGTTTGATAAGTAGGCTGGTTTTTAATGACATTTTTTCTAGCATTTAAGTTAGTTTTATGATGAATTAAAATAAAAACGAATTGCAAAAAAAAACCAAAAATACTCGAGTTCGAATACCAGTAAGAACTTTTTTTTTTATTTGTGAGTTTCGGTAATTCTTTGGTAAGGAAACCTTAGAGAGTACCGCGGAGTATGCCAGACGTGTTTCCATAAGACTTTGTATAGCTAATCCTGCTGGAGGAGAAAAAGCTTCGATAGTGCGAAATTGTTAGTGTGAGGCCTCGCCATTCCAAATCATCTATTGCGATGAAATCCGAAATTGTTACAACAAGACAGCCATCGATGCATTTGAAGTGTGAGACGTTGATAAGTTATGTCTAAAGAAAATACCCTCATGTTTCATATCATTTAGCTGAGCAAAAAAAATACCTCCAACATGATTGATGTAATTCTCAGATAGACTTATTGATTGACAGGCTGGCTTAAATGGTTCAGGTCTAAGCTCAAGGTGAAGTCTTCATTTTTCCGGTAAATTTTTAAAATAATCGAACAAATTTTTGATGAAAAGTCATTGGTTATGACCAGGGTTAGGATTTTGTTGACCTGTCTGAACAAAATACCCTCAAGTTCGAAATCATCAAGTTGTGCAGAAAAAAAAAAACACCTACATCATGTCAGAATTCACTGTCACCATGACCTCATTTCTTAAAAAGCAAAAAGGTACGAACAATTTTTGCTGAGAAAAATGATAACCACACTGTGGCTTTAGATGAATGCAAAGGATTTGGCTTAGATGCTTCAGGACTAAGCTACAGTCTTCCTTATGCCTATTGAGAAAAGAAGGTGACAACAAGGACAGGGAAGTAGGATTATAATCTGACCAAAGTCATTCAATGCAACACCCATCAAGTACTCGTGTGGTAATCTAAAGAAACAAAATCATGCTTTGACATGGCATAACTATGAATTTGAATCCCCCCAATGGAAACAACACCAATTTGTCTAAATGAACCTAAAAGTATGGATCAGATGAAATAAGGCTTACAGACGTTCTGGAACAATTTTTTTTTTTCGAAATTTTCAACGCAAAACATTAAGGAAACCAATAAATTGATTTGCATACACATTATGTCAGATAGCGGAAGGGTTGTCGTGTGCTATATGACAGCGAGGTGTAATCACGTAATTAATGAAAATTGCTTATGAGTGTTCGCTAATTGGCAGAAATTATCTGCAAACACAGCCGCACTGCCTTGGCGTTGAGGGTATGTTTATAAAGATTAATTAGACTCAACTCACAGGCGTTGCCGTGCCGCAATCACACGTCTTTTGAGCTTTTATCAAGTGTGATAATTTGATAAGTTCATTACGTCGGTCGCGTCGGTGTTCTATTGGCTGCTGTTAGACACCCGTACGACGCTATAAATACACGGAAGGTCTTGTATTAAAAACAAAACAAGGATCTTGTGGTGAAGAAAATTTAAGTTCAAGATATATCTAGACAAATCAAATTGTTTACTTAAATAGAAAATGAAAATTATCGTTAAGGAATTGCATCCTAGTAAGTCGTATTTTGAAAAAGATTGGGAGCTGTATTAAAGAAGTTGTGTGAGTGTATAAGAACACGTCTAAATGTTTAATATATAGTAGTCTCTTTTAGATAGTTTTTGTCATTCGCAATGATATGTTAATAAACCGTTTGAATATGCTTATTTATAAAAACTGGGCTGCTAAAAGGAAAAAAGTTTAACCACAGACACTAACAAAAGGACTAAGCTTTTCTGAACAGCCCTAGACGGTATGCAGGATAGTCATGTGTTCTAGTAGTTGGCAATTTTATAAGAAAATATAGAAAGTACATCAGTACATCATACCTAAGGACTGCTTCTAAGAGCTCCTTGAGCGACTACCGAAGAACGATGTTAAAATCGTGCTGGGAGATTTTAACGCAAAGGTTGGAAGAGAAGATATTTTAAGCAGTATTGTCGGAAAACATAGCCTACACGGCAACACGTCTGGTAACGGACTAAGGCTAATTGAACTCCCAAAGGAACGAAATGCCACTATAGCCAGCACACAGTTTCATCACCTCGATATCCATAAGGGGACATGGCGGTCCCAGATCAACGAACGGTCAATCAAATTGATCACATAGCGATAGACAAGAGGCACGCGGTCAGCATTTTGGATGTCCGAAAATTCCGAGGAGCTAACATCGACTCGGACAACTACCTTGTTGCAGCCAAGGTTAGAATGCTGATATCCACCACGCCAAAAAAAAATACTGTGAAAAATTTTAATGTCGAAAGACTGCAATCCCAAAAGACCGCCAAGACCTTCGCGCAACGCGTATCTCTAAGCCTCTCGATTAACACCATAAAACCAGCATCGATTGTCAAGGTACAATGGCAACGATGCCAACAAGCCATTAGATCAGCCGCAACTGATGTGCCGGGTTTTTTGGGCCCACCAGCAAGAAAGCCCTGGTTTGATGAGGGATGCCGACAGATGCTCGCAGCCAAGAACGACACCTACAAGGCTTAGCTGAAGATGAAGATAAGAGCTGCCATTGTGCTATATAGGCAGAGAAGAAGGAAGGAACACCGGCTTTTCAGAAAGAAGAAAAAAGAGCAAGAAAAGTGCGTGATCGAGGATACAGAGAGGTGTCACTCCAGGAACGATGTTCGCCAGTTTTACCAAAGTGTAAAAACGTCAAGGCCAAGGATCCAAGGCTCGAACAGAATCCTGTTGAGATGAACAAGGAAATATCGTAGTTGAGACACAGTCGATGCTGTGTATATGGACGAACCACTTCTGCAGACTGCTTAACGGCGATGACGAACAACATTCCGCTGTCAGGCAGAACGAACCCTTCAATATTAGCAACGACAGCGAAAACTCTCAACCACCCGACCTGAGTGAAGTGAACTGAAGCTTAATAAGGCTGCCGGAAATGACGGCCTTCCCGCCGAGCTTTATAAAGCCGGCGGAGATGACCTGGTAAGTAACATCCACCAACTCATAAGCCAAATCTGGTCGGAAGAAAGTATGCCTGAAGAATGGAACCTAAGCATCGTTTGCCCGATCCACAAAAAAGGAGACCCTCTGCGCAAACTACAGAGGCATAAGTCTCCTCAACATCGCCGACAAGATCCTATCTGCCGTAATATGTAAACGCCTGAAACCGTTTACCAACAAACTGATCGGCCCTTTCCAGTTTGTTTTTAGGCCAGGAAAGTCCGCAACCGATCAAATCTTCACACTTCGGCAGATCCTGGAAAAAACCCATAAAGGCCAAATCGATACCCACCACCTATTCATCGATTTCAAAGCCGCATACAAAAGCATTTATAGAGACGAACTATACAGAGCCATGTCTTGTTTTGATTCACCGACAAAACTCGTCCGTTTGTGTAGGATGACGATGAAGAATTGTCGCTGCTCCATCAGGGTCGGAAACAACCTCACCGATACATTCGATACCAACAAAAGACTTAAGCAAGGCGATGCGCTGCAATGTGTTTTCTACAATTTGATTCTTGAGAGGACTATGCAAAACTCCCGAGCCAACACCAGAGGCACAATTTTCCAAAAATCGGTGCAACTACTAGCATACATCGACGATATTGACATCAATGGTAGGACTCAACACGAAAGGACATACAGCATCGACAAATTGGACAGAACGCGTCACCATTGATAGATATAACTTTTAGGCAGTGCGGGACTTTGTATACCTCGGCTCTGCTATTAACTCGTCAGAAATTAAACGAAGAATTGGTCTTGCCAGCCGCTATTTCTTCGGGCTAAGAAGGCAATTAAGTAGTAAAGCACCTCACTCGAACTCCCAAGGAGATTCTATATAAGACCCTGATCATCCCAGCCCTGCTCTAGGGCGCTGAAGCAAGGACCGCATCAAAAGCGGATGAAGAAATCCTTCAAGAATAAAATTCATCGAATAATCTTCCAGGTTAACAACCTCCCGATCAGCGGAGGACATGAACGAATGGACATCAATACTCCGGCTCGCAGATTCGATTCCCAGCCAGACTTCGGACGCATTAGAGGAAGACCTCGCCTTAAGTGGCGCTTACAAGTAGAAACCGACCTCAACCAACTTGGAGTGCGCAACTGGAGGCAGTTAGCTAAGGACGGGGTTCCTTGGAGAGGCCCATGTTCATTCCAGACTGCAGTAAGTTAGTTTAGTATTTTTGAGGCAGAAGAAACCAATTCCGGTTTTGAATTGTTTGTACCAAAAACATGTCAAAAAATCGGTTTGAAATTCCGTGGTCAAACAAAAGATTAGCACACTTCCGAAATGTCAAGAGAAAATCGTATAAAAATTGTTTACCTATGGTTCTGGAGTTTGAAAACGTAAACCCAAATGATTTGACCAGCACTTGCGATTTATTTGCTGATATCTATGAATCAGTTTATAACAAATCTGGGTTGCAAAACCATTATTTAGGTATTCCGGAGTTACTAGATGTCGGTTTGATAAAATTTTCCGACGAAGACCTAACAATCGCGTTAGAAAAATTAAAATTGAACGAAAACCTTTTTTCGGACGGTATACCAGAGGGGTAGTAATAGTCATTATTTACTGGAAAGTTTTTAGAAGAATTTTTATATTACTCCAATCTATAAAACCAAAAAGTAAACAACTATCGACCTATATCGAATCATTCTGCAATTCCTAAATTGCATTTCTTCGTAGTAAATGAGGTTATGTCGAATAAAAAACTACCAATTAAACTGCGTTAGCTAAGTATGTATTTAAAACTTTGAGGAATGATTATAAGTTGATATACTTTGCACTGACTTTACAAAAGGCTTTGATAGAGTGCAGTATACCCTAGTTTTAGCAAAACTAAAAGCTTTGGGTTTTCATTCCTTAATTCTTAAATGGTTTCATAATTATTTAACAAACAGAAAGCAAATTAAGAATCATGTTCATTGGTTACTTCTCGTGATTTAGGCACATTGCCATTTATATTGTTTTTAGATGACGTTTATGTTTTTTTTTTAATTTTGCAACGTTTGAACCTTTGCGGACGATTTAAAATTATATTCTCGTAGAAGTCATACATATAACAGACTGTATCCGGTTGAAGTCTGATAGAAAGAGTTTTTCAATAAGAGCGCTACAAAAGTTTTTTTAAAAAAAAACAAAACCGGTTTTGAATATCAATGAAATTCTTTATTCCTGTGAAAGTACGTTTGATGCCATTGTGTATGGAACTCGATTTCTTTTACATGGCCACCACGGGCACGCTTGCAGAAGTCTAGACGCTGAACCCAATTTTCGACGGTTTTCAAGCATAAATCGACGGATACTGCTGCAATTTCACGTTCGATATTCGTACGAAGTTCAACAATCGTCGCTGGCTTGTTGGCATAGACCATAGACTTGACGTAGCACCACAGGAAATAGTCTAACGGCGTCAAATCGCACGACCGAGGCGGCCAAGCGACTAGACCATTTCGTGAGATAACGCGTTCTCTAAACTTGGTTTCCAATAAATTGATTGTGGCATTCGATATGTGGATTGTGGCGCCGTCCTGTTGGAACCACATGTCCTCCAAGTCCATATCATCCAATTGGTGCCAAAAATATTCGGTTATCATTGAACGGTAGCGATTCCCATTCACAGTAACGTGCCGGTCTTGATCATCACGGAAGAAGTACGGCCCAATGACGCCGCCGGCCCATAAACCACACCAAACCGTAATATTTTCGGGATGCAATGATGACTCATGGAGTACGTGCGGATTGCTGCTGAGCCAATACATTGTTTATTGATGAAGCCATTCAGCCAGAAATGAGCCTCATCGCTGAAGATGATTTTTCGATGAAATTCCGAATCAGTTTCAAGTTGTTGCTCAGCCCAATTCACGAACTAACGACGCTTCTGGTGGTCAAGCGGCTTCACTTCTTGCGTCAATTAAATCTTGTAAGGATGTAGGCCAAGATCTTTTCGCAAATTCGCCACAACGACGTCACAGAAATGCCCAACGCTTGAGAGCGACGTGTGAGATACACATTTGGGCTTTCTTCAACTGAAGCCTCAGCGGCAGAAATATTCTCGACACTATGGGCACTTCCTTGCCTCACTGGCACGGAAACATTTTGTACTGTGCCTGTGGATTCAAATTTTTTCACTTGACGCTCAATTGTTGATCTGCTAGGACGATAATGACGACCATAAATTGGACGTAGCGCTCTTAACGTTGAGGCCAATGACTTCGAATTTCGGTTGTTAATATAAATAATTTCGACTCGTTGTTGGATCATATATCTTTCCATCATGAAATGACAAACCTTACTGAAGAGAAATGTCAAAAGAGCGGCAAGAAATATGGCGTCGTTTGCTGTCCCTGTCGCTCAACTTTTGTAGCGTCCCTGTTGAAAAACCCGATAAATAGTTTGTCGGCATGGTGTAATCTAACGCAATGGAGCTTAACTTCTCGAAATGTAAAATATTTACAGCATTCCATATAAATACACCTATAATATTATAAGTGCTTATTATATGAACTATCATAGACTTCAGCGTACGGCAAAAATTAAGGATCTCTGGGTCATATTTGACAATCAATTAAAATTATGATTACACTATAGCGAAATCGAACTCAATTTTTTGTTTGTTTTTTTTTTTTAAGCAAAATTGTAAGGACTATCGAGATGTATTTAGAGTTAAAACTATTTACTGCTCGTTAGTCAGACCGCAGTTGGAATACACTTCGATTATGGGAAAGAATTCAGAAAATTTACGAGGCACGCATTCCGTAAATTATTTACGTTTGAAAAATTGCCTAGTTACGATAAAAGGTGTAAGCAGATAGGCTTGCAAACCTTAAGTTTCAGACTTAAAGCATCTTGTATCATGTTTGTTCGCAATATTCTGAATCATCATATTCTTTCTCCGGAATTGATTGATCATATTAATTTGTCTGCTCCCAGAGAACCACTTAAGGAGCAAGATTTGTCAAAGTTGAACTCTCATAAAACTAACTATGACAGCAATGAGCCTATCACGTGATGCATATCGTCGCTCTAGTGGCACAAGAACGTAACTAATTTTTTTACGATTTTGGATTAGGTATGCCATTTTACTTAAACTTTAGAATGTATAACTATGTTGTGACAAAAAAAATTACCTATAAGTGAAGTAGAATAAAAGTTAGCAATTCACAAAAATATTCATGAAACTCAAAAAAAAAATCAAAGGTTTTAAATTAAAATACTGCTTGTATAAAGTTGTCTATAAGGATAAAAAATCGGTAGATGATCATCTGAGTCGCGCGCAACAAAATATTGAACTTAATTTTGAAAAATGTAATATACTGGATTGGTGAAGGTTGCCCTAATTACTTACTTGCTTATTCACTTCGCGGAGTCCGGAATGAAGCTAGTCCTCAACCAAAATGCCCTACCAATTACCTTAGCTATTTGCATCAAGTTGCGGACTCTACAACCAGCATAAGAGTTTTTTTAAGGCATAGAACTTTTTTTTTAAATATTAGGTCATTTTCCATTTAATGGAATATAGTAACTAAAATATATTTCTGGCATATGACCTCCCCAACTGCGCCTTTTGAACGTCATGCTGTCGGTCCGTACTTTTTCGAGCATAGTCGGTTTTATTTCGTCAATACTGCGTCAAATGTTAAATTCTAAGGCCCGGTTTTTCAGTGCTTAGTTAACTCGGAGTTAACTCAGAGTTAACTTACCCCGGTATAAATTTACTTCAGAGTTAACTCAAGAAGCTACTTTTCAGTGCGGGATTAAATTTGATTCCGAGTGTCATTTGGTAGAAAAAAGTTATCGAAATGTATAGAATCTGCAACAGTCCAGTTAGCAGTTGTTTGGTTTATTTTTCTCCAAACAAATAAAAATACTTTTGTCGCGATATTCCAGTATTTTTCTTCTTAAAACAGTCAAACTCAATACTTAAAACAGTTTCGAGTCGCTGGGATAAGAATTAAAATATATTGTACACGTTTTTAGTTTTTAAAAAATTGATAAAATGTCCACACAAACAGAATTGAAAATAAATGTTTGTTTGGGGTTTTATCATCTGTCAAAAACATTTTATCAATTATTCTCAGAGTTAACTCACCAATCTTGCTGGGTTAATTCGAAGTTAACCCTGGATTTAAATTGACTGAAAAAGTACTTTCTCGAGTTAACTCGAGTTTAATCCCGAAACTAGGATGATCTCGCACTGACAAAACCGGGCCTAATGTATCAATCTTTGATGGTTAATCAGCATTGACCAGAAATTCGACGTAACCCACGAACGAGGTGGCCAATTCACAAATCTATCTTTTGAAATGATTCAAACGTTAGCCTCAACAGAGTCATGGTTGCACGCGCTGTATGGCATGTTACGTCTTCCTGTTGGAACCATTTCTCCACCAATGATTTCCAATGACATGAAAATTAAAACAAATCACGAATCATTTGCCTGTAGCCCTCGCCATTCACGGTAATGTCGATACCAGTTTCGGACTTAATGAAAAATGAACTAATAGCGCCTTCGGAATGTAATCCGCACAAAACAGCGATCTTTTCGATATGTAATGTCCCAAGAGTCTTATGAGTATTATGCTCACTCCAAAACGACAATTCTGCTTGTCAACTTTCCTGGCTTAAACCCATACCAATAAGCGCCGATCAGGTTGTTGGTAAAGGGTTTCAGGGGTTCACATATTACGGCAGATATGATCTTGTAGGCGATGTTGGGGAGACTTATGCCTCTTTAATTGGTGCAGCTTGGAGGGTCTTCTTTTTTGTAGATCGGGCAAACGATGCTGAGCTTCCATTCTTCAGGCATACTTTTGCCGAACATTTATGATTTTGTGGGTGTTACTTACCAAGTCATCTCCGCGGAAGGTCATTTTTGGCAGTCTGCAGAAGTGGTTCTTCCATGTCCTCAGCATCACCATGACCAGCTAAAACTGATACTATTGAAACTCGCATCAGAATAAGGACCACACGTGAAGGTCTTTAACAACAATAACATTCGTGTCTTCAGAGGCTCATGGCTGCTTCTAAGTACTTTGATTTTACATAAGTTAGTAAGCCATTTATTGGGCTTAAAAGCGTTCGGATCTTCTCCGCTGCATGATACAAACCCTTTGAAATAGCCTCGATAAGATTAACATCGTTTAGTTTGCCCTAACTGCAACTGAGAGGTCATTTGGCCTGCTAATGAATGCTTTGGTAGGAATATTTATCTCCAGGTTGGCTATAACTCTTACTCTTACTCAACTGAGACCTGTCGATCATTGGAGGCCTATCTGAAAAACCTATCTGAAATGTTAAAACCTATGTTTTTCGGACAATCTAGAAATGAGTAAAGGCCCTAGCCCAATATTGGTTGAGCTGTCCATTAAAAGTCATAAACCATTGAAAATAAACTGCTTAACATGGTCTATTAATAATCCAGTGGAAGTGGATATTTGATGACAAATCGAAAGGCTTGCGGTCTTCAATAAAGTGACAAACTTAGAAAAAAAAAACATTAATAGTCTTGCAAAGAATCCAGAAGATAGTCCTCCCTGTCTCCATAAAATCCATATTTTAAGAAAGCTCCGATTCCAATGCTAGTCGATCGAAAAATCTCTGTTTCGGAGTTGTGGTTGAAGAATTCGTGCCTTCCTTTCATATATAGAATAGCATTACTTAGAAGAGATTTCTGCTTTGAGTCCAACACTGTGGTGTCGCCCACATACAGCAATTTGAACAAAAAAACACATCAAACTAATCGAACTTTAAAATGCGTATCTTCTGGATTTCATCTTACCATCAGATGCTTCAAAAGATATGCTGTTCCATACCAATAAATTTTATCACCTACTAAATAATGAATCCCTGAAAATACAGCCATGATCCGGACTCCTTGCACCAGGTGATCGAAAAGAAATAAAATAACTTTTACATATTTTCGTCTCTCAGAACCCAGCTTTATGTTTATTCCATTAGCGGACTCTACTTGATAACCGACATAAGTGCAAAAATATGCCCTTAATCCAATGGAAGGGGCAAAGCGAATTAAATTTGATATCGAATCTCTAAACCAATATAGAAAATTGAAAAACTTCTCGCATAACTTTTTATATGAAACTCCCGAATTGGGAAGCGTACATAAACACTGACAACGTCGACCAGACCAGAGCGAGATATACACCTTCGCAACCATGCATAAGCATATATACGGTGCGTGTAATAAGCGATAAGCCCCCTCCACACCCATAGCCATCCATATCCATCCATCCACGCCGTCACTTAAACCTACAGAGAGCACTTGCCAAGGCAGGGGGAGTAAAGTAACAAAAAAAGGATAACCAACAATGGCAAAAAAAAGTGCTCGTAGAAGACACATCATTTATTCCCTTCAATTCTGACGGATATACAGCAGAGGTGCACGTGTGTTAACCGAAGCCCAATCCAGTTACCATGACAATAAAACACCTTCGCTGTACCGAAATTCTATTACCACCCCCGAAGCCACATGTAACCATTGAAATAGAAGCCGCGCAAAAAATGGCATAAAAAAGAAACGCGAAAGGAAAATGTTTATCTTAGGCTTTTGCACATCTTCTGACTGAATATCGCGAAAGGGGATGCTGAAGGCTGGTATCTGAAAGCCGGTCGCCCGCGTCTAAACTCCAGCACATAAAGAATCTAGAGCATTATGGCCGTGCGGCATGGCGGCGTGGGGTGGGGATGGAGTGAGCAAAAAAAACCAATTGGCAAATACTTTGCATATATAATATATTCAAACGTACGTTAACCACCCAATCCAGCCCGACCACCTTCTGCGAGTATGAACACCGGGCGAAGATAAAAGATTCGTTTTTGCAAGCCAACCTAGGCTGAGAGTAGATTGTTTATACGAGTATCTCCAGCGCCAGTTGAGACGGGCGAGTGAGTGGATACACACATATACAATGTTGTACTGCTCCCGTCCCGTTCCGTCCATCCGCCGCATCCGAGCGGCACTAAAATAAAAAATGATTATCCGGCTGTAGACGTCAGTGTGCGGTACTATGGTGAATGTGGGGTGGTAGGTAGGAAACGCTTTTTCTTCTTCTCCGGTTTCGCTGGTACTCTATGCGATGTGGAGATTCATCCCGTTCGGCGCGGAACTGTTATGTACGGTAATCGGGCATATGGAGCTCAGATATGACAAAAATGTCCTCTTAGTGCGAATGGTTGCTAAGCTTAATCAAAATGGCACCCTATGGCTATGTGGGCTGTGATGTGTATTGGATATCCTGGATGTTACTTCTTCCAAAAAAAAAAATGGTTTGCGTGTGTATGTGCTTCGGGAGGAAACTCATAATCTATAAAAATCCCGGTGGATAGAGAGATATGCCATCAAACGAGCGTTCTTGCGCAATCTTTGCTCGCGGCGATATAATTTTATCGTCATGCATACAGGGAATATTATTTAAGAGCGGTATTCTGCTACCGGGCCTACATGCCAAACAAAGGAGGGCAATAGTTTGGTTACACATTCAAACCAGGGAGGGTGACAAAGGTAAAGAAAGGGAACAACATATTTAAGCCTAAGTTCATTGGGGCCATATAGATACTGTCAGGTGGAATACTTTGTGTATAACTCCCCTTGGTAACTACCATTCGCTTTTTGTTATAAAAGGAGATATCACTAGAACTTCCCCTGTGAAACCTAACCTCGTTGATAATTTTATTTTTCGATTAAGGACCCTTCACGAGATAATTATTTAATTGACCCTTAATATGCCCTCTATGGTCAGATTTGAAAATTTGACAAATTTAGATAAGAAGTTTGTTTCTGTGAGAATGTTAAGTGACAACTCGAAATAAGGACACATTCACCGGTCTTTCATGCGCAAATGCTCTGACGACTCCAAGATAGGAGACGAGTTTTCAGAAAACTTAAAATTCTCAAAATAGACCAAAATACCATACTTCGAAGGGCTTCGATGAATATGTTTTTGGAAGACAAATTTTAGGAAACCAATAACCAAACTACGTCACCTCTCAAAATGGGCCAAAATGCCAGCACTTGATTAGTTCATCTGCAATGAGAATCCAAAGCCCTGATGGATATTACCACCGTAGCTGATAACGAGAACGAATGCGGGTAGTCGAGTAGTGCAAAGGAACTTGTTATAGAGTCATTCACTCTAGTGATTCACAAAACGCACCGAAGTTTGGCAAAATTATTCACTTTAGATCTTCCCGGTATGGGCTGAAGAAGAAGATTGGGAAAACATTCAACGCAATGTTGTTTTCTAAGACTTTCCGCCAGTGAAATTGAAAAAAGTTGCAGACCAAAATACTGACATTCCTTCCGAATGCCAACTATCAGAGGAATCCACTAGGGCACATGGCGGTCTCCGGACCAATCAACGGCCAACCAAATTGATCACGTTGCGTTAGACAAGAGGCGCACGCATCCAGTAGTTTGAATACTACTACTACTACGGAATACTACGTTGTTACAGCCGAGGTAAGAGTGCGGATATCCACCACGCCAAAACAATCCAGAAATACTGTTAAAAAAATAATGTCGAAAGACTGCAATCGCAAGAGACCGCCAAGACCAACGCGTATCTCTTAACCTCTCGCTTGACACCATACCACCAGCATCGAATGTCGAAGAACAAGGGCAACGATGCAACGAAGCCATTAGATCAGCCGCAACTGATGTGCTATGTCTCTCGCGCCCACCAGCAAGAAACCTCTGGTTTGATGAGGAATGCCGACAGATGCTCGCAGCTAAGAACGAGGCCTTCATGGCTAACCTGCAGGTAAGGACAAGAGCTGCCGTTGAGCTCTATAGAAGGGAAGAACACCGGCTTTTCAGAAAGAAGAAAAAAGAGCAAGAAAAGCGCGTGATCGAGGATACAGAGAGGGGTCGCTCCAGGAACGATGTTCGCCAGTCTCACCAAAGTGTGAAAACGTCAAAGCCAAGGATACAAGGCTCGAACAGAATCCTGTCGAGATGAGCAAGGAAATATCGTAGTTGAGACACAGTCGATGCTGAGTATATGGACGAACCACATCTGCAGACTGCTTAACGACGATGACGAACAACATTCCGCTGTCAGGCAGAACGAACCATTCAATATTAGCAACGACAGCGAAAACTGTCAACCACCCGACCTGAGTGACGTGAGGACAGCAATATCTAAACTGACGCTTAATAAGGCTGCCGGAAATTACGGCCTTCCCGCCGAGCTTTATAAAGCCGGCGGAGATGACCTGATAAGTAACATCCACCAACTCATAAGCCAAATCTGGTCGGAAGAAAGTATGCCTGAAGAATGGAACCTAAGCATTGTTTGCCCGATCCACAAAAAAGGAGACCCTCTGAATTGCGCCAACTACAGAGGCTTAAGTCTCCTCAATATCGCCTACAAAATTCTATCTGCCGTAATATGTGAACGCCTGAAACCGTTTTCCAACAACCTGATCGGCCCTTATCAGTGCGGTTTTAGACCAGGAAAGTCCATAACCGATCAAATTTGCACACTTCGGCAGATCCTGGAAAAAACCCGATATCCACCACCTATTCATCGATTTCAAAGCCGCTTACGACAGCATTTATGGAGACGAACTATACAGAGACATGTCTAGTTTTGGTATACCGCCCAAACTCGTCCGCTTGTGTAGGATGACGATGGAGAACTCTCGCTGCTCCATCAGGGTCGGAAACGATCTCACCGACACGTTCGATACAAAAAAGGATTTAGGCAAGGCGATGCGCTTTCGTGTGACTTCTTCAATTTGATTCTTGAGAGGATTGTGCAAAACTCACGAGCCAACACCAGAGGCATAATTTTCCAAAATTCGCTGCAACTACTAGCATACACCGACGATATCGACATCATTGGTAGGATCCAACGTGATGTCATAACCACGTTTGCTAGTATAGAGAGGGAAGTGGCAAAAATGGGTTTAGCATTACATGAAGGCAAGACGAAGTATATGCTGTCAACACGAAAGGACACACAACATTGATGAATTGGACAGAACATCACCATTGACAGTTATAACTTTAAGGTAGTACGGAACTTTGTCTACCTCGGCTTCGATATTAACTCTGACAACAACACCTCGTCAGAAATTAAACGAAGAACCACTAGTGCCAACCGCTGTTTTTTCGGGCTAAGAAGTAATTTTAGTAGTAAAACAGTCACTCGAACTAATAAGGAGATCCTATATAAGACCCTGATCATCCCAGCGCTGATGAAGAACGGTCTATTTGTAATATAAAACTAACAGATCTAGGAATGTAGTAAGCGCTTTGCAATGTAGATTCATATATTCTTCTTGGATATCACGTTAAAATTCAGTCAGGTCAACGTTTTTTTTTTGTTGCCATAATTTCCTTCTAGAAATTACCACAATGAAAAGGAAGCCGAACTGATGTGCTTAAATTTAGCATCTTTGAGAAGACTTCTCCACCCACACCAGAGCCAGTTTGAAAACCATCCGTGTATAGGTTTTTATTTCCAGCTGAGCCCGACTACCATTCGAGATGAACGTTTATCTTTTCCCAACATTTTAGGGATTTGCGAGTATCTCTATTGTCGTCCACCATACAATGACACCGTTCAGGAATTGTGTGTCAAGGAATGCCAGAAAATGGTTTGTAGCTATGGTGGCTCGGTTTTGTTCGATTTATGTGGGTTCGCTCTGTCTGCTCATTTGGAGGGTACTGAAAAACCATTTTGCATTAACTCAATAGGGATATTTTTTCGCGTTCCTAAAACAGCTATTGCCACGACACCTACATAGGCAGTCACATTGCATCCTGTTCTTTTTATGGGCTGTTAGTCTCTATTTTACAGACCGAGCTGAGCGTTGTTTGAAAAAAAAGCCAGCAGCTTAATCTAACCTAAAGGTTAGTTAAGGTTTAGGTGCCGAACTCCGAATCCCGAAAGTCACAACACCTATACGTTTTTTTTACCTCTTGCGAAAGTCTGGCAAACATCCAAGAGTAAGGCTGTCATGAGCAGCTTTTCAAATTTAGGTACCTTACTCCGAATCCCGAAACTCACAACACCTATAAGTTTTTTCCACTAGTTCACCTCTTGCGAAAGTTTAGCAAACATCCGCTGTCATGAAGAGTTTTTCAAATTTACCAGGTCCTTGTCTTTGTTGCAGAAGTAAAAAGATTGACCACTCAAATCAAGGGAGAAGCCCTAATGTCCCGTTTATGCCAGATATTTCATTTTTCTCTCCTCCATAATTTAACTTTTTAAAGATCTTCATCTATAAATTTTTGTTTCCCCCCTCCTATGTGGTGATGTGAAATGCTGGCTCTAGAACATATTTTGTACAAAGTACCTGTCATCCGCAAATCGGTAAATTCTTGTTCCATATAGTTTATAAGTATGAAGTAGAAAAAGTGTAGGTGCGAGAATCGAACGTCGAGGTACTTCATCATTTCTAAAGATTCTATCAGAGATTGATCGGTCTTCATTCGCTAGGATGAGAAGATTCTGCATAGCACCATTCCAAACATACATAATTTCTTTTTCTCATCGGATTTCAATTTTATAGTCTCCAAGAAGTAACCGACTTTATCTCTGTACTGGTGAATGGCAAAGTAAGTGCCTAAACATAACCTCAATCTTCCTATGTGAACTTCGCCCTGACTTCCATATCTATGACACCCATTTGAAGTGTTTGCTTAGATAGCAAAACATTTTCCGACGAACCTCTCGAAATCCGGAATCCCAAGTACCACTATAAAAACTCGCAGTTCGTTTAACTATCGAAATTCCCAAAACATTTCCAAATTAGATAACACGCATGATGACATTTCGCGGGTGGGCGGTTAGAGATAAGGCATACATACATGACGAATATACAAAAATACACCCCTGTCCCTTGGTCCTGGATGGCTTGGGACGAGTATTTCGGCCGTAAAGGAATTGTGTTGTGTGTACAGAATGTGGCAACTCATACATTTTCAAAATTTCGCGAAATTTAACAACAACAAAAAAATACATTACTGCCACCTAATAAAATTTTAATGGCCACTTTCAAAGCATCGTCCTCGTGCTTGTAATCGAATTTACCAAAAAAAAAAAAAACCATATCCTCTTTCGTTTGCACACCCATACACCTATCTACACACATATAACCCGGTTGAGTATGTGGGGTGTGGGAGGCGGATGGGGTGCTATTCAGCTGAATTGTTGGATACATTTTCTGTCAAAGCAATGTGTAGGGGTGAACCGCGCGCTATACTCGCACAAAGGGCATCGGGTATTTCGCCTCACTACCCTGTCAGGATATTAACGATATGGTAATGGAAGCGCTTTTCTCTTCATAGTGATGTGGGCATGAATACGTTGTTGTGTGTGCGCGCTCGAACAAAATGGCCGTCGTCATTCGCCATTTATAAGCCTTCGTTATCGTATGTGTACCTCTGGGATAGTGGTTAAGCGCACCCCCTCATGCAGGAATCTGATTATATCATTGTTTATATTGTGAAATCACCCATTTGCCACCCTTGTGTCCTGTGCGCCATTTGGCGATGGTTCTTCCTTCGGTGAGGTTTCAATGCCCCCGCTCATATGTGGGCCATGCAGACCGATGATGTTTATACTGAATTTCCATTAATATTACATGTCTTATGTATATTTACAATCCGACGAGGGTTGTTGAGTGGGTGACAATTCGCCCGTGTATATGCACACGTTATACACATGCATGGATGGTATCGAATATGGATGGTGACGGCTCGAAATATGGCTACTTTGGGATAAATCTCAAGTAAATTAGAAAATGAAAAGTAACCCTGCGCATGGTGGGTGGTTAATCTTTGATCCCATTTTGTTCAACAAAACGCGTAAATTGGTAATCATCTGCAGATATTTGCAAAAGGGATTAGAACGCGGTTTGCAATGGATAAGAGGTGTGTGGCACCTGTGGGGTAGGGGTTTATGTTAGGGGAATGATTGTTAATCCATAGAATCTATATATTGATTGTCTACATTGCATGAAATGATGTCTTATCATCAACTCAGGTAAGCCTGGATTCTACATAAGCCTGAGTAAAGGTTAGTTTATGGTTAAATGAGAGGAACAAGATATATGCTTAGCACAAGGAGGGACATTGACGACCATCAAGTATGCAAAAACTTTGAGGTAACAACGGACTTTGTTTAGCTCGGCTCTGCTTTAAAAGTTGACAGCAAAATTAAAAGAAAAACATGTGTTAATTCAACGCACAAGGACTTTTTTATCCGCCTTCAATGTGTTTATTGCTTCTGCGCAGTGAATTTCAAGTTTGATGATCAGGATCAAGTCAAGGATGCTAAAAACGCGTAAATCGCCGAGAATATAATTCGTCATATATATTCTGAAGATCTATCGCTATCACTATGAAGGCAATAGATGTAAACAAAATGTGCACTTTAAAGTCTTAGCAGTCTTATTTCACATTGGCTTCATTTTTAATTACAGCATGTTTTTACTCAACTTAAGTAAAGCTTCAGTACGCCCCTTAGCTTGAGACGAGGTTTCCCTCAACTACTTTCCTGATAATGAAAGACTCTCATTATAGAGCATTTAGAGGTTTGCACTTGCTGCTCTCCTTTCCTTATAGCTTTGTATCCATAGCTCGTCAACATAAGCGGATTCTTAAATTTTCCAATGAATTCTTCACTCTTTGCATTCACTGTTGATACGGTCTAGCTTCGAAATCTTATAGCAGAACTGGGATGAGCAGGGTATTATTTTACATCTCCTTGAGTGAAGGCTTCTTCCTTGACTTGTTTAAGAAAAGAGAGAACAGAGGTTTGAAGTTGTAGCTGACTATATGGAGTGGACAGCATATACTTGGTCTGCTAAGCCCACGCTTAGTTCTCTATGCAAACTTAGCAATGATATTTCAGTTGAGCTTTTTTAAAGATCTGTGGAAATGAGAAGTGCTGTACTTTCCTGGCCTTAAGTTACACTGTTAAGCACCGATCAGATTCATCTTGTAATCGAATTTTAAGATACTTATGCATCTATAATTGATGCAGTTCTAAGGATCCTCTGTTTTGTGGATCTAAACGATGCTCAGGTTCATTTATTCATGTTACCTTAAGCTAACCATGTGATATGTTACCTATCTGATCTTCTGCACCGGGTTAATATAGCTCAACAGGAAGGAATATAAAGGATCTTCCGAACTTTGACAGTTGATAGTGGTCACATTGTTGAAGCTACATCTGGCAAATTATCTGTGATTTATTCAGTATGTTTTACAAAATAATTATAGACGAACATAGGTTAAACAGCACATGAAAATGATAAAATTGTTTTATCAAAATGATGGTTTCCGTTCAGACAACGTACGCGCACGCTTCGTCCATTTTACGGTCGTCCTAATCTTCCTAACGAGAGGCCTATTCGCAGTCTGGAGTGGATAAATTTGAGTCCACTGATTCTGTAAGGTCAATGATTTTAAAGCCATACAGATGACGTATTGAAAACAAAAAACAGAAACTTTTGCTCACCAGCTTCGCGGTACGGGCGAAGAAGGTGCACGTGCACACATGAAAAACGAGATCCAAATTATATGCCCGGCTGTGCCAGTACGACCCGCCATAGGACATTTTTTCTTGTGTGCAGAGCGTCATCTGTATGGCTTTATAGTCTTTGGTAAGGTGAACCCACACCCGTGCGTCGACAAAACGCAAGATCTACCGAAAACATCGTCGCTGTCCATGAGAACATGCAGCAGAGTCCCATGCAATCGATTTGACGTCAAGTCACCCACAAGAACTCAACCCGTGGAAAGTTCAACTGGCCCAAAGCCTTTATGTAAACGACCATAGACAACCACGTGTGCTCGCTGAATAGGCCTTGGAGCAGTTGGAAACTAACCCTAATTTTCATCTTCAGCGATGAGGCTCATTTCTCTATGAATAAGTAGGTCAATCAACAAAATTGTCGAATTTGTGATAATACCGATACACTGCAGATTTTGGGCAGGTGGCGTCATCGGACGTCGGCCAGGCCATCAATATCAGCAGCGAGCTCTATAGCTCGATGATTGCAAACTTTTTTTTAGCCTGAATTGGATGATATGGACACCAACGACATGTGGTTTCAACAGAACGGCGCGGCGCTACGTGCTACACAGCTCACACCACATTGGCAATTCTGCACGAGCAATTTGAAGGCATGGTCAACTCACTTGTGTTCTTGTAGTTCTGGTAAGGTTTGACCTCACAGAGTTGACACATGTTTTATTAACCTTTTGAAGGTTTGAAGGATAAATTGCTCCCAATCCTTGATAAGCCTTAAAACACAAATGAATGTCTTACATTCCTCATTTCCCTTTACGGGACAAGGTATGCAAGCACTATCAGTTGTTATGTTAAAGCTTATCTCAACCATAACTGTCAAAAATTGATTTATGGTTGATGAAGCTTGAATATACATATCGTTAGTAAATTTTGCTTTTATATGTCATTGACCTTACTTTCCAAACCACATCTTTCAATGCAAAATTTGTCCGAGAAATACCTGCGTCATGACATATACCCAATTTCCAATCTCCCATTCCCAATGTAAATGACATTTGATACAGATTCACCTTCAACCCCTTAATCCATGCAAAAACGTTTGTTCCTCTATAATTTCAAACACAATGCCTTTTAATTTGGAACTCAATATTTATGTTCTGTCAATATATTCCGCCAACGGTAGCAGCGCGTCTCCGGACCAAGAATTCAATCAACCATCGCGATGCTGGAAATATGAATTTTGCGTACAATCATGCTCACCGTATTCAAATGTTCATAGACTCACATAAAAAGAAATATTACCCTTGACAAAAAAACAAAGACTTGCAAAAAAAAAAAACATAAAACAGATAGTTACTACCCTTGCGTATAGGGTGAAAGCAGCTAGAAAAAAAAACGTTTGAGGGTACCTCTGCTGAGGGTAACGCATCGTTTTGGTATGTAAATCAAATATCCTTTGTTAGAATCCTTCAGTGTAAAAAAAATAATAAATTACCACATATGATAAGGGTAGTCAGTGTATTCATATACGCACAACACAAAAAAAAACGCGACCCCTCACATTAGCATTTAAATCAAAAGTATAAAGGGTTAGGTATGCAAAAAAAAAAGAAGATACAAACGACGGGATGCAAAATCGACTCGCAGATCTAACAACTGAAAGCGGGATAAACATGACACCCAACTGTCAATTGGTCTTCCGCGGTTGTGCATCCATTACCCGTCCGCTTTCGAGCCGCTCATTTGATTTATGTCAAAAATTAACGAGTTCGATAGAGCTCCCTACAACCGGAGGACGGTCCATATTGTTGCAATCAGAGATAGTCCTCGCAGCCATCTTTTCACGATTAATCAAATTTTAATCGATAAATGTCAGAGATGTGAAATTTTAATTTAACACATTTTCAGTGTGACAAACTAGAAGTGATTGTAGCAAGGATGCGAGAAGCGAACGAGTCAGTGGTAGAGGTGTAACTGTGGAAGGACATTGGGATGTGTATATTGTTGTGGAAGAGAGAAGCAATCATTTTTGCTAGTTAAATTTGGAAAACCTACTAAAAAAAGCAGAAAAAGTTATTGACAAAAATACAGATAGATATTCTTGATCCTTTACCTGATGATCGGAATGTAAAGCCATAAAGTCGCCTTACATACGATCGGCTATGACTGCTTTTTAAGGACGCTCTTTAATAAAGACGCGGTGGCACAATGGTTAGTGCGATGAACTGTCGCGCAGAAGGTCTGGGTTCGATTGCCAGCCGTAGCAGCACCTAAATTATTTTTCACTATCCCTACTATCGTGATGATCTGACAAATCATCCGAGTATCGGTTGTCAAGAAAAGCTTATCTCAAATTCGCCGTCCGGACTCGGCATAAAACAGGGGGTCCCGCCATCGTGCAAGAACGGTTGTGAGTACTAACGAGCCTGATGCGCCAAATTTTTTTTTTTTTAATAAAGGCTTTCCGTTTCCATTTCTTGTCAAAGGCCAGGCCCGCAAATACTGTTTTCGCGAGTTCGGACTGATGGCATTTGGCTTTGGAGAGAAAGTGTATGGGATATTGTACAAGGTGGGCCAAAAGAGATCACCCTATTAGAAGATGCTGTTATTTTTGCAATTGGCCGCCAATGTCAAATCTGTTTTGATATTTGTGGACTAGACAGATGTAGAATACAAGCAAATAAGCCATGGAGCGATACACTCCCCCAAGAACGCAGAATAATCAAAGTGGAAGATTTTTCGACCAAAATCACAATGAACGATGAGGCTCATTTCCACCTCAGCGGTTACGTGAACAAGTAAAACTATCGCTTCGGGAGCACCGAAAATCCACGAGTAATGCACGAGGAGCCATTACACCCGCTCAAAGTTACTGCATGGTATGCTGTTCACGCTGGAGGAGTCATCGGGCCATTTTTTTAGAACGCCGCTGTTCAAACGACAACAGTGGACGGTGCGTGCTATAGGGCCACGAGTCTATGAGTTGCCGCAATTGGACGAATTAGGACTGGAGGACACGTGGTTCTAACAGGATGGAGCAACGGCACACACTGCGCGAGCCACAACCGATATTCTTAAGTACAAACAACATCGGATGACTTCTTTTGGCCCACCTTGTATTTCCAACTGAATAGCATCAAATCGGTTTTGAAAGGCTTGCGAATGTCCATATAGTTGGCGATTGAAAAGCACTGAGAAGAAATTGTAATTAGATGGAAATATGGCACTCCCTCATACAGCTACTGCCCCATCATTGAATCCTTCCATTCCTATATTAGGCAGTTGTTTATTGATTCCAAATTCCAGAAGAGAACACTGAATGTGTAGATCAATAAATCTTTTTGTTGATCAAACAGAGATCCTTCGTATTTATAAGATTTATATAACTGCTTTAGAGATAAAAATGACTTGCGATTCCGTCCACGCTCTGGGGATTATAAGCTTACCCGGCACACCAAATCGTTGTGAAAGCTGTTGAATTGGACTTCTATGTGTAGATGGTCTAGGAGATTTAAATGAAATGCTACTCTTAACGCCCCAAAGAAAATTTTGTTTGATAAAAATATCCTGAATATAGAAATCGGGTAACTAGACTGTGTCTAGCTTAGCATACACATAGTCAAAAGGAGCTATAGGAGTTTTCCAGAAGTCGGTACATGGTTTTCTAGCGGGAAGTTATTCACTGGCTGTATCTAGATATATATGGATTAGTGGAAAGGATTTTGCGGAGTCTGAAGGCTTCTGAAACGTCATTTTTGTTTCTTTTTCAATCACGTGGTTCTATCCTTCTTACGAGGTTGACGGCAAGCCGAGGACATACAATTAACTAAGGTTCATGAGAATATCGCCCCAGACCCCAGACTAAGAGTTTCAGAGTTTCTCGGTAATTTTAAGGCGCTGGAAAGAAGTTTATTGACCAAAATACCTCTGAAGAGTGACAATTTTTTTTTTCTTTTTTTCCTCTGGTTTCTGGAAACCATGAAATTTGGAGGAGAGTCATGCAGAAAAAAGTCTTGTGGAAGGCAAGCGCAATATATTTGACTTCCTGCAATGTATAGAGAGGTTTTGAAAAAAAAATGTTTTTCCATTTCCAACAGCTAGACCAAAACAGTTCGAAATAATGCAACTTGCTTACTCTTTGAGAACCTCCCAAGAAATTTTTTTCGCCAATAAGGTACTTTGGAAATGGAAAGCATACCAAACTTTTCTCTGAAGGAAGCCATAAAAAACCCAGAAGTGTTTGCAAGAATGTACTCAGAGGGTAAACTCACACGGCAATATAATCGACAGAAACTGATACTAGTACCAAAAGGCGACTTGCCATCAGAGAAACCATCGCTATATAGACTGATTGGTAAGTTACACAAACCCCATAAGAAGAAATCCAACAGTTTAAATCGCATTTGCGAGTTTGGACAAATTCAAAGCATAGAATTTTGCAAGAGGAATTCCACACAGGTCAGCTCTGTTGACATAACTTAATATGGATAAAACTCAATTCATAGCTTACGCGGGTGACATCGCTATAATATTGGGTAACAGAACTATGAAGGAAAACTAAAAACACCACCAAAGACGTTAAACTATGACTTAGTTTATTAGGCTTGGAACAAGTAGTGTATAACAAAAAAAAGTTGAGCACTTCAGCATAAGTCTACAATCGAATCAGAGCCATATATAGGCCAGGCAAATTGACAGCATACGGACTTACTCAAACATTGTACGACTGAATGGAAAAAATTCTTAAAAACTGATTTTTAAAAGCAGAGCTGGATTTCAATTCCTCAGATAGATGCTGGGGTGTCTCAAGGATTAATTCCCTTACCAACTCTGATAGCAACACACAACAAACAAATGACACACCTAATAGAGTTATTTTTGAGAACCAGTAACGATACGAACAATTCTAGGAATTTAGCAGATAATAACATTGGGAATGGAAAATCTAGTTCGATTCAAGTCAAAGAAAGGAACTGTACATCGCTTACAAGAAAGAAAAAGTGACCCAAATCAAAACGGAGAACACAGCCATTTGATTAGGAGATCAGTGGATCTTCTAGGCATTCAAATTTGTTCAAACGTATCATGGCAACAATAAATTACCTCTGTTGCCAAATAAGCAGCCAATACAGGTAGTTAGCTTTTTAAAAAATATTTTACACCAGCCCACCTCCTTCTGCTGTATCTATCCCAAGTACGAATAGGTTTTGAGTACAATTCTCATATCTGAATACACTGAACTTATTGGACTCGGTCCAACGACGAGCAATCCGCCTTATAGACGATACTTTTTTATACTTCAAATCGCCAACCCTTTGTTTATTACAAGTACTACAATGGCAGATGTTCAGGAGAGCTTTGAGATATATTTTCTTAGTTACTCACTTAAGTGGCCCAGCAGTCTGAAATGAACCTGGGCCTCAACCAACATGCCTCCCCAATTAGCCCGGTCCTTAGCTAACTGCCTCCAGTTACGCACTACAAGTTGGTTGAGGTTGGTTTTACTTGTGCACGCCACTAAAGACGAGGTCTTCCTCTACTGCGTCCGACGTCTGGCTGGGAATCGAAGACTCTGCGAGCCGGAGTATTGTAGTCCATTCGTTCTACATGTCCTAGCCATCTTAAACGTCCAATGCGGAGTTTTTTTGATCAGGGGATGTCGCTGTACAGCTGGTATAGTTCCTGGTTGAATCTTCGTCTCCATAGCCATTCAACACAAACGGGACCGAAGATTTTTCGAACAATTTTCCTCTCGAATCGACAGATATAGGATCTCCTCAATAGTTCGAGTAAGGGCTTTACTGCTGAATTGCCATCTTAGCCCGAAAAAACAGCGGTTGCCAAGAGTAATTCTTCGTTTAATTTCTGACGAGATGTTGTTGTCAGAGTTAATAGCGGAGTCGAGGTAGAAAGAGTCCTGTACTACCTCAAATATATCCATGGTAACGTTCTGTCCATGATGGAGCATCGCAAATTCACCGTCGTCATCCTACACAAACGGATGAGTTTGGTCGGTATACCAAAACTAGACATGGCTCTGTATAGTTTGTCTCTATAAATGCTGTCGTATGCGGCTTTGAAATCAATGAACAGGTGGTGGGTATCGATTTGGACATCTCGCGTTTGTTCCAGGATTTGCCGAAGTGTGAAAATTTAATCGGTTGTAGACTTTCCTGGCCTAAAACCACACTGATAAGGACCGTTGTTGGTTAACGGTTTCAGGCGTTCACATATTACGGCAGATTGGATCAAGTAGGCAATGTTGAGGAGATTCATGCCGAAATACTTGGTGCAGTTCAGAGGGATCGGGCAAACGATGCTGAGGCTCCATTCTTCAGGCTTACTTTCTTTCGACCAGATTTGGCTTATGAGTTGGTAGATGCTTCTTGCCAAGTCATCTCCGCAGGCTTTATAAAGCTCGGCGGGAAGGCCGTCATTCCAGGCAGCCCTATTAAGCTTGAGTTAAGATATTGCTATCCTCACTTCACTCAGGTCGGGTGGTTGGCAGTTTTCTCTGTTGTTGCCAATATTCAATGGTTCGTTCTGCCTGACAACGGAATGTTGTTCGTCATCCTCGTTTAACAGTCTGCAGAAGTGGTTCTTCAATATCCTCAGCATCGACTGTGTCTCAACTACGAGAGACAGGATTCTGTTTGACCCTAGTATCCTTGGCTTTGACGTTTTACACTTTGGTAAGACTTGCGAACATCGTTCCTGGAGTGGCATCTCTCTATGTCCTCGATCGCGCGCTTTTCTTGCTCTTTTTTCTTCTTTCTGAAAAGCCGCTGTTCTTCCCTTCTTCTCTGCCTATAGAGCTCAACGGCAGATCTTGTCTTCACCTGCAGCTTAGCCTTGTAGGCCTTGTCCTTAGCTGCGAGCATATGTCGCATTCCTCATCAAACCAGGGGTTTCTGCTGGTGGGCGCGAGAAACCTTTCACATCAGTTGCTGGTGATCTAATGGCTTGTTGGCAGCCTTGCCATTGTTCTTCGACATTCGATGGTGGTGGTATAGTGTTAATCGAGAGGTTAAGGGATACGCGTTGCGAGAAGGTATCACAATATTTCTAGATTGTTGTGGCGTGGTGGGTATCCGTATGCTTACCTTGGCTACAACAAGGTAGTGTTCCGATTCGGTGTAAGCTCCTCGGAATGTTCGGACATCCAAAATACTGGATGCGTGCCTCTTGTCTTTCGCAATGTGATCAATTTGATCAATTTGATCTGAATAATACTATTTATACTGATTCTTGTTAAAAACCAAGGGTACACAAGACACACAATTGCAGGTCATAGGCACACAACCCATTTTACAACGGCACGAACAACGTAATACCAAAAACGAACGTACGAACTTCAAAGGGACAAATTTTCTCCAATATAAAATTAACAAAAAAAACAAGGGCAGTGTTAATAAACATCTACCAACAACTCTGGGAGCTCTTCGAACCTTATAAGTTCGACCCAGCTGAGGAAAATGTAAAAATTATCTAAAGGCGCTCTTTTGGTCGGCAGGCATAACTTCAAAAAGCATGTATGGCTTACGTAAGATTGCCATACATTGTTTTTTATACGTGATCTCCAATCCAGTTCATGTATACCACACAGCAGAAGCTTCCAGTGGCGGGTGTTGCATGGATCCATTTTTGACTGTTGAATTATATCTCGTACACCTGACTTGAGCCATGCTTTTTTGCATCTTCCTGATCTTGTTCGCGCTGTTTTTCCAAAATTATTAAGATCGCTGTTTACACTCATGGATTTTAAGGATGCAAGTTGAGAAAGCCTCTTTTTTCCAATTATGATGGCACCCGGGCTTTTTCCTTTATTTTCAGGGCAGTTTTGAATGCCTTTTCTTGCTAGTCGTGGAGACTACTTTCGACACGGTTTTCTCTATTTGTAGCAAATATGATTTTTTGTTAGGTTCCTCCTTTTTGAATATTTCGGTCATCTTCCGCATAGTCTTCCTTGAATTTGTACAGCATTATCGGTGCCAATGTAAAGCAAGATCTGCTGGAAGTCCAAACGATACCATATGAAATTATACTCCACAGGCTGGGAGCATATATTTCAGCCACGTAGGTTTATGCATTCTGTAGTCAGGCTACGAGCTCAATGAGCTCTGTATAGACTTTTACCCCTTCCAGCATTCCAAAAAAAAAAAATTAAATTAACCGTAAGAATATCCAAGATGCAGCAGATGCATACAATTATAATTAGAACATCCTTTTCCTTTCCTTGAACTTGTCTCACATGTAACCCTTCACTTATCGGTAAACCATTACCCCTGTTAGGATTCAAAAATGGTAACACGATAGGGTCACTATCTTTTGTCAAACATGATTTGGTAGCTTGTTCTGTTCCGCAAAAAATGTCGATATCGCTACCGGAAAAAGGTTTTCCTTTTCCCATTGTGATTTCGTTTCAAGGTGTTTATCCCATTATGCATCCTTCAAATTTATATCTTTGCAAATCAATGATCGGTAATATATTTATTTTCGAACATCCTTTATTACCGACGTGACAAACCGATCTAATGTTGCAAAACAACCCTCCACACAGAGGGTTTTCCGTACTTCGTTGGGCCACCACCACAGGTAGCCCAACAGTAGGACGACTCAGTATTACGATGTGCCGTGCAAAAATTAGTTCACATCGCCGTGTGAGAGGATTTTGCTCATCATGTTTGTATCTCCGAATATAAATCATCCCCTAGCACAAACATTGAAGAGCATCATTATAGATGATCTTTTTCACTGTCACTCATGGAGGTCCCTGGATTGAACCCTTTCGTGTGTCGTGTCTATTGAGTCCTTTATCATACATGCCATGCAAATGGCATAACACACATCATCCAGGAGAGCGGCCCCCAACCCTTTTATATTTTTTCCACTGTTGTGTGTAATGCAGAGATTATGCTCTCGGGATACAGAGTGCGCGATGGGAAAAGTGCACTTCCTTGTGTGTTTGTTTGATTGCAGGACCTCGGATTAAGGTATTTGTGCACGTATAATTAATTAGATGTTGCATATGCATGGATTGATATTGTTGAACACGATGACGGTTATTTTGCGGTTTGTTAGCTACATCATGGATTAAGGCACACAAAATGTAGACGATTCTCCAGGAGGTAGATAGGTATCTACTCCATAAAGGATACGAGGATGGCAGTAGGGATACAAAAAAGAAAAAAAAAAAACTTCAAAAAATCAAATTTGTCAATTCAATCCTTTAGATGCATCTTCTGGTTCTCAGGAGGTTCTTCTCAGTTCGTTAGTTAAATTCGCTGATGCCTTCACGCAGACATCACGTTCTTCACAGAATATACATTCGTTACCTGAATCTGCGGTCCTTATACGCGAACAATAAGGACTTTTCCTTCTCAGGCGCATCATTATTTGTTCGGAATAGAATAGCGGCGTTATTATGTTATTATTGAGAAACGTTGTTGGGGGGTAGTGCGGAAGTCCATCGAAAGGCATGAAGAACGTTTTTTTTTTTTTGAAGACATCTTCCAGTACACTCAATCACAATGAAGTTTTTTTTTTGGAAAAAAAAAAGAATCGTAATTTATTCAAAACTCCTTTTCTATGAAGGAGATGACTGTGTTAACGTATGTACAGGTTTGTACATGTCTAAATTCTATGAGGGACTACCATTCGAAGACAATGATTGAATGCAGTTCGTACATTGGTAATGAGCTAGTCCAGATTGAACGACTTTTGACTGAATGCATAAGGAACTAAAATGGAGCTGAAACAAACCTAACATCTTACATGAGATATTTTCAAGAAATGTATGTGAGAGGTTTCTAAACACAACATTTTCAAATCCTGGAAAACTACTCAGCTTTCCTCACTTCATAAGTGCAAGGATTTTAAAGATTTTGATACCAAAAACATTGTGCCTTTGCAAAATTAATCTGAATCTCTCTTTCCATATTCCCTGTCCTTGTAGTGTTTTCCTGGCGGAACTCATGGCGATTAAAGTGGAATTGTCTTGGCTGATTGTATTTGGCAGCGGTTTTAGAATTTTCCAAGAGGCTATCAAATCACTGCCACTCTTAACAGGTGAGAAGGGCTGATAACATTTATGGCTAGACTTGAAATTAAAATACAAGACTGGCCAGAAAATTTGTACCTGGTATTTCTATCCCACGTGTCTTTGTGAATCACATGTTAGTTTGATACTAACCTCTTCTTAGAAATGACTTCTGCAAGAGGGGAGGGGAAGAAAGACAATTTGTCATATTTACTTTGAAGTCTGTTGTTTCATAATTACCTGCATTTTTTTCTTATACATCTAAGAAACACTTAAGTCTGGGATGATAGTCAGCTGCCTCTACTTGCTCACATTAAGTTGGTTGAAGTCGAATTATTTTGTCTAGGAATTTCATGGGTAAGTCAGGCCCATTGAACAGAGATGGTGGCGGATGAACCGAAAGTCCAAGGGCAGTGCTCAATCCCGTAGTGGATACGGGTTAACTACCCAACGATGGAAAATTAATTGTTACGAGGCAATCAATAGCCTCGGAAAGCACTGAATTGACATTGACGTTTTGTTGACGATCCTGCTTCACAAAAAAAGGACAAAGACGTTCGTATCTGCAACTGGAATGTGAGAAAATTAAACAGGAGATGTGCAAGCGAACAACTAGCGGAAGCCCTAAACTGCTACAAAGCGGACATTACTGCCAACCAGGAAATACGATGGGATGGGCCGGGCAAAAAGAGGATGAAAAACTGTGACTCTACTACGAACCGTGTTATAGTAAGCAGAAACAGCGACTATTCGGATGCGGATTTTTAATAAATGCCAGACTTAGGCAAGAACTCTTTTATTTCCAAAACATTAACGAACGCTTTTAACGATCCGCATCAAGGCTAAATTCGCCAAAATAAATAAGGCTTATATGCACTCACGCCCCCACGGAGGAAAAGGATGATATAGCTAAGGACTGCTTCTATGAACTCCTTTACCAGACTTATGAGCGACTACCGAAGTATGATGCTGGGAGATTTTAACGCAAAGTAGGAAGAGAAGACATCTTTAGCAGTATTGTCGGAAAACATAGGCTACACAACAACACGTCTGGTAACGGACTTAGGCTAATTGACTTTGCTATGGAACGAAATGCCACTATAGCCAGTACACGGTTTCCTCACCTCGATATCCATAAGGGGACATAGCGGTCTCCAGAAAAACGAACGGTCAATCAAATTGATCACATTGCGAGAGAAAAGAGGCACATACAGTATTTTGGATGTCCGAACATTCCGAGGGGCTAACATCGACTCAGAACACTACCTTGTTGCAGCCAAGGTAAGAATGCGGATATCCACCACGCCACAACAATCCAGAAATACTGTAAAAAAAATTTGTCTCGAAAGACTGCAATCGCAAGAGACCGCCAAGAACTTCGCGCAACGCGTATCCCTTAACATCTCGATTAACACCATACCAATAGCAAATAATGTCAAAGAGCAATGGCAACGCTGCCAACAAGCCATTTGATCAGCCGGAACTTATGTGCTAAGTTTCTCGCGCCCACCAACAAAAAAACCCTGATGAGGAATGCCGACATATACTCGTAACCAAGGACGAGGTCTACAAGACTAAGCTACAGGTGAAGGCGAGGGCTGCCATTGATTTCTATAGGCAGAGAAGAAGGAAAAAATCACCGGATTTTCAGAAAGAAGAAAAAAGAGCAAGAAAAACGAGCGATGTAGAGTTGCAATTCCAGGAACGATGTTCGCAAGTTTTACCAAATTGAAAAACATGAGGGGCCCAGTGCCGCGATGGTTGGTGCGATGAACTAACGTGCAGAAGGTCTGGGTTCGATTTCCAGCCGGAAGAAAGTATGCCTGCAGAATGGAACCTCAACATCATTTGCCCGATTCACAAAAAAGGAGACCCTCTAACCTACTCCAACTACAGAGGCATCATCGCCTACAATATCCCATCTGACGTAATATATATGTGAACTCCTGAAACCGTTTACCAACAACCTGATTGGCCCTTATCAGTGTGGTTTTAGGCCAGGCTAGTCAAAAACCGATCGAATTTTCATACTTCACACTGGAATAAAGTCCAAATTGATACCCATCACCTATCATTCATTTTAAAGCCGCATACGACAGCATTTATAGAGGCGAACTGTACAGAGCCATGTCTAGTTTTGGTATACCGCCCAAAAACACGTGTAGGATGATGATGGAGAATTCTCGCTGCTCCTTCAGACTCCTTCGATACCAAAAAAGGATTTAGGCAAGCAATGCGCTGCCATGTAACTCCTTAAATTTTATTTTTGAGAGGATTGTGCGAAACTAACGAGCCAAAACCAGAGGCACAATTTTCGGAAAATCGGTGCATACGCCGACGATATTGATATCATTGGTAGGTTTCAACTTGATGCCATAGCCACGTTTGCTAGTATAGAGATGAAGCGGAAAAAATTGGTTTTGCAGTAAATGAGGACAAGACTAAGTATATGCTGTCAACACGAGAAAACACGAACGTAACCATTGCCAGATATAACTTTGGATAGTACGGGACTTTATCTATCTAGGCTCCGCTATTAACTCTGACAACAACATCTCGTCAAAAATTAAACGAAGAATTACTCTTGCCAACCGCTGTTTCTTCGGGCTAAGAAGGTAATTTAGTAGTAAAGCCCTCACTCTAACTATAAAGGAGATCCTATGTAAGACCCTGATCACCCCAGTCCTCCTCTACGGCGCTGAAGCATGGACCGTCTCAGAAGCGGATGAAGAAATCCTTGGTCGATTTGGGAAAAAAGTTCTTCGAAAAATCTTCGGTCTCGTTTGCGTTGACGGGCTGTGAAGACGAAGATTCAACCAAGAACTATACGAGCTGTACAGCGAAATGCCGAGGATTTTTGACCATGCGTAAATCTTCAGAATTGCTTAGTCTGATCCGACTCTGATCTCGGAACCCAGCATGGTATTGATATTTTGTCGGATTGAAGGCGCATTAGTTATAATGAGATATTTCTCAAAACAAATCAGCTTTCAACTTGCTTCATTTAAATTCCATCCCAATGCGCGGATATCACATATCTTGTAACTTTAGCCGAGAACAAAGTCATAGGTACATCAACATGCTTCATTTCGTTCACATGTAGACACACACACAAAAGCCGAAATCATTATTCAAAAGACGTGACTCAAAATTTCAAGAATCGACGGACATTTCTACATACTAGTATGTGGTCGTAATATACGTCGCCGCATGTTGAAAGCACCATACACACAATCACAAAATTTCCTCCGAAGCGGTATAATTAACAAAAATTGCAAAGTTTTACTAATTACAAAAGTTTTGCGCAAAAAAAAAACGAAAATGACAGCAAAAAACGAAGATGAAGGGAATTGCTAAAACTAAATGAGAAGCTGAACAACAAGAACATTTTGTTAGTTCGGCACTCTGGTGTGTGCAGTGAATTCGCGTATCCTTCGCACATGTAGGGTACACATTGGTGGGCTGCGCCCATCCGCCCATTATTAAAAGATCCCTGAGCACATATGAGATATGGTGGCGTTTCCCATATTAGACTTAAAATTTATGCAAACGTACATATGTGCAACGTCAAAGTGGCTCGATAGTTGTGTGATTAAGAAGACGCAAAGTTTGGTCGCTGTAGGGCTGCGGCGAAGTATAGTTGGTGCTGGGGTACACTTAAAAGGATGATGTTGCCATTCCGTGTGTACCAGATAGCAGTGTTTCGGAGTGTCTTTTTTTTCTTGTCTCTTTGTTGGTTTTGTTTTTTTTTTTTTTACTCTGTATTACCAGCAAGTTAGGGCTTTATTCTCCCTATTTTAGTGCAAACTCTGCTACGTCTATTAGTATCAGAAATGTAATGTTCTGCAGTGAAACGTATGCTAGACGGGCACATAGTACATACAACTGTTCGCTTCCACACATGATAATTGTTCCTCTTAAGAGTTTTTGAAATTATTCATTACGAGTTTTTATATATCTTTAAGTTTCTGATTGTCTTCCTCAAATGATGTTTTGAAACCGAAGCTATGGAACGTTAACGAGACATTGGTACAAAGCTACAGAGGTTTCTTAAGCTTCAAGATGAGCCAAATCGTCAACCTGAAACGTAGAAATCGCTATCTGAATAGCTTATAAATAAACACTCTCTTATATAAGCGTTTCAGGAAAATTTCGATTTTAAAATTCTAGAAGACCAGTACCTTGTTTTCCAAATAAGAAAAGCTAAGAAAAAAAACACTTGATCGAAGATATAGATAGGGAATGGTCATCATGAGTTTTTCCAATGTGTAAGCCAGGTATACAAGTCTCAAACAGTCAAGATTAACATGGAAAAATTGAAGTTCAGTCACAGTTGGCGTCACGGCTATGAAGAACAATCTCAGAACGATCAGAAAAATCACAAAACATCAACGAATTGGACAGAAAGTCACCGTCGGCAGAATATGTTAGTGCTTTGTCTACTCCAGCTATGCTGACAATATGACAACGACATCTGTTTCTTTGGGCCAAGAAGTCGCCAGAGACCGCCAAGACTTTCGCGAAACGCGTATCCCTTAACCTCTCCATTAACACCATACAATCAGCCTCGAATGTCGAAGAACAATGGCAACGATGCCAGCAAGCCACCCACACCCACCAGCGAGAAACCCCTGGTTTGATGAGGAATGCCAACATATGTTCGCAGCCAAGAACGACACCTACAAGGCTTAGCTGAAGGTGAAGACGAGAGCTGTCATTGAGCTCTATAGGAGGAGAAGAAGGGAAGAAACCCGACTTTTTTTCAGAAAGAAGAAAACAGAGCAAGAAAAGCGAGCGAGTGTAAAACGTCAAAGCCAAGGATACAAGTCTCGCACAGAATCCTTTCGTTGCGACACAATCCATGCTGAGGGTATGGAAGAACCACTTCTACAGACTGTTAAACGGCGATGACGAACAGCATTCCGCTGTCAGGCAGAACAAAAAAGCGAAAACTGCCAAGCCACCTGACCTGAATGAAGTGAGGATAGCAATATCTGACTGAAATAAAGACCTCCCCAACAAGCTCCCCATAGCCGATAAAATTTACAAACTTCAGCAGATCATGGATAAAACCCAAGAAGTCCAAAACGATGACTACCATATAATCATCGATTTCAAAGCCGCATACAAGAGAATATATTGAGTCGAAATATACAGAGCCATGTCTAGTTTTGGTATACCTCCCAAACTTGTCCGTTTGTGAAGGATGATGATGGAAAATTCTTGCTGCTCCATCAGGCTGGGAAACGACTTCACCGACACATTCGGTACCAAAACTGACATCATGGCCACGTTTGCTAGTATAGCGAAGGAAGTGGCAAAAATGGGTTTAGCAGGTAACGAGGACGAGACTATATATATGCTGTCAACACGTCCTACAACATCGACGAATTGGAAAGAACGTCACCATTGACAGATATAACATTGTACGGGAGTACGGGACTTTGTCTACCTCGGCCCCGCTGTTAACTCTGGCAACACCATCTCGTCAGAAATTAAACGAAGAAGTACTCTTGCCAACCGCTGTTTCTTCGGGTAAATTCCTCACTCGAACTACTACGCAGATCCTATATATGACCCAAATCATCATAGTTCCGCTCTACGGAGCTGAAGCATGGGCCGTATCAAAAGCGTGTGAAGAACTCCTTGGTCGATTCGAGATGATTAGTCTTCAAAAAATCTTCAGTCCCGTCTGGGAACTTTTCGAGGTGGTAAAAAAAAACTCCGCATTGGAGGCTTAAGGTGGCTAGGATATGTAGACTAAATGAACACCAATACTCCGGCTCGCAAAGTCTTCGTTTCCCAGCAAGACGTCGGACGCCGTAGAGCGAGACCTCGCCTTAAGTGGCGCTCACAAGTAGAAACCGACCTCAACCAACTTGGATTGCGCAACTGGAGGCAGTTATCTAAGTACCGGGCTGTTGGCTGAGGCCCACGTTCATTTCGCACTGTAGCGCCACCTGAGTAAGTAAGTAGGTAAGTAATTTAAGGTGGAGATTTGACAAATATTGATCCCTAGAAATCGATGCTAACTTTTAGCGATGCAAATCAAACTGCTAATTCGAAAGTCAAAATACTTGCTTTATCGGACGCTAGCTCTACGATCTTTGTAGAATGCATAGAGGTCCTGTATAGAAGTATTTAGGTCCTGTATAGAAGACTAAATGAAGAAAATATGTAACTGCAACGTGTATCAAGATATAAATCACGTATGAAAGAAATGCCATAATCTACAGGTGTAGCAAGATGTGGATGTGGTAAATGATTACAATGGAGCTGACATATTGAACGATTGAAGAGTAATTCTCATGACAAGATTATATTCGATTCCAATCCCACAGGTTCATGATGACAAGGAATAGCGAATGATGGGTTATTAGATCGAGCACTAACAGATAACAAGGCGCTCAGACTGAGCAACTGAAAGCAGCTCCAACGCCAAATCGTTATAGCCATTTAGAGGAATTATTATTTTATCAAATGGCTTTTAGGACCTACATATCTCGCATTACAAGGATTTTGTATTTTGTTCAACTCCAAGCTTTAGTTGCATTGATGGATGCTAGAACCCGATACACTCTCCTCTACTTAATGTATTACCCTATGCTGTAAGGCTGTATATGTGTACAAGGAGTAAACGACTTATTTTCAAATAGTTCATAAAGCCCCGAATAGATCATTTTCAAAAATTTTTGCCCCCAACCACATTTGTCACTGTCGTGCGACTAGAATCCCAAAGCATTGCTACATGTCACCCCCTACCATCTACATCCATCTTAATTTTTGTCTAACAAACAATGCACGCTGAACTCAAGCCTCCACTCTAATGCCATTCAATGCACACTCTCTTTGTGTAGTTAGGTATTCCGAAGCTCCTCATGTGGTTACCGGAATTTGGCTCTTCCACAAATAGTTTGGCACAGCACCCTATCCACCCTCCAGTATGTACTTTATACACTGACATCGACATTCGCAAATCTATAGCCACCATTGTACGGCACAATCATATTACCATGGGACATGCCTTGCCAATCTAGGCTTGGACTTCTGTGTGAGATGATTTCAACTACCATACCAGGGTTCGGAGGAGGGTGGCGATATATGATAAAATGGTTGGCAAAACATGTCCATGTGTAGATGCATACACATACGCCAATGTCCACCCTGCATACGAGCGTATCCAAAATCACACCAACTCTAAATTATGTATTCGGAGAGAACATCGCATGAATTCCTGCGAGACAAGGGGTTGACGCAAGGTGCTCGTAGTTAGATACGAGCACTCGTACGTGTATACATGTGATAGAAGTATCTAACTCATATGGTATCTGCACAAACGTCTCTTTGTGTCCAGGCGCACATATATTCGCCGCACTCCCTTTTCATACATAGAAAGGACGACTTCTAATACATAATGGCATTGGATACACAGCTTATAGTCAAACACAAACGAGCAAACGAACGGTCCTCCACCTACATACATACATCATATGTGAGGATGCCTCGCCTGTACATTGAGTCACACACCCTCTGCCACCCAGTCGCCTCTTATCCACATAGGGACTGTGTTCGGCGCTTTTTGTATATCCAATCACATGACAGGCCGTCGGCCATCTTGTTTTAGATAACCCCAAAAGCCATATGAGTGGAATGCCTGACATTCACTCAGCTCTAGCATCAGCAGCAGCAGTACAGCATACAGCAGCGCCAGAACTAAATAGAAAACATATAAACACCGCTTTTGCCATTGCCTATTGATATTGTGTGTATCTGTGCTGTATTCTGTGACAAGGATCGCTGCCATAGCATCGCGGCGCGCTTGATATATTGCCCCTGCAATACATTGTGTGCGCGATGGCCCCCCCAAAAACTCAACCCTCTGCGAATCACTTGGAAATCAACTGACAAAAACCAGCGCAACATACCGTACCGTTCTACATAACACACTGTGTGTAGGAGCACCAAGCCACCCCGGGTCGGTCCCATGCCATAGGACGCAAAGCCACTCATGAGATTGTGTGGCTATGTCATCCTGGAAAAAGCTTTCGCACAGATGTTGTTTCGTATGCCTCCCTCCCGATGCCAGATGGGAATTCCATCCAGGAACTAGTCCGCCTTTCATTTATGTTCTTTAGCAGCGCTCCTCCGGGAGACCAACTCGTACGTTGTTTTCGTCGTTGTATAATGGGGGGGGGGGGGGGTGCCACCACACATTTTCTATACTTCGTTGTCTTCCCTGTGCACATACACATATATAGATCCAATCCAGTACCACATATACTCGTGTGCTGTGCTGTCCCTTTGTTCCATTTTATAAGGGTCGAATTTAAATACACTCGCCCCAACCCTACAACAACGATGGTGGCCGCATATACGGCTTCACGTATCGCCCGTACACTTCTAGCAACGGCTCCATGTGTTATGCCATCCTCCACCCACTAACTCGGTTGCTTGCAAATCTCATCCTCCCCTGTGCCAGGGAACACAAAAGAAAGTTTTGAAAAACGACGGGTCTAAGTGCCAGCAATGAGGTGTATCGCAGTGAGGATTGCCAGCAGGCGACAAGGGGTTGTTGAGTGATGGCGGAATGAGCAGAGGTTGGGGAGGACATTGGATGGCTATACACATGTGAACTTTTGTAGAAGGACTAAAAATTGGGATATAAACTCGACGAATGTGAAGTAGCGCTGGGACATAATTTCTTGTTTTTCTTTTTTTTCCATCCTTCTTCGTCCCTCCATTCGGAAAATCCCGCCGATTGCCGCGCTTTTGAGTTTTCATGTTTCTCTCCTCTTCTTGTCGCTTGTTTTTTTTTTTTTTTGCCTTCTACTCTCAATTTAAATAGATTGCTAGAATGTACTGGCTTAGAGGGATGGGGTTGTTTTTGAGTAGTCTTATCTCTGTGGATTGTGTATAAGTACGTATGTGTTCGCTTGTGTGGTAATAAGCACACACTTACTCGTACGTCCATGGTCTTTGATGAAGGCAGCCATCCCCAACCCCCATTCCATATCTCATCTCCCACCACGTCCGTTGAATACACGCATATGAGTCTGTGAGATGTGCCATTCGACAGCAGTGCCGACCATAGATTGCTTTTGGAATGGGGAGGCGCTGTGGTGGTTGCTTAGCTACTTCTGCCTCTACAGTCGTCGTCGTCGTCAGCGTCGTTGTCGTTATCGTTGTCGTCGTCCTACCTTAATTGAAATAAAGAAAGAGTATTCACCCGTTGCTACTGGGAACATTATTTAGAGCCAATTATTTACCTATATATGAAACGGTTGGAGAGATGGAAAGGATCTTTATAGTAACGCATACATAGTGGCTAAAGTCGGATCCCCTTTGTAAGGTGAAATTAATATCTGTTCTAAGCATCACACACATACATATACTTGCAATTTTCCGCAATAGATTTGAAAAGGCTTAAACTTTGACATGAGATCCTCTTTAACTTTCATTGCCATACCGTTACAGCAGTATGTTTTAATTTGCTTTCGTGGATTTTTTTTTACTTTTCTTTTAGGTTTCCTTTTAATATGTCAAACTCAGATGCGGTATCTAAACCTCATTTAAGTTCGTTTTAGTTACACTGCTGTGAAGCAACACGAAGTGAACTTTGAATTATTTCTTCAAAGGCTAGTGCTGCTCGTTTCTTCACTCCTGCCTCTTATGTAGAAATAGAGATGGTGTGTCAGAACGACTAGAGTTTTTATGAACTCTCGATGGTTGTTGACTATTGAGTAAGTAGCTGTCGTTACAAAGCTGCGCAATGAATGGCTAAGATGACAATCGAAGTCAACATGTCGGATTTAAGGTCTCAGGGGGGATTTATATCAACCGATATTGGAGATGTCAACATTTGTTTTTATTGAAAACTTATCGTCCAAAAATAATATTTTTCTGTCATACACATTGAACACCAGTTTTGACCACAACTCTTTTGTCTGCGAGGGTTAAGAGAGGGATTGGTGACTCCCACTTAACTGTGATACCTAATGATAAGCATATACGATTCGCCACTGTATTTAATTGATCTTCTGATTTTTTTAACATCCGTGACCTTCTTTCTCACATCGAAGTCCATAAGAGGACACGGCGAAACTCTTGAAACCAATAACGAACAACCTGATCGGCCATTGTCAGTGTTGTTTTAGAATAGGAACGTCCACAACTGATCTCATCTTCACACATCGGCAGATCCCGGAAAAAATCCCAAAAGTCCATATCGATACCCACCACCTGTTCATCGATTTCAAAGCCCCATACGACAGCATTTATAGAGACGAACTATACACAGAGCCATGTCTAGTTTTGGTATTACGCCCAAACTCGTCCGTCTGTGCAGGATGACGATGGAAAAATTTCGCTACTCCACTAGGTTCTGAAATGACCAAACCGACACATGCGAAACCAAAATTGGATTCAAACAAAGCGATGTTCTTTCATGGGGCTACTCCAATCTCATTCTCGAGAGTATTGAATAAAACTCCGAGCCAACACTAGAGGCACAATCATCCAAAAACTGGTGCAAAAACTGGTCGCACCCAACGTGATGTCATAGCCACGTTTTCCAGTATAGAGAAGAAAGTGGCAAAAATGGATTTAGCTGTAAATGAGGGTAAGACCAAATATATGATGTCAACTCGAAATGAAAGACAACAGAACAGGACAGAACGTCACCACTGAAAAATATAACTTTGAGGTAATACGGGATTTTGTCTATCTCGGCTTTGCTATTAAATGCGACAACAATTTCTCGTCAGAAATTAAACGAAAAAAAAATGTTTTCCAACCGAGGTTTGTTCGGGTTATGAACAAAATTTAGTCGTAAAGCCCTCCTTCGAACTACTAAGAAGATCCTGAAAAGGACGCACAAGTAAAACCAGACTTTAATAAACTTGAAGTGCCCGCCTATTTGCCCGCTTCGCGGAAAGCTATAAAAGTGCTTAAAAAATATCATTTACAGACGTTGCCAATCAACAAAAGAATAGTAAGTCAGCTAAGGAGATGGTAGGGTGATGAAGAACGAGGGTAGACTCTGATTGGCCTTAACTTGGCGATGCCCAGTGTTTGTAATTATGACTACACAACAAGTGCTTATTTTTAACCTCCAAGTGGTACGGGTACTGGTCTCATCCAACCGGATTTGACTTGCTAAACGATGAGCGCGACTGTTGATAACACGACGAAATACAGCAACACTATAAGCAGCCAGGTCAGAATGGCACGGAATAAATACCCGGCCTGCCGTCCCAGGCGAACCTAGACAAGCTACTTCGACATATTCGGACAGAAGGTTAGAACTGGCCCTCCAGGTTATTAAAAATGGACAACGACGTTCGTATCTGCAACTTAAATGTGATAACATTAAGCAGGAGAGATGCAAGCGATCTACTAGCGGAAGCCCTAAACTGCTACAAAGCAGACATTACTGCTACGGAACGAAATTCCACTATCACCTCGATATCCATATCAACGAACGGTAAACCAAATTGATCACATTGCCATAGACAAGTGGCACGTATCCAGCATTTTGGAAGCCGAACATTCCGAGGAGCTAACATCGACTCGGACCACTACTTTGTTGCAGCCAAGGTAAGATATCCAACACGCCGTAACAATCCAAAAATTAAATGTTGAAAGACTGCAATCGTAAGGAACCGCCAAGACCTTCGCTCAACGCGTATCACTTAACCTCTCGATTACCATCATACCACCAGCATCGAATGTCGAAGAACAATGGCAACGATGCCCACAAGCCATTAGATTAGAGGCAAATGATATGCTAGGTCTCTAGCGCCCAACCAACAAGAAACCCCTGGTTTGATGAGGAATGCTGAAATATGCTCGCAGCCAAGAACGAGGCCTGAAAGGCTAAGCTTCAGGTGAAGACTGCCACTGAGCTCTATTGGCAGAGAGGAAGGGAGTGGTACCACTCCAGGAACGATGTTTGCAAGTTTTACCAAAGTGAAAAACGTCAAAGCCAAGGATACAAGGCTCGAACAGATTCGTATTTGAGATACAGTCGATGCTAAGGATATGGAATAACCAATTTTGCAGACTGTTAAACGGTGATGACGAGCAACATTCCGCTGTCAGGCAGAACGAACCATTCAATATTGGCAACGACAGTGAAAACGGCCAACCACTCTACCTGAGTGGATTGAGGATAGCAATATCTAAACTCAAGCTTAATAAGGATGCCGGATATGACGGCCTTCCCGCTTAGCTTGATAAAGACGGCGGAGATGACTTGGTATATAACATTCACCAACTCATAAGCCAAATCTGGTTGGAAGAAAGTATGCCTAAATAATGGATCTCCACCATCGTTTGCTCGATCCACAAAAAAGGAGGCCCACTGAACTGAGCCAACTACAGAGGCATAAGTCTCCTCAACATCGCCTACAAGATCCTATCTGGCGTAATATGTAGACGCCAGAAACGTTTACCAACAACCTGATCTGCCCTTATCAGTGTGATTTTAGGCCAGGAAAGTCCATAACCGATCAAATTTACACACTTAAGCAGATCATTGATGAAACCCAAGAAGTCCAAATCGATGCCCACCACCTATTCATCGATTTCAAAGCCGCATACGACAGCATTTTAAGAGACGAACTATACAGAGCCATGTCTAGTTTTGGTATACCGCCCAAACCCATCCGTTTGTGTAGGATGACGATGGAGAATTCTCACACACATTCGATAGTAAAAAAGGATTTAGGCAAGGCGATCCGCTGTCATGCGACTTCCTTAATTTGATTCTTGAGAGGATTGTACAAAACTCCCGAATATTCCAAGAATCGGTCCAACTGCTAGCATACGTTGACGATATTGACATCATTAGCAGGGCTCAACGTGATGTCATAGCCACGTTTGCTGATAAAGAGAAGGAAGCGGTAAAAATAGGTTTAGCAGTAAATGAGGGCCAGACGAAGTATATGCTGTCAACACGAAACAACTAACAACATCGACGAATTGGACAGAACGTCACTACTGACAGATATAACTTTGAGGTAGTACGGGACTTTATCTATCTCGGCTCCGCTATTAACTCTGACAACAGCATCTCGTCAAAAATTAAACGAAGAGTTACTCCTGCCAACCGCTGCTTCTTCGGGCTAAGATGGCGATTTAGTAGTAAAGCCCTCATTCCAACTATTAAGGAGATCCTATATAAGACCCAAATTATCCCAGTCCTGCTCTACGGCGCTGAAGCATGGACCGTCTCAAAAGCGGATGAAGAAATCTCTGTTCGATTTGAGAGGAACATTCTTCGAAAAATCTTCGGTCTCGTTTGCGTTGAAGGGCTGAAGGGCAGACGAAGATTCAACCATGGACTATACGAGCTGTACAGCAACACGCCCCTGGTCAAAGAAAAAAACTCAGTATTGATCGTTTAAGATGGCTAGGACTTGTAGAACGAACGGACACCAATACTCCGGCTCGCAGAGTCTTCAATTCCCAGCCAGCCATCGGGCGCAATAGAAGAAGACCTCGCCTTAAGTGGTGCGCACAACTAGAAACTGGCACCAACTTGGAGAGCGCAACTGGACCGGACTGATTGTAGAGGCATGTTGGTTAAGGCCCAGGTTCATTCCGGACTGTAGCGCCACTTAAATAAGTAAGTAAGTCATGCAGATGGGAAGGAGCTATATTCATGCCAAGAAAAAAAGTGGGACCTCCTGTTTAATGACGAATCCGAACGGCAATTTGAGGAGCAAAAAAAAACATTACAGTTGAGAGAATTGAACTTTGAGGTTTTCCTGAATTCATAGACAATCTATCTGATGAATTTTCATCCACCAAAAGTTTCCATAGAAAAGTATGTATGGAGCATACATACCTTTCCCTGGTAAAATTTTCAACAATACAGTCTACATACTTTGAGGATACTTTTGACAAATGAACACAACTGAAAACATTCCACGAACTAAATAAGTAAATGATTGATGTCAGCACTCGTAAATTTTAACAATATTGCGTCTTTCACCACCCAACCACGAATATATATTGTTCCCATTTACACATGTGAAATCATCGAGACTGATGCTCCTTTGACATACCGAGAGTAATTAAAGCCCAGTGCATTGCAGCGCAAATTGAAATTGTTTGATCCGTGTAACAATGCATTGTCTTGCTTATGCAACACTAGCGCATACAACCAAAAACACAACAACTCTATACAACAGCAAATAAAAAATAAAAAATAAAAAAAACTCAGGAAACCGCCTCTGTAAACCTCAATTTTAATGAACATTCGTATCTCTCAATGTACGCAACCATGCGCTTCCACGCCAAAGTCACATTTGTCTGTGGCTGCAGCGGGCGGCAAGATGCAGTGCGGCAGGCTTGCAAAAAGCCCTCAATCCTTCTCGAGCACATCACAAAGACGAATGCGAGGATCCGAAAAAGGATCCCACATAAAAGACATAAAAGAAAATTAATATGGGTGGCTGGGTAATAGTTCTGTGCGAGTCCTTTTCGGCATTTATCTATGTAATCAAACTGGGGGAATGGCTGCGTATGCGAAGGAAGAAACAGAAACGCGCTGCTAACGCTGCGAATTAGTTGGAAACACCTTGTTCTGTCATTCCGGGACACGACTTCCTGTAATGTCTTCCTCTCTCCCGGCAACTTATTGCGCGCTCTACTACAAACACAACACACTCACATAGAAGCTCTGCTCCGGCAAACATGTGATATAGTGTTCGTTATGTGTGCATGGGTATATGGCACTCGCGCGCATAGACGAACGGGCTTAGAGCCACATGCCCGTACTAGCTGCCAGGCAAACTACTTTGAGCTCTGCCATCATTTTCATTGTGAAAGTTTTAATTAATGCCGTCGTCCCTAATGAGTTCATATGGTGGATGTGGAAATAAACGTGTATAATGCGAGGTTTATTATATATGCTCGGTGCCTCGGCTTCTATATGCCCCTGCACTGGCTACAGCTCCAGCTCCCGGCTGCTGATGCTTTTGCCATACACTCATATGTACGAGTGTACCCACTCTCGTATGGTAGATGAACATTTGCCTTCCAGTTTCTTTGTTCGGCCAGTTGAAAATACAAAGCGAACTTAAAAGACGTAATTTCAACTTTGCAAATTATAAACATTTTTTTTTTTTAATTAAGGACTATGAATTAATGAATATCTGACGGATGGCAAAGCCAAAGCCAAAGATAAATAATATGTTTTATTGGACTTTGTAGTGTCTTGTGTGTGTTGTTATTGTTTCTAGTATCCTTATGATGAACTCGTATGAGTCTTCTTTCTTCTTGTATGTTCAAAGGATAATGCTCACTATAGCATTAAACTTGAACATTGCTTTATTGCGTTCATGTTTATTAGCTTGCGTGGGGATAATATAGACTTTCTCATTAACGTTTTTTTTTTATGAAAAAAAGGAGTAAATAGCTCTGTGAATGTCCAACTTTCTAAAGTGAACAGTTTTAGGGCTTTTGTTTTTATAGAACTGAAGCAATTTGTCTGTTTACTGGTGTAGAGACTTGGAAAAGTTCGGTGGTTTTGACCAAACAATCAAAACTATTTTTTTTTTATTTCGAACCTTTACACACAAGTTTTTCACTTAGCTAACGCTTACCTTATTTTTTATAAACTTTTTTCAGGTGAGACAAACCTATAATGCTGAAAATTGAATCTGCTCTTGAATTGTTGTAAATTGTATATTGGTGAAAATTGATCTTCTGGAAGTCTTAAATCCTTTGTATAGTTTAGGCGCGCGTCCCTAGACGAGGAGCTAACATCGACTTTGACCACTACTTCATTGCAGCCAAATTAAGAATGGGATACCCACCACACCACAACAATCCAAAAATACTGTGAAAAAATTTAATGTCGAACGACTGCAATCGCAAGAGACCGCCAAGACCTGCGCGTATACCTAAACCTCTCGATTAACACCATAACACCAGCTGATGTGCTAGGTTTCTCGCGCCCACCAGCAAGAAACCGCTGGTTTGATGAGGGATGCAGACAAATGCTTGCAGCCAAGAACGTGGCCTACAAGGCTAAGCTGCAGGTGAAGACGAGAGCTGCAGTTGAGCTCTATAGGCAGAGAAGAAGGGTAGAACACCGGCTTTTCAGACAGAAGGAAAAAGAGCAAGAAAAGCGCGCGATCGAGAATGTAGAGAGGTACTACTGCAGGAACGATGTTCGCTTACCTTAGGTAAAACTTCAAAGCCAAGGATACAAGGCTCGAACAGAATCCTGTTCGACATCGACACAGTCGATGTTGACGATATGTAAGATACACTTCTGTAGACTATTTAAGGGCGATGACGAACACCATTCCGCTCAGAACGAACCATTCAATATTGGCAACAACAGCGAAAACTGCCCACCACCCAACCTGAATGAAGTCAGGATAGCAATATATAAACTGAAGCTTAATAAGGCTGCCGGAAATGACAGCCTTCCCGCTCAGCTTTATAAAGTCAGCGTAGATGACTTGGTAAATAACATCCACCAAGTCATAAGCCATATCTGCTCGGATGAAAGTATGGAACCGCAGTATCGTTTTTCCGATACACAAAAAAGGAGACCCTCTGAACTGCGCCAACTACAGAGGCATGAGTTTCCTCAACATCGCCTACAAGATCCCATCTGCAGTAATATATGAACGCCTGAAACCGTTTACCAACAACCTGATCGGCCCTTATCAGTGTGGTATTAGGGCAGGAAAGTCCACAACCGACTAAATTTCCACACTTCTGCAGATCCTGAAAAAAATCCAAGAAGTCCAAATCGATGATCACCACCTATTCATCGATTTCAAAGCCGCATACGACAGCATTTATAGAGACGAACTATACAGAGCCATGTCTAGTTTTAGTATACCTCCCAAACTCGTCCGTTTGTGTAGGATGACGATGGAGAATTCTCGCTGTTCCGCCTTGGGTCGGAATCGACCTCATCGACACATTCGATACCAAAAAATTCATTAGCCGAGGCGATGCGCTGTCATGTGACTTCTTAAATTGATTCTTGAGAGGATTTTTCAAAACTCCCCAGCCAACACCAGAGGAACAATTTTCCAAAAATCGGTCCAACTTCTAGCATATGCCAACGATATTGACATCATTGATATACTCAACGTGATGTCATAGCCACGTTTGCAATTATAGCAAAAATTGGTTTAGCTGTCAACATGAAAAGACATACAACATCGACGAATTGGACAGAACGTCCCCATTGACAGATCTATCTCGGCTCCGCTATTAACTCTGACAACAACATCTGGACAGAAATTAAACGAAGAACTACTCTTGGCAACCGCTGTTTCTTCGAAGGCAATTTATTAGTAAAGCCCTCACTCGAACTATTCAGGAGATCCTATATAAGACCCTGATCATCCCAGTCCTGCTCTACGGCGCTGAGTTGATGCTATGGAGACGAATATTCAACCAAGAACTATACGGGCTGTACAGCGACATGCCTCTGGTCAAAAAACTCCGCATTGGACGTTTACGATGGCTAGGACATGTAGAACGAATGGACACCAATACTCCGGCTCGCAGAGTCTTCGATTCCCAGCCAGACGTCGGGTGCAGCATGGGAATACCTAGCCTTAAGTGGAGCGCACAAGTAAAAATCAAGCTCAACCAACTTGGATTGTGCAACTGGACACAGTTTAAGGACCGGGCTAATTGGTGAGGAATGTTGGTTGAGGCCCAGGTTTATTCCGGACTGTAGCGCCACTTAAGTATGTAAGAATAAATTCTGCATAAATAAATATGCACTGAATAATTATACAACCTGTTTTAGGGAATTTTAATTAGTAAGGGGGAGTGCATAGTATATTCAACAATCACATGATTTACTTCACATTCTATTTTTCACTTTGACATAAGACTGCATTTTATTGCAGATTTGGTTTACTAAGTTATTTTTGACATAAGCATGACTCTTTCTTTATACGACCCCACTGCGCTATTTATTCTTATTTTCGGTTACACTGTAAGATAACACATCCACATTAAAGCGGCATCTACCTGTTCAAAAAAATGTTTTTTATCTTTAAGGGTTAAAATTGCGAAAAGTAATGAAAATGCTTATATGAATCCAATATGCACAAAGCTATAAATTATCATCAAACAGAAAGCATCTATGGTTGTCAATAGTGTAATGAAAAAGCCAACTCTCAACTATCCTTTGCATATATAGCAATTCCAATGATCTTACAAAGTAAATAATTAAAACGAAAAGGTTAAACCACTTTTTTTAAAGGTCACTTGGTAAAGTTAAAATGACATTAAAGGGCCGAACTTGTTTCCAGAAAAGAGGTCCAAGTATGTGAAGTAGTCCAAGTATGAAAACTAGTTCTTATGTAAAGAACTTAAAGAGTATAAATAATCTTTTTAACTTCCGATAAATTTATATTTCATTTCTTCTATACCCTTTATCAATCCAAACCCCATAAGAAGTAAAATGATCGACACACTCTTGCATTACCCTTCAGAAAAATTCTTAAAGCCGAAAAAAAACACCAAACCCTAATAAAAGCCAACTATTTTGAGAAATCCTTTCCAAAATTACGAAAACATTATGATCCCTGTCGTTCTATAGCTACCCGAAGAGGTCAAAGTGCAGAACTCTCGGATACGGTTAACACCTTAGTACGAAATTATCCACCGCACACGTTTCCAATTAACATCTTGTGCTGTCGTCCGCGAGGAACCAGTTTTCTAGTTAATGCTGATGAGAAAATGTTCACTAGCCACTGGTCAGCGAGTGGTCGAACAAAATTGATTTATGTGCTGGAAGAAACTGGAGAGGAGGGATGTAATTCTATTTTTATAAAAAAATCCCCTGTTTATAGACGGAGTGACAGGGCACGCTGGCAGTGCCAAACATAATTTTATGTAGTGAATGATGACAGTTTCACCACAAAAAAAATATCAAAATGGGTAGCGAACAGTTTTAGGAATATTGTTGACCATAAATGCAAATTAATAGTTTGGGTGCATAAAAACAAATTAAAGCGATTTTATTTCACAGACTATTAGTTTTTAGTTCATCTAAATATCAAATTTTATTCCTTGGTAACCGCATCACTTGAGAACGGCGGAACCGATCTCGTTAATTTTTTTTTGCAATGTTCGTTATAACCCAAGTTAGGTTTTTGCGGAAAGACAAATTTGACGCCCACTTTTGTTGATTTATCTTTAATCGGAGAACGGTTGCACCGATTTGGCAAACTTTTTTTTTTAATTTTCATCATAACCCAACTTAGGCTTTTACGGAAAGAAAAATTATCCACGCTCACTTTTAATCCCTCTTTTCTCGATTTATTTAAAATCGGAGAATTGCTGAAGCTTTTTTTTTAAAAATGTTTGTAGTAATCCTATTTTAGGTTTTAGGGGAAATAAATGGGCCACACGCATTAGCACGCCCACTTTTTTGATATATTTAAAATCGATTAACTCCCAACTCTATAAGGCAATATAATTTAATTTCCTTAAGCAATTATTTCTGTAGGCCTTATATAGTACTTGTGCGCGGAAGTTGAGCATTTTTGATTGTTTGGGTAGAAGCCTGTTTAAGACATTATGCAGGAAAATTCACAAGCATAATCAAAGTTATGGTATGACCTCTGAGAGGTTGTTTTTATGCTTCTGGAAATGTGTGTACATGTAACATACGTTGAAATGTTTCGGTAGAACTTCGCAAGAAGATATTCCGAAGCAAAGCATGTATAGAGCTTACTAATGAAGGTTTAAAAATGCTAATGTTAAGAGATCGGGAGAAGGGTGAAAAGATCGGAATAATGGTTAAAAGATCGGGAACCTACCGGAAAATGAGTCAACACGATTCAAGTACCTCGTTTTAATGACTGTACTTTCATGTTTCAGAGTACAGTCTAGTGGATAGCGTGTTGGAATACCGTACGAGAGAACTCGAGTTTGAATTCCAGTAAGATACGAGCTTTTGTAATTATTTGCATTGAACTTCATACCTTCATAATAACGAATTGGGTTTGAATAATTATAAAGAATTGAAATTATTAAAAGTAAATAATAAAAAAACATGTAAAAACAAAAAGAAAATAATAAAATATTTTCGGAAAAACTTTTTGCAAATACTGTAATTTGCTTCTATAAAGCTGTAAAAGCAAAACAAGGTTTTTTCTGTAAGGCTTTTTAGTAATATTAAGAGAAGTCTTATAGAAGTAAATATCTTCCTATAAATCCATCAAATGTTCCATAAGACTTATTACCCGTAATATTGCTGGAAGCGAAATAGCTTCGATAGTGGTTTATCGAAGCGAAATTGTTAGTTGGACTCCTTGATCGATTTGGCTAATTTCTTAAGTGTTTCTAAAAGTCTCCAAAAACGAAAAGTGCTACTATTTAGGTTATTTTTAAGCAAAGAGTGTAAGTAAGTAAGTGCGAAATGGAAATTTCTTCAATCGTATGCGTCGGCTATGCTGTTGTTTGATGCTGGAGTAGCAATGTGAACACTGGGGTATCAATATCAGTACCCCACATAGAAAATTTTCGTTGTATGATATGCGTACTCTATGTATTTCTATTATCTTTGCTTTTTGTCAACGTTCGTGTCTCAACATCATTACAAGATTTGCAAACTATAAATGATGAGTTATAAAGCACGTATAAGAAGCGTGCCAACGTTGCGAGTGTAAGAGAGTGACACTCATTGGGATTACACCTTCGGAAATGCAGTGCTTTCGTCAAATGCTCGTCAAATACGAACATTGTTTTCGATAACTACCTCAACCTTCTTCCCATAAAAACCGATTGATTTGTGGAGCAAATACAAAGATGACATATGTGATGATATTTTGCCTTAGATGCGTTTTACAGCATTACATCCAAATATACAACTAAGCGAGCAAAATCACAACGAAATTGATATTAATTGATTAATGGCGGACAAGGTATTGAATTACCTATGCGACAGCTCCCAATCTTCGTTGCACGACTCATTTAGTCAAGAGTTGCGACGCGGAAAACAATCTAATTCCGATGGTTTGAGGGAATCAGTTCGAACGGACGTTCCACTGTTAAATCGAATAACAATATATGCGTGCGACACTCTCATGAAAGTTGTGAGCGAGTAACTGGAGGGAATTTCGATCGAATTGATTTTGGATACGATATGTTCGCAGAATGATATTACACTTGCACTTGCCTTATCAGGAATTGCATCTAAATTGTTGAAAGGCGGTCAAACTGTTCATTCAGCACATAGTTTGCCATTGAATGTGCAAATCAATGAAAATCAAATCCATTTTCAAGAACAGTGCGAAAGCAAAATGGTCGTTAGGGATGAGTGTGCAATGGTGCATAAAAAGTCTTTAGAGGCATAGACAAAAGGCTGCAAGACTTACGAAACAATCATAGACGGTTTGGTAGTGCGATGATTCGGTTAGCATAGCTAATTTTCAACAAGCATTGCGAGTGATTTCACGGTCGACTCCAGCCGATGAACTTAATATGTTTTTGAAACTTAAAAATTAAACATAAAGTTTTGCGGAAACACTTCAAAAACCTCAAACTGACTACGAACATGCGTGTCGATCTGCAGAGCGACCAATCTGGAGAAGTATTTGTAAACCAATTGCTGGACATTAGCAACAGAAAAATCCTGTTGACATTTCCACCGGCAATATTCAATTTCCCGTCGTTTTCTGTCAGCTTACAAAACAAATACAAATTGTTGGCGCAACAGGCTCGTTAGTACCCAGTGCCTAGATTTCTCACAACCGTTCATGTGTGCGTGTGTACATCTTCCACGATGGCGGGACCTCCTGTTTGATGCCGACTCCGAACGGCGAAGTTAAGCTATTCTTGACAATTGATATTACTCGGATGATTTTTCAGATCAGAGGAGGGAAAGTGAAAAATCATCTTAAGAGTTTCCACGACTGGGAATCGTACCCAGACCATCTGCGCTGCAGTTCAACGCACTAACCATCGCATATAGACTGAGCCTGTCAGCTTGCCGAATCAAAATCCGAACTCATCCGAAAGGTGCTTCCAAACATTGCACAAATTTGCAAAAATCATGTTTGGATGATCGAACGTGCTATATTAGCTGCGAAAAAAATATGTCGACGAATTAAAATTTTTGATTCAAAGTGAAATTTGTCGCGAATTGGTGAAGTTCAAATCGGTGGATTCCGTTACTTCTGGCAAACCGTCTTCGTTGTTTGTTTTTGCGCCGGAAAACAAAACGAAAAACATTGTTTATCATATCACTCTGTACTGATGTCGATTCCATTCAAAAAAATCACATTGAAATTTGAACATTCTGACATTTAAGTTTATCTGAAGGCGGTAAATTGGGACGTCGAGTCCGCTAGTTATAACTATAAATGTAGGAGTCTGTCATAATGCAGTTTGAGAAGAGAAAAACAATGAAATCATTTTAAATTCTTATTAAAAGAGCTAATTATTTGGCTTTTTTGTTCTTGCTATATAGGTGTTTTTTTTTTTGGTAATCTACTGGGTGTCCGCCGGGAAGGTATACTACTTTGTTTTGCCGCCATTTTGGTAAACATTAGTCTTGACAGTTCATATTTGGCAGTCGTGTAGTATACACGTTTCAAATTTATTATGAGAAAATAGTCCATATAACAACGTTTTTAATCGTTAAAACATGTTATCAAAATCAAATGTGCTCCGGATTTATTCATTGCAAATGTCATCGAAAACTGTCGTCGAAAATGTTTAAAATGTCTGCATGTACCAAACCCGGTAAGAAATCGTTGCAAAATATGTGGTAAATGAAAATTATTTTGTGCAATAAATTAACAGGTAATTTAGGAATCTCAAGGATAAGTCAGGAGCCTTGAACAGGGATGGTGGCGAATGCGCCGAAAAGCAGTGGCATCTGATGGCCTCGTGTCCTAAGGGTAATGAATAAATTGGAACTGGACATCTACTATGAACCGTGTTATAGCGATCAGAAACAGCGACAATTCGGAGGTGTATTTGTTATAGGCGGCAGTATTATGCAAGAAGTCTGGTGTTTTCAAAACATAAGCGAACGCATTGAAACAATCTGCATCAATGCCAAATTCGCCAACATAAGCCTTATATGCGGTCATGTTCTACGGGGGGGAAAAGATGATATATAGCGAAAGACTGCTTCTACAAGCTCCTTCACGAAACATACGAGCAACTACTGAAATACGAAGTTAAAATCATCATGGTAAATTGCACTGCTGTACACAGCACAGGGTTTCCTGACCTCGATATTCATAAGGGGACATGGCGGTATCCCAATCAACGATCGGTCAATCAAATTGATTACATTGCGAAAGGCAAGAGGCACGCATCCAGTATTTGGATGTCTAAACATTCCAAAGGGGCTAACATCGACTCGGGACACTACCTTGCTGCAGCTAAGGTAAGAATGTGAATATCCCCCCACGCGCCGCAACAAACCAGAAACACTAAGATCGGCCTTCGTAGAATTCGTATCCCTTAACCTTTGAATATACCACCAGCATGAAATGTCGAAAAATATTGGCAACGATGCCAGCAAACCATTAGAACAGCTAGAACTGATGTCCTAGGTTTCTCGCGCACAACAGCAAGAAACCACTGGTTTGATGTGGAATGTCGACATATGCTCGTAGCCAAGGACGTGGCCTACAAGACTAAGCTGCAGGTGAAGACGAGAGCTGTCATTGGGTTCTATAGGCAGAGAAGAAGAGATGAACACCGGCTTTTCAGAAAGAGAAAAATTAAGAAAAGCACGTGATCGAGGATATAGAGAGGTACCACTCTACGAACGATGTTCGCAAGTTTTAACAAAGTGTAAAACGTAAAATCCAAGGATACAATAAATACAAGGCTCGAACAGAATCCTGTCGAGATGAACAAGGAAATATCGTAGTTAAGACACAGTCCATGCTAAGGATATGGAAGACCCACTTCTGCTGACTGATAAACGGCGATGACGAACAACATTCCGCTTTCAGGTAGAACGAACCGTTCTATATTGGCAAGAACAGCCAAAACTGTCAACCACCCGACCTGTGTGAAGTGAGGATAGCAATATCTAAACTCAAGCTTAATAGGGCTGCCTGGAATGACGGCCTTCCCGCCGAGCTTTATAAAACCTGCGGAGATGACTTGGTAAGTAGCATCCACAAACTCATACGCCAAATCTGGTTGGATAAATGTATGCCTGAAGAATGGAATCTCAGCGTCGTTTGCCCGATCCGCAAAAACTGCGCCAACTACAGAGGCATAAGTCTCCTCAACATTGCCTACAAGATCCAATCTACCGTAATATGCGAACGCCTCAATATATTTACCAACAACCCGATCGGCACTTATAAGTGTGGTATTAGAGCAGGAAAGTCCACAACCGATCAGATTTTCACACTTCGGTAGTTTATGGATAAAACCCAAGAAGTCTAAATCGACACCCACCACCTATTCATCGATTTCAAATCCGCCTACGACAGCATTTATAAGGACGAACTATACAGAGCAATGTCTAGCCTTGGTATACCACCCAATCTTGTTCGTTTGTATAGGATGACGATGTAGAATTCTCGCTGCTCCATCAGGGTCAGAAACGACCTCACTGACGCATTCGATACCAAAAAAGGGTTTAGGTAAGGCGATGCGCTGTCATATGACTTCTTCAATTTGCTTCTTGCGAGGATTGTGCAAAACTCCCGAGCCAAAAACGAGAGGCACCGTTTTCCAAAAATCGGTGCAACTGCTAGCACACGTCGAAGATATTGACATCATTGGCAGGACTCAACGAGATGTCATGGCCATGTTTTCAGGTAAAGAGAAGGAAGCGGCAAAAATGGCTTAGCAGTACATGAGGGTAGGACTCAGTGTATGCTGTCAACACGAAAGGACATACAACATCGATGAATTGGACACAGCGTCACCATTGACAGAAATAACATTGAGGTAGTACGTGACCTTATCTATCTCGGCTCCGCTATTAACTCTGACAACAACATCTGGTCAAAAATTAAACGAAGAATTACTCTTGAATTACCCCGCTGTTTCCTCGGGCTAAAAAGGAAATTCAGTAGTAAAGCCCTCACTCCAACCATTAAGGAGATCCTATATAAGACCCTGATCATCCCAGTCCTGCTCTATGGCGCTGAAGCATGGATCGTCTCAAAAACGGATGAAGAAATCCTTGGTCGATTAGAGAGTAAAATTTTTGAAAAATCGTTGGTCCCGTTTGCGTTGACGAGCAATGGAGACGAAGATTCAACCAAGAACTATACATGTCCCTATAAAAAAAACGCATTAGACGTTTCATATGGATATGGCATATAGACCAATAGAAGCTAATACTCGGGCTCGCTGAGTCTTTGATTCCCAGCCATACGTCGGAGGCAGTAGAGGAACCCCTCGTGGCGCGCACAAGTAAAAACTAATGTCAACCAACCTAGAGTGCCCAACCGTAAGCTAAGGACCGTGGCTAATTAGGGGGGGATCTTGGTTGAGGTGCAGGTTCATTCCGGACTGTAAGCCATTATTATCGCGACACTGGTAAAAATTATTACCCCACCCCTAAACAGAAACCCCCAATAAACCCTTAAGGTCGGTCGGTCACAAAACCTCTTTACAACATCAGCCATTACCCTCACGTCCTTAATACGAATATTTTCCTGCGTTATTCATCTGATCATTTCGGCCTTTATGACCGAATGAGATATATGAACCTTAATTCCATTCCTAAATATCTTCAATGGAACCTCTAAGTAGACTATTAAGTTGGTTATTAGAAGCCGTCAGCTATCTAAGTGGCTTCTTAAAATATGATCTCTTAATTTATCGCATAACGTCTCATTAAATCACGCCACCATAATCGTAAATTAAAATGAAAATTTCCATAAAAAAAATCTGTTTGTTTGATTGATTGTAAAATGTGAATTATCCTTTTTACACGCTTCCGTCCTTTACCAGCAGCAGCATGTTGCTCGAGATGTTAATGTAATCGTAGGAAGTCTATTTACGTGAATATGGGTCGCATAATCATCAAGGAATACAAAACGAACAAAGAGTACAAAAAAGAAACAACGAGAAAACATTGCACCCAGCCCAAGGACAATAGTTGGGCGCACGTACTTTTTTTTTTTTTTTTGTATTGCGTTAACGAACTTTTCTTACACTCTTTTCCAAGATAATTTTGAGTGAGTAGGATGGTTACCTCGTCCTTCGCCCTTGAAGAGGAACAAGCTTTCAGCGGCACAACGCTCCGCTCCTTAAACTCGTGCACTGGTATTGAGCTAGAACAGAGATTGTATGAGTGTCGGGCTGCCTTCGCATCTCGGGTAAAAGAGAGTTCACTTTTGTGTGTGCAATGTAAAAATGTCCCCTTTTAGAATTTTCTTTATTTTAAGGAAATAAAAACGGCAGCCAGCTGCAAGGAAGTGTTGAATTGAAAAAAAACTGTAAGTATATATCCTTGGGAGAACAAGAAGATGCTTGTTGGCTGGGTAGGTGTGGGTGGAGGTGGTTGAGATAGAGGGGGGCTCCATAGCATAATGAGGGTATATTTTTATACATCCAGTCAAGGTCGGGGTCGTTATTCTTTTAATTCGACGTCGCGACTATATAGAATTTTCCTAGTGCCACCGTTCGTGCGTAACAGGGCGGCTAAATGAAATATGAACACAAAATAAAAACAAAAATAAATAAGACGACGAAGAAAGTTCGAAAGGAAGCGCGCCTTTTTTTTCAGCTTTCACATAATTTATTTACTTATTCCGGTTTTATATTTTTTTTTCGTCTGCTGTGATAGTGTGGGGAAGATTTTCGGGGAATACTTGACAGTTAAGTATTTTTCAAGTGGAAAATCTTTATTGTGCCATTATCACAACATCTACGGGGGATATTTTAATGAATGGTAACAGGTTATGATTCTTTTAAGAGACTCGACTTTTGGTAGATTATGTTGCTTTAAAGTTTTTTTTTATATCATTTTTCTTGACCTCGTCTAATTTGTTGAAGTTAGGTAAGTGGGTGTTAAGACGATATTTAAGGATAATGGTTGGGGCATGAAATCAAAATTCCGACATTATGGGCCAATACATGGCCTAAATGTTGTATTTTTGCAAGAAGGAATGGGAACTTTAGCTTAACACCGATTCCGGACGGCAAATTTGATAAGCTTCTTATGGCAATTTCGTACTTATGTTGTTTGTCAGACTTTCGCAAGAGGTGTGGTTTCGAAAACAAATATTAAGGTTTTTCTACTTTTGGTATTTAAACCACAGATATATATGGGATTGGTAAGTGTTGACACATCCCTAACGCGAAAGTGAGAGATACATACCTGGAAATAGTAGCTATTTCCCTTTGGGTTGACACCTGTCTAATACAAATTCCCGCTTCTTTTGTATTGAACCCCATATAGTGATTATCCTCGTAAATTTTAAACTGAAACTTTTCTACCCATTAGGAAACGTGTTACTTGTGAAATTGCCTATAAAGATTGTAAGCACATAATACATATTTGATAGCGTGTTGAGTATGCAGTGGAAACTTATATGCAAAGCCTAACCACTGGAAAAGAATCGAGTTATTCACTTTGGAAAGCAATTAATGTTATAAAGCGGCCAAAAATCACTGTGCCACCAGTAAGGGTAAATCAAGACGTTTGGGCACAAAAATAAAAAGCAGACGTTTTTGTCGCACATCTTGAGGAAACATTTAAACCATTTGATGGTCCAGAAATCATTAATTTATTCCAGACTACAACCGATAGTAATCTAGTTAAATATGCAAGTATTGCCGAACTTAAACGGGAAATACAGAAACTAAAGCCTAAAAAAGCTCCGGGTTATGAACTGATTACAGGAGAACTTCTAAAAATGTTGCCTCGGAAAGCATTAACTAAACTCCTCTACATTGTAAATGCAGCAATTAGATTAGAATACATAACAAGACAGTGGAAAGTCGCGGAAGTGATTATGGTTCTCAAACCAGGGAAATCACCGAATGAAATGTACAGACCTATTTTACTTCTTCCAATCATTTCAAAAGTTTTTGAAAGGATATTAATCGGTCGCTTACACGCCATTACTGATCAGAGCGCCTTTTAACTGACCATCAATTGGGGTTTAGAAGTAAACATTCGACTGTGGACCAAGTTCATCGAATTACTGATGTAATTGAGAAAACTTTGGAAGAAAAGAAAATTTGCTTAGCCATATTTCTTGATGTGTCGGAAGCTTTTGACAAAGTTTGGCATAGAGGCCTTCAATAAAAACCTGAAAAATTATATATCTTGAGCATAGACTCTTCAATGAAATATTGGCAGGAGTACCCCAAGAAGCAACCTTGGACCACTCTTGTATCTCATATTTACACGTGATATATTAAACAAACAAACGATAAAATAGGCTTTACGAGAGCACTTAACGAGAGCAAATCGATTCATGTAGATTTTTCGTATAAATGGACAAACAATTGCCAGTATTTCTCAATACGGTTCGAGTCCCTTTTGCGAATGAAGCGAAATATCTCGGAATGACACCCGATTAAAAAATTAAAATGGAATGGATGGAATGGAATTAATATTCGAAGCTTAACTTTGACAACAAGCTGCTATTATACAAGCAAGTGTTAAAGCCGATTTGGACATTTGGTATACAACTTTGTGGTTGTACCAGTGAAACGAGTTTAACCATTCTATAAACTTTTGAAAACAAAATGTTAAAATCATTCGTCAATGCGCCGTGGTAAATAAGGAATGAAAATATACGCAGAGGTCTGGGTAATCACGTGGTTAAAGATGAAACACGTTAACCCAACTGTCCTCCAAATTCTGGACGAAACAAATTTATTGCAGCGCCTTCAAAGAACTAAGCCCTTAGATTTGGCCCGATAATAACAAACCGCGCTATAAATTGCGGAAAAAGGAGGAACTCTCACCGGAAAGTTACCTGCCAAACATTCATTGCTAGTGAGAAAAAAATTAGATAAGTCGCATACTTAGTTGCAATGCAAATACAAAACGGGTGGCGGTTTTAGTGGGTAAAAGTCTCACACAACTTTGGGCACGTGCTCATCGTACCTGTCGAGATTTCCACCAGCCCACGAAAAAAACAAAAAAATAACATATTCTAAATCATATAAATTAAATTATTAATAAATTACTAATAAAGAATATTACATTGGTTAACAGCGTTTTTATTTTTTTAATTTACGCTTGTGGAGGTTAACATCCAACTTTGGTTGTGTTGCCGCCAAACTGCGCCAACAGTTAGAGTGACTGCCAGCCGGGTAGTTACAAGGAAGTTGAAGTATTATTTCCTTTTCTTTTTCGTCCATGCAGTTCCTGCACAAGATGTTCAAATGAAGTTCTGGCCTTTTTGCGTACCCGTACTAGATCTGTTTCATTTGTAGTAGACCTACTTCATTTTTAACTTTCTCTTAGAAAGAGAAAGACATTGTTTTCGTGAAAATTTTGGACCTCGAGATTTTGATTGGTTCTAACATTACGATGTAGTGGAACTCAAAAAAGTGGTTTTTGGAATTCCGTCCGTCGGTTCGTCGGTTCGTCGGTTCGTCGGTTCGTCGGTTCGTCGGTTCGTCTGTCCATACAAGTCTCTCCAGCCTAAACGACTTAACCGATTTTCTTCAAACTTTGCATTAAGCGCTTTTTTTGTCATAATTCAAGGATATTTTTTTGTTGCTTTTAGCCATATTATTACTGGTACCTGCAATATAAAAATCATAAATAACCTTATTTTGCTAAAAAAAACAGATCTAACGATTTTGATTAATAAGCATATTAGTTTCAGCAAAACTGCATACCCAATTTTTTCGAGAAAATTTATATAAAGGATTTTTGCATTAAAGCCATTTGAAGGAAATTGTCAATTTCTCGCAAACTATTTTGCCAAGTTGAATGAAATTTAATTTGTATACTACTATTACTGTTTTCGTGAGTTCCACATAATTGGTTTTGGCCCAATTATCCCCAAACGTAAATTTCAGTTTTGGCCAACAACGGAAAATCATTATTATTCACATGAACACCGATTACTTTCAATTACGGAATAAACGTTCGTATAACCTCATTTCGATATCATTTATACCATTCTAGCATCATTAGTCGAAATAAATATTTTTGTGTATTTAGGCCAAATTAATAAAAACGTCAAATTAACTCGCTGTGAAAGAGAAAGTTGCGTACGACCCAGTCGTGCACCCACCACTAGTTTTTGTATGAATCTACTACGTAGCAACTTATTTTTACTTCGTTTGTGTCATTTTTAAACAAATAGAAAAATTTAGTGTAATATGTTTAATTATGAAAGTTTCGGATCTTCTCCATGTTCTTTATCGTTCATGATCTTGGTCGCCCAGATTTTAATTTTTCCTTTGTTATGCCGATCTTTTTAACTTTTTAAATCATTTCCGAATAGAGCTTGCCGCATGATTCAAGTGTCGAAAGCCTCGAAAATTCACGTCGTAAGTTTAGGTTTCTTTTGAGGCACCTTGTATATTTTCCGGAAGCTTTTCATAATATCGAAGGAATATTAAGACAAGACACCTGTAGCACGTTCTGAACACGCTCTTCAGTGATGTAACTGATTGTTTTAAGTTTGCAGAAATGGACGCGACCAAGTAATTCCTTGTGACTCTATAACGGGTGGTTATATTTAAAGGGCCGATGTTGAATGCAAACCACACCTAAACATCAAGTTTTTTCTCTGCATTTCATTCAACATTTCTCAATTTCAGATTAACTCAATTTGAGTCATGGAAATTAACACAATCGAGCAACGCGTTAAAGCTATTCAGGCTTATTATAAAAATGCGCGTTCAAAGCAAAATGCATATCGTGTACTTCGTGATGTTTTTCGGTCAATTTAATCGTCCAAATGTGCGTACAATCGGAAAAATCATGGAAAATTTTTGAGCAAACCGGATCTGGAGGAGATGTGAAAACACCAGTGCATGCTCGTACAGCTCGTACTGCAGAAAATATTGCTGCTGTTCGCGATAGTGTGGCTGAAGGGCCGTCCACCTCAACTCGTCGTGCGTCGTGCCCATGCTCTCGCTCGTCGTTGATGTCGTTATGATGAATATAAAGACTTGCAAGAACTAAAGCCTCTTGACCACTTTAAGCGTCGCCAATGGTCAGAATGGTGGCAAGAAATAGCAACAGTGGACGATTAATTTTCGAAGAATTTTTTCAGTAATGAGGCATATTTTCACCTCAGTCGCCGCATTTTTGCGAATGATAATCCAAGAGTGATTGTCAAAAAACCAATGCACCCACAAAGAGTGACTGTTTGGTGCGGTTTATGGGCTGGCGGCATCATCGGGCCGTATTTTTCAGCAACTATTCAAGAGGTACAGGATGAGGTAATTCGGCACATTAACTGCAAAGAACCTCAATTATGCCTCAGTGTCATGAAAAATTTGGACCATCGGATGGAGATGTGCTGCCATTTGGCCGATATTTTGTTCCAGACATAATTGAACCATACCAACTTTATCATAATAAAAAGAAATGTCAATAATTTCCTAAATAATTTCTGTTTTATTCAAAATCAATATCGTCCCTTAAAATGTAACCACCTTTAATAATTTGGAAGAAAGGCCGTTGCTAAATGTGATATTCCTATCGTCAATTATTAGTCTAGGAACGGTGGACTGCAGTTTATGCTTTGTGTAGTCATATTCTTCTTTTTCAAGGTTTTGGGCTCTATATTTCATAGTACGTTCGAAGATATGCTTGAGGATAAATTGACTAGCATTTATGGCATAGCGACCTCAACAGTTGAATGTTAGAACGGGTGGAATGCAACTATCTATTTCGCTTGAGCATTTACTGTTATAATAACGGAAAAATAGTGTTAAGCAGAAATACCTCCCTACAATGTTAAAGCAAGACTATAGAGCTCGCTGCGGTTGAGTCGTCTAGCAGTCTTATTGCATGCCTTTGTATCCTATCCATTTGATGCAATGCTGTTTTTTTTTTTTTTTTTTGCTGCACCTGATGGTATATCTTGCATCGCTAAAGGAAATCTAGACTTTCGCTTCGTATTAAGCAACCTCTAAAAACACAGAGCCTTGGGGAACACCAGGATTTATTTGGTGAGTAGCAGACTTGAAACCTTCCAAAGGAACTAGAATTGTTGCCGAGATGTAGTTTCCATTTCCAAAATTCGAAATTTCGGCAAAAAAAATATTGATGCCCCACCCGGTCATATGTCCAAGTTGGATTGATTGGTTGGTTCCACTTTTTGGTGAGATATGTCATGAAATACCAGTGTGGTCATTGAGAAGTTTTCTTGATTCAAAAAACTGACGGCTTATCTGTATTTCCATGAACTTCGAAAGAAAGTAAGATGATAAGTTAAAAAGAGAAGAATATTCGACTTTTTTATGGCAATGTGGAACGGGGTGCAAAATGAGCAGCAAGCAAGTTGGCTTTTTATAGAAATGTGACAGCTGGAATGACCTTCTGCATAACATTATAATTTCATTTAAAATGTTCACATAACAGTCTCCAGAATTGGCTGTTCCATATTATCAGCAACATTTGTGATCGCACCATGGCTTTTTCATGTTCATCTCAAAATTCTGCTTTTATCTGTTTTTGAGTTTTACCCCCGAACAACATTCGTGATGTATAACGTGCTACCTTGTCATAACATTTTTTTTTCTTCTTTTTTTCAGAAAAGCTGGTGTTTTTCAGCTTTTTAAATACAAGGTGGGCCAAAAGAAGTCATCCGATGTTGTTTGGCCTTCAGAATATCGGTTGTGGCTCTCGCAGTGTGTGCCATTGCTCCGTCCTTTTGGAACCACATGTCCTCCAGTCCTAATTCGTCCAATTGCGGCAAAATTACGGTTATCATTGCCCTATAGCGCGCGCCGTCCACTGTTGTCGTTTGACCAGTGGCGTTCTCGAAAAAAAAAATGGCCCGATGACTCCTCCAGCTGTTCACGCACCGAGCAGTAACTTTAAGCGAGTGTAATGGCTCCTCGTGCATTGCTCGTGGATTTTCGGTGTTCCAGAAGCGATAGTTTTGCTTGTTCACGTACCCGCATCGGTCATTATGATTTTGGTAGAAAAATCGTCCACTTCGATTATTCCGCGTTCTTGGGGAGTGTATCACTCCATGGATTGTACACTTGTATTATACATCTGGGATGTCTACATTTCGACATTAGCCGCCATTTTGTACCCACCGCCACCTTGTACAAATACAAATTATTTGCGCAACAGGCTCGTTAGTACCAAGGGCCGAGCTTTCTCACAACCATTCATGAGTGCGTGTGTGCTTCTTGCACGATGACGGGACCTTCTGTTTTAGGGCCCAGTTTAGATATCATTAAAGAACTTGATTGTAACACAACACATGATGGAATTGAAATGCCACCCCCATAGCTTCTTAAAGGAATTATAGGAACATTCCGTTTTAATTCGGTGGAATGGCAATCATTACTTCATAAAAATATATGTTGATCAGTCAAAAATAAGAAGTGATTTTCTGCGAAAACTAAAAATAGAAATTTAAATATTTTTCGATAATCTAAAATTGATAAGCTTTGCTTGGACTTTTTTTTATTGAATTATGATTGAATTTATAAAAGAGCCATAAGAAGTAAAAGAAAATTTCCAATGAGAGTTTTCGCCGTTCGACTCCGAACGGCGAGTTTTAAGTAAAACTTTTCTTGACAATTTGTACTACTCGGATGGTTTGTCAGGTCATCAAGAGAGGAGGGCCAGTAAAAAAATCATTTAGGTGTTTATTAGGCTTTTTATATGCCTCTATATTTTAAATCATTTTTTGGAAAGTTTTCACCCACACAAAATTGTCTCATATAATAAAATTGATATCACCTTAAGCCTCACAGAACTCTCTAGTCGCTTCCTGATAGGTGAGAACTTAAAAAAAACTCAAAGCTTCATATAATTAAAAAATGAAATTTCCAATTTGGTACCCAAGATCGCAATTAAATAGTTTCCCAAAATGTGAATTCATCCTTCTTAAACACGTGACAACCATTTTCTTTTGATTTACTGCTGTCCATATGACCGCTGAGGGTGACTGCAAACTACAGAAAATGCCGGCAAACAGATATTCATGCTTCCCCCAAAAACAAATTTACATTCGACCCCTTAATCCTATCGTCCTCTATTAAAAATTCAGCTTTTTGCATTTGTACGCAATTGAGAATAAGCCTGTATACGTATACCGTAAGCATAAGTACAGGGCGTGAACCTTTCTACCTGCATGCATGCAAACACTCAACCACCATTAACCCTCTTCAATGGCCATACCACGAATGACCCTTGTCCACCAGTCCAATTCCAAGCGGAATTTATAGCCACCTAATAAAAAAGTGTACATCCGCATCGTTTCGGAAATAAGGGTGAAATTAACGTGAACTCCATAGGGAAGACGTTAGGCTTGCGTATTAATTATTCGAAAATATAAAGTTGTATATCGACCGGTTTTTGACCATCAGTCAGTTGGAAAACCATGTTGGCACCGAGTTTCCTTTTGAAAAGCAAATGTTAAAGGTTACAAGTGTGTACAGTTCGTGCCCAGCGAAATTGACCACACTGTCATTTTGGGATGAACTAGCGGTAATATGATATTCTTATGTAGGGTTGTGATTGATTAATCATTTTGGCACATCGTGAGCTGTACAAAATAAATTCTCTTCCAAAGTGGCGAGTTATGTATGAGCTGGAAATTGTTTTTGCTTAATATGACACTGGCAAGGAGAATGGTTTGAGGAATTCCGCGGAAATTAATTAGAACTCGATGACTGACGCATTTGTATTTATTTAAATTATTAATTAACAAATCATGACGCTAGGGAATTTTCGAAATTCCATTTAGATTTTTAATTGGATAATGTTGTTTCCATATTTATACAGAAGATGGAAAATAAGAATAAAGCTATTTAACAGGAGCTTCTATACATTTTTTTTATCGTTTATTTTTTTACCAAGCCAACAATCAGTTTTCGAAGCTTTATATGAGCAGGAAAAGGAGTATTTGCAGACAAACACTATAAAAATACGCAAATAAGGTGTAATTCAGGTCTACATGTGAAGACTTCTAGTCTTTGGAAATGACTTGAAAGCTACCCGACTAAGGCATAAAAATGTCAATTGTTTTGTATTCAATATTAAAGAAACATAAGACATCTAGAAACAACTGTAAGTATAAAATATTCCTAGACTTAAGGGGCGTAGGTTCACAGATCGCCAAATTACACCAAACTAGACTCAATGCTTACTCTGTGCAATACAAACATTTATTTTCAGCCTAAGAAATGTAGAGTCTCGAGTTTCTTTCGCCAAATGGTGAGACTTTCTTACTCTTCTTTGACAAATCGACGCACAGAACTTCATACCTTGGAAGTAATACATAGAGCAGCTATTGAATCAGAGTGGACTTATCAACGAACGCTGTGAAAGCGGGGATTGTGACTGTAGATAAAGAAGTACCTTACCGAACCTAACCGAATATGCCATAATCAGGCTTATCGCGTATAAATGTTTCCTTGTCAGCAATGTAAATCAGATTGCTGAATGGGAAAAGTTTTCCTTGAAAATTTATTCGCGATAGGCCTGAATGTAACGGGTGGTTACATTTTAAGGGCCAATGTTGAATGTGAACCACACCTAAACGTCAAGTTTTTTTTGTGCATTTCGTTTGACATTTCTCAATTTCTGACTTATTTAATTTGAACCATGGAAGGATACACAATCGAGCATCGCGTTAAAGTTATTCAGGCTTATTATGAAAATGTGCGTTCAAATCAAAGTGCATATCGTGCACTTCGTGATTTTTTCGGTCAATTTAATAGTCCCAGTGTGCGTACAATCGGAAAAGTCGTGCAAAAACTTTAGTAAACCGGGTCTGTAGGAGATGTGATAACACCAGTGCATGCTTGTACAGCTCGTACTGTAGAAAATATTGCTGCTGTTCGCGATAGTATGGCTGAAGAGCCGGCCACCTCAACTCGTCGTCGTGCCCAACAATTGCACCGCTCACGCTCGTCGTTGATGAACATTATGCATAAAGACTTGCATTTACACGGTTACAAGGTGCAATTGACTCAAGAACTATAGCCTCTTGAGAATTTCAAGCGTCGTCAATGGTCAGAATGGTGGCAAGAAATGGCAACAGTGGGTGATCAATTTTCGAAGAAAATCATCTTCTTTGATGAGGTACATTTTCAAATCAGTGGATTCCTCAAAAAGCAGAATCGCCGCATTTGGGCGAATGATAATCGAAGACCGATTGTCAAAAAACCAATGCACCCACACAACACACCAGCGGTTTATGGGCTGGCGGCATCATCGGGGCGTATTTTTTCCAAAATGAGGCCGGTCAGACAGTTAGTGTGAATGGTGTTCGCGATTGTGAGATGATAACAAACTTTTTATGGCCCGAATTGCAAGATATGGATAGAAGATATAGACAGCTAATGAAACAATGGCTCTTTTGCGCGACAGATTCAATGGCCGTGTTATCTGACGTGGTGGCGATGTCAATTGGCCGCCAAGATCATGTGATTTGACACCTTTGGGCTTCTTTCTTTGGTGTTATTTGAAGGAAAAGGTGTGCGTCTATAAGCCAGCAACAATTCATGAGCTAAAGGATGAGATAATTTGGCACATTAACGGCATAGAACCCCAATTATGCCTCAGCGTTATCGAAAATTTGGACCATCGGATGGAGGTGTGCTGCCGAGGTCGCGGCGATCATTTTGTTCCATACATAATTGAACCATACCAACTTTACCATAACGAAAAGAATTGTAAATATATTTTTTTTAAAAATAATGTTTTAATCAAAATCAACATCGGCACTTTAAAATTTAACCACCTTTATAACCCTACTGGAAAGTGCCGTAAATTTTTATAAATGGTGTCGAATATAAAATCATTCCGGAAGAACGATGAAAAACCCCAACTATGCGTTTGAGGTGGGATTTATCTGTGATCTTGGCGCATAGTCATTTCTTTCCTGTTTTCTTGACCGAGCAGCTTGAGAAAAAATATCTAGCATTAACGGTCCATACATGGCTTCTCCCTTCATTCGTGTGTCCGAAGGTATATTTTTGCCATAAAGAAAGAGGATCTCTTGTTTAAGCCGACTCCCATCTCCCGTATTTGCAGAATGACGATGGAAAAATGTCGCTGCTTCATCATGGTCGGCAACGGCCATACCGAAACATTCGATGCTAATAAAGGTTTTGAGAAAGGCGACGCTGTGGCAATCTGAGAGGATTGAGCAAAACTCCCGAGGCAACACTAGAAGTACAATCTTTCAAAGATCTGTGCCATTACTAGCATACGCCGACGATATTGTCATTATTTTGTCGCACTCAAAGTGATGCACTTTTGCTGGTAAAGACAAGGAAGCGGGAATGGTGGTTTTAGCTGTAAATGAGGGTAAGACCATGTATATGCTGCCAATACGAAAGACATACAACATCGACGAATATTGAACAGAATGTCACCATATAACTTTGAGGTAGTACTAGACTTTATCTACCTCGGCTCAGCTATAAATTCTGACAACATTAAAACAAGTACTACTCTTGCCAACTCTGTTGGAGGCAATTAGAAGTAAAGCCCTCATTTAAACTGTTAAGGAGATCCTATATAATACCCTGATTATCACAGTCCTGTTCTATGACGCTAAGACGTAGATCGTATCAAAAGCAAGTGAATAAATCTTCAAGAAAGCCTTGAAAAAATGCCGAGCGAAATAAAGACGGGCTCAGTGGTGCGATGGTTAGTGCGATGAACTGCTGCGCAGAAGGTCTGGCTTGAATTCCCAGCCTAAGCATTCCCTAAACGATTTTTCACTGGCCCTCCTCTCGTGATGATCTGACTAATCATCCTGCCAAAACCCATATAACTTTTATTCAAAAGAAATAAAAATGGTCGGCTGTTACACCCAAGAGCATACACCATCTTGAATGTTCTGCGAATTAAACGAATACAAGAAACAGTGACTCCCCGAAGTTAGTTAGGAAACCACCCATGGAGTTAGTCTCCACTATGCCCAAAATCTTTCCTATTACTAGCTTTCTTCCCCTTCTCTAAAGCTCCTACTATGCTTAAACATTTAAAGGGTGTTTATAACCCCTTGAGTGCGCGCAAATTTAAAAAAAAATGATGGAAAGCTTATCTCGAATTCGCCGTTCGGGGTCGGCATAAAAGAGGTGATCCCGCCGTCGTGCTTAAGTACACACGCACACATGAATGAAAATGAAAAAGCTCGGCGCTGGATCGAGCTAACGATCATGTTGCGGCAAAAATTGAATTTTTTTTCTAATGAAGGGATAAGCATGGTTGGAGACCCTGTTTTAACCGTCGTTGATGCAAAGATATTTCATTCAATTTTTAAACTTAACAAAGCAGTGGACGGTCACCATCGAAAGCCAACATAATAAAATGAGTTTCTGATGAAATTAATGATCCTGAATCCGTTTCCTAAGGTTATGTCACAGTAAGAGACTGTGTTCTCTTATGCCATCCTTTCCAAAATTGGCTTTAAAATCTTTAGGCCGATCTTATATTCATATTGTGGTTATTAGGACTTCAGCAGAAGGTCACATACGCTCTTAAATTTTGTTGGTTAATTCGAATATTAAGTATTAAGATTATCAAATCATTGATCATTCGATCAACAGCTAAAGTTGAATTTTCTTACCAATCTTTTTTTTTTATTATAAATCTTCAAATTCTTCCCTGTAGTTCTTAACCCTATTTGCCGGGCTCTGTTCACCCTGCGTCCTATATCATTTATCCAGTTTTTTTCATAAGAAATTCGGTTTATCGGTTTGAACCCTTTGAAACGTGTCAAAGCTAACCTTTATCAGCGACTGGGATCTACCATATGCTTTATGGCCATTATTACTTTTTGTTGAAAGAAACAATTTTGACAGCCAACTAAGTTTAAAGTGCTGGTCCCAAAAGTTGATATGTTAAAAATCGGATCAGAAGACAACTCAGAAGTTAAATTAAGTATTTGGGCACTTTAGCATTTTTTTTTCCTTAAAAATATTCGGTTGTTTGACTAATCCTTGAGGTCCCTATTTAACTATGAAATTAGCAAGCTGTACAGCTAGTCAAAAATCTATGAATCGTTTGTCAAAATGGGTATAATGATCCAGTCCAATCTTCTTTTCCCAGCTGGATAGTAACCGCAGTAGAAAAACCCATTGGCTTAATAGGGCCCACAAATATTAACCGACCAACTGCGCAGTTATAGTACCTCTTCAACAACTAAGGATAACTGAAGGGACATGTGTGTGTTGAGCTCCTAAGTAATCATTACGTAATTTTTAAAAGGAAAATCGTTGACGATAGTGAAAGAGACGTTACGTACCCAGAAAGTCTCCTTCACTATCGGCAAAGATTATCTTTTTGAAAGTTACGGAATAAGAACCCTGGTAACCGATCAACTTATGCTTAAGTAAGCAAGCCTTTCTATTACTTTGTCCATTTTCAAGAAATTGATGTGATCTTCTCGGACAATGTTGGAGATCTATGTAAAGCCCGTTATTTTGATTGGTTTTACTTACTTACTTACCTAAGTGGGCCTACAGACCGGAATGAACCGGGGCCTCAACCAAAATGCCACTCCAATTAGCCCGGTCCTTAGCTTACTGCCTCCAGTTGCGCACTACAAGTTGGTTGAGGTCGGTTTCTACTTGTGCGCGCCACTTAAGGCGAGGTCTTCCTCTACTGCGTCCGACGTCTGTCTGAGAATCAAAGAAACTGTGAGACAGAGTATTAGTGTGCATTCGTTCTACATGTCCTAGCCATCTTAAACGTCCAATGCGAAGTAAAGTTGAATCTTCGCCTCCATAGCTCGTCAACGCAAACGGGACCGAAGATTTTTCGAAGAATTATCCTCTCGAATCGACCAAGGATTTCTTCATCCGCTTTTGAGCGCCGTAGAGCAGGACTGGGATGATCAGGGTCTTATATAAGATCTCCTTATTAGTTCAAGTCAAAGCTTCACTACTGAATTGCCTTCTTAGCCCAAATAATAGCACGAGTAATTCTTCATTTAATTTCTGATGGGATGTTGTTGTCAGAGTTAATAGCGGAGCCGAGTCCCGTACTACCTCTATGTTAAATCTGTCAATGATGACGTTCTGTCCGATTCGTCGATGTTGTGTGTCATTTCGTGTTTACAGCATATACTTTGTCTTTCCCTCATTTACTGCTAAACCCATATTTGCCGTTTCCTTCTCATTACAAGCAAACGTGGCTATGACATCACTTTGGTTCGTACCAATGATTTCAATATCGTCGGCGTATGCTAGTAGATTTTTGGAAAATTATGCCTCTAATGTTGGCTCGTGAGTTTTGCACAATCCACTCAAGAATCAAATTGAAGAAGTCACATGACAGCGCATCGCCTTGCCTAAATCCTTTTTTAGTATCAAATGTGTCAGTAAGTTCGTTTCCGACCCTGATGGAGCAGCAAGAATTCTCCATCGTCATCCTGCACAAACGGACGAGTTTGGGCGGTATACCGAAACTAGACATGGTTCTGTATAGTTCGTCTCTATAAATGCTGTTGTATGCGTCTTTGAAATCGATGAATATGTGGTGGGTATTGATTTGGACTTCTTGGGTTTTTTCCAGAATCTGCCGATGTTTGAAAATTTTATCGGTTTGCATAAAACCACATTGATAAGGGCCGATCAGGTTGTTGGTAAACGCTTTCAGGCGTTCACGGCATATAGGATCTTGTAGGCGATGTTGAGGAGACTTATGCCTCTGTAGTTGGCGCAGTTTAGAGGGTCTCCTTCTTTGTGGATCGGGCAAACGATGCTTCGGGCATACTTTTTTCCGACCAGATTTGGCTTATGAGTTGGTCAATGTTATTTACCAGATCTTCTCTTTGAGCTTTATAAAGCTCAGCGGGAAGGCAATTATTTCCGGCATTCTTCGTCAAACCAGGGGTTTCTTGATGGTTGGCGCGAGAAACCTCGCACATAAGTTAGGGCTGATCAAATGGCTTGTTGGCATCGTTGTCATTTTTCTTCGACATTCGATGCTGGTGGTATATATATTGGTTTTATGGAATAGACATTTCGTGTTCTATTTTTAGAAAAGATAAAAGAGTGATAAACCTACAGTCTCCGAGCAAAAATCTCCAATATATAATCATTAGACCAAAATGCCTTAATTTATTGTCATCTCTTGGTGATTTTGGGTCAGCGAAACAAATTGCTGATCCCGATTCGTAAATCTTACAACAGGCAGTGATTTAATAAAATTAAGGTTTTTGCGCTTGCTTATGTTGATATCCCATGAAAATTTCTACGATGGCTTTTATAACCAGACTATCAAAACAGGAGTGTATTCAGATTTTTAATATGTATGTCGTAATAGGGCTTAATTGACCTAATTATAATGTCTGCCCTTAGTCTTCCTTGAAGACAGGGTCGCTCCCCTTGAATCCATATCTGTACTCGATATCTTGTTTATTTCTCTAGTCATAATATTTTATAAACAAGAATGCAAATATGCATAAATATATCAATTCAATCAAGTGGAATCTTTTGTATCCTTGTTTTAGAAACTAAATTGAAATCGTCCATGTAGTAAATCCCCCAAAAAAGAAAATAAATATAAAATTTTTGAAACGGAAAACACTCTCAAATCCAATATCAATCGAAATTATCTTATAAGCAAATCGCAGAAAAGGATTTTTGCTCATCTCGTGTACCTACTTTCGTCAATCCGTTATCAAAAGTATTCAAATTGAAAACGAGGCTAAAACTAAAAAAAATAATAAAAAAAAAACGCACACAAACAAAAGGATACGCTTGCTACAGAAGATCGCTGCGCAAGGAACCGTAGGTACCTACTCATCCTTGGAATTCCAATACGTCGCGTCGCTATCGAACGACAGTCACATGTGCTCAATGATGGAAACACACATTTCTCAGGAATGATTGAGGATATAAATTTGAACGCCTATGCGCGTTCGCATATTCTAATATCGAAATATGATTCAGCGAGACAAATACAAATGAAAAAAATAAGCGAATTGTTTATATTGGAATTTTAATAAGAATAACGGAAGAAAGCATGTAGCGGAGCAGCATACCTACATGTTTCTTATATTTTGTAGCGAATATTCAAATTCACGTAAAAATTGAATGTGTTGTCTGAATCCGACAGGAATTTAGAAATATCGAGATACGAAAAGTTAAATCATCCCTTTTGTCGTTTGATGTGTATCTCCATACCTACATGACAATCGGAAATTGAGAATTGGGCTGTCACGGATATCGTGCATCGTCACTCAAAGTGCTCGTCGCGTCGCGTATGTGTTGTAACGTTTTTCATAAAACATCAGATTTCAATTTCTGAAAAAGGGGGATGAGCCTGAGTGGTTCTCTGTTCGGATGATGTGTCATTTCAAATGGTTCTTATGGCGATACTGAAAGGTACGTCGTACACAAGTGTCGGAGTGAGATGTTGGTATATCTGTATCTCAAAGGACTGTTTTTTGATAATTGGAACATGAAATAAGCCGCATTCAGACTCGGTAAGGGCTGAATTAAAACTTAATTGACTTTAGAATGCATAAAAGAGGCGCACACACATGACTTCTCGAGAAGTTATGGTCCTTCAAGGATTATAGTTTAGATGGAGGGTTGGTAAAACTAATTCAATTGAGTATATAGTTGGGGGTTTATGGTTGTTTTAGGACGTTTTTACGTTAGTTATGCTTAAATCGGATGTTATGCTTAGTAGACTTAATTCTTAAAAAAAACCTTTTAGTTTGAATATGACGAGGTATACAACGGTTCTAAAGATAAACATTTTTGTCTTTGATTTTAAGATGCTCGTGCTGCAAATGTATTTCGAAAATAATCTCAAATAAAGCGAATTTAGTTTCGAAGGTGTTAAGTTGCTTCAAGGTTTTAGAAAAAGGGGAGGCACATGTCCAGGGACTAAAAGTGAAGGCAATGCGGGTAAAATACAGTCTTCCAGCTCAGTGAATTCGAAGAGTCTTGCTACAAGAAAACATCTGACATTTCGGCAGGAGGCTTCGTGCAGTCTCTCTTAAGACTTGCTGCAGGAGGTCATTCAATTTCTCATTGATGTAAAGATCACCCTCATCGGTAAAACTAGCGTTCAGCTAGGATAATCATTCTGATATTGCAAGAACTCCAAATGATGAAAAGAAAACATGATGCAAAACGGTGATTTCAAGCTCAACATATATCCCAAACTCAAGCTCGCTTTTGTAACATAAATCGAACTCGAGATTTTAATCAAACGTAACTCTACTATGGTGGAGAAATTAGTATAGTTTTCTCCAATTTTGTCCAATTTTGTCCAATTTCCATCTGACATCCATCTGTCCATATGACAGTCTGCGATCGACCCAGAGCCTAAACAGATAGGCCAATACCCAGAAGGGTTTTTGATATTGACAGTAGCTAGTAGCTGATTTATGGAAGATTGTGCCTTTGGAGTTTTACACAATCCCCTTACGTATAATTTCAAAAATGTCACGTGACAGTGTTGCTTGGCTAAACCCTTTACATGTATCAAATGTTTCCCCCGATGGAGCAGCGAGAATTCTCCATCGTCATCCTACACAAACAGACAAGTTTGGGCGTTATATCAAAACTAGACATAACTCTGTATAGTGCGTCTCTATAAATGCTTTCGTATGCGGTTTTGAAATCGATGAATAGGTGGTGGGTATCGATTTGGACTTCTTGGGTTTTTTCCAGGATCTGCCTAAGTATGAAGATTTTTTTTTTGATAAGGTCATCAGGTTATTGATAAACAGTTTCAAACGATGTTAAGGAGACATATGCCTCTGTAGCTGATGCAGCTGAAAGGATATACTTTTCTTATTTACATACGGTAACAAAATTGCACTGACGGAACAAGCCACACCAGCAAATCATAGCTTCATTTTGTTTCGCCTCTGAGTTGTGGCCGTATGTTTCGGCTTCAAGTATCCACCACCGCATTTAGTGCTGCCGTTGGTCCTTCAATCTCTTCCACCTAAATCTCGATTAAAGGTTTAAGTTCAACTCCATTGGCTCGGTCATATTCAGCAGCATACCCCAGAGGGATTTTACAGTCCATGAGTTCGATAAAACAAAGAAGACCGAACCTTCGGTTTAAGGACTAAACAATCGGAGATTCCAGAACTCTTGGATAAATGACTGAAAGCAGCATACTCTTGATGAAAATGGATAAAAACACTCTCTTGTCTCAGGCAAATAACCTCCACGGGTCGAGAGCTTCAAATTAAAGTAAATGAAGTTTTCTCTTGAGTATTTTGCAGACCGGAGTTTATATGCACTGACAATTTAACGAACGCAAGAGAGAGAAAGCGGTTTGGACTATACAAAACCCGTTTAAAACGAAGCTATGTATCCTTAAAAATAAGCTAACTTTCGCAATCGTATTTATAGGATTTGCTATAAAATGTTTCTCAAAGGTTGCTTAGTGAAACACGCTCAAACTTCAGTAAACATGCTTAAATATTTCAGTTGTCTTAAAACATTGTTACATTAATTTTTCTTTATAAACGATTTGTCAAACGATATTTGTGTCAATGAATGTAATAAAATTCACAAATCTAGTACAAACAAATATAAAACCTACACCGTTTTGAGTACACATCTGTTTTTCCCATAAAGTACATTTTGAATAAAAAAAAAAAACAAGAAACGTAGATATCTAATAATCTATCCCAGGATTAAGATAAAGACAATTGACACATTAATATAAATTGCGTCGTAAATATAGAATTGGGCAAGGACCACGAGGACTCAATCGTATCCAACGACAAGAGTTGAGCAGCTCTTTGCACGTGTTCCTTTGTAAAAATATTTTTGTTGTCGAAAGGTACAAAATACGCGACAACGGGCATTTGCAAAAAATATCGTCGAGACCAATGTTGAAATGTGACATTTATGGATTTTTTGGCAACAAGGCTGCTATTTTCGAAGGAATAGGTGAACCAAGTGGAGTTCGCAATGAATTGATGTAACACTGATGTAAGTGATATGTTAAAAAAATTTATTAGAAGCTGCACTGTTGCACAGAAAATAGGTGGACATAGATAACGATAATTGTAGTAGCTCACGTAATTCGCATGATGCATTACCACAATAATCTGTGGCTATAGTGGCATTTCGTTCCGAAGCAAAGTCAATAAGCCAACGTCCGTTGCCAGACGTGTTGTCGTTTAGGCTATATTTTCCAACACCTGATAAATATGTCTTCTCTTCCTTTGTGTTAAAATCTTCTAGTATGATTTTAACATCGTTCTTCGGTAGTCGCTTATAAGTTTGGTCAAGGAGCTCGAAGAAGCAATCTTAAGCTATATCATCATTTTCCTCCGTCGGGGTGTGAGCGCATATAAGGCTTATGTTGGCGAATTTGGCCTTGATACGAATTGTTACAATGCCTTCGCTTATGTCTTGGAAACAAAAGACTTCTTGCCTAAGTCTGGCACCTTTGAAAAATCCGAATCCGAAAGCGCTCATTATAACACGCCCGTAGTAAATTTTACAGTTTTCATCCTCTTTTTGCTCGGCCCATCCTATCGTAGTTTTGGATGGCTGTTATGTCTGCTTTGTAGCAGTTTAGGGCTTCCGCTAGTTGTTCGCTTGCTCCTCTCGTGTTTATTATTCTCACATTTCACTTGCAGATACGAACGTCGCATCTGTCAGTTGGAAGTCCAACAACTCATAAGCCAAATCTGGTCGGATTAGAATATGCCTGTATCTGTATCTAAAGGGTGTTTATTGGAAGGATAATTTATAGCCATTATTGTTTAAATATAACTTCGAGCATGTGGCCTCCGCGGCTGGTTCGAATAAAGCCAAGTCTAGACGTCAAATTTTCAACCACTTTTTCGAGCATTTGGGGCCGTATGTTGGCAATAACGCCACGAATGTTGGCTTCCAAGTCCCCTAACGTATCCTAAATAATCCAATGGTGTCAAATCACATGATCTTGGTGGCCAATTGACAGGTCCATTCCGCGAAATTTTGCGCTCATCAAATGTTTCCTTCAATAAATCGATTGTGATGTGCACGATGTGGCATGTAGCGCCGTCTTGTTGGAACCACATCTCATTCTCATTCATGCCATTAAATTCAGGAACAAAATAATCGGTTATCATGGCTCTATACTGGTGCCCATTAACTGCAACTGACTCTAGGAGAATCATTTTGGAAGAAGTATGGCCCAATGACTCCACCAGTTCATAGAGCACACCAAACAGTCAGTTTTTGGGGATGTCTCAAGGGTCTCATGTGGATTCTCTTCGCTCCAAATGCGGCAATTTTGCTTGTTGACGTAGCCATTCAACCAAAAATGAGCCTCATCACTGAACAAAATGTTGCGATGAAAATCAGCATCGAGATCAATCAAATTTTCGGCCCATACACCAAAATCACGACGCATTGTGTCTCGCGGCTTTAATTCTTGCACAAGCTAGACCTTACAAGAGTAAGGTCGTAAGCTAAGATCTTTGCGCAAAATTTTCCATAAAGTTGATAGACAAAGCTCCAAATGCTGTGCACTGTGGCGAATCGATAAATTCGGGTCCTCTTCAACACTTCGCTCAACAGCGGCAATTGTTTCTTCGGTGCGCACTGTCCGTCGTCTCTGCGGATCCGTATTATTACATAAAGTAAACTTAGTGCGAAAACCATCCATGGTTAACCGAATTAATTGCTCTGATGGACGATTATGTCGACCATAAAATGGACGGAGCTTGCGGTCAACTTCGCAAACTGAACCATTATTTTTGAAATAAATTTTTACGATTTGCAAACGCTATTCATTTGTCAACCTGTTCATGATGAAATGGCAAACCAAACTGAACATAAATGAACTTCGAGTTGATTTGTCTACAAAACTGTTGACAAAACTGACATCTCTATTCGAAAAACCAACCTCTAAAAACACCCGTTACTATATATTTCATATTATGCACATTTTTCATATTAGTAAAATATTACCGAAATATACCCAAGAAAATTAATTTATAACCTTATTTCACCCAAATAAGCTTAACAAAGATTTTAGACTTGATTAGGAGGGAGAAATATTTATGAACGGGTTTTTGAGGAAAATTCCACATAGTGCGACGTGACGTTTAAAAGATTGAACATCTCAATGTCCAAGTTAACTTTCAGTCTCATTCTTCATCTGTAGCAAGAACAAAGAAAAACTACAACGGGAAAGAATTTCAAAACACAGTCTAATTTTGTTCACATTCATAATAAATTTACCCAGGTTTGTAGTATATATTAGCAAATTTATTTAATACATAGTCTGAAATAACTAGACAGAATGTTTTAGATTGAACAATAAATAAAAGGAAATTTGTATACGTCAACTACTTTTTAAAGTGGAAAATCGATTACGTATACATATTTTACCCTTAAGTAATACCTAAGCGATACCTCCAAAATGTCTTTATAATTACGGCTATATACGTTTTATTTTAGTTCAACTATGAGACTACAGGCGGCACGTTTAAAACGAAAAGCACTGATTTGGCAACTCTGCTCACATATTGCATGAGGTGAGCTCATCCTAAAGTAATGAATCTTAAAAAAGTACCACAAGGCACGGGTTTTTTCAAGTACCAGCTTACAGCCATAAAATTTAAAAATCAAAAAAATTTCAATATCTACAACTCACCTCTTCGAACTACTTTCAAACAGGCGAGTGCAAACACTACCCAGTTTTCAATCAGTTTCCTTTTTGAATCTGATCCTTATAGGACTCAGGTAGCGTGAACGATGCGACACCGTGTGTAATCTTCTATTTTGGGATAGGCAATCTGCTTTATATAAAATTACTTTTGTAGCCACAATTATGCTCGGATCTGACAAACAAATCTAATTTGCATATAAGCAGGCAGATGTCTTTTTTTTATTCACGAAACTCTTCCTGGATTTTATTTTCCTTCCTCATCTACATGCAGGACATAGTTTTTGTATCCTACATATTCGGTTGCGTTTCCTGATGTAGTATTATGATTATGCGCAAACTGGCACGCGGTTTTATTAATCAAAAAATTTTACACATATGTGTTAGAAGAAAAAAGTGCGATTATCAATCTCAGTTAAGGGCTGGAAATTAAAAAAATTCTTTTGACAATTAATTATGCGAAACCCTTTTTCGGTTCATTAAATACGGAGCAATAGGTATATAGGTTAATGCAAATATATCAGCAAACTTGTTTGAGAGTGAAAATATTTGTTTGTTTTTTATATAAAATAGATCACCGAATGGAAATGTTTAGAGTTCGGTTTAGATATTGAGGACGAAAAGTGTGTTCGTTGCGTGTGCTAGTCGGTGTTTTTAGTGCTGCATCGTTTTAAAATTCATATTTTTACCATGCAGTTTGTCTGCCGTTTCATGTGAAAATAATTTAATTTAAGACTCAATTTACGCAAAAATATGTCATTCGATGAGTTTTGCAAGAAAAATACGGTTTTCACTCTGAACAGCGAACAAATATTAATCATACGTAATTTTTTTTAATACCTTACAACCTAAGTATTGGGTATCATTCAGATTCTTAGTATCTGTTTTATGATTTGTCTTTCTACCTGATTGAATAAAAACTTAATACAACTATTTAGTTACATAAAATATTTGTTTTTATTGTTTCTTAATCCAAAGCTAAAACGGGCTCCTGAAACATTGTCTTCCATCGTCTTTAATCCTAGGCACGTTTCTTCCACTCGCTCAATGCAAGTGCCCCAGCGTCCGTGATCAATTGATTCCTTTGTAGGATGATAGTTCTTGAACCTGAACTGTGGTATTAAAATATTCTCTTCGCTTGACCTCAATGTGACCAAACCAATGTTTTTGAAGTGTTTTTACCTTTTTACTCGCCGTTGTGTTATCCGCTCCATTTGCCTCCTGCATACAGGATCAACTATTTGACGAATATTTTTTTTTTTGAAAGTGCTTTGCTTTTTTGCTAATTGTCCAGCACTTAGCACCGTAAAGTAGGAATGATAGACAAAACAAAGCTAGGCTATTAGTTTTGATTCAATTTGTTCGCCAAACCAAAGTACAGGGTGTCCGCCGGGAAGGTATACTACTTTGTTTGATTATAATTTTTGATTAAATGAAAAAGAATGGGTCGTATATTAATAATTGTTTTATTTAATGTTAGCAATTTTGTATGGAATACAATATCAGGTAAATGTCCCCCTCTGTCAGTCTCACAAATGCGAGCCCTTTTGAGCACATTTTTCATTACATTTCACGCGTTAATTTCATCACGAATATTTTGTTTGAGTTGCTCAAGCGTTTCTGGTTTGTTTGCATAAACATTGCTTCTCAAATATCCCCACAAAAAGAAGTCCAAAGCAGTCAAATCAGACGACCGTGGAGGCCAATCAACATCACCATTTCTTGAAATAACTTGTTGGGGAAAGAGGTCTCGCAGTAATTCCATTGTAATCCTGACTGTATGCGATGTGGCACCGTCTTGTTGATATCACATGTTAATCAAGTCCAAAGCATGCAGTTGTGGCGTTCAAAAGTTTTCAATCATATTACGATATCGCTACCCATTCACAGTTACCGTTACGCCGTTTTCATTTTCAAAAAAGTAGGTAAGGATCAATGATTGCTCCTGACCAAATTGCACACCCGACTAACTTTTAATGGATGCAAAGGTGACTGATGAATTATTTTAGGGTTTTGCATTGTCCAGAACCGACTATTCCATTTATTCACATATCCATTCAAATCAAATTAAAATGTGCCTCGTCACTCATCATGATATTTTCATGAAAACCGGGTCATCATGGGCTATCTGTAACATCCTTTTGGTATATGCACGGCGGCGTGAATGGTCTTGTGGAAGAAGCTCTTGTGTCAACTGAATATTAAATACAAACAAATGCAAATCTTTGTGCAAAATTGTGGCCAAAGTTGTTTTTTAAAGACCAAGCTCCTGAGCACGGCGTCGAATTGAGGTTGATGGATTGTTTGGAACACTTCCTTGAGCAGCAGTAATGTTTTCAGCCGATCTTGCAGTACGTTGTGGTCTATGCTTGGGCCTATCACCTACAGACCCCCTTTTTTCAAAATCATTCACTACACGATAAAAAGAGCGTTTTGTTGGCACGTTGTTTCTCCCAAAATTTTCACGTTACTTTCTCATCGTCAAAGTAATAGATGATTGGTTTTGATAGCATGTTTTAACGATTAAAACACGTTGGCTTATCGAATATTTTTCCATAATAAATTTGCCGCGTGTCTACTTCACGACTGCCAAATATGAACTGTAAAGACTAATTTTTACCAAAATGGCGGCAAAACAAATTAGTATACCTTGCCGGCGGACACCCTGTATATCGGTTACAAAGGCTCAATCTTCCTCATATTGACTGCGAAGTACACATGTTCCAGGATTTGGCTTAGTGTGGAAATTTGATTTATGGTTGAAATGTCAGGCCGGAAGCCAGTACGTTGGATATGATCCTATAGACGACATTTAGCAGGCATATGAATCGGAAGTTGATGCAATACATGGGGTCGCCTTTCTTGTAGATAAATTCCATGGGTTATGTTCCAGTAATTTGGCATGCTTTCATCCATCAAGACTTTGGAAAATCCATAATTCCATGCCATCCCCTCCGCAATTAACGAGTTAAGGGGGACAATCTTCCCCATAAATGCAATTCTCAATATCTTAAAAAGTAAACCAAAGGCCAAAATTTTTCCATATAAATTGTTTTCCTGAAAATTTTCGACCTCGAGATTTTGATCGATTCTAACATTACGATGATAGCGGAACTCAAAAAAGTGGTTTACGGAATTCCATCCGTCGGTTCGTCTTTCCGTACAAGCCTCTCCAGCCTAAACGACTTGACCGATTTTCTTCAAACTTCGTATCCAGCGTTTGTTTGGTCATAATTCTAGGCATTTTTTTTTGTTTGCTTTTAGCCATGTTATTACCGGTACCTGCCATGTAAAAATCATACATAACCTCAATTTGGTCGAAAACGGCTCTAACGATTTTGATTAAAGTTCTTATATGCTATATCTTATATGCCATATTAGTTCCAACAAAACTGCATACCCAGTTTTTTCGTATAACGGATCATATAACGGATTTTTGCATAAAGGCCATATTAAAAAAAACTGTCGATTTCTCGCAAACTATTTGGCCAAATTGAATGAAATTTAATTTGTATACTACTATTACTGTTTTTATGAGTTTCACATAATGGGATTTGGGAAAAATTTTCAGTTTTGGCCAATAACGGAAAATCATTATTATTCACATGAACACCGATTACTTTCAATTACGGAAAAAACGTTTGTATAATCTCATTTCGACATAATTTATACCATTCTAGCATCATTAATCGAAATAAATATTATTGTGTATATGGGCCAAATAGTTAAAAACAAGTAGCAAAAGTCTCTGTGAAAACTGAAATAAAAAAAAATATATCACAGCTTCACATAACGAGAATTGACCCCTTGTTGGTAAACCAAGAGAACCGGCGGCCTTTATCGTTCTTAGGCATTTTATGGCTGTCAGGACTTTTTTAATACTGTGAAGGAGCCTTCTTGTCCTATCACACTCCCTTCATTATGCACATTGAGCAGTAGCCGTAGCTGGAAATACTGCCTAAATACATCAAAATTTTGCGTGCCTGTGGCTATGTTGCCATTTTTATTTCCTATAACCTACATTCCTACTTTGAAGCCAATTTTAGTTATTGTGGAACTGACGGATGTTTTTCTTGTCACTGAGCTCTTTTTTTCCTACGTTCACTTTTCCTGCTCGGATTGTGCCTTGTAGCAGCTTGATATGTGCCTCTCCTGCCATTTGGTTTTGCTGTTTTTGGTACTTGCAAACACCAACACAGGCATCTTTTCTCGTTAAAAATAGCGAGCAGAGCAGGATGTCTCAAAGAAAGTCTCGTATAAGAGCGTATTTCCCCAATATTAATAAGAAAAGCGTATAATTCTGAGCCATTCCAAAGTTGTCGGTAAAAATGTCGATTTTTATCTATAATAAAACAGGAATTGTAGATTGATATGATTACAATAATACTGTAAATGTAAACATTAACAGTTAATCGAGAGTTGCTTGTGGATCGACAGTGGCCGGCGCCTCGTGCATGTGAACATCATTCACTGGGAAACGTACGAATTGCCGACAAAAAAATGTCGACTAAAAATAATGTCGACTTTGGCACCTGCTAAAATTTCGAAAAAAATTTGATCGATTTTCGAAAATAACGAAAGTTTAAAGTCTCGACACATAAAATGTCGCCTAAATATTTCGAATGTCGGTCAAATTGTCGACAAATTTGCAAATGTTTACCATGGAATAGAAAATCATGGGAATGAAAGGCTTTTTCAAACAGTTTGTTTGCTGTTAACAGTAGTGCTTACTCGACCTTTGCAAGACTTATATATAAATATCACTTTTTATCAAAAAAAAATACGAAGCCATCCATCTCCAATCCATTTTTATATTATTATTATTCATTTCGTGTCAAATTTTACTCTGCTGTTAAAGGGTGCAGCATAGAATCACTTGAACAAAACTCCAAGTCAAATATTTGTGCCATGTATCCACACCATATAAGAAATACAAAAGTTAGCCAGCAACATTATCAAGCGGAAAGTACTGTACATAGAGTTAAACAGTTTTTTATCAGTCGATATTCTAACCAATCGATTTTTTTTGTCAGTATATTTTCAATCGATTTTTCGCGATCGATATTTTAAAAAGCGGTGAATCGTACCCAGCCCTCATTAACTTTGCTCAAAATCGACTTTATAAGAGTCGACATTTTGAACAGTCGGTATTTTTACCAAACGACTTTTCAAGAGTCGACATTATGACTGTAGATTTTTTTATATCGACATTTTAAAAATTGGTAAATCGTACCCAACCCACTCACAAATTGTTTATCAATAATGATATCCAGTTTAGCTTATCTGATATAAAGACACAAGCCGTTTACAGAATGTAAAAACTTGAAAACCTATATCTAAAAGCAGACGGTTTTCACAAGAACAATTCATATATAGTTGTTTTCGATAAAATTAATAAATTCAACCCTGTTAGGTTATTGAAGTTGTTCTGAAAATTTGAAGGTAGTACCAACACTTTTTAAGAGAAATTTTTGATGTATTTTTACGGGCTACCGTTTCATATGAAAATAATTTAAGACCGAAAAGTTGTGGGTTGAAACGTAATCAAAACCACTTGGTTGAAATAGTTTTATTGAAGGTTGTTGGTGTGAACACATATTTTAATGCATCCCATAAAACGGCTGACAAAACCAATTATTTTAATTTTTTATAAAAAGCTTCTTTTTTCAAATTCACCTTAAAGTTTACAATTAAAAAAATTGGATGCATTAATCTATGTGATGGAAGTTTTTTGTTTGAAATGTCAATTTTGACTCATTCCACACAGCATTCCACAAGTGTGGAAATCATTTTCTCATGTTTAACATCAAAGTATCTCTCTTGTCTGTGCTTCAACAAATCAATGGCACGAGCTGTGTGGCAAGTGGCGCCGTCTTGTTGAAACCACATCTCCTGAACATCATTGTTGTTCAATTGATGAACAAGAAAATGAGTAATCATGACTCTATAACGGTCACCATTCACTGTAACGGTCTGGCCAGCATCAATCTCAAAGAAGTACGGACAAACTATTCCACCGAGCCTTTAAAGCACACCAAACAGTCAGTTTGTCTGGATGTAACGGTGTCTCAACATACATTTGAGGATTATCATCACTCCAAACACTGCTGTTTTGTTTATTGACGTATCCATTCAACCAAAGGTGAGCTTCACCGCTAAACATAATTCGTTTATGAAAATTGGAATCAACGAAAATCTTGTTTTGGGTCCATTCACCGAATCTACGCCTTGCTAGGTGGTTCTGCAGCTTCAATTCGTGCACGAGTTGGACTAAGATCTTTTCGCAAAATCTTCCATAAAGTGGACACATATTCAATTTCTGTGCACGATGGCGGATAGACTGATTCGGCTCTTCCTTTAAGCTACGCTCTACAGCAGCAATGACTTCTTCTGTACGCTGCTGCACGACCTCACTGTGAATGTATATTATCATTTAGGGTAAACGTGTTGCGAAAACGTTCCATACTTAATCGAATTAATTGCTCTGATGGACGATTATGTTGACCGTATAATGGATGTAGTGAGAGATTCGTATTTCGAACAGAACAAGGATTTTGAATATAAATCTGCAAAATCTGGAAGCGTTGTTCAGACCCGATGGTTCAAAACCCGACGGCAAACATTAACAAATTTCATAACCAAACTATTTTTAGAAATGGAAGAAAAATTCGGGTTTTTCATTGACCCATTCACCTGACTCCAGCCATTTCGATGTCCTTAGAAATCTAGTGGATTTTCTTGGAAGTATGTAGTAGCTATCAAGTGCTCTGTTCCTCAAGTCAGATAGACCTAAACAGTGAAAATCAGCACATGCTCTATAGAGTCCTCATTCTCTAGATTTTATTTGATTTTGTGTGGTTCATTGGGAGGTTATGATCAGTGGGCGTCTGAAAAACTTAACTACGAAATCGGAGAATTTTCTACCGAGGTATACGTTCCAAATAGCACTTCGGACATATCATCCTACGAAATATTACGCACGTGATTGCACATCGACGATATGCGTTACGTTGACAAATTTTGACAGCTATGCGTTGAATTTCTTCCGAAGTTTTCTGACGAAAAATTGTTCCGACTGCATTTGAATTTCTTTTCAGAGATTGTCCCGAACGGATACCTCGATAAGGGTGAATGATTTTTCACACAGTAAAAGCTTGTTTGATATGTAAATGTCGCACTCCAACCACGGCTTCTGAAATGTCTCACAGGTGGTAAGAGATTCCCACCAGTTATTTGATTAAATTTGATCTTTGACTACAATCGTACTCTGAGATTACAGAGCTTTTTCATAAGCATCCAACAAATACTTTTCTGCCATCCGGTTAGGCGGTTGAACCTTTAGAAGTGCCTGATCGTAATATTTTGCAGATTCATTTCTTGTTCAGCACCCAAAGACTCTACAGTAATTATGTGGGTAGAAACCGAACTTTACCAACTTAATGTGTGCAATTGGACCCACTTAGCTAGTCATCGGATTAATTAGAGAAGCAGGTTGATGATGTTCAGGTTCATAACGGACTGAAGCGCCATTTAAGAAGAAGAAAAAGCTCTCTAGCTGATACTTTTCTACCTCAGCTTCCCTACTAACTCTGACAATGACATCACGTAAGAAATGAAACGAAGAATTACTCATGCCATCCCCTGTTTCTTCGGGCTATGAAGGCAATTTAGCAATAAGGCAGTCACTCGAACAACTAGGGAGTTCTTATAAAAGGTGATTTTTCACATATTCAAAATTTTTATTGAAATCGATAAATAGGCCTTTGCCATTTACGTTTTAAAGACAACATCATGTAAATGTTGTCAGCGGCTCCGTTTCAAATGGTCCATTCGGAAGGCCCAATTTTGCGTCACTTTTTAGAGCAATTCGGCCTGTATTCCGCGATTTACGAGTTTTATGTTATCCTGTAAGGCTTCAATCATGTTCAAGAGGCGTTAAATCGCATGATCGTGGCGGCCAACTCACAGGGCCATTTCGAGAAATAAGTTGCTCACCAAATTCCTCCTTCAACATTTCCATTGTTTCACGGCTGTGTGGCATGTGGCGCCGTCTTGATGAAACCACATGTCAACCAAGTTCAACTCAGCCAACTGGGACAAAAAAAAAGTTGCTTATCATTGCTCGATATCGTTCGCCGTTGACGATAACGTTTCTTCTATGGTCGTCTTTTAAGGAAAATGGACCGATGATGCCACAGCGCTGTAAATTGTGGAAAAGCAGGAACTCTCAAAGGAAACGTTACCTGCCAAACATTCATTACTTACTTACTTACTTACTTAGTGGCGCTACAGTCCGGAATGAACTTGGGCATCAACAAACATGCCCATCCAATTAGCTCGGTCCTTAGCTTACTGCCTCCAGTTGCGCACTCCAAGTTGGTTGAGGTCAATTTCTACTTGTGCGCGCCACTTAAGGCGAGATCTTCCTCTACTGTGTAAGACGTCTGGCTGGGAATCGAAGAATCTGCGAGCCGGAGTATTGGTGTCCTTTCGTTTTACATGTCCTAGCCATCTTAAACGTCCAATGCGGAGTTTTTTGACCAGGGGCATGTCGCTGTACAGCTCGTATAATTCTTGGTTGAATCTTCGTCTCCATAGCCCGTCAACGCAAACGGGACCAAAGATGTTTCAAAGAATTTTTTTCCCAAATCGACCAAGGATTTCTTCATCCGCTTCTGAGACGGTCCATGCTTCAGCGCCGTAGAGCAGGACCTTCTTAGCCCGAAGAAACAGCGCTTGGCAAGAGTAATTCTTCGTTTAATTTCTGACGAGATGTTGTTGCCAGGGTTAATAGCCGAACCGAGATAGATAAAGTCCCGTACTACCTCAAAGTTATATCTGTCAATGGTGACGCTCTGTACAATTCGTCGATGTGTGTGTTTTTTCGTGCTAACTGCTAAACCCATTTTTGCCGCTTCCTTCAAAAATAGCAAACGTGGCTATGACATCACGTTGGGTCCTACCAATGATGTCAATATCGTCAGCGTATGCTAGTAGTTGTACCGATTTTTCAAAAATTGTGCCTCTGGTGTCAGCTAGGGAGTTTTGCACAATCCTCTCAAGAATCAGATTGAAGAAGTCACATGACAGCGCATCGCCTTGCCTAAATCCTTTTTTGGTATCGAATGTATCCGTGAGGTCGTTTGCGACCTTGATGGAGCAGAGAGAACTCTCCATCGTCATCCTACACAAACGGACGTGTTTGGGCGGTATACCAAAACTAGACATGGCTCTGTATAGTTCGTTTCTATAAATGCTGTCGTATGCGGCTTTGAAATCGATGAATAGGTGGTGGGTATCGGTTGGACTTCTTGGGTTTTTCCAGGTTCTGCCGAAGTGTGAAGATTTAATCGGTTGTGGACTTTCCTGGCCTAAAACCACAGTTGGTGGATGTTACTTACCAAGTCATCTCCGCCGGCTTTATAAAGCTCGGCGGGAAGGCCGTCATTTCCATCAGCCTTATTAAGCTTCAGTTTAGATATTGCTATCCTCATTTCACTCAGGATGGGTGGCTGTCAGCTTTCGCTGTCGTTGCCAATATTGAATGGTTCGTTCTGCCTGACAGCGTCGACTGTGTCTCAACTACGATATTTCCTTATTCATCTCGACAGGATTCTGTTCGAGCCTTGTATGCTTAGCTTTGACGTTTTACACTTTGGTAAAACTTGCGAACATCTTTCCTGGAGTGGCACCTCTCTATATCCTCGATCGTGCGCTTTTCTTGCTCTTTTTTCTTCTTTCTAAAAAGCCGGTGTTCTTCCCTTCTTCTCTGCCTATAGAGCTCAACGGCAGCTCTCGTCTTCACCTGCAGCTTAGCCTTGTAGGCCTCGTTCTTGGCTGCGAGCATCTGTCGGCATTCCTCATCAAACCAGGGGTTTCTTGCTGGTGGGCGCGAGAAACCTAGCACATCAGTTGCGGCTGATCTAATGGCTTGTTGGCATCGTTGCCATAGTTCTTCGACATTCGAGAGGCTTGCGATTGCAGTCTTTCGACATTAAATTTTTTTTACAGTATTTCTGGATTGTTATAGCGTAGTAGATATCCGCATTCTAACCTTGGCTGCAACAAGGTAGTGGTCCGAGTCGATGTTAGCTTATCGGAAAGTTCGGACATCCAAAATACTGGATGCGTGGCGCTTGTCTATCTCAATGTGATCAATTTGATTGACCGTTCGTTGACCATGAGACCGCCGTGTCCCCTTATGGATATCGAGGTGAGGAAACCGTGTGCTGGCTATAGTGGCATTTCGTTCCGTAGCGAAGTCAATTAGCCTAAGTCCGTTACCAGACGTGTTGTCGTGTAGGCTATGTTTTCCGACAATACTGCTAAAGATGTCTTCTCTTCCTACCTTTGCGTTAAAATCTCCCAGCACGATTTTAACATCGTACTTCGGTAGTCGCTCATAGGTTTTGTCAAAGAGCTCACAGAAGCAGTCCTTTCCTCCGTTGGGGCGTGAGCGCATATAAGGCTAATGTTGGCGAATTTGGCCTTCGCTAATGTCTTGGAAACATAAGACTTCTTGCCTAAGTCTGGCACTTATAACAAATCCGCATCCGAATAGTTGCTGTTTCTGCTCACTATAACACGGTCCGTAGTAGATATCACAGTTTTTCATCCTCTTTTTGCCCGGCCCATCCCATCGTATTTCCTGGATGGCAGTAATGTTTGCTTTGTAGCAGTTTAGGGCTTCCGCTAGCTGTTCGCTTACACCTCTCATGTTTAATGTTCTCACATTCCAGGTGCAGATACGAACGTCGTTGTCCTTCGTTTCGTTTAGCCGTGTCGTCAACAATAAAATCAGTCCTTTCCGAGGCTATTGGTTGCTTCGTAATCGTTAGATTTTTCCGTGGTTGGGTAGTTAACCCAAAGCACAACCCCCAACCTGGAGGGCCAGTTCCATTAGATACCCCTAGGACACGGGGCCATCAGTATCCACTACGGGATTGAGTGCTGTCGTTGGCCTTTCGGTTCATCCGCCACCGGCTCTTTTCAAGGGGCCTGACTAACTCTTGAAATTCCTAGACAACCTGTTATCCGAATTTGTCGAAGCAGCTTGTCTAGGTTCGCCTGGGACAGTCGGGTATTCATTCCGTGCCATTCTGACCTGGCTGTTTATAGTGTTGCTGTTTTTCGTGGTGTTATCAACACTGGCGCTTATCGTTTAGCAAGTCAAATCCGGTTAGATGAGACCAGTACTCGATGGTTACCACTTGGAGGTACAAAATAAACACTTGATGTGTAGTCAGGGTTGCAACACTGGACATTGCCAAGTTAAAGCCAATCAGAGTCTACCCTCGTTCTACAACACCCAACCACCGCCAAACATTCATTACTCGTGATAAAAAAAATGCATGATAAAAAAATTGCTAGATAAGTCGAATACTTAGTTGCAATACAAATACAAAAAAATTGTTGGTGGTTTTAGTGGGTTAAGGTCTCACACTACTTTGGGCACGGTCTCATCGTGTCTTTCGATATTTGCACCAGCCCAAGGTAAAAAAAACAATCCGTTAAGCCAGAAATGAGCCTCATCGCTAACACAATTTTTCGATAAAACATCGGATTTTCACACTTTTAGATTCCAACAATTTGCAATTCTTGCTCGCGTTTGTAAGTCTTTCCATGATTAAATGGGAGAGTATACTGAAAACTTTTCACATTGACAGATGACGTTTCACTGAAAAACTTAAGTCTTAAAATATCACCCGTTTTAAGATTCTGATAATCACAGTCCTGCTTAATGGCACCATAGCATGGACCCTTTATCAAATGCGCATAAAAAAATTCTTGGTCGTTTCGAGAGAAAAATTCTTTGTAAAATCTTCGGTATTGTTTGCGTTGACGGGCTATGGAGACTCAACGCAAAGCTGTTAGAACTGTAGCGACTCTTAACTAAATAGGTACGAACATTGGCGAATGAATTTTCTAAACCTTCATCTTTCTTTGAGCTGTTCTTTTGAATATGGGTAACCAAAAGAAAAAAAGTCATTAGCATTAGCTTCTAACTATGACACATCCTTAATGAGAGTTGGGTGATAAATTTACGATACAAACCGAAGACTCAATTTGAAGACTGTTAGATAGGTATCTACATATTCCATCAACACCAAAACCCAGTTTTACTTGCACAACTACATCGATCCACTTCTTTCCCGCCGACTTTATTAGATTAAAATAAATTAAAAAGCAATAAACCGCGTCTAGCCACCACATCAACAAACAACAATAACTTTTGCACTTTTGCACACCGGAAAACCATAAAAGAATGCCAAAGACCGGTGTTATTGTATCTAAAACAAACTGCAGCACATACATACACATAAATCTCTATACCAGTAAATATTTACGTGCTTCTCCCCCGCGCGTTTCAAAGTCAAGTGCAGCAGCAGCAGTTTTCCATTATGAATTGCATTTTCCAACTGAATATAGAGGAAAAAATCACAAAAACGTGTACCCGTACTCTCTCGCATATTTTTTTGTGAGTTTTCTTACTACGACGACACGGGTGGCAAATGCAAAAAACCTTGAAACATTTTCATTTCCATTTTTTCCATGTTTTTTTTTTTGCTCCTTACCATTAAGTAAAAGTAAAAGTGAAAAATTCTACTACTGTTCCCCGAAAGTTGAGTTAACTCGGGAAAAAGAAACTGCAGTGAAAGAAAAAAAAACAGGACGACGACGCACACACAAACTTTCTTTCAATTATGAAGTTGGGTGCAAGGGAATCCCAAGAAGTGGGACATTTTTCCATCATCCTAGGGGTACATACAATTTTATGAATAGAAAAAAAAAACTTTTTTTTTCGTATTCCTTTACACGCACTGTAATCCTTGTTAAAGACAAAAACAAACGAACGAACCCTTTGAGACCAAAGTCATAGAGAACGTAAAAGTTTTCTTTTTTATGTACCGAAAAGATGGGTGGATATATATACATATACGCTGATCCATTAAATTCACTTATTTCTGCAAAACGAAGAAGGAGAAAGAAAATAAACAACAACTATCCTTGCCGAAAAGCCGTCGCGAAAACCTCTAAATATCCCTTTTAGAACACGCAGAGCATAGTTACCTCTACCTATACATTACTAACGTACTGGTTGCGAACCATACAACAGCACGTGCAAATATCCTTGCGGAGTAGGAAAAAGGGTTCCTTCTCGTTCTCATGCATAATCCTCTACGAAGGTGTGGTCTAAATTGCGCTGGGTACACAATCTATCGTTAATAGATATTCCGAACTAACTACATGCAGTTACAAAACGATATACATAAGGCTACGCTATATACCATGGCGAGCCGAGTCTCTAAAGGGGTTCAGACTTTGCAGATATTTTTGAGGGGAAATAAAATTTCCCTGCTTCAACAAGAAATGGGAAATTTTGTTTATAGTGCTCACGTTTGTTTTGCTTTGGACGGTGGTACGTAGGATACGCACTTTTCTGTTGATAAATATAGTGGAATGGTTAGTTGGTACCATATCTAAGCTTATGATAGGTGCAGGGAACCTAGAGATGTATGTATATTTTTTTTAAATTCTATTTCAAAGCCAAGCTATAGATTCTACATACATCCTAGTCTACCTATACTCCTCATCAATAATGTATCCGCCAGTTACTTGTTATCGAGGACAATAAATAAATGCTTCAGGTAAAGAGAGAGAGAGGTTGTGCCTTTTCTAATAGTCATTGTCCTTTGTCCACACAGCGGCAGACTGCCTGGCTATGTGGCTATGGCGATATTCGCGATGCTTACTCTTGCTGCTGGTGTGGACCGAAATACACCTATCTATATGTAGATGTGGGTACCTACACACATTTTGTATGCATGCGCAATAACTACTCATATGGTCGTCGTTTCGTTTCGCGAAATTGGGAGTATATTTTCGGGAGTGATTGGGTTGGCATTATTAGAGGCTGGCTTCGGCCGAAAAGAGGCATTATGCGCCGCGCGAAACCAAGTCAACTCAACTATCTATCTATCTATCCAGAAGTGGACGCATTTACATAGCGGTGTGTAGAGAGATAGATAGAGAGATACTTCCACTTAAAAGTGGTAACCAAACTGCGAAATATGTTATCCCGGGGAGATCTACTTTTACATATGCGCATTCGTCATATCGAGCGACGCTCCACACAACACTCCAACAACAACTACACGTACACATATACACACACATGTACATAGCCTAGCACGTAGTTGTCGTTTTCTGCTCCCCTAATGCATATGTGGACGACACATTCCTTTATAGCGTTTCGTCTCTCAATCTCAACCCGACTGAATGAGTTGGTATATAGCAATGCTGGGGGGGCTACGGTGGGGGATGCTGTTGCGGTTAGTGTAGTCCATGTGAAATGAAAGCCTCTGCCAAAAACTTGATCTACACACAGTAGGTAGGTACCTACACCTACCTATACTCCTACACAACACAAAGCTGGTGAGCGAGTGGTTATTTTGGTTATTTATGCGATATTGGTTTTCACCAGCAAAAAGGAAAAAAAAAGGGTTGCTTATGGTGGATGGATGGATTGAATACTATGTACAGTTAGCTATGAAAGGGCGGACCAAAGGTGCCCTCGTTAATTGAACCAAATCGGCATATGTGGAGGTGGTCGTTAGTTAGAAGGCTAATTGTGTGTTTAGATACATCTTGCAACCATATTCTGAGTTCAATATTGGATTCGCTGTCCTTTCTCGCTCTTATGCTCGCATATATGCGCTATATGTGTGTATATCTATGAGTGTCACTGGGGTATCTGCATATACATATGTGTCTCGCATTTCACTATTTTCTTCGTGTATATTTGTTCCTTATGTATACACAAAGCAAGTACGCCGCTCTGCTGCTCATTAGAAGTGTTCCTGTTCCGGTTGACTTCATGTGTGGGGGGAACGGGTCCCCGCCTTGCCGACCTCATCTCATCCTTGTCAGAGGCTTTTATTATCTCCTTCACATGTGAAGTATCAGCACACAAAGCCTGCACATAAATTTAACATTGTTTGGGGGTGGTGACTGGTGAGGTTGGTCGACGCGCGTACAAGGATATGTAGTTAAGGCAAAAATCAATACAGCTTGGGTCTTTCATCGTCTCCATGCCCCCCCTTCCCTTCGTTGCTATACAATATATTATGCGAAAGTTCGTTTTGTGATACTTTAACTTTATATGGACTCGACGATTCACTGTACACAAGGCGGTGGCGAACTCTTATTCTTCATACTGACGTCTACGACGACGACGAGGATATTTTGGTGCGGCCACAAGTCTCCACCCTCATGTGCGTGCGTGTAGGTATCTCCCAGCCACTGTTGAGAAATCCCTACCAATTAAAACAGTTCGCCTTTCGTTTCGGATTGCTTTTTGGAAACCAGCTTTTTGCCGAAAATTCATACATTGTCTTCCCATCCCTTCAACCCCCTCACAACGAACAGAGTTGGTTGGTACGTTGGTACCACCGTATAGAAGGTCCTCTCTCAAAGGCAAAACGAATTCCAAAAATAATTAATCTTAATGAGCTCCGCACAGCTATATGTGTGACATATGTAGAAGGTGGGCTTTCTATCAAGGATACGTATATACAATATATGGGTTCTTCTTCTTCTTCTTTTAATTTGGAAATGCGGTAGGGGGAGGACGAATTGTGCATTTGCTTGTACGAATGGAGGGTGTGTCCTCGCGCTAATCGTCAAAATGAAACTATTGTAGTACAACTTTGGGCACATATTTGGTAAAACTTTACACAGATATATGTATGTACCCTACAGAAGGTTATATTTCGAGAGTAGGTACGTGTAGGTACATATGGGCGGCACATGCAAATTAAAAGGACAAACTAAAAAGTTTTCGGAAAACTTGAAATTTTCCAAAAATTCCATTTCGCTTGAAGTGAGATTTTGGAAACAATTCTGATAATTTATTAACGAAAACATGCACACATGCATGTGTGTATGTAGGACGTGTTTTCTCAAGCATAGGTAGGTAGGTACCTAGAATTTGGAATTTTCAACTTGGAATGCATGTATGGAAATTACTTCTTAGAACTTAGAAAATGTTCAAGTTTTTGTTTTATTATAACCAATTTATTAAATTAAAATACTATTATGGATATAGTTGGAGTGGAGTTTCAATTCGAAAGCTTAGTTTGACAGAATAAAGGGAGCCGTCGAGATTTGTTAGTGGCATGTGTGACACATATAATAGATATGTAGGAATGATTGGATGGATTTATGAATAATTATATATGAAGTGGTTTTAAATTTATAAAGTTTGTGCCTCATTTCCTATAATATTTCAAGCCTACTTGTAGGGATATTAATGATCTTTTCATGATAATGAAAAAATGTTGATTTAAGGTAACATAGAATAATAGGTAACTTGTGAACAATGTCCGGATCTATCAATAACAGTCTTAGACACAATTTTCGACATCCAAACAGAGTGTTGTTTTTTTTTTAATTTTTTTTTTGCACATAACGTGAGGTCAGGGTTGTCAATTGACTTACATACTTACTTACATACTTCCTTTAATGGTAATATAATCCGAGGTGAACCTGGTCCTCAAACAACTTGCCTCATCAAATAGGTAGATATTTAGCTAGCTACTTTCAGTTGCGACCTTCAGCTTGGTTAGGGTCCATTTCAACTTATTCTTGTCACTTAATTCGGGGCCTTACTCAAATGTGTCTAGCATCAGCCTGGGAAGCAAACACTCTTCTGGATTAAGTGCTTGTCCATTCCCATGACATGTATAAGCCTTTTAAAACGTCAAATATTTGGTTCTAAATAGCAAATTCGTGGTCAGAGGATTTTTCAAAAATGTTTATCCGCTTTTGATACGGTTCATGCTTTAGCGCCGTAAAATAAGACTGTGATGATCGGGTATTATCTCTTCCTAGCAGTTTGAGCAAGGGCTGTATCTATAATTAAATTGAATTCTAAGCCTCCAGAAACAGCGTTAATTTATTCTTCGTTTAAGATTTCCGGCGGGATGTCACTGTCAGAATGAATATCGGAGTCGAGTAAAATCCAATACAACCTTAAAGTTAGCAGTTGATTGTGACTTTTTATCCGATTCGTCTATTTTGTATGTCCATCCTTTTTGGGAGCTTAATTTTTTTCTAAACCACCAACCGCAGTGGTTACATTTCGTTGATTTCGACCAATGACGTCATAATCGTCGGCATTTGCTAGTAAAGGGTGCTTTTTTAGAGGCTCTATACCGTTTGTCTTCATTTACGGCAACAGACTCTCCAGCATCATTTCAGAAGAAGTATGGCCCAATGACCCATAGAGCAAATCAAACAGTCAGTTTTTGTGGATGTAATGGCGTCTCGAGGTTCTCATGTGGATTCTCTTCACTCCAAATGGGGAAAATTAGCTTGTTGAGCCATTCAACAAAAAGTGAGCCTCATCACTGAACAAAATTTTGCGATGAAGATCAGTATCGAGATCAATCTAATTTTCGACCCATACACCAATATCACGACGCATTGCATGGTCTCTGGGCTTTAATTCTTGCACAAGCTAAATCTTGTAAGGTCGTAAGCCAAGATCTTTGCGCAAAATCTTCCATAAAGTTGATAGACAAAGCTCCAATTGCTGTGCACGGTGGCAAATCGATTCATTCGTGTCCTCTTCAACACTTTGCTCTACAGCCGCAATTGTTTCTTTGGTACGCACTGTTCGACGCCTCTGCAGATGCGTATTATCACAGAGAGTAAGCGTTGTGCGAAAACGATCCATGGTTAACCGAATTAATTGCCCTGATAGACGATTATGTCGACCATAAAATGGACAGAGCTTGCGGTAAACTTCGCAGACTGAACCATTATTATCGAAATAAATTTGCACGATTTGCATGCGTTGTTCATTTGTCAACCTGTTCATGATGAAATGGAAAACCAAACTAAACATAAATGACATTAAAGTTGGCCGATTTGACTACAAGATGTCAGTTCTATCTCTATTTGAAAAACTAACCTCTAAAAAAACACCCGTTACTTGCACAGATTTATGGAAGATTGCCACTCTGTCGTTGGTTTAGTTTTTTTTTTAATTTATATCGAATTTTTCAGTGATATCGTTCTCTACTTTGTTTGAGCTACTAGAGTTCACCAACATAAGCCCTATATGCGCTCACGCCCCAACGGAGGAAATATATGATAAAGCTAAGGATTGCTTCAACGAGCTCCTAGACAAAACTTATAAGCGACTACCGAAGTACGATGTTAAAATCGTGCTGGGAGATTTTAACGCAAAGGTAGGAAGGGAAGACATCTTTAGCAGTATTGTCGGAAAACATAGCCGACACGAAAACACGTACGGTAACGGACTTAGGATAATTGACTTCGCTACGGAAAGAAATACCACTATGATGGAACATCAGTAAACCTCACAGACAGACGAGTTTGATGGAATACTTAAAACTAGAGATGTCTCTTACAGTTATTTTCTATGAATAATGTCCTGTTGGGCTTTGAAATGGATGAATAGACGATTGGTATTATTCTGGGCTTCTTGAGTTTTATCAGGATTTTGCAAAGTGTGAAGATTTGATCTATTTTTGACATTCCTGGCCTAAAACTATGTAATATACTGATACAGATAGGAACTTGTAACCGGTGTTAATGAGACCTCTACGTACCTCGCAGTTCAGAACGTAGCTTTGTCATATATCAGTCCAACTACTCTGAGATTCTATTTTTGAGACGTATATTTTACTCCCACCAAAATGTTGCGAATGTCATTGCCCCGTGAACCATTGATTTGTATGTTTGGATAGGTAGGACCACAAAGCGCTCGGTCTAAAAAGGAGCGACACTGAAGTTTTTTTTTCACCGCCCCACCTCTTGCGACGTCTGAAAAACATCGAAGAGCATAAAACTCTCAAGTTTCCTAAATATGCTGTTTGGAATCGGGGTTAAACACAAATAAATTGAGATCTAGGTTTGAGACCCTATATGGGCCATTAATATCAAATACAAATAATAATGAGTTGTTGCATCTTACTTACCAAATCATCTCCCTTGACTTTATATACTGCGGTAGCCTTGTTTAGCTTAAGCATAGGTATTGTTGTGGGTGGCCACGGCTTAGTAGTAATGTGTTCGCCTGGTAAATGAAAAGTTACGCTTTTCTCTAACGCCCGCACTTTGGTAAATGATTATTCAGTACCTCAAGGTCGCAGTGCTGGAAGCTTTCGCTGTCGTTGGGCTGCGTACGTTTATTCTAAAATAAAATAAACCGAAATCCCCAAACTGAAATCTTGTCGTCTCCTATGGACTGCAACTTAGCTGTAACTTTGTGTCTTGTAGGATACAACTAAAAATATACAAATGATTGGGATAAAAATCAGAATTGCCAGATCATATTTTTCGGACTTTAACATCCTTGTATGTTAGGTTTTATTAAAATCTCGAGTTTTTTTCCTGAAACAAATACCATTAGAAGCAAGTAAAAATGAAACTGGAGCATTATTGTTCATTGGATCAATTTAGTCAACGCAATATTACCTTTTGTTCGGCTCGCATGCAGAACCAGCAATTCGACGAAGCATTTTTTTATTAGAACGCTTATAATGTTTCCTCCGCTTTCCTGCTTATTCTCCAGCAGTTACTTACTTAAGTGGCGCTACAGTCTGGAATGAACCTGCGCCTCAACCAACATGCCTCCCCAATTAGCCCGGTCCTTAGCTAACTGCCTTCAGTTGCGCACTACAAGTTGGTTGAGGTCGGTTTCTACTTGTGCGCGCCACTTAAGGCGAGGTCTTCCTCTACTGCGTCCGACGTCTGGCTGGGAATCGAAGACTCTGCGGGCCGGAGTATTGGTGTCCATTCGTTCTACATGTCCTAAGCATCTTAAACGTCCAATGCGGATTTTTTTGACCAGGGGCACGTCATCGTACAGCTCGTATAGTTCTTGGTTAAATTTTCGCCTCCATAGCCCGTCAACGCAAAAGGGGTCGAAGATTTTTCGAAGAATTTTCCTATCAAATCGACCAAGCATTTCTTCATCCGTTTTTGAGACGATCCATGTTTCAGCGCCGTAGAGCAGGACTGGGATGATCAGGTTCTTATGTAGGATCTCCTTAGTAGTTCGAGTGAGGGCTTTACTTCTTAATTGCCTTCTTAGCCCTCTTATTGTCCAGCACTTATCGCGGCATAAAGTAGGACTGGTAAGATTATGGTCCAATAGAGTAAGCATTTGGACTTTCATTTCCATTTGTTAAGCTAAACCTGTCTTGGTTTAGTTTCATCGTGCCTAAGGTGCCATTCGTGGGGTTGATATAGACTTCGAGGTAGATTAAGTTTTTTTTAAGGTTCAGCGTCGACAGTTTTTTGTTTGTTGATAGGACGTTCTTTGTCTTGCCCTCGTTAGCCAAAAGACCAAGACGTTTCGCTTTTTCCTCAATTGCCCTAAATGCGTCTACTACGGCACGATAGCAACGACCAGCGCTGTCGATATCGACCATACCCCCTTAGCTGGACGGATTTGTTGTAGATAGTGGCTTCCGTATTTATTCCTGCCTTGTGCACTATGATAGCGCGTCTCCTTGTCGAAATCCGTTTGGAAATGTTCAGCTGCTTCCCAACTGAACATTCATCGTGTGTTCTCCAGTGTAAGGCGACACAGCTGTTTCAATTTTGAAAAAAAAAAAAAAAATTTATGGCGCAACAGGCTCGTTAGTACCCAGGGCATAGCTTTTTTCCACAACCATTCATGTATGCGTGTGTACTTCTTCGAACGATGGAGGGACCTTCTGTTTTATTCCGAATCCGAACGGCTAAATTGTTTTTTTATGACAATTGATACTACTCGAATGATTTGTCAGATCATCACTAGAGGAAGGCCAGTCAAAAATCATTTAGGTTGATGCTACGGCTGAGAATCGAATACAGACCTTCTTGCGCGGCAGTTCATCGCACTAACCAACGCGCCACTGAGCCCATCGATTTTGATGCAATCATGAATTCCGTGATTTCTTTATATAATTCAAAGCGATGGATGCTATCATGCTCTCAAGGCCACGTATGATGATAGCATCAATTGCTTGGAACTCATTGAAGAGGCAATGAAAAGATTATTCGTCATATTATTGGAAATATTGGGTGTATGGTCGATCTGTCGATCTGGAAGCAACACACGAAAACGTGCCGATGATTAAAAAAAGGCTTCAAATGTTCACAGATTACGTTGGATAGGATCCTATATACGCAACATTTAGCAGTGATAGGCTTCGGAAGTTGGTGCAACTAGAGATCAACTTTCTTGAGTTTATATTCCAGTCATCGAGAAAGCTTTTATCTATCTAGACTTTGTTGATGGTTTAATTTTGATGTGTATACACACTTTAATGACATACACTTCCTTACTTGAAGAGTTCTGCGGGTTCTGCGATCGAAAACATGCAGGTCGTTAGGGAAAGTATTGCAACCGATTCTGAAATATCAACACGATGTTCAATAAAGTACGCATACCGCGTAGCACGATTCATCGAATTTTGAGAAAAGATCTATACCTAAGCCCTTACAAGATCTAGTCGGTCCAACAGCTCAATCCTGGTGATCCAGAAAAACGTCTGGAGTACTGCAGAAATATCCTAAATATCGCCGTGAATGACGAAGAATTTTTGTAAAAATGTTATGATGACCGATGATGACTGACGATGCACATTTTCATCTTAGCACAAACGCGCTTAGTAGCAAAAGCTACTTTGCAGATTTTGGGTCACACAGAATACCAAAAATCTTCATCAACATCCTTTACACTTACTTCGTGTTACTGTTTGGTGTGGAACAACCTCACGTAAGATCTATAGGCCACATTTCTTGGAAAATGATGCAAGTGCCAGCGTTACGGTCAATGGGTGCCGCTATGGGTGCTTCAGAACCTCCTTCTTCTACTTGTTCAAGCTGACAACAATGCTGAGCTAATTGGTTTCAGAAAAGCGGAGCTACTGGCCACACCGCTCTGGTGATAATGAACTTGTTGCACGAAAAAATTCCAAAATCGAATTTTCTTAAAAACGGTCAGTTTGAATGGCCGCCGCTATCTTTATTGGCTTTCCTGAAGCAAATGGTTAACATTGAGAAATCGCTCAAATTACGCCGGAAACACCTCAAAAAGTCATGGACAGTGCCATCAAAAGAGCCCATGAGTGCATCTGCATTCTAATATTCGCCACTTAACCAATATGGCTTTCCATACATAATGTACAAAATGTGAATGCAATAAACTTTTGTTTTTAATTTATTTTATAATTTTATATCTCTTTGCTCAAAAGTTATTTCAGATATACCTAGGAAAACGACTTTTGAGCCACCCTGCATGTGCATTTTCTGTCACCTCTTCTTGGTATTTGCAAATATCATCGTACCATGGGTATCTTTTCGTTGGTGGCTGATAGACTTTGACGGTTTCGGCTAACCCGTTAGTTATATTGCCAGACTGTGAGCACAGTGTCCCAGGAGTCTTTCACTCAGTTTTTTTTGTAGAATCATGCTTTCCAGTTCACTAAGGACTGTGAGCACAGTGTCCCAGTTCACAAAGGCAACCAACATGAAATCTATTTTTTAGACAGTGAATCTTTGAATTTGCTGCGACTTGAAAATGGTCAGTGTTGTTGTTGTTGTTACTCCTATTGGGTTAGGCCTACGTTGGCACATAGCGATATCCTTTAATGTACCTCTAAAAAAGCTGCGTTAATAAAAAGAGTGATACTGTGGTGATTTGTGCTGCTCCAATAACTTCAAATAGGTAGTTACTCCATCCCGACTTGCAGCATAGGTGTTGTGGCTAGAACTATCAAGTCCTCGTAGTAGAAACTTCCGAGGATTTTGTTACGGCTGTTGCTGATGGCAGGACATTGACACATTAGGTGGACGATGTCCTCCTCGACCTCTTGCTCTCCGCACTTCCTGAAAAGTTTGTGCAAGTCAGTTAGGTTAATTCTATAGGAGTGTTTACCCAGCAGATTTTGACCTGTTATGACTCTCACCGCTATAAAAATGGATGCTCTGCTCAGAGCTATAAGCTTGTTAGATTTGCTACCGCTTATTTCCTGCAAAAGGTCTTTAGTGTGTTTGCAAGTGTTGATGTTTTGCCGCCTAGATTTTGTTTCACTTTGCGTGAATCTGGTTGTTTTCTGATTTTTGAAAGCAAGTGGTGCTCCCACTGAATTGTCGTATAAGGAGATGTTATTGTGTCCTGGAACCCAGATAATTTGGACTTTGTTCTTGTTACAAAGAGCCTTGAGCTCTGAGCGGCGACATCGATGATGTTCGATGCTTGGCTCGCATCTATGAGCATATGCTCGATTTGGTACTTGGTTGTACCATCTGAAGAATGCAAGGTTGTTTTGTGGATTTAAAGGAAACCAAGGTTCGTTAATCGAAAGCTTCCCTACTCCCGTATCACATCACATCATATTTCGGACTGGTTCTTTAGGCATTTGCACATACAATATGATTGACGTTTCAGAACTGGCGGATCAAAGCCAGGCGATCAACATGTGAAGCATTGATGAAAGCTGTTAAGAATGCCTTTTTGTTAATTCTGATCCTATTTATCTGATTTCATGAATGGTAGTAATATCTCGACTTTATCGAGGATAGATTCACATTTTTGAGAAGCTGCAACCATGTAATGACTAGTTTTTTTAATTTTTTTTTGTTTTTGGCTGGTCTTTTGAGATATGCGAAGTGGCGTGTTTTTAATAATATGCATGATTCACATTCTCCACTGTTAAGAGAGCATTTTACTCCATATTGAGGTATAAAAATATCCAAGATAATTGCTCAAGATTCTCCATGTTGTGTTTATGCACATATATCCATAAATTTATTACAACTTAGCATAGGTAATGAAATCCAGAAACTTTCTTCCGCTGATGAAAAAATATGAAATATCTGGCATTAACTGTCCATCGGATGAAAGTATGCCTGAAGAATGGAACCTCAGCATCGTTTGCCCGTTCCGCAAAAAAGGAGACCCTCCAAACTGCGCCAACTACAGAGGCATAAGTCTCCTCACCATCGCCTTCAAGATCCTATCTGCCGTAATATGTGAACGCCTGAAACCGTTTACCAACAACCTGATTGGCCTTTATCGTTTAAGCACAGGAAAGTCCACTACCGATCAAATTTTCACACTCTGGCAGATCCTGGAAAAACCCAAGCCCCATACCATGTCTAGTTTTGGTATACCGCCCAAGCTCGTCCGTTTGTGTAGGATGACGATGGATCATTGTGCAAAACTCACGAGCCAACACCAGAGGCATAATTTTCCAAAAATCTGTGCAACTACTAGCATACGCCGACGATATTGAAATCATTGGTCGCACCCAACGTGATTTCATACCCACGTTTGCTAATACAGAGAAGGAAGCGCCAAAAATGGGTTTAGCAGTAAATGAAGGCAAGACGAAGTATATGATGTCAAGACGAAAGGACACACAACATCGACGAATTGGACAGAACGTCACTATTGACAGATATAACTTTGAGGTAGTACGGGACTGACTTTGTCTTCCTCATCATGAGAACAACATCTCGTCAGAAATTAAACGAAGAATTACTCTTGCAAACCGCTCTTTCTTCGAGCTAAGAAGGCAATTCAGTAGTAAAACCATCACTCGAACTACTAAGGAGATCCAATAGAAGGCCCTGATCATCCCAGTCCTGCTCTACGGCGCTGAAGCATGGATCGTCTCAGAAGCGGATGAAGAAATCCTTGGTCGATTTGAGAGGAAAATTCTTTGAAAAATCTTTGGTCCCGTTTGCGTTGACGGGGTATGGAGACGAAGATTCAACCGAAGTAGAGGAAGACCTCGCCTTAAGTGGCGCGCACAAGTAGAAACCTACCTCAACCAATTTGGAGCGCGCAACTGGAGGCAGTTAGCTAAGGACCGGGCTTATTGAAGAGGCATGTTGGTTGAGGCCCAGGTTCATTCCGGAATGTAGCGGCACTTAAGTAAGTAAGTAACTGTCCATCTTTGGCTCAGGTTCTCCCTTCATGTGTCAGTGTAAACTTATATTTTTGATTACAAAGAAGAATTTATCATTTTTAACGCCGTTCCCCTGCAACTTTCAGAAAATTGTAATGGCAGTGTTATACCTACTCTTGGTTATTTTTCTGATTTTTGCAAGAGGATGGGCAGTGAAAAATAACGTAGATGTTGTTACTTTAGGGATTTAAACCAGGCAACTTAACTATAAAAATAACATACGTAGGTACTATTCAGGTTATTGAACTTCGTTTCTAACTTTCTTCCAAACACATTTAGTTAGTTGCTGACTAAATTAGTTTCCTATGAATGTAAGTGAAACACTCCTTTCACACCTGCGTCAGTATATTTCATTTTGCCGCCTAGCAAAGGCCCAAAGGATCAACACAGTTTCACTATAAAAAGGACTGTAAAAGCCAGTCTACATTTACCTACCAATCCCAGGTGGGAAAGTAAAAACGTACAAATAGTCGCACAAAGAGTCGCACAAAGCAGACATCCTTCAATTAAAATGACAATTTTTAGGCTTTCCATAACACTTATATTCCGCTATAACCTACATTTGTTAGTGCTCAAGCCCAGTACTTTATTTCCATCATTCCAATTCTCCTCGTCGAGCGGGGGTGACGAAGACGACAAGAAAATAAATTTATTCATGAAGTAAGTGTTCATGACCTGCCGCAATTTTAAAATTCAAAACGCTCCTCCAACCACCCCGCCAAAAGTAATGCTGATGCAAAATCAACTACACCTACAATGCTAAGGACTGGGAAGTACCTAGCTAGCTGTAGAACCGACTTGGACTATAGCCAGGCTGTAGCTATTTTCACAAATATTGTGAAACTGTTACTCCTGTTGCGCCTCTTCCTTGCATTTTTTTTCCACACTTTTTTTGTATTCATTTTGTTCTTTCAACTTTCAAGTTCAGTTTATGTACTTACATTTTTAATTTTTCTGGCAAACACATAGAATGAAAGGACGAGGATGTAGCTCTATACTTTTTTGTGTTTTATTTTCCCTTGCACTCTGTCCCATTTCTTTTATGAGCGTCTTGTGGTAATGATGTTTCTCCTCGCATTCTTTCCAGTGCGCCGCAAAACTTTGCGAAACAAAATTCTAAAAAAAAAGTCTTCAACTTTATTTCCCCTCATTATCAGAAGCGTACCCTCTTATATATTTACATATTTCTTCACCCTATTTCATTATATTTTTTCTCTTTTTTTCGCGTTTTTTCCCTAAATGGTTGATGAACTTTTTATATAATGAAAAAAACGCGCTTTTCACAATTTCCTTGGATAAAAAATGTAAACAGAGGGTGCGAGTTAGTTCCTTGGAAAAGTTTTTTTTTCTTATTTTGACGCGATATTTTAATTTTTTTTTGTTTTGGTTGGGAATCCTTACCCCCAACCTCTGCTCACCAGACAGTCATTAAGTCTTAATTCACTACACCGTCTGCCCTTACGTAATTGCTTCAAGGTTACTTTTGTTAAAGAAAACGAAGAAAGAATACAAAGAATGACTGATGATGACCGACTTTTTGAGGATTAGATTCTTAAATTTGCTAACAGACTTATGAAGGGCAATCAGGTGGATTATAATTGTTGGGATGGCTATTAAATGAATTTAAGGGTTAGTATAGCTAGTACTTATAGGTTTCAATTATACAACTTAAGATTCGTTAAGGATACAGGTTATGATTAATTGAACTAAATTTGTACGGACATATTAGATTTCGTTTATATCATTATCCGCTCATATAACTGAACCTCTACTGTTCAACGGTCCCTCTGTGTCTGTAAAGATGACCGACTTGACCTTAGAAAGTTTTGTTTGCTTTATAACTGAGGATAATGTTGTTAGAATCATGTAGTTAAGAGTTTTTCCTTTCCTAATTCTGAAGGACTTTTACTAACAAAACTGGTCGGTCTATATTTTTTGTTTGATTTTTGAAGCTACATGTGAATATTAGGCACACACCCATCCACCAAGAGTCAGCAAATAACAAATATCTAGGACGTTTCTTTGAAAAGTCTTGATTATGAGCTCCTCGACGTGCCCGCCGACTCAACATAAATTTTCTTCCCTCCCTCATACACATCTTTGGTCATTTGCGCACCTTACTGTCTTAACGCTTACTTTATACATCAGACATCTTCGTTCTTTATTGAAACCCCTATATCTAGGCCGAAACATCCACAGTTTTATAGGCAGTGTTAATACTCTTTCCCGTAGGGTAATAACGGGTGATCCAAGTAGAGATACTTTTTTCAATAGCCTTTTTTGACAGATCACGTGTGAGTCGTGTCATGCTGTCATGTTATTTTTGCTTAGTATTGTTTGGCATTTCATAATGGAAAGACTTACGCGTGAACAACGTTTACAAATTGTTCAACTTTATTATCAAAATTCACGTTCTGTGAGGAATCATCGCATCAATCAATGGACTTATTGAGAGAACATTTTGGTGAGCACATAATTTCACGTTTTGGGCCGGTCGATTGGCCACCAAGATCGTGTGATATCACACCGTTAGACTTTTTCCTGTGGGGATATGTAAAGTCAAAAGCTTATGCCGACAAACCCGCTTCGATTCAGGCCTTGGAGGAAAACATCACGCGTGTCATTCGCCAGTTACGCGAAATGCTCGAACGAGTGATCGAAAATTGGACTCAACGGATGGACCATCTGCGACGTAGCAACGGCCAACATTTGATAGACATAATCTTCAAAAAATAAATGCCAAAGAATGTTCTTTCTTTGAATTTTCTGTGTTTTTTTCTTTTAAAAATTAGGGAACCTCGAAATGGATCACCCTTTATTAGTTTTGACATTAAGTTTGTAACATAGAAAAACAATTTCAATAGACAGCGAGCAGAGTCCTATGAGATCCTATGAGCGACTACCGAAGTACGATGTTAAAATCGTGCTGGGAGATTTTAATGCAAAGGTAGGAAGAGAAGACACCTTTAGCAGTATTGTCGGAAAAAATAGCCTACACGACAACACGTCTGGTAACGGACTTAGGCTATTTGACTTCGCTGCGGAACGAAATGACACTATGTCTCCAGATCAACGAACGGTCAACCAAATTGATCACATTGCGATAGGATCCAGTATTCCGGATGTCCGAACCTTCCGAGGAGCTAACATCGACTCGGACCACTACCTAGTTGCAGCCAAGGTAAGAATACGATTATCCACCACGACACCACAATCCAGAAATACTGTGGAAAAAATTTAATGTCGAACGACTGCAATCGCAAGAGACCGCCAAGACCTTCGCGCAACGCGTATCCCTAAACCTTGATTTAAACCATTCCACCATCATCGAATGTTGAAAAACAATAGCAACGATGCCAACAAGCCATTAGATTAGCCGCAACTGATGTGCTAGGTTTATCGCGCCCACCAGCGAGAAACCCCTGGTTTGACGAGGAATGCCGACAGATGATCGCAGCCAAGAACAAGGCCTAAGAGTAGCTGTAGGTGAAGACGAGAGCTGCCATTGAGCTCTATAGGCAGTGAAGAAGGGAAGAAAAGTGTAAAACGTCAAAGCCAAGGATACAATGCTGGATCAGAATCCTGTCGAGATCAACAAGGAAATATCGTAGCTGAGACACAGTCGATGCTGAGGATATGGAAGAACCACTTCTGCAGACTGTTAAACGGCGATGACGAACAACATTCCGCTGTCAGGCAGAATGTCAATATTGGCAACGACAGCGAAAACTTCCAAACACCCGACCTGAGTGAAGTGAATATATCAGTATCTAAACTCAAGCTTAATAGGGCTGCCGAAAATGACGGCCTTCCTGCTAAGCTCATAAAGCTGGCGGAAATAACTTGGTAAGTAACATCCACCAACTCATAAGCCAAATCTGGTCGGAAGAAAGTATACCTGAAGAATGGAACCTCATCATCGTTTGCCCGATCCACAAAAAAGGAGACCCTCTAAACTACGCCAACTACAGAGGCAAAGGTCTCCCCAACATCGTCTACAAGATCCTATCTGCCGTAATATGTGAACTCCTGAAAACGTTTTCCAAAAATCTGATCGGCCCTTATCAGTTTGGTTTAGGCTAGCAAAGTCTACAAGCGATCAAATTTTCACACTTCGGTAGATCCTGGAAAAAACCAAAGAAGTCCAAATCGATACCCACCACCTATTTCAAAGCTTTATACGACAGCATTTATAGAGACGAACTATACAGAGCCATGTCTAGTGTTGGTATACAACTACTATCGTACGCCGACGGTCCTACGAAGGATAGGACCCAACGTGAAGTCAAAGCCACGTTTGCTAGTATAGTGAACGAAGGGGCAAAAATCGGCTTAGCAGTAAATTAGGGCAAGACGAAGTATATGCTGTGACACATCGACGAATTGGACAGAACGTCACCATTGACAGATATAACTTTGATGTAGTACGGGACTTTGTCTTTCTCGACTCCGCTATTAACTCTGATAACAACATTACGTCAGAAATGAATTGAAGAATTACTCTTGCCAACCGCTGTTTCTTCGGGCTAAGAAGGCAATTCAGTAGTAAAACCCTCACTCGAACTACTTAGGAGATTCTATATAAGACCCTGATCATCCCAGTTCTGCTCTACGGCGCTGAAGCATCGACCGTCTCAAAAGCGGATGAAGAAATCCTTGGTCGATTTGAGAGGAAAATTCTTCGACAAATCTTCGGTCCCGTTTGCGTTGACGGGCTATGGAGACGAAGATTCAGCCAAGAACTATACGAGCTGTACAGCGACATGACCCTGGTCAAAAAAACTCCGCATTGGGCGTTTAAGATGGCTAGGACATGTAGAACGAATGGACACCAATAATCCGGCTCGCAGAATCTTCGATTCCCAGCCAGACGTCGGGCGCAGTAGAGGATGACCCTCTGAAGTGGCTAGCACAAGTACCTCAACCAACTTGGAGTGCGCACTTAATGCACTTGTTCTTCTTGTAAAGGATGTATACTGTGTTTCCTTTGAGTTGAATTGAATAAGATTTCATTTTTCCCATTGTGTTATAAAGCAAACATTGATTTTTTGGTGAAATTTGGTAGCCAATTTTTAAGTTCATTGATTATTGCAGAACCAAATATTGAAGCAAAATTCTACAAAGTTGAAAAATGGTCAACTTCTTATATTCGAAGAGGAATAGACTTCTTTTGGGTTTTTCGGAGGTACACTCTCGCGCACTCCAATGATGTTTTATTTATCGATCCGGTTGACTCGGATTTGGCCACCAGTGATGCACCCACCGTTTCTTCAAAAAAAAAACACTGGAATCTCTATTGAAAGATCCGTATCTATTCTAATCAGCCCCTTCATTATAGAAACAAACGCTGTTGTCACTTCTTGTTGGTCCGGCCAAAAGTGTCAATAAAGTCTGCATATGGGAGTAGGGTGGAGTAGTTCTACTTTTGGTGTCAGTTTCTTTAAATTTGAAACAGTTAGCATAATCATTCCCCATCATCCTCCAGTATAGAGAAACGAGTCCACGAATATCTAAAGCGTCAATTTAGTTTAACATAATAAAATAAAATATTTCCAAATTTTATTTACAATTTATATTTTTGTAACTTTAGAAAAAGCAAGTCTTTTAAAATAACATGTGTACATATCCCACATTATTTTACAAAACTAATTAGCATTGTGTCCGGTATGAGGAGATTGTTTGACGTCAGCTGATACTACTGCGTGACTTTGAGCTGGGTTCCAGGTGGAGTATTGCTCGTCATCTATATTTTCTTGGACTGTAATCCCTCGTTTTGCAGCAGCTAATTCCGCTTCTGAGGCAGTTATACCTAGGAATGAGGCAAGACCTCCTCCAACAAAATCAATTCCAGCAAAAACGGTGCTGCCCATTTTGTTGGCTTTGTGACGCATGTAAGGTCCCCATGTAAGATCTTTCTGCAAATAGTATGATAATAAAAGATTATGATATAAATAGCTTAGTACTTAATAAAATTTCAAAAATGCAAATGAGTAAATTAGTTATGGATGTAGTCTCATCCCATCGGTATAATAGGCTTCAGTAAAATGTAAGCGCGTGATGCAACCTGTACTCAACTGACAAACATAACAACATAAGGCGTGTTTTTTTTTAATCTATATATGCTTAGATAAAAATGAAAGAAAACGCTAACCGGCGATCTGGCACCACTGAAACTGAAACACGTAAAAGCCAACAGATGGCATTTCGGAATTTCAATTTTTGCTGTGTCATTTATTTTTTGCAACTAGAATCCAATCCACTTCTACACTTATGGTAATGTTCTGATTTTAGATTCAAAGCAGATATAAAAGTAGTTTCACATTAAATTATTTCGTAAATAGTTGATTTCCCACCAATTGTGCAGCGTATGATTACCGGTTGGGGTACTGGTAACTGGCAGCCACTTATAGAATTTTCGACAACTTTTTTCAATAACAATTGAAATAATAGGTTTGGTAGCACATTTTCTATCCAGGCTAAGGGTGTAAGACTGGGTAATTATCCAGGTTTCGCGAAATCTTTATAGGCTAAGGTGTTGTTGTATTTTACACGTTAAATTTTAGCTAAGCCTTTAATATAGATTTGAAGTAAGGAGAAAAAAAAACACAGCTATTGTCTAAGTAAATAATCACATTAAACTTTTACCAAAATGAAATGCTTGCTCAAAAATTTGGTCACTTATATCAATAGGCCTATAGAATACGGTAGAAGAATTGTTTGGTGTTTTTTTTCTAATAAAAAGGCCTGTAAAAATGGACGAGGTTTAAAATTATGCATCGATCAAAAATCTCTAAATATCATTCGAACATTTTTTCGAGTTTTTTTTTACCAAAATTCATTTCCTTTATTTTGCATATTTTTATTATGTAGGGGATTCATCATTATAATAAGCTACAAAGTAAGGAATAACTTTTTTGACAGAATAAGTTCAATCATTCATTCTTCATTGTTCCACTAAATATCAGCGGAGAAAATCTGTATCTTAATTACTAACCTGCGAAGTAAGGAAACCATTTTTTGACGGAATAAGTTCTTCACTACTGAGAATGTTGCACCACTGAATGAAATCTTTGAGCGATCCGTAAGTGGAACCGAAAAGTGGGCGTTTGCCTAAAACCAGTGATACATAAACGTTCAGACAGATATAACTAAATCCAATTGATGAGATCCGTTGAGATATGGTTTTATAAATTCAGGAAGCTATCACTGAAAAAATATTTAATATTTACTTTTCACTTTGTAAACACAACACAACACAAAATTATTTGTGTTGGTGCAAGTAGTTGTAAATATAGCTTGAAATCGAGATAATTTGAAATTGAAAAAACGAACATTTACGGATACAAATTTTCTTTAAATAGTCTGCAAAAATAGCAGGTACACTAAAATCTGTTATAGTTAAGTTAATTCATTGATCTTTCTAAAATATTTAAAGAAAAGGCACTGTATTGAACTTTTCTCAATTCTATTAGGAATATGATTATTCAATTGATCATCGGCAAAAATTTCGCAACAGAAATTGACTAAGGGCTAACTAACTCACCCACTACCAAAAAGTAATACAATTGACACAACAGCAAATTTAAAATTGTATTTACCGTTCATAAATTTTAATACTAATAATATCCAGTATATAATATGCAACTCAATTTTTTATGCAATTGGCACAAGGAAATATTCACTGAACGATGTCGATATTACCCAAAAATGTAATAGAATAAATAACACCACCGGCTAACAAGTGACATCGTCGTTTTTTTTTTATTTGTTTATGACGTATGACTAATTTTGGTAAACAAAAGATTCTTCACACCTTTCCATGGGTTCATTTCAAAGATACATATAATTATTTTAATAAATGCAATGCTTCAAATGTACCTCATTTATACATTCTTCTGTGTTCTTTACAACTGAATCCAATTCATCCTCACTGTCCGAATACTGTTCCATAACTCCATCACTAAAGTGCAAAACCCTTTTCGGTTTCTGTATTTTAAGACAAGTGCTGTTTATGTCCTCATTTTGTATATCTTTTAGCTCTAACCCGTCGATTTCCATTTTTTTAACGTAAACCACTTCGAACGACACAATTTGGTAACTACTTGCAACATTTATCTTACGAGACTAATCGATTGCAATGTTTTGTTATGGTAAATGAATGTCGACTACATTTCACATATTAGAACATTGATGGCCAACTACAGTCGAGTCAGAAAATTAATCGCAACAATAAAGGCTGTTGCACGTATGTTGATATTGAGCTGTGTGATTGAAAATTATGTTTAGTATATTTCCACAGCGAGTTAGCTAAAGCACATATACTTTTGCGTGAAGAATAATGAAAACTGTCAAATCATCAATTTTAGCAAAGCAAAATAAAAAAAAACTTCAAAGTTTGAGTAATTATAAAATAGACGGTAAACATAAATTATACCTACCCTATCTTATCCCTATAAAACCACGGAGGATTATATTGTAATTCAAATATTAAGATAAATCTACAAAACATACACATTTTAGCTCATAAGTATTTGGAATCAAAGATACAATTTTGTTGGTTTCCATCAAATTCCTGGACATGTCACCAGCAGAAATTCTGCGGTGAAGAAAATCTTTTTACAATTTATTCAGTAAATCATTGAATTCATATTTATACCCTATCCCATAGGGGTATATTAGTTTTGATACATAGTTTGTAACATATTGAAATAATTTAGCTAGGTATACCTCAAAGTATGTATGTAGATCGACTCAGAATTGCTAGCTGAGTCGATTAAGCCATGTCTGTCTGTCCGTCCATCCGTCTGTAGGTAACTGGTTTTTGGGCCTTAAATTTTGAGCATAATGAAATTTGGCACATGTGGTCCGTACGTGCTGTTCGAACAAGTGTAAACATTTTTGTGGAAAAACCTAATTTTAAGCCAAACCGTTCAAAATTTAGAAAAAGTGTCTGAACAACATATTTAGACAATCCTAATATCTATATTTCGTCTACACTAATTTTTTTGCCACTCCAACTTTTTGGGGTCGTTTTCAGTAAAAAACGTTTTTCGGTAAAATTTTGAACATTTCGAAAAAAATTGAAGCAAAGTAATTGGTTTTGGTAATATAAAGATATCTTCCATATATCATTTTTACCCACGCCCACTTTTTGGAGGCGTTTTCAAGCAAAAACCATTTCTATACCCTACGCCATAGAATATGCAGGAGAAAACCGTTTTGATACCCTATCCCATAGGGGTATATTAGCTTTGACATTAAGTTTTTAACATAGTGAGATAATTTCGCTAGATATACCTCAAAATATATGGATCGACTCAGCATCGCTAGCTGAATCGATTCGTCCGTCCGTCTGTGTGTCACCGATTTTTGGGCCTTAAAACCTGAGCTAGAGTTGTGAAATTTGGTATACAGACTCTCTATTCGACGAAGCAGAATAAGTTTAAACATTTTTGAAATCCGCCCACTACCACGCCCACTTTTTAAAAAAACGTAGTTTTAGGCCAAACCATTAGAGATTTTGAAAAATCGTCTGAACAAGATATCTAACGCCCATGCCCACTTTTTAGGGGCGTTTTCAGTAAAAAAACGTTTTTCGGTAAAATTTTAAACATTTCAAAAAAATTTTTGATGTAAAATCATTGGTTATGATAATATAAATATTTCTTCTATAAATCATTTTAACCCACGCCCACTTTTTGGAGGCGTTTTCATACAGAAACCATTTTTATACCCTACGCCATACCATATGCAGGAGAAAAACGTTGTTTTTGGTCGAACCATTCAAGATTTTGCTAAACTCTCTGAACAATATGTTGCGACAATTTCAATTTTAATATATCTTTGCCATAAAACCCACATTTAAGGGATATTAATTTTGAGGATAGGATGATATAGGGTATAAAACGATCCACACAGTGGATTGTAATCTTCTCATATGTTTTTATACTCCATTTCTAAGATTTTCGAAACTAAATACAATTGGAGCATTCATTAAGCTTTAAAAAGTCAATACTTTACACACGAATCTGAACATTCTGTTACATTTAATTCATCACATCAACAAGGAAATCAACAAAAAGAAAAACAAACGAACATTTTTCCAGCCATATGAGTAAAAGTATGAAAAATGGTACTCTGAACGTTTTCTAAAAAATTTCATAATATGCTCGTTATAATAATATTTCATGCTCAATTTTTTTGTGTGACATATCAAATCGTCTCATCCTGTGTAGTGTATGTTGCGTGCGTTGAGGTTGCGTCCTCTTTGACTTTTCAGTAAGCTCGCACAAAAATACATCTTCTGCTTGCCATACATTCGGCAGTAAAAGTAAAGGGAGGCACTTTTTCTAGCAAATAAATCCTATCTACTTCCATCTATTTGTGTTCAAAATCATGATTAGCTACCGCATTCATATCTACATGGCAAGTACACTGCATTTATTAAAAAAAAAACGATCTTAAATTGTTAAGATTATAATTTTACGAACGTTTCATGAAACCCTAAAACTGAACCACTAAATAATGAGGTTCACTAAATTTACTGATGAAATTTTGTTCATATTGTTCCCTTTCCGTTCTACACAATTTTTTCAGTTATTGCGTTTTCCATTGGTAAATCTGTATTTTGATCTGAATTTGATCTTTTTTGTTAACACTGGAACATGATTTCAGATTGATTTTTTTTTCTATGGTTGTATTGTTGTAATTTCGTGTCTGTGAAGTTAGTGTAGCGTCAAGTTTCCAGTAACGCAGGTTGTTTGTTTGATTTTGATTTAATTCATATTTCAAACCGTGCTACTACAATTTTAATGGTTAATAACAGTTTTTCACAACCGAAATAATCTTAAAACAAAACAAAAATCACTCTAGTCAAACAAACAGCTATCGTTTGTAATAGTGTTAGTGCAAGAAGGGGTAAATCTGCCAAAAAATCCAGATCTAAAAAATTGATCTGAGATAAAAAAAAAATCAATTGTTTGGTCCAATGGAACACAACAACTGTCAAAACCGGTCTTTTGACAGATCTTTATAAAAAAGGATTGATTTTTTACTAACGGGAAACGCCATTAATCGAATACGTTTGATGTGTGACTGATGTCCAAACAGCATTTCAAAAGTTCATAACGTTTACAATCTCAGTTTACACACCCAATTCCTATGGAAAAATTTTGCTATTGTTGGGAAAGATTGCCCATACAAATTTTGACTTCATTTATAAAAATAAACGTTTTCGATATTTGATATAATATTCCTGAATGCGTTAATTTGAGTTCTGCCTATGCAAATGCTATGTAAAAATTGTACTTTGAGCTGTCACTTCAGATAAAAGAAATCTAGTACTATCGTAATGAATTACTCTCAAACAAAACAAGTTTGAATTTCACAATAAATCGAATTTTGTTTATCTATATTATTGTGTTTCTAAAATAAGACATGCCTTTTGCAGTGCTTAAATCGATTCGCGAAGTTAGCAGTGAAGATAAGGTAACTACAACTCGTATGTGTTCTTGACACAATTTTAATAAAACTCTCTAGATACACAGCGCTTCCAACCTTCTGCACAATGAAGCGGGTAAAAAGTGGAAAACCGGTGAAATTGGTGAAAAGTCCGCTTTCGTAATAATAGAAATGGAGACTGCATATTCCATCAAGGGAATCGATATTGGAAATGAATATTCCGCGTTTATTGAAGTGCTTGTTGGTGGGCCTGCTTGTACGCGGGAACATTTTAAGGTATGCTAGCCTCTGTGTCAACTTTTGCACTCTCATCCTTTTTGCTCTCCAGGAAATTTTAATAACGTGCTCCTTCATGACACCGATTGAGAGTAAAAACTCATCAAACTCAAATCGAGTTCGGTGTTTTAATCGCGAGGCTCTAGTAAAGGAAGTCGCTGACGAGAAATGGAAGCTTTTGAAAATAGTTTGCACCCAACCCTTTAATAGGGCTGTCAATTATGGGTTGTCCTTTATAAAGATTCACGTTGACGAATCCCCCGGCACACAGAAAAAGGTTATCCCCAATGGCACGACGAACTTAAAAATGTCGAACAGTAAGTGCGGAAGCTTTTCTTTGCGGGAAGACTCACCTGATTCCGAGTCAGAAAGTACAACTTCGCTCTTTAATCGTTGGAAGATGTCAAGAAATAAGACTACAGATGGTAATTAACAATCAAGTCATACCATCAACTGATTTTAAATTTGTTTCCTTACTTAAAGCTGTATCGACTGTTCCTCGAATACCTAGTCTAGCAACGATCAAGAAACCGGACGAAAATTTTACGCTGAAAAATAAACTTAATACATCTAGTCCCGCTGCAGAAAGAATTAGTTCCACTGAAGGCTGTAAACTTCCTGACCGCAACAGGGACTCGCTATGCTTTACTGACGATGATGAACAGACTAATATGCAGGACGCTCGAAGAAAAAAGCTAGAAAAACTTGAAAAGGTAATTGCTGCAGATCAGGAACGTGTATCAAAGGAAAGAGAAAAGGCACAGAAGCCAAAAAAATGTGACAGCATGAAGAACGAACGCAAAAGTATTGATCACAAACCAAAGGCAAATGAAACGAAGACCCCTAATGTGGTTGGTTCCAAATTGATATCGCCGAAACCAAGTTCAATTCAAAGTCCAAACACCAAGCCACCGACACCGACGTCTGCTCAGAGACGTCCGTCAACATCACCTTGCGTTAGCGAGAAGGCTAAGAAGCAGAAATTGGACAAGCCTGTGTTGTATAAACCCTTCAATCAGTTACTGCGTGGAGTCGTTTTGGTAATCAGTGGTATTCAGGTGTGTATTTCATATTTTTTTGTATGGTAGTACTTTTCAAGCTCAGACTTCATAGATTTAGTATTCTGAAGACATTCTTAGAGGAGTACATGATGCCAGATCTTAAATATCTGCTTCACAGTACCTTGCATCTCTATTAGTTAGTTGCAGAGAACTCACTTTTATGAATAAACCTCACTATTACCCTCACTATGAAAGGGCCCTGAAATCCATCTATCCAAATAGTCATAAAATGCGAGCAATGATGGTGAGAAGTATTCATTGTAGAGATAGATGCCTTTCAAATTTTGGACTTAAACCTGTAGACTAGTACAAGGTTCTATCGCTTTAACTAAGAATGGTTGGAGACTGGGTCACTTTCAGTCAAAATATTCATTCCGATTTAGGTAAGGTACAGTCTTATTTTTCCTTCTAAAATTCAGAATGAACGGTCGGTCTTAAGCAAGCTGGCTCCAGTTGGTGTCTACTTGTGCGCGCCACATTAGGTAGAGTCCTCCTCAACTGCGTCTACCATCTGGCCGGAGAATAAATGTCCAATCGCAGTACATATCTTAGCTATTTGAAAGGTTTGATATCGTCTTAGCGGTCGTAAAGCTCTTGATTTAATCTTCGTATTTAAAGTCGCTTATGTCAAACGCTTATCCTAATTGGAGAAGTTCAGATGGTCTCTTTTGGATTTCTCAGGGATATGCCTAGTAATTTGGACATTTTCTGTCCAAAGATGTTTTGGCATTTGGTTATGCCAGATATTTCCGAATAGTTTTGTATAATTTTCCATGATGCATAATGGAAATCTAGCAACTCGAGCTGTCTATTTATGGACCACTATGCTGTGTTGTCAGAGGTGCCATCTATATGAAGAGTTTGTATATGCATTCCAATTAATTTTGTTCCACTACTGCAACTGTCACTACTTTCCATTAGCAACAGCTATAAACTGTCAAGTTCTTCCTCTGTGAAAATAACTACAAAACATCCATACTTTACAGAACCCCCATCGTGCTGATTTACGGAACAAAGCTTTAGCTCTCGGTGCAAAGTATAAACCCGATTGGGATGGTTCTTGCACTCATTTAATGTAAGTTCCAAAAACAGTTTGCCAAACATCTCCTTTAGAAATTTTTTTGTTTACAGATGCGCCTTCAAGAACACTCCAAAATACAACCAAGTTCGGGGCGTTGGCAAAATCATCACACGCAGTTGGATAGAGGATTGTCATAGTCAGAAGAAACATCTGCCCTGGAGGCGGTATGCACTTGACGGTGCTGAATTAACCAAGCCAGAGAGTGATGATGAGATCTTTGACGAAACATTAAAACCCGCAGAAAGTAAACCATCAACCTCCCGAAAAAGGTCAGAAGAAGACGAAACTACAAGTAAACCGAGTGATTCTCGAATGAATTCAGATGACGATGACGATATACAAGAGCTCTATGACAACACTGCCGCAGTTAATTCGCAAGTGATTTCATCTGGCAGTGATACTGAAGATGAGATTCAAAAAGTATTGGCAACTACATCACCAAAAACGAAGCAGGCCACCAAGACGAACGACATTTTTGAAGTGACCACCGAGGAAGAGGATTACGTATCTAAGCGAAGAAATACATCTCCTAAAGTATTAAACTTTTTCAAGGGTTTGACATTTTTTCTTAGCGATCAACTAAGTGCAACCGACAAAATTAAAGTTGAGCGTTACATAGAGCAATTTGATGGTACACTGACAAGGTCGATGGACAAAGCTAACTATGTGATTGCGAGTGAACAAATCACGGTTGCAAATTGCTTTAAGGGCGAAATCGTGAAGCCTCTTTGGATATTGGAATGTAACGACTCGGAAAGTTGTATACCTACGAAGCGTTATTTAGTTACCTAATTCTGTTTGGTTTGTTTATATGTTTTGTTGTGTTTTTGTTTTACATTACGTTTTCTCAAGAATTTTCTATATGAAATTGTCATCAAATAAAAGCGATGGACGTAATTTTATTTTAATTACTAACCATGCATGACTCAACAAATTTTAGAGTTGAGATTGTTTGATAATCCACTGATACACTACTAACCGATCGAATTTTAATTGACATGACGTAATACTCTAAATAAGTGTCGATTACTGGTACTGGTGAGGATGCAGTCTACCCTCAGCTCGCTTATTTTGAAATTGTTTTTAATTGGTTATTCGCTTAATATTTGTCTGCAGAGGATTCCAAAGCTTAGTGGTGCAGATAAAGAACAGCCGTGACGAATTTAGATATTGATAGGTTGGAACTATAATATTAAAGAATCCTTTGGGATTGCGCATATTGGTTTTTTTTTACTATCAAAATAGTTTTCTTGTGTATAAGAACTGTGGTAATCAGCAGCCTAATGCAGTTAAATTAAACTGTGTAATATGGTTATATCTGTGTGTACCATATACGTAGCAAAATGCATTATTTAATGCAACCTGAAACATATTTTGCTACACCGAATCCAGCTTACAATAAACAGATTCAGCATAACATATTAATGGAACTATTAGCGCCTTTAATAGCGTCAATCTTGTTTCTTTTGGAGTATACATAGCCGATAACCATAACTTACGAAGGCAGCCATATACTGTCCCAACAACAAAGTTTATATGATTTGTGCAGGATAAGTTGGCTAACTTAAGACTAGTAACAGTGTTTACAAATTAGACGTGTACTTACTTATTTAATTGGCGCTACAGTCCGGACATAACCTGGGTTTCGACTAACAGGCCTCTCCAATTAGCCCGGTCCTTAGCTAACTGCCTCCAGTTGCGCACTCGGTTCAGGTCGGTTTCTACTTGTGCGCGTTACTTAAGGCGAGGTCTTCCTGTACTGCGTCCGACGTCTGGCTGGGAATCGAAGACTCTGCAAGCCGGAGTATTGGTGTCCATTCGTTCTTTATGTCCTACACATCTTAATCGTCCAATGCGGAATTTTTTGACCAGGGGCACGTCATCGTACAGCTCGTACAGTTCTTGGTTGAATCTTCGTCTCCATAGCCCGTCAACGCAAACGGGACTGAAGAATTTTTCTCTCAAATTGACCACGGACTTCTTTATCCGCTTTTGAGACCGTCCATTCTTCAGCGCCGTAGAACAGGACTGGGATGATCAGGGTCGTATATAGGATCTCCTTAGTAGTATGAGTGAGGGCTTTACTACTAATTTACCTTCTTAGCCCGAAAAAACAGCGGTTGGCAAGAGTAATTCTTCGTTTAATTTCTGACGAGATGTTGTTGTCAGAGTTAATAACGGAGCCGAGATAGACAAAGTCCCGTACTACCTCAAAGTTATATCTGTCAATGGTGACGTTCTGTCCAGTTCGTCGATGTTGTTTATCCTTTCGTGTTGACAGCATATACTTCGTCTTACCTTAACTTACTGCTAAGCCCACTTTTGCCGCTTCCTTCTCTATACTAGCAAACGTGGCTATGATATCACGTTGGGTCGTACCAATGATGTCAATATCGTCGGCGTATGCTAGCAGTTGCACCGATTATTGAAAACTGTGCCTCTGGTGTAGGCTCATGAGTTTTGCACAATCCTCTCAAGAATCAGATTGAAGAAGTCACATGACAGCGCATCGCCTTTGGTAAATCCTTTTTGGGTATCGGATGTTTCGGTGAGGTCGTTTTCGACCCTGATGGAGCAGCGATAATTCTCCATCGTCATCCTACACAAACGGACGAGTTGGGGAGGTATACCAAAACTAGACATGGCTCTGTATAATTCGTCTCTATAAATACTGTCGTATGCGAATCTGCCGAAGTGTGAAAATTTGGTCGGTTGTGGACGATCCTGGCCTAAAACCACACTCGTAAGATCCGATCAGGTTGTTGGTAAACGGTTTCAGGCATTTACATATTACGGCAGATATGATCTTGTAGGCGATGTTGAGGAGACTTATGCCTCTGTAGTTGGCGCAGTTTAGACAGTGTCCTTTTTTTTGGATCGGGAAACGATGTTGAGGTTCTATTCTTCAGGCATACTCTAATCCGACCAGATTTGTCTTATGAGTTGGTGGATGTTACTTACCAAGTCATCTCCGCCGGCTTTATAAAGCTCGACAGGATTCTGTTCGAGCCTTGTATTCTTGACGTTTTACATTTTGTTAAAACTTGAGAAAATCGTTCCTGGAGTTGCAACTCTCTATACCCTCGTTCACGCGCTTTCTTGCTCTTTTTTCTTCTTTCTGAAAAGCCGGTTTTGTTCCGTTCTTCACTGCCTATAGAGCTCAATGGCAGCTCTCGTCTTCACCTCGTTCTTGGCTGCGAACGTCTGTCGGCATTCCTCATCAAACCAGGGGTTTCTTGCTGGTTGGCGCGAGAAACCTCGCACATCAGTTGCGGCTTATCTTATGGCTTGTTGGCATCATTGTTCTTCGACATTCGATGATGGTGGTATGGTGTTAATCGAGAGGTTAAGGGATACGCGTTGCGCGAAGGTCTTGGCGGTCTCTTGCGATTGCAGTCTTTCGACATTAATTTTTTCACAGTATTTCTAGATTGTTGTGGCGTGGTGGATATCCGCATTCTTACCTTGGCTTCAAGTGGTCCGAGTCGATGTTAGCTCCTCGGAATGTTCGGACAAGGGGCCTGACTAACCCTTGAACCCTAGGTTCGCCACCTGGACGTTAAAAATAAGCACTTGATGAGTAGTCAAAGTTACAACCACTGTGCGCTGCCAAGTTAAAGCCAATCAAGGTCTACCCTCGTTCTTCCTACAACACCTTACCATAAGTACCCAACGTAAGAAAAGATGTATATTTTCCTAATAATTTCAAAATAAATAGTCCTTGAGTTGTAGGGATGGTTTGAAAAAAATCGTAAACTTTCAACTGCTCTCCTGCATAGTATGAAAAATCGACTTTAGCGGTTATGGCTTGTTGTCACTAATAAACTGAAATGGTGCTTAATTAAATAAAAAATTGCCTCTAAATATTTTCTATTTCTTAATACAAATAATTCCACTTTTACCATTAGTGGAGAAAAAAGTAATTTTGTAGATGATAAAAAAAAACTGCCAGCCTTCAGTCGTCAATAGCGCCATCTACGAGTCCCATGGCGCCCACATAATAATCAATTGCACAAACCCATTCGTCCACCTATTAGTCAAAACGAATATCTTTACACGTTGCAATCACTACTAGAAAATGCTCCCACATGGAAATCCGTTGGTTCATGTACACAATACGGAATGTCAACTATTTTTGACGTATCCACGGTATCCGTTCATTTTAGAGAGGCAATAAAATAAATAACAAGTTTGTCCAATCAGTGGTGTGCTTCGTGTTTATCGCAAAAAAAGAATATCTCGTGGACTGGTGGTGTTTATTTTCCAAATTACAAGAGTCTATAAGTGGAACGGGAAGTGTGTACACACCGAATTCGTGTAATTTACAAAAATAATGCTAAAATAATTTAGTAAAGTATTCTCCCCTCCCCCGCAAAGAAGTGTAATAAAATTCTAATAAAACGAAAAATGTCGCTCAAATTCACTCACGCTATCGTTTGTAGGTGTGTTAAATTGATGAAAATGTTTACAAATGATTAAATTGATTTACAAACAATACAATTGGCCAACAATTGATGCTTTCATCTCGGCCAATTGCAATGGCTGAGTGGTTTCTATAGAGACTTGTCAGGTCAGGAGATGTGGTCTGATCGCTGTGTGACAATGAACCCACCCAAATTAATGAATTTATTCATGTATTCTTTAACTATTGAAGAAAACCATGCTCTTTGGAATGAACTCATCATTGGAATGTCGATATTTGTTAAGGAATTTGAATGTCGTTGATAGGCCTAAGTTGTGTTCTTGTATTTTTGCAGACTATCGCAGAAGCTGAACGGAAATGGAGACTTTGATGTGCAACTTGCTAAAAAGCAACATGAATCTTACGTGAGGTGAGTTCAAGTGGATTTTCAGGATGTAGTGCTTGTGTGTATCTAAAAACTTTTGTGAGCATGTGGTCTTTTAAAATTTATGAGTCGAAATTAGGCAATGATACTGTACGTGGGAGTTTGCTTTGAGGTCAAATTTTGTAGCACAACCACGTAAGTAGGTCGGTACATACTTCTTAATAGAACAGACGATGTTTATGGTCTTCAACTGTTTAGTTTTTGAATGTATAACGGCAAAAAATGATTTATTTATAAACCAAAAAGTACTTCAAACCCATTAGAGTACCGTGGCATTGTATTCTGGGAGGGGCCTCAAGTAACTCTGGCATTGATGCTTTCATTACAAAAAGTCCAGACGGGGTTAATTAATTTAATGCACCCTAGTCTCATTCTATGAGCGATATTCAAGGTTGCGTCTAATTTAAATGTCGCTAAACTTGGTGCTACTACATTTGTTCTAGTGTGAACTATTTGTTTAATTTAATCAAAGAGTATAGAACTACATAGAGTGCGTATCTCATACAACGAAAATGCGGAGTACAGATATTGATACCCCAGTGTTCACATTGCTAACCCAACATGAAAGAACAGCATAGCCGACGCATACGATTGACGAAATTTCACCTTCGCACTTACCGCCCGCGTTCTATACTCTTTGGTTTTATTTAACCATCGTCTACACATTGATGGGTGCTTTTAGCATTAACTTGTAGGCGTTAGAATTATATTTGTCAACAATGTGCGCATACATCACTTTAGATGTTTTCTTTCATTTTCGCTATCTATTTTCTTCTTCTTGAGAGTAACCATATCAACATTTTCTTAAATTTTCCATTTGCAGCTTATTACGAGAAATCGGGTTAGACGTGATTGAGCTGCCACCGGATGATAGTTTACCAGAAAGTGTATTCGTGGAGAACACAGCGGTCATATGCAATGGCGTTGCGCTGATCGCCAAGTCGAACAACCCCATACGCCAACGTGAGGTAAAATACCGCCACCCTCCCGTAGAAACGACAAACTGAACAAATATGTATCCTTGCAGGCGGATAGTATGAAAATTATTTTAAAAAAGGAGCTGGACATACCGGTTGTGGAGATGCCATACCCCAATGCGTTATTGGACGGGGGAGATGTTCTATTCACTGGTATGTAATTATTTCTTAGATGGGGTTTTGAAGGAGTAATAGTCCGAATAGTTTTTTGAAAAAAAAAAAAATAATAATGAAGTAATACTTCATTATTTTTTTTTTTTGACATATTTGTCAACGAAAATCGTATATAAGTATTTTTATACGAAATTCAATGATATAAACAGTGGTAAGAGTGATTCAAAAGCCGAAAGTAAATCCTTCGAACGTTTTTTTTGCATTTTAGAATGGGCCTTGTATTGGGGAGTACATTGCATGGCTTTAAACAAGAAAACACAAAGGCACCATAGTCTGAAGTGAGTGCAGAATCGCTTTCCTTATTATTAATTAGCCACCAAATGCAGTCTGTTTGTATCCATTTTTTGCGATCTAATATCGCGGTGCTAAAAAGGTGAAGCCCTAGAGCATTTTCGATCCAGATCAACCCCTAGTCTTCCGCACCACGGTGTCCTTGGTAAAATGTTGAATCGATTGTGTGTTCTTCGTGTATATCTCATTGCGGTAGTAAGATTCGAAGGTCAGACTGTTATCGCTAGATGTGCCTTCGTATCACAATAGTTAGAAAATCGTTATTTCAATACAATTGATTCCTGTTGTATAGGAATTTGTTATTCTAATCTATGTACTGGGATTCTGGCGTTCGGTACAGTCCCATGCAGGATCGGAGAAAGTTCCTTTTAAACAGACGTTGGCCCTATAAAAGCTGTGTAGCATATGGATTAACATCAAGTTAACTGCTTTAAAACTACTTGCTAATGAGGACAGGCTTACACATATTCAGCCTGGCTAGTTTGTAGAAAAGTTCACCTAAGCATATGGTTTCGAAAGCGTCATCAAAGTCAATCGGTTTGAATTTTGACGAGCTTTATTCTCCCTATAAACGTATAAATGTAACTTTAAAACAAGTCTTTTCAGGGCGAATTAAGTTTAGGCATTATCACCCTTAGTGACCCTATTGTAGATTACTTGCGAGTGGTGTTGAACAACTTGTTTAATCAGACCCTTAACCCTAAGTTTGACCAAAACCCTCTTGGCCAATGAACAGGGGATCTTCAAACGTTCAGACACAACTGATGGGGTGATCAGTATTGTGGCACTTCCTTGTACAATTTCTCATAGGTGGCCTTATCGAAAACGGAATGGTTGTTCAACTTTTCACTAACTTTGCAATTGGACCACTTCTTCTTCTTGGCCTTTCCATCGCCACCTCCCTATTTCTTCCTTGGCGTATTTTGTGGCTGTTTAGCCGAGTACTTTGAATCCTTCTTAGGCGGCATCTCGAAAACTTTAATTCAACAAGTTGAATTGAACGTTCTATGGCTCGCTCGAAAGCCAAACTTATTTTCCGTAATAACTGATTTGCGTGTAAGGCCAGTCGTAATTTGTTTGATTTCGTTTCAAATTTAGTTTGGGTTTTATTTATAAAATTAGATCAAATTAAATCCTGGATTTGTACAGCATTATGCCAACACGTCGTTCCATTGCCTGACCGTGCATATTACTGTTCAAGTGAGCACTGCTAGTTAAAGCGCAGCATTGTCTTTCTTTCTGGGTGTATTGGCATACAGTTCATGGTCTGTGCTTTGTACACATAAACACAACGCTTGCCAATATAGAAGTTAAAGTATTCTTTCCTATGTTTCCTATGTTCTGTTTTCATTTAGTACGAGTACCAGTGCAGAGAAAAAAAAAATGTTTTTTTGCTGCAACTGCCTTTTTGGGTTTGGCAGTAGCTATTTTGGCCTACGGTACTTCGGCTTTGGGGGCAACAGCCTTTGCCTTTGTTACTTTCGCCTTCAATGTGTTGTTTTCTTGATGCTCTTTACCTTTGCCCTTTCAGCCTTCTTTTTATCGACACTCTTCATGGTAGTGGCTGCAGTTTTTTTTTTACTCTCTTGTCCACAGTTGCTGTTTTTTTCACTTTTTCTCACCAGCTCCGGTAACTTTTACCTTTGCGGATTTCTTCTTTTTTTCAACAGACTTTGCTTTTGGTTCCTTGCTGGCTGATGCAGACCACTTGAACGAACCCAGCAGCGCTCTTTTGATTTGTTTGTACTTACTTACCGCTAACACAGCACCTTTTAAATATTTGTTGATGTAAAGTGGTAGTTTTTGTGCGTCAATTTTATTTGTTGCTGCGATGTATTTTTTTATTGCTATTAACGAATAACCACCACGTTCCTTTAACGTTTTAATAGCAGCGTTTACCATTTGCTGAGTGGGAGGATGACTTGTTGTTGTTTTTGGCTTCTTTAAACCTGCAGCCTTCTTGGTTTTTTTTGCGACAACAGCAGAAGAAGCAGCGACAGTATCAACCATTTTATATCTTTTTTTTCACTTGGGTGACTTGAAAAACACAACAGCAGACAGCTTTTGCGAAAAGACGACCATGACGCTTAAGTGGGTGAACGTGCTTCTCGTTCTTATCGATAATCTTTTCAGCCTTAAAGGACTTCACTGTAGTGTCGATCATTGTTACCGACAAATGGCGAAACAATCTTATATAGCCATATAGTTTGGAGTGGGCCCGGATTTGAACCATCATGACTCACCAGTTAGCCATCTACCTCCAGATGGGAACTCCAAGTTTTTCACTTCTGAGCGAAACTTAAAGGCAACTTACAGCTGTCTGCGAGGTTCATATATTTGATATTTCTTTGTTTGCTGTCAGACGCAGTTTAGCAGCTTCTGCATGTTTATATACGTAAACGACGCTTTAGTAGTTGGTAATAGAACACTGTGCCCCTGCTAATGGCTCCCATGTTTTGCCCAATATTGAATAAATCACATTAAATCGCATTAACTTGTGCAGTATGGAATGTTAGGATGAATTGTTGGTTTTAATGTAACATCTGAAGTTACCCCTCGATATTTTGCACAAACATGCGAATTTAACAAAACTTACTATAAACAGATGGTGTATATCGATTAAGATTTTTTTTTGTGGATAAACCTTAGTGTGTAGTTCTTATCTCATCTGGATTTTTTTCTTTATTTAAAATCGCAAATAAATTGATGAGTCTATAATTGCTGCTAACCAAGTCACTTCCGCGGCCTTATATAGTTCGGCATACAGGCTGTCATTACCCGCAGCCTTGTACGTCTTTAGTTTTGATATATATCTATCCTCACTATGTTTTTGTAAGGTGAACGATAGTGTCATACTTATTATCAAAATATTAAATGTTCAAGGTCGTTTTGTAGTCCCCAATAACCGTTCTTCCAAATTCTTTGAATTGACTGTAATTCCATTGTGATTTTTCCTTGTTATTTCGACGGAAATCTGATCGTGTCTTGTGTTCAAGTAAAAGACAGCACCTGTAATGGCACTAGACAGCTTTGCCTATAGAGCATGGCAGCAGCTTTCGTCATTGCATGCAGTATTGTCTTGTAGAGCATATTCAGTCGCCATTTTTGGTCGATCCACCTATGGGTGTCATGTTGGGAGGCGTGAAAAACAGGGCATTAGTTGCATTTAAACGAGATGTCGTGTATTGTTTTTTTTTGTTTATTGTTTATTTACCATTATTATGACAACTTACAGCCTATATATAGGCAGATATTCTTACTTATAATGCTTCCTACTGGGTTCTGTACAAGGTGGGCCAAAAGAAGTCATCCGATATTGTTTGGCATTCAGAATATTGGTTTTGGCTCGCGCAGTGTGTGCCGTTGCTCCGTCCTGTTGGAATCACATGTCCTCCAGTCCTAATTCGTCAAAAAATCGGTTAACATGGCTCTATAGCGCGCAACGTCCACTTTTGTCGTTTGACCAGGGCGTTCTCAAAAAAAAAATGTCCCGATGATTCCTCCATTTTGGTCGAAAAATCGCCCACTTCGATTATTCCGAGTTATTGGGCAGTGCATCGCTTGTTCACTTGTATTTTACAACTGTCTAGTCCAAAACTGTCAAAACAGATTTTAAATTGGCGGCCATGTGCAAAAATAAAAGCATCTTCTAATAGGGTGATTGATCTCTTTTGGCCCACCTTGTATCTTCAAACAGACACCATTCCCAAAATGGTTTTCACTTGTTGTGTATAGTCTTGTGGATTGCCAAACAGCGTTTTTATACTGCAGCACGCTGTTAGAATGTTCGGGGAAGTTTTTAAACTGCATAAACGCATTTATTCAGCTAACCAGTGTTTTGCTGTCTGAAATCCACTAGAGAATCCATGAGTAGTTAAATGATTTAGATACTTATTTTCACCCATCATGTTCCAGTTTTCTGTGAACTGCAGCTGTACAAAAAGAAGACAAATGCTTTTGTATGAGGGTAAAGTGAGGTACAGTGTTATGAAACTGAAAGGGTGGTGAATTAGGAAAATTTACACAGGTTTATATGGATAATTGTAGTTCACGAGCTAAGCTTGAAAGGAGACATAGTAATAGTATTAAATAATCCGTCCACATAATGGCTTATCGATGCAAACGTTCGGCGTTTATTACTTCTGCCTACCATCAATGATTTGTTTAAATACACAGCCAAACACAGCAAATTAAATAATGTTTTACACTAGGTAGAGAATTTTTCGTTGGGCTATCGGAACGTACCAACGAAGAGGGCGCCAGGGCCGTTGCTACTACATTTCCCGAATATCCGTGTACTCCAATCAAGGTAAACCCCAATGACACAATTTTCTTTCTTTAGTGTGTCTTTAATTATGTTGTTTTTAGATTTCTGGCAACAAGCCTTTAAAATATTATGTGACATTATCGGGGCCCGATGTACTCTGTGTATCGACTTCGAACAGTTCACAACAGATATTGAAACGAATGGAAAGAGAGGCGAGTTTTGCATATCAAACACTTACACTTCCCGAAGAGGAGGCCGCCAATATGTTGTTCATCAACGGAACTCTTATACACCGATCTCCCGGAGAGATTCCACAAGCGCATAAAGTAAGTACGAGATTAGGGAAACATTTTTAACCACTAGATGTGAATGCATGTATGTTTTACAAAAAAAAATGCATTAACTTTTAATGTCAGTTGTATATTTAATACTACCAGACAACTTGTAATGGGATTGCTTATCCCATACCAAAATGTATTTTTTAATCTAAAACCACAAACATTTATTCGATCGTTGTATTTTCTTCCTATTTCAGATTATCAAGGAAAAGGTTGACATTCCCAGCCGAAATATCGATATAAGCGAATTTAGTAAATTTTCCAGTGGCTTGACGTCGTGCTGCCTTCTTTTGCGCCGATGGAAGTCCATACGTAGCCTTTAACTAAAGGAATCCACTCTTGCCTAGCTCCTCCGCACGCACACATAGTAAAATGTCTTCTGTTTGTTTAATTTATTTTTAGTGTTTCTTGTAAGATTAATTAACTGACGAATATTAAACTCTCGAATTATACACGTTATTCCGTTTAATTTATTTTGATGAAAAATGGGGAAAAATTTACGTAATATAGTCTTCTGACCACTGTCAACTATTTACTAGATAATTTCGTAATGATGGCATAAATCGGAACAAGCAAGAACACGGATTAGCCAGTAATAGCTACGGACTTCTGACCAGTGGAATGTTCATATGAAAAGACGACGAGCGTTTAGAAATGAATTTACTGAGTATAGCATAGAGGATTCATTTTTGAAGTTGCCGAGGTTAAAACGGGACCGAATCACTCGTTGATTTTATTAGAGCTTAGTGTATCAGACTTCACCCTTCGGTGGGTTAGCCATAACTTTGACTTTTTTCAAACGATTGACTTGACAAGACAGGTTATAAAACTATAATTCATTAACGATAAACGCATCCTACTGAAACAACAGCCCGAAATAGCGATGATGTACATTGAAAATAGTGGTTCAATGTTTAACTCAACGTACATATCGTCGAAAACATCGTGAAGCACTCTCTGACAATACTGTTCATCGTTTGTTGTCGAATTTTGTTGAGCACATGACAGTGTAGATTGTCGACAATTGTTCATCAACACCAAGTAACACGTTGAGGCGGCAATGGAGAGTGTTGGCGATAACCCAGATGTGTTGTCAGTGAAAACACCTTGCCGTGTATTTTGGAATGCAAATTTGTTTTTGTATGAAGTTTAATTTACTCAATAAATATTGCTGACAAACTGTCCATGTCGCTTATAATACGGCCAAATAGCAGCTCGAATGATTGGCACTGAATCTAACTCTCTGGCGCGGTTAATAACCAAAATTTCCGCATTTGAGGAAATCAATTGCGCCACAATAAATTGACTGTTTGGGCCAAAACCATTTTTCGATTTTCTTTAGAGAAGAATCATTAAAAGTGATTTATGTTGTATTTGAAAACTAGTTCAAACAAATTTGGGCAAGGCGATGCGCTATCATGTGACTTCTTCAATTTGGTTCTTGAGAGGATTGTGCAAAACTCCCGAGCCAACACTAGAGGCACAATTTTTTTAAAATCGGTGCAATTGCTCTCATACGCCTCACGGACTCAACGTGATGTCATAGCCACGTTTGCTAGTATAGAGGCGGAAGCCGCCAAAAAATGGGTTTAGCAGTAAATGAGGGTAAGACGAAGTATATGCTGTCAACACGAAAAGACACACAACATCGAAAAATTGGATAGAGCGTCACCATTGACAGATATAACTTTGAGCAAGTACGGGACTTTGTCTACCTCGGCTCCTCTATTAACTCTGACAACAACATCTCGTCAGAAATTAAACGAAGAATTACTCTGCCAACGGGTGGTGTTTCTTCGGGCTAAGAACCAAAATGTGTTTGCTATGTATAGAGAAGGAAGCGGCAAAAAACTGGGCTTAGCAGTAACTGAGGGTAAGACTAAGTATATGATGTAATTACGAAATGACACACAACATCGACGAATTTGAGGTAGTACGGGACTTTATCTACCTCGGCTCCGCTATTAACTCTGACAACAACATTGCCAGCCGGCTGTTTCTTCGGGCTAAGAATGCAATTTAGTAGTAAATCCCTCACTCGAACTACTAAAGGAATATAAGTCCCTGATCAGGCCAGTCCTGCTCTACGGCGCTGAAGCATGAACCGTCTCAAAAGCGGATGAAGAATTTCTTGATCGATTCGAGAAGAAAATTCTTCTTCCCGTTTGCGTTGACGGGCTATATAGACGAAGATTTAGCCAAGAACTATACGAGCTATACAGCGATATGCCTATAGTCAAAAAAAATCTCTGTATTGGACGCTTAAGATGGCTAGGACATTTAGAACGAATGGACACCAATACTCCGGCTCGCAGAGTCTTCGATTCCAAGCCAGACGCCTTTAGTGGCCCGCACAAGTAGAAACCGACCTCAACCAACTGAGAGTGCGCAACTGCAAGCAGTTAGCTAAGGGTCGGGATAATTGGAGAGGCATGTTGGTTGAGGCCCAGGTTCATTCCGGAGCCATGTTAGTAAGTAAGTAAGTTCAAACAAATTGTAAAGATTCAATATTCAGATACCTACATGAGATGGCGCACGTATAGAATATTTGATAGTAAAATTTATATTTTAACTTGAGGTTTTCAACTTATATAGATTCATCCCATGCGCACTGTGCGCCTATCACATCGTCGTTCTGAATGGGAACAACTTTCCGGGAAATTTTATTCGCTATAGGCCTGATTACCTACTGGTCGTTATTTATCATTACACGAAGTGTCGTACCTCTCAAACCGTTATAGTTTTATTAATACTTTCATTTTTGATGTAAATGATTTTATTATATTTAACGCAAAATACGAACGTACGCATGTGATGTATACGCCAATTATGATTTTGCACATAAGCCAGTTAGTGTTTGAAATGACGCTGTGTTCGTTTAAGTGTTAATTTATGTACTCGTTTTATTGGTTGCCGATTGCCATGTTATACTGCATACAAGATACAACTCATGTTCAAAAACGAGATATAAAAAAGGAAAACACGTTAAAAGTGTGTGTCGAAGACTCTCTTAAAGGAGTTATTGAATAACTCCTGCTTGCTCGCGCGCCCAGTATGAGCTGTGGGCGGTTAAATGCGCGCACATAAGCTAGTGCGATGAACTGCCGCAGAAGGAATGGGTTCGATTCCCAGCAGTAGCAGCATCTAAATGATTTTTCATTGGCCCTCCTCTGGTTGTGAGAAAGCTCGGCACTGGGTACTAACGACCCTATTGCGCCGAAAATTTGTTTTGTATTTGTATTTGCAATAAGTAATTTAAATAATTTAGACAAAATCTTGTAGTTTGTCTGCTATTTTATTTGATTGCCGCTAGACATCACAATTTATAGTGTCGTTGGCGATTGTGGAGTTACAATTTTTAATAAGTTTTTTCAAAACCTTCCTAAAGTCCTATGGAAGTAATCTATGGTTTTTTCCTGTTGTTGTATTTAGTAAAAATAGTAAAATACATTTTCATTTTGGTTTTTAAAACACTCATAACATTAATAACAAAGTTATGAACTCGCCACTAAATACCAGGACATTCCTAAAGAATTAAACAAAAAAATAAAAACAATCAAGAGCTAGAATCCCCAAGGCTCCAAGACTGAGAGGAATTCTGATTGTGCAATACGACAGTACGAAGTACGAAGAAAAAATACTTTTAACTTTTATTTCGGAGCAAACTGTACACTTCTCCTCCTTATCGAAATAAGACTCAGAGTGCACTTGCAATATTGGTACGTATCAGTGTCCTTTCACCGGCAGAAGAGGTTTGATATACAAGAACAAAGATTTTGCGGTATTTAGTTAAAAAACGGACTCCCAGGCTTTTTGTCGATTAATTAAGTTAAGTTCACTTAAGTAATTTATAGCGCTATGTTAACACTTAGCTTATTTAAGGCGCTATATTGGACATTCCTTACGGTGATGTCTAATATTTGGCCTAAGGCATTCCATTCAATAAAGTATCGATTCACAACTGTTTAAAAATAAAAACTTCCCCTTGAGGATTAAATAACAATAAATTTATTTATTTATACTACACATATATACTATTTACAACAAATTTACACGGCAAGAGGATATATATTTTTTTTTGTATACATATTTTCAGAAATAGATCTTTGCATAGTTGAAAGAGATTGTTCGCTCGAAAGGCAAAGAGATGAAGAAATACAAGCGTCCAAAAAATGAATTTACTATAAAAACGGAGAATTTGACAGCTAATTCTTTAAGAATCGATATAAAAAACAATAGAGATAATGTATATCTAAGTTTGGGTCTAAGGTACGTTAAAATATATCTTTTTTTAAAAAATAACATTTCGCTTAAAAAAAGCTTTTAAAATGCGCGTTTTCTTAACGAGTAAACGACAACAAACCGCTTTGGAGCGGCACTTTAAATGCATTCACCGCTTTCGTTGCGAATCGATTGTACTACTTCGATGATGTCTTTAAAATCGGGACGCATTTTCGGATTTTCATGCCAACATGGCATCATTAGTTTGTCGTAAACATTGACTGGACAAAGTTCCGGTTTGCGTAGCCTGTTGATAAAAATGAATGTTACTGTAGGAAATGAAATGTTTAGATTTTCATGTGAAACAAACCTATGTCCACTCTCCAGTCTATTAAGAAAGTCAACTTGAGTCAGTTCTTTGTTGGCATCGAGATTCGGTATTTCTCCCCGTGAAAACATTTCGAACATTGTCACTCCGTAGGACCACACGTCCGATTGAAAGGAGAATTTACAAGTCTTTATTGATTCGGGTGCGTACCACTTGATGGGTATTTCACGTTCGCTTTGGGCAAAGTAATAGCCATCGTTGTTGGCCCACTGCGCTAAGCCAAAATCCGATATTTTTACTCGATCTCTGTCGACGAGTATATTCCTCGCGGCTAAATCTCGATGTATAACTTTTTTGCTGCGCAAGTACTCCATGCCCTGGGAAAACAAAACAAATGAGAAAAGTTGACATTAGGAGTGGGTGAAATCGAATTTACCTTCGCAATGTCTAAAGCGAATCGGAGGAGCTTTTCGTTGGTTAGATTTGGCTTCATAGATGATAAGTACACAATAAATGATCCACATTCGACGTACTCCATGATGATGGACACTGAGGGCGCTTCCACAGACATCTTTATTTTAACAATATTTGGGTGGTCTAATGCCTAAAATAAAAAAATCAATGAGCCATGCTTAAACCATAATCTGTTATAGCTTACCCGCATAATCCCAATTTCTCGGATAAAGTCATGATTGAAGCGAATGTGATTCATGCACTTCAGTGTTTTTATTGCAACCTGCACCGGATCGCTGTTATTGTGGTAGTGAATCTCACCACGATGCACTGTCCCGTAGTGGCCTTCGCCGATTTTTTCCTTGTAAATTATTTTACCATTGGAAATCGCCAAAACCGATGGTGTATCATCGAAATAATTCGAATGGAGTTGACTTAAAGGATTGTGGCTGCGAAGTAGAGGAGCACGGTCACATGTCGTTGAATTGGCAGAAAACGTGCAGCTGCGAACATCGCTACTGCTGTTTCCATTGAGAAACGTTTGAACTGAAAATTATTACATGGAAGTTAGACAAAAAAATATGTTTGGATTAACAAACGCTTACATGTATCTTCAGTCGTGTTGCTGTAGTCTGAGATTATCGATGAAACATCATCCGATATGGAATCAGTTGGATCGACCACAGAGTAGTTAGTGGTTAGGTGTTCTTTCGTTGAGTTTAGTAATTTTAATATGGCCTGTTGATTGAAACGTTTGTCTGGATCCATGCTCCAGCCGTCCATCATTGTTTGATAGATATCATCGGGACAGTGATTGGGCTTTGGCAATATACCACCGTAACGATTATAGTTTTGACACAAAGTCTCCGCAGTGAGATTGTTAATTGGCTTGCCACGAGCGAATATCTCCCAAATAGTTGTCGCAAATGCCCACAACTCAGCGTGCGGATCAAATTTGGCTGCGTTGAGATTCTTGTGGTGTTCAAATGGTATCCATGGTAAGCTAAAGAAAAGTAAAAATATAAATGGGAGTTGTTGAAGTTAGAAGATCGTAAACAAAAATGATAAGTGCGCAATATTGATAAAAAATAGTTGTGTCCTTTCAGTTGTTTTTTTGTTAGTCAAGTTATATGTAAACGAGGATCAGATCAGTCTTAATTTAGCAACGTGCCCACACAAATGTTTGACATGTATTTAAATCATAGGCGAAGCATTATTACAAATACAACTTTTTGTTGATACAGTATCGGTTGGAATTAGGCCCGACCTTATTCTTCACAACCATTTATGGATCAATTGCATAAAATCGATGAACTACAATAATTTCTACGCGAAAGCAATGTAGATACAAAATGAAACCTAATAGACAAAGGGAAGCATAGGTTCTGTACTAACCACGCTAATCACCCATCTGAAAGAGCTAGAGGAGGGTCATCTCTTTCAAATAAAACCGTTGGTGATAGAGAAACGCCGAGCTCCTAAAAGATGTCATCAATCTCGCGCACCATAGCACAAAGTCTACTTTAATAATATAAATGGAATCTCACCATACTTTAAGAGTTCCCCTTTGGAAAACGAAGCCAAGCAACTGGCTGCTGGCTACAAAACCGTAACGCATGCGCTTCGAGACAGCGAAGGAAACCTAGTCACCGAAACGCAGGGAATAGTAGATGTGTTCAAGCAGCATTTTCAGCAGCTGCTAAATGGACATCATGTAAAGAGAGTGATAGGGCAAGAGGAGAACCCACGTCCAATCATTAAAGAATTAGTTCACCACCTAGTATAGAAGAAGTTGGCCAAGCCATAAAAAAGCTTAAGAACAACAAGGCCGCACGGTCAGATAGCTTACCAGAGGAGCTTTTTAATACGGTGGTTATGTTTAAAGCACAAAATTATCAACCAAGTATGGGTTGAAGAAAACATGCCCAACGACTGGTTTATTAGCTCCATATCCCCATAAATCCCTGCTAAATGTCGCATACAAGATCCTATCCAACGTACTGCGTGAACGTCTACAACCTTTCTGCAACACATTAATCGGCACCAACCAGTGCAGTTTCCGGTCGGGCAGATCGACCATAGACCAAAGTTGTAGACAAATCCTAGAAAAGACCAACGAATTTCAAGTTGAAACCCACCTATTTACAACTTCAAAGCCGCGTATGATAGCATACATAGCATAGAAAGGAGACTCGCAATCATGTGACTTCTCTTCCAAGTGATAACCATCGGGTACTGGTCTCATCCAACCGGATTTGACTTGCTAAACGATAAGGGCGAGTGTTGATAACACGATGAGAAACAGCAACACTATAAACAGCCAGGTCAGAATGGCAGACTATGAGGTGCTTGCTGGGTACTTTTATCAAATCATACTCTCACTGTCGATATGAAGAGATTTCACGAAATTCGACTTGGTGGACATTGGTGTTATTTGGCAGCCTGAGATTTATTACCCGCAAAGTAAGGTGAAACTACTCCAATCGAAGAGGCATCTTTGTCTTTTAAAAGACATTTGAGATCTCGTACTGAGAGACTTCTCATTTCAAAATGAGCTAACCCCAGTTGTTTCACATTGGAAATGGAACGTTGTAGCGTTTTTAATTAGCCATTTGCATAGTTTATAAGCAAATTACTAAAATATTCTTAGCACAGCCTTCAATGACTTGCTGCCGGTTCTCTTCCATAGAGAAGGGGCACCGCAAGGGTAGCCTGTATTTAATTATTACGTGTTGAGCGCAATTTTTTTTATCAATAGATCTATCAAAACTCAGTTGATAGAGCACACTTCTAAGCTTCCATAGAACGTTGTTTGGAATTTTAAAAATCTTAAACCATATTACGATCATAACTAAAAAATAATAAATTCAACTCACTCTTGTGTTTTGTATGCTTTTGGAAGTCCAGGGTCCGATATTTTGGCAATGAGTAAATGCTTCTTTGGATCAAATTTGGTCACCATCAGGTAACTACATCGGATATATCCATGAATCAGTCCTTTCTCTTGCTACAAACAAACAACAAAGTATGAGTATAACAACGAAAAGTATGAAATTCAAATTTTATCTTACCAAATATGCAATACCGCGAACAAGGCCATGCACAGCATCCAAAAGACACTCCATCGGAACCTTGTCCTTCAGATTATACAGGAATTCATTCAGCGGGCCATGTTTAGCATTTTCCATTACCATAGTATACGGTGTTTCCAACGTTAACCCGTAAAGCTTAACAAATTCTGGTGAATATATTCTGCTCCATGTATTTGCAAGCTTCATAAATTCCTTTATAAAAAAATTAATTATTCGTCAATACGATGTAAATAATAAAGTCAATTGCTTACAGGAAAATCTTGATCAAAATTGAGATATTTCAACGTGACCCGGACATCTTTCACTTCGGTTGGCTGTATCCAATCCGCTCGCAGACGTATCATCCTACCATTGTCACACTCTCTTTGAGAATCTAAATCGAAACACAAAAAAATATTCAATGCAATTTTTTTTAGAAATAAACAACATTTGCGACTTACTCTTGTACCACTGCAAATCTTCTTTGGGGTCGAAAATTTGCACACGTTTACGCTGCAGCTGTGCCTCACTTAATTCGTTATCAGTCTTTTTAGGTCCCAGATTCCTCGGTAGGCATATTAACAATAATGGCGGCTTGTCTGTAAACGGTTTTTTCGTCTTGTAATATACATGAACGTTTGTTTATTTTAAATTACATACCATATTCAGAGGGGGGTATTCGAAATTTATTATCAGAAGCTGTTGGTATTCCTAAAGCTAAGTCAGTAAGTTTATCGAAACTACATACGCTATCGTTCATGTGTAGTTGCCATTTTTCTCGGTCCCTTGTTATTTTAAATGTTTCTGTTTGAGTGCTGTTTAATCAAGTGGAATTCATTAATCATAAAGACTGCTGATATAGTGAGAGCATGTTTAGTTTGCTTACCCCTTTGTGTTGATATCTATGTAGTAGACGTCATATTCCCTTTCACATTGTCGCACTATGTAGCTTCCGCATTTGCCGTCCTTGGCTCGAATTTTCGCATAAGAGAAATCACCACTAAAATGAAAAAAAAATATTTAATCAACAAGTAATTTGACGAGTTTTAAAATTAAAGCAAATGTGAATAAATAAAAGATTGGGATGAAAACTGCGGTAGAAAACATACTTTTTATAATGTTGGACTTATCGCATAAAACCATAAGTTAACTTGGTCAAATAAAAGCTCAAAGATATGCGAAGCCTTTACGTCAAATAAATTGAAAATTGTCGACTGAATTGGTATACTCATGTCAAGTTCTGCCAAAATGACAATGTCAATCAATATTCTCATTCACAAAATAAACGGTCCATTGGATCACATACAAAAGAAGCTACAACCCAGCATTTGATTGGTTTTCATGAAACAGGGTCGAATCGAATTGCCAAACATAGTAAATTTATTGACAAAGAGATGTTTACACCAGCCCAGCTCCATTTCCTCTATAAAGCTTGCCTGTGCTTAGATTAGATCTTAAATACTGCTCTCACGTTTGGAATTTGAACTGAACAGCCTCGACACTAATTAAAGTCGAGCACTACGCCTTAGAGAATTTAAATATCCAAGAAGTCTTGTAATAGATCTAAATCGTCTCTGTTCAGAAGAGATAAGAGAAATCATTCCTAGACTTCTAACGGGTGTTTTTTTAGAGGTTGGTTTTTCGAATGACATTTTGTGATCATATCGGACATTTATGTCATTTATGTTCAGTTTGGTTTGCCATTTTATCATGAACAGGTTGACAAATGAACGACGCTTGCAAATCGTGCAACATTATTTCAAAAATAATGGTTTAGTTCGCGAGGTTTAACTCAAGATCCGTCCATATTATGGTCGACATAATCGGCCATCAGAGCAATTAATTCGGTTAACTATGGATCGTTTTCGCAGTACGTTTACTCTTTGTGATAAAACGCATCCGCAGAGACGTCGAACAGTGCGCACCAAAGAAACAATTGCCGCTGTAGAGCAAAATGTTGAAGAGGACCCCAGGACCCGAATCAATCGATTCGCCACCGTGGACAGCAATTGGAGCTTTTTCCGTCAACTTTATGGAAGATTTTGCGCAAAGATCTTGGCTTTCGACCTTACAAGATCCAGCTTGTACAAGAATTAAAGCCGCGAGAACATGCAATGTGTCGTGATTATGGTGTATGGGCCGAAAATAATATTGATCTCGATCATGATTTACATCGCAAAATTTTGTTAAGAAATGAGATTCATTTTTGGTTAAACGGCTACGTCAACAAGCAAAATTGCCGCATTTGGAGTGAAGAGAATCCACATTAGACCTTTGAAACGCCATTACATATACAAAAACTGCCTGTTTGATCATCTGACAGATCATCTGAGTAGTGTCAACTGTCAAGTAAAGCTTTTCACAACTCAGCCTTTCGGATTCTGCAAAAAACTGAGACTACCGCCCATGTGCATGATGTACTTACGCACCAATGAGTGGTTGTGAACAATAAGCTTAAATCTGAGTCCAAGAGAGCATGTTTTGCCAAAATTTAGTATTTGATTAAATAATTCAGAAAGAGTGCTCTATGGGCTGGTGGAGTCATTGGGGATATGTGAAGTCGCTCGTTTACGCAAACAACCAAGAAACGTTAGGGGACTTGGGAACATTCGTGGCGTTATTGCCGACATACGGCCCCAATCGCTCGAAATCATATTTAAACATTAATGGCATGTATTTTATTTCTAAAAAAAACACCCGATATAAAAGACACAAACGCTTAACAACGACATAAAGAAAACAATTCGCAAACATTTAGCAGATGTATTTGCACCAATATACAATTTTCACACCACAAAAAAAAGGAGACCAACTGAATTGCGCCAACTACAGAAGCATAAGTCTCCTCACCATCGCCTACGAATTCCTATCTTTCGTAATCAAGAATGTCCACAAATGATTAAGTCCCCATCCTTCGGCAGACTCAAAATGTTCAAATCGATACCTTCCACCTATTTATCGATTTAAAAGCCGCATACGACAACATTTTTAGAGACAAACTATACAGAGCCATGTCTAGTTTTTGGTATACCGCACAAACTAGTCGGTCGTTTAAGTCGGTTGATGAAGATGCAGAATTTTGGCTACTACATCAGGGTCCGCAACGACCTCAGCGCACCGATACAAAAAAAAAATGATTTAGGCATGGTGACGATTGTGCAAAACTCGCGAGCAGACACTAGAGGCACAATCTTCAATAAAACGGTGCATCTTCTAGCGTACGTGGTTGATCGTTAGTGGGACTCAACCTGATGTCACAGCCATGTTCGGTAGTATAGAGAAGGAAGCGGCAAAAATGGATTTAGAGTAAATGCGTAGAAGACCAAGTATGTGTTTTCGAAAGGACACACGACGAATTGGGAAGAACATCACCATTGATAGATATAAATTTGATGTTTACCACGGCTCCGCTATTCAATCTGAAAACAACATCTCGTCACAAAAAAAAAACGAAGGATTTCTCTTACCAACCGCTGTTTCTTCGGTTTAAGAAGGGAATTTTTAAAGCATACACTCGAATACTCAGGAGAGTTTTTAAAATCCTGATCATCTTAGTTCTGCTCTAAGGCGCTAAAGCATTCCCCGTATCATAGGCGGATTAAGAAATCCTTGGTCATTTTTAGCAAATCTTTGGTTTGTTTTTTGGTTTTTGTTGACGGAGACAAAGATTCACTCAACAATTGTACAAGCTGTACAGCGACATAGACTTGATCCGCATTGCACGTTTATTATGATTGTTAGAACATGTAGAGCCAATGGACACCAATTCACCGGCTCCAGTCTTCGATTTTCAGCTAGACGTCAGATGCAGTAGAAGAAGACCTCGACTTAAGCGGCTTGCACAAGCAGAAACCGACCTCAAACTACTTGATGTGCGCTACTAGAAGCAATCACCTAAGTACCGGGCTATTTGGAATGTTGGTAAAGGAACAGATTCATTCATGACTTAATTCACTAAATTATGTAATATTATAAACATCTCAAAGCAAAATTTCGCGGCGCTTCGAGAGCGTTAAAGGGTCTTATCTCACCTGAGAGAAGCATTAAAAAAACAACATCAGAACCAAAGAATTTTTGTTAAGTTAAAGAGTCATGATCCAACGGGTCTAAGGTCCAAAATCGAGTTATTTAAATTTATTGTCGTAATTTTCAGAAAAAAAATATATTATGTAAGCAATTATGAAGAATTTTTTCGGGTAAGACGAATTTTATTGAATGCCCAATAAATCGTTATCGCAGTTCACTCGAAATAAAACTTGCATTGCAATGTTGATAACCGTGTCGAACAAAAATACAACGCGATCATTTTTCTGGAATTTTATATGGTTTGATTAATGAATTACAAGAAATCCATTCTTTACGCATATAGTTGCTATACTAAAATAAATTAGCAAATAAAAACTCTTTTGGTGTTTAGTTTTGAATAAAACTCAGCAGTTGTGTACGAACTTTTTTATGATGACAAACTATAGGACGCATTTGTTTCAACTTTGCCCTGCTGTAACTTTTAAGTCCCTTTTCTTCGGTTGTCCTGTTTATTCGAAAGGAACAAGTCACTCAAGCAACATTATTGACCTGCTGATGCAGACCCATAAACCAATAAATAGATGTTACACATTTAGAAACGTGGAAAAACCTGACAAAATTACTGTGACGCCCTACACAAAATTAATGCCATTGTCTGTTTTCCTTTTCAATGACTGACCGTTAATGGAAAAAATGGATACGAGACCTTTATCCTTCTGTTGTGACCTGATGTGCAGTTGTAATGCATATGGTTCTATTGTTTGCGCACAATTTGCAGTTACGGTCAAAACATCCGGTATAATGAGATTAGTAGATTTGTCGATGGAAGCACTAAATAAATGAATGACAATATACGAATATTAGAAGTTTCCTTTTTTGTTTCTTTTTATTTCCATTACAAATCAATTTAGCTGTTCAAAACAGAGAGAAGAACAAGAAAATCATTACACAAATTAAGCGCGCACTTGTTCTAAAAATAATCAACAAAACACGGAACGAGAAATTTTATTTCCAGAAAAAGCTAATATAGTGTATGTATTGCATCCCCAAACATCTAAAATATTACAATAACTGCATTTGAAATTAGTTATTATATGGATCACGATCGTGACCTGAAAGATGTTAGGTGATCCTAGTTTTTTTTTTTATTTTTACTCGCTTATTTATGTTGATAGGTGTTTAATAAAAAAGGAAAGTGTCTTATGTCTGTGTGGAATTGACCACGAAAAAATTTTAGATAAACGCAGAGAGTTGACACTTCGTATCCGCACAAAAACAGATCAGTAGAGAAGCAGTTAAGTAACAGCAAATAATATTAGCATTTCATATTGTGTATTATACATTAAATAAACTTACCCAACGGGTCCATGACATCGAAGAGATTTTAATTCTAACAAAGATGGCGTCACAAATTGTACGCACGGGTCAAACATCCACTTTGTCATCAACCTAAAACAAACATAATTTCAAAAATAAGTAAACTAGAACCCTTTATCTTTATGCTTACCTAAAATATCCCGAAATATAAGTCATAAAAGATTTCAACTCAAATGGCCGACCGAACTCCAAACGGTAGCCTTTAGGTGAACCACTTATGTCCAAGTGAACGTATTTCTTGCCTTCCCTGTACAAAGCGTAAATGTTTTCCAATTTCGTTACCAACAGCCACTGATAAGAGGGAACGCAACATTAAAATGTCTGCAAACAAACATGTTAAGCTAGTAATCCTTACCTCTTTTTTGAATTTAAGTGAAACTTTTATGGCTGGACCATCAACATCGAAAGGATCCAATTTAACAGTAACCGGATACGGTCCATTATTACCATCCTCATCGGGTAGTTTCTCCACTATGGCACTATACTCTTCCATTAAATAGTTGGGAGACAATCCCGTAATCGTATGCATATAGGTGCGTTTAACATACGTCAGTTCATGATTTTTATGGAGTATAGCCTGAAAACCCTCACACACTTTCTTCCTTGCGAAGATTTTGTGTGTTTTTACCAATTGCTTGGGCAGATAGCGCTTGTAATCCTTTTCTAAAGAGTCTGCGGGTCCTTTGTTTTCAAGATAATCAATATACATATCGACCACCCCCAGTCCAACAACATTATCCTTATAGGCTGGGTATCGGATATCACTTATTCGATCTTTTACCAAATCGTACCGTATTTGGACATACAAATACTCGTAGGCATTGGGATCAATTTTATATAATGTATCCAGTTCTGGAATCTTGAAACGCATACGAAACTCATATTTGACGGTTGTCTTTGGATTACGGCATAGCGTTAACCACTTTTCAGTTCCGCATACACGTAATCCAAACAATAACCTGGCCGTAGGAAGAATTTTAATGTTCGATAATTTACAACACAAAATGCACACGTCCTCGCACGTAATGTCGGATTGGTATGGGAATTCCGTGAATACATTAGATTTATAGTTGAAAACCGAAATGTTTTGGCTATCTATCGACGACATTTTTTACGCGATATTTTTATTTCTTCGGTCTTCAGCTTCACCTTTGCGTTTTTTCCTTCAGTAGTTTTATCTCTTATCTTGATCACTCCTCCCAGTTTTATTGCACTTAATTTATTTTGTTTACTTTTAGGGAAGAAAAACAATGTATTTAGTTGTTTTTGTAACTACATTTTAGTTCGTTCATTTTTTCTGTTGCAAGAATTTGCAATTACGTTGCAAACTTTTGTATGTATGTAACACTTTTTTGATAAATAGTCACAGAGATTAATTCAAAACATTTGGCAAAGTGATAATTTTGAAGCGATTAAACTTGTCGACACCATTTTGTTTTTTGTAAACATCATCAGACAGTGATGCCAAGTTTGAAGAAGTGTTTTGGATCTGTATGTAGTTAGTGAGTGATGCACTGTAATTGAGTTGTAAATTAGTACTTTAAGGGTGCAGTTACAGCTATCATTGAAAATTAGAAATTTTACCATTTACGAGTTAGTGTCAAAACAATGCTTCTGAATTTTAAAACAACAGTGTCTCAAATTATTATAATATATAAATAAAGTCTTCGCAGAAATTCATTTATTATTTCTCACCCGGGGTTTAAATGTGCAAGTATATTATATTTAATTTTCATAGTATTTTTATGGTCAATGATCAAGATTTATTTTTATGAAGTTATTATGTTTGTCATGTTTTCAATTCCATCATCTGTTGTTTTCTAATGAATTTGTTCAATGATAGCTACAACTGGATCATAAGGACCCAGTTATAGCTATAATTGAGAATTCTCTTTGGAAATTTTCTTTTACTTCTAGCTTCTTTATAAATTATGTATATTTATAATATAGTTTCGCAGAAAATAACTTTTTATTTTCACTGATCAACATTTATTTCTATGAAGTAACTCCTATAAGAAGCTATGGGTGTGAAATTTCAATTCCATCATGTGTTGTGTTCCAATAAAGTTGTTCAATGAAAGCTATAACTGGGCCCTAAGGGTCTATTTACAGTCTTATGGTGTTCTCCATTGGTAAAAAATCAATCTTTTTTTGATCTGGATCTGTCAAAAATCCGATATTGACATTTGTTGTGTTCCATTGGGTAAACAAAATTTCTGTTTTGCAGATCTGGATTTTTCAGCAGATTTACCCCTTCTTGCACTAACCCTAAAACTAATGATATCTGTCAGTTTGACTAGAGTTTTTTTTCGTTTTGGTGTAAGAATATTTCGGATGTAAAAAACTATTACTAACCATTAAAACTGTAGCAGTACGAGGTGAAATATAAATCAAAAACAAACAACCTGTGTTATTGAATACTTGACAGCTACACCGACGATAACTTCACAGACACGAAATTGCAACAATACAACCACAGAAAAAATGAATCTGATATCGTGTTACAAAAAAGAACAAATTCCAGATCAAAATCCAGAACGCCATATGATTATTCCAGAAAATCTTCGTTTTTTTAAGTGAGGAGTTGTGTTTCAATTACCTAGTTTTCTGAGATCATACGTGGAGCACACATAATATGTATGCATGATCCACTTACGGATTCTCAAGAGATTTTCCTATATTTTCTCTTACTTTCTCAGTAGAGTGTTACTTTTTCTGTAATACAATAATTTCCTTACTTCATAATATAATAATGATGAATAAAAATAGCCAGGCGTATTTTTTACCTGAAAGAGTAAGGGGTGAATTTAACAAATCACGTTTTTACGACATTGCAGAAAATATCCAAATTTGCAGTAAGGATTTTTCGGAGATCTCTGGGGAATATGTAAGTACAACACGATTATAAGCTTGAACTCGAATCAAATGTATGAATGCAGCAGTTTATAGTAATTTGTGATTGTGATGTAATGTAGCAAGCTAACAACCTAAATGTAAATTGCCTAAGTTGGTCATTTATTAAAAAGTAGTATCAGACATTAATGGGTAAAATTCACACAACAAGAGAGGAACAAATAAATAATTTATTTTGATTTGTTCCTAATATAACAATTTGGTTTCGTTAAAAAAAATTAAACTCGAGATTTAAATCAAACCTCATGGTCCAATTACTATGGGTGCAGTAAAAGCTATCATTGATAAGCCTCATTGGAATTTTTTTTTATTTTTTGCGGCTTATTACTTCTTGTGTCAAAACAAAACTTATGCATTTTAGAATATGATTATCCAAAAATATAATAATTTAAATTTAAGTTTTCCCAGCAAATCACTTTGTTTTTTTTCAATGATCAAGATTAAATTTATTTAAGTGAATCAATGTTTCCACCGAAATGAAACTGAAATTTCTAATGATTCCTATAACCTACATTTTCCTGCCAATTATGGAGGCAACATTTCAATTCCATTGTGGTTTTTGTTCGTATTAAGTTGTTCAATGATAGTTTTAACCAAGAAAAAAACCAATAAGTGGAATGTTCTTTTACGCATTGCGGCTTTTTTTAAAATTCAACCATTGGCGAGTTGGTGTGAAAACAAATGGTCGAAATGTCAAACAAACAAAATATTTTAATTTTTTTTATAGTTTTCGCAAATAATCACTTCTTACTTTTCACTGATCAACAATTATTTTAGTGATGTAATGATTGCCATTCCACCGAGCTGAAACGGAATTTTCCAATAAATCTAATCAGAAGCTATGGGAATGGGGTTGCCATTTTAATTCCATCATGTGTTATGTTCCAATGAAGTTGTTCAATTATAGTTATAACTGGGCCCTAACTCTGCCGTTATATATAAAGTTATAAACAAACCTTGTAGGACTATTATCGGTGGAGAAATCTTTTATTAATAAGAATTTGTTCGACGCTGAAAAAAGGATGCATACAAATATTATAGCGAACTGTAATGAATAAGGGTGAAAGTGAACAAACACTGATCGTGGGTTAAGCCAACACCGTCGATTTAACTGAATTTGAACAATTCCGGTCAGAAAAGTTCCATCTCGTTTAAAATTACTTTTTTAAAGCAATTTGTGAGCTATTTTGTTTTGCAGAGAGTGAATAACATCCCCTTCTATTTTATGTTCTTTTAGTAGCGACTTCTGCCCGGTATATTTTTAACTGTCACAATTCTGTTTACATTTCGCCATAACTGTTTTCTTATAAATATACAATACATACTCTATAATAATTACGAATTTGTTTCACATAATGCGTGATTTGCACAAAATTCTAAACCTATTTGCCACAGAATACCCAATGGATTACTGCTCCGATTTTGATGAAATAAAATCCGTTCTGGATTACTGCAATGATAAAATAAAGCCATTGAACAAAATTCGCTTCCGAGGAGGTAAGCGGTTTTCGCGTATTCAAGAACTATATTAAAACAAAATATTCTTTCAAGGTAACCAAGATGCAGTTTTCGAAATATCTAATCGTATCCAAAATCACTTCCTTCAAATGGAGTACATCGATTCTGAGTCGAAGAAACCACTTCCAAAGGCGAATGTCATATTTCGCAAAATCACAATGTTTCTCTTGGTAAACACTGATGCTACTTACAAGTACAACTTACGGGACGATCCTGGGTTGGGCCATATTACCGAAATTTGTCCACTGCTTCCAAAGTTCCTTCTCGTTGCGTTGATTTGGAATCTCAATCTCGAACAATATTTCTTCGAAGCACTATCACACTGTCCGTGTTGGTTTGCTTTTCAGCACTTTGAAACGGCGATAGATTCGCTTAAGCACATTAATGACCCATATGAGGTACTGGTGAAGGTGGAACACCTTGTAAAGGCTGTAATTACTAACATTACCAAGTCGAAAGGGCTAAACATTAACTTTGTTGACAAAAAGATTATTTTGGGTAAACTGTACGATAACACGATGAATCTGTTGCGACAGTTCTACACGCCAGACGCGGAAAAGTTTAAATCATTCAAGAAGAATGAATTTTTTAAGTACTCTGGCTATGCCATTAATCATATTCTTGACATGATTTTTTTCGGATTTGATGTGTATGAAGAAAAGGAACTTCTGAAGACCGAGTCAGATCTTGCTGTTTATGAGATATTCACTGCATTCTCTAGCCAAAACCAAGCATCACAAGCTGAGGCTCACCTATTGGTTAGGGAGTTTCAACTTAAAGTAATCAATGCACTTTTGAATTCCTTGCAATACAATGTTATGCTGGTAAAAATTGACGTGTTCATGTACTGGGTTGAGATAGACTTCAACGACCAGGAAACACTCCAGGCCGTCATTGGCGGCAAGTCGTATTTAGTGGGCGAGCGAATGCTGAGTAATCGAGATTTGCATCACGACGTCGAACATCAGCTTAAATCGATTGCTATTCGACCAAAAACCCTCGAGGAACTTATCCGCGACGCGACAATAGGTGAAATTCTTTGCAAATTGGACGAACCGCTGGAACGTCACATAAAAAAGGGATGGTTCGATGAGCTGTTTAATAGGACAATTGCTCTGGGCAATGAAGAGTGCCTTCAATCGATAAAGTCAAATATCAAGCTGATGAACGTTGAGAACTGCCAGCAAATAATAAACTACATCGAACTCGAGCGACAGCAGTGCGAAGGAGACGAAAGCATGGAAATTGACTCATCATCAGAATTATCATCGGTTCTTCTCCTGGCAATTGAGAATTTTAATTGCGAACACATCATCAAACTGATTGTATACGAAGTGAAACGATTCGGCTTGGAAGTTTGCATATTTCAGGATGAAGACTTTTCTGAACGCGCTACGGAGTTTCTAAACAAATTCTCAAACACTTTCGATACACAGGCATTTCTAGTGCTATGCTTCGAAAATCCTCATGCAATGTGGACGAAAATGTTCGATGTTGCATGCAATTCCGAGGAGCACGTTGAGAATTTCTGTGCCATGGTTAAACTGATGCGTCCACTATCAAATGACTATTTCTACCCCCTCTTAAGCAGTGCTCTTACCGATCACCGAATCGGTCAAAAGTTCTTTAGCCAGCTGCTGTGCAGTATTTATTTCAAATTGTTCTTTGATCATAAGACGGAGTTTTTCAAAAAGTTCATTAACTCGAATGTAAATGAAATGCTAGATATGGAGAAGTTTGGGGATTTAATACCAATTGTGAAAAGCTTAAATTTGATAGCGGCGCGAACAAATAAAAATGGATTGACCTTCGGCGAAGCTACTGCTCCTGTGCTGCTTATGGCTGCACAAATTATGGAAAACGTACGATGGGATCTATTGACATATTCAGATGAAAGGGATGAGCTCGTGAAAGGGTGTATATCCTTCATACAGAATACTTCGAAAAAATTCTTGCCGTTAGCAACAGAAAAAGGTAATGTCTTTATGGTAGACTGTAACCTGTATAGGAACGATGCGCGATAAATTTTCAATTTTATTTTCATTTGCACTTCAGTTTATATCACATTATGTGTTTGTTTGCAGATAAAAAATGGATTAACAAAACCATTAAAGACTCATACAGACCCTTAACACAGTATTACTTTCAAAGATTCTCTTTAAATCCGGAACAACCACAGAAGACATTTGATGAGTTCCTCATTCCGACGGAAATTGAAAACGCCCATGATGCTGAAATGTTTCTCATAAGTGTTAGTTTCGTTTCTGTTGTATTATCATATTACTATCATAATTTATTGTTTTCAGAACTACATTCGTTGCACGACAAAAGAAACTGATTGGCTAGCGCGAAGTGACCGTTTGTTGCCTCACATGTCCGATATGATGCTCACATTAGGTGTCGTTGTCAACGAAACTGAAAATCCCAATGCTGTTTTGAATTATCGCAATTGCATGGTCAATTATGCGAATATTGTGAGAAAATATCTTTTACCAAGAGTTGCTAAGGACACCGCCAAAGTAGAACAACTCATGACGAAATTGCTAAAAATAATCGAATTTTCACCGGCAGCGATTTATGAAGAAATGTTTATGAACTTTGAATGGCTTCTGTTAGAAGTTATGCAAGAGTGTGTTGTACCCGTAGATGGTACTGTAACGCATAACGTCCTGAAGAACGTTGCAAAAATGAAGGATTGCCGAGGCAAGGAATTATTTTTAAAGAATTTCGAAACACTTGTAATTGAAAAACTAAGTTAAATAAATGAAAATTTCGTTCATTAACGCATTAATTTTATGTTTTGCGAATGAATGTATAAGAGCGATCTTTTGACAAACAAGATAATTTTTATGCTAGGGTGGATATGGCATAATAGAGGATTTTATTAATAGAGCTGCGGTACTTCATCCAATGAATGGTAACTTAGAAGTGTGGTTGCACAGTGGGTAATCATTTGTAAGCACATAGTCGAGTCGGTTCCAACAACTACCAGCACAAATAACTACTGGCAGCAAAAATTGCTGCAAAGTCAGTTAATTTGTCGTTTCGATTGCACCAAGGAGTACAATTTTCACATCGGACAGGCTCTGTAGGTGTGACCCAGTCATAAAATAATTTGATCGTGGGGTTCATTCTCGTCGGTTAGACTTTTAAAACTTATATTGAAAATATAGTATTATATATAATTTCATACAAATATTTAGTTGAAGTAGGTAAACATATAGTTTAATTGCTTGAAAAGGCAAAACGTGTTCATTTCTTTTTTATATTAGGGAAGTTGCACTCATAGGGTCCACACTACATGCATGCATGTGCAGTAAAGTGATTGTGCATTGAAACTGTGCATGTGGCAAGAGTGATTTTAGAAAACGTTGATTCTTGTTTTTGCATTATTTAATGGTAAGTGTGTGTGCACTGCGCAGCTACGCAGAAAACATCGAGCGGAGAGTACATTTTTATATTAATAATGAAGACCAGACCAGTCGCAGTTAGTGATAAACACTGAGGTAATGCGCAGTTTGAATTTAAAGTGTGCGGATAAATCTTGATTGTGCAGACTTGTAATTGCACATGCATGCATGTATATTAAACATTTAAAAGAAATACAAATTTATGTATACATATAACAACCGCCCATATAACAGCCTATAAGTACATATGTAAATTACAATTTTTTCTTTAACTTTATGTCATATAAGGCTCTGTTTAGTTTTATCAAGACTGGGAAATATTTTCTGGGGGATTACGGAAAAGTTTGGCTCCAAAAATTGATAACGGTTAATAGTAGAGCGGTCAAAAACAAGCATTTTTTTGCTATGGGAAGGGGGAGGGTCTCTTTCTCGATCCATTTAGGAGCATAGGGGCAATTAAAAAAAAATTGTGAAAATAAAAATTAAAAAAAAACAACCGCAACACTTACAATAAAGTATTATCAAGTTTTTGAAAGTTAAAAACCAGTTCTTTAATCCTCAATTAAAATTTAATTACTAATGTCAATAAATTTTGAAAAAATCTCATGCAAACTCAAAATTATTTAAAAAAAAAGCAAAAAATAGTTTAGACAAATTTTTCCAAAATTGTGAAATGAAGTGCTTAATGTTCATCTTTGTAAGTAAAGTACAGCAAACCAAGTGCATTTAATTTTACAACAACACACAAAAAAAAATTCGCACCCGTCCCTACAGTGAGCCCAAAAAAAGGGTTTCAGGGGGGCAGCATGTCCCCCCATAGGCATCGCTCACTGTTTATACACCGAATTAATTTTAGTAATTTTCAATTTTCTCAAAAAAAATAAACTCGCACCCATCCCAAATCCAACCGTGAGTCCAAGAAGGGGGGTTGCACCTCACTGTTTATAAGCCGAATTAACTTTAGTAATTTTTATTTTTCTCAAAAGCTAGAAGACATAAAATCATCCGGTTTTTAGTTTTTGATTAATTAGATTTATTAAGTTATTAGAGCAGCAAACTTAAGAAACAAAACGAAATATAAATTTACAGTTTTGTAAAAATTTCACATAAGACTTATTTTTTTCCTAAATTTTGAGTTTAAAACCAGTTTTCTTTTTCAAAAACTATGCATAGTTTTTTTGGAACAAAGTATTGGCTTCGAAAAAAGGTGAACTAAGTAATTGTAAGTATTACCGTTATTTTGTAATATATATTTTTTAATTTTAAGTTATCTTTTTCTAAAACTGTCCCTACCTCCTAAACGGGACGAGATAGATCGACCACTCTACTAAAAACCTCTATCTTACTCGCGTGCCATATTTTGGAACAGTTTCAAAAAAAAATTTTCGGTCCTCTTTATACATACATATATTGCAAAATTGGAATAACAGCCGTTAACATTATGTGTTTTTTTGTAAATTTTATCTAATAACGAATATATCTGATTATCCATTACATTATCTCTTACGGATCCTTCAGAGGGTTTTTGGTTCAGTGGAGCAAGTTCAGCTAAAAATGCTGTTGCAGTTAATTACAAACTCGAAAAGCGTTTTCAATTTGTGTGTTTCAATAGAACCTAAACGAGAGCAATTCTTCTTTTTTTTTTAATAGCATATCGTTTGATAGTTTGTTTGTTTTCCTTTTTTATTAGTGATTTCCATTCAGGATTTATTATTAAATAATTATCAAAGTAAAAAAAAAAAAATATACATATATTCATAAATGAACATAATTTGCACCTACCATATTCATGTCTGTAATTCAATAAAATATAAATAATGGGTTATCCAAGTAGAGATACTTTTTTCAATAGCCTTTTTTGACAGATCACGTGTGAGTCGTGTCATGCTGTCATGTTATTTTTGTTTAGTATTGTTTAGCATTTCATAATGGAAAGACTTACGCGTGAACAACGTTTACAAATTGCTCAATTTTATTATGAAAATTCACGTTCTGTGAGGAATGTGTTTCGTGCACTTCGCTCAACTTATGGTCAACATAATCGGCCTACTGAGCGTACTATTCGCAATACCATCACCATCACCTTTGATGTCCGATAGTTACATAAAAAAGATAAACGACAAAAACAAATCAAAAGTACCAATAATTATACTTATGGCGTTTTCCATTGGTAAATCTGGATTTTGATCTGAAATTTGATCTTTTCTGTTACCAATGGAACACGATTTCAGATTGATTTTTTTCTGTGGTTGTATTGTTGTAATTTCGTGTTTGTGAAGTAGTGTCGGTGTAGCAGTCAAGTTTCCAGTAAAACAGGTTATTGTTTTTGATTTAATTTATATATCACATCGTACTGCTAAAGTTTTAATGGTTAATAATATTTGTTTCACAACCGCAATAATCTTAAACCAAAAGGAAAATCAATCTAGTCAAACTGACAGGTATCATTTGTATTAGTGTAAGTGCAAGGAAGGGTAAATCAGCCAAAAATCTGATCTGATATAAAAAGAATCAATTTGTTTGCCCAATAGAACACAAAAACTGTCAAAATCGGTCTTTTGACAGATCTAGTTAAAAAAAGATTGGTTTTTTACCAATGGAAAACGCCATTATTATTTATTATATAAAAATTTGCTGTACAATCAGAAATACATTGAAAAACAGATTGTTATTATTCGTTATTAATAGTATTTTCTTTAAGCCGAAATAAAACTTTATAAATTTATTACAATTCTTATATTTAATATATAAGGCTTATTATTGTTATTATTATTATTATTATTATTATTATTATATTTAATATATAACTTATTTAATAATAACTAAAATTATTTTTTTTATATTTCACGAAGATCATTTAGAAAACATTTTTAATAAAAGTAACAATAAGATATAACATATAAAACTAAGAGAAAAGAACAGTAAATTATGAGATGAACAACAGAAAAAAAAAAAAACAGAAAAATCATTTTAGGTGTTGCTACGGCAGGAAATCGAACCCAGACCTTCTGGGCGGCAGTTCATCGTACTTACTATCGCGCCACTGAGTCCGGTTTATGTTTAGCGGTGGGAAAAATGTATTTTTAATTTATATCTATGATGTTTATGTGTGGAATTCATTACCATTGGCTACGTGTTTACACCTTGGACTATTTTTATGCCGAAACTAAATATTTTATTCTTAGAAATTTTCTGTTTACCCGACTAATGACATCTTTACTTCATTAGACATCTTTTTGCTACGTTTTCACCGTGGACAATAATCGTGACAAGGGCAAAGTGGGAAAATCCCCGCGATATCAAAGCGGCTACTATAACATGTCTGTTGTATTTTAAGTTAACATTATGCGTAAGGTAGAATGAACTGTTAATTTTTTTTATAGTCCAGGTCACCTATATATGGACTGACCTAAATAATTAAGTCCTTGTTCGATGGTTTTTTTTTTAACGTTTATTTCACAATTTCTTTAATATTAATTAATAGCCTAAATAAACTTAAAGACTAGACATTTTTAAATTACACTTAATATAGGCGTATGTCCCGGTTATTTTCCACAGTATAAACGTAGCCATTATATGCTACAAATAATACAGAAAACAGTTTTTTACAGAATAAGTTGCCTTCTCCATCGAATGTTGTTCCACTCAATAAAAAATCTCAGCTAAGGCCGCTTTAGCTGACTTTTGTACTTGAATCAAAATTTAAAAACAGGCTTGGCTTGTTTTTAACTTTTAAGCGCTTACACAATTTGAATCTGTAGCTTGAAGTTGCATGAATGGCAACTTCATGCAAGAAATGTATCTCTCTTTTGACAGCGGTACAAGATACCAGCTGCAATATGCATTCTGGGCGGCTCTTAATACTTAAAAATGTCAATTATGCCGTTTTATCTGTTTCCAGTATGAAACAATTCTCCTATACTTGTAAATTAGATTTTAAGACTAACACTCTGACTACATTACCTTTAAATTTGAAATTTGGCACCACTCTTTGGTCTGTTTCAATGTTTCGAAATAAAAAACAACTGAAACTCCATATTGTTTTTTGACGTCATACCTTTATCGAATTCGAACATTCTTCTCAAAATATGACGCATGCGTTTGATTTCTTGCCAAAAAGCTGGAGCATAAAACGGAAGGCCGGGGCAATTTTCAGTAAAAAAAAGTAAAATAACTATTTTGCAATTTTCATAAAACCCAACGAGTGGAAAATACGTAATTACGATCATAACGTTCCCACTCACATCGACAAATTAATTAAATAAACAAACAAATAAACGTATATAACAAACAACGAGAGGGCCCTAAAAAAAAATCGAAAAGAAGAAATCAAAATGGAAAAACGAGAAGAGCTATTGGTAATTGAGCCAGCAAACGAATTGCGATTCCGTGGTATGTAATATTAAATCTATCGTATATACGCCAATAGAATTCATCAAAAAAACGTCAGCATTTCTATATCTTCTGACTGAATTTTTGGGGTTAAAATAAGTACAAAAGATGGATCATCGCTCACTGTCAAAGTTCAATAATTTAATAATGCATTCGGTAATATTCTATTTTCTTATGAACGTCCTGTATTAAATTGCTATGGCCTGGCTGCGCCGTTCTAAAGCTAAACAAAAACAAATCAAAGGTGATGAGTTGGACAGTTGTTTTTTTTTAGTTCGATTGGTTTAATTTTTGTTTTTTTTTTTTCAAATCGGGTGAAAACCGCTTTGTGAATGATTTTGCGGAAAAATAATATCTAATAACGAAATGTGAAAACTCTTTACACTGCTCTGCTGGATATTGAATGACAGTTGCCCTTAATATCTTCAATATAGCTGGAGATTTTTATTTGGGGTAAAAATCGATTTTTTCTTTCTCGGTGTCAATAAGTGAATGAATCCGGCAGAGTACGCACGATATAATTGTGTTTTCATCTTACAACAGCGACTCGACTACCCCATCTTAACATATTTACGTATTTCGGTAATTGTGTCAGAGTCTATTTTAGTTTTATTCATTTTCATATCCCATCATAAGCAGTACCCATAGTTCCATTTTATGCAATGCAAAAAAAGGTTGGCATACATTTTCTCAAAGAAACTATTTTTAAAGGACAATCGAAAGGGAAACACTATGCAATTATGTGTGTATGTGGGTATGGGTGCATACGTTTAATACAAGAACAAAACCGATTGTCACGAATAGTATAGAAATCGGGTTACTTGTTTGTCATTCCTAATACAATGGCACTTACCTGCATACGAGTTTTTTGTTCTTGTTCTAAAGGTGTTTCCATGTAAAGTCTATGTGTTTGTTGTTGCAAATTTCATCACACAGGTTAATGTCTTACAATTAAGGGTAAACGTAATTTAAATTTAATCATAAATGCGTTTGGATTATTTCGATCACATCTATGTAGGTACGACCTTTTGTCGTTATAGGCAGAGAATTCTGTTTTATGCTTGAAATGGAACTTTAAAGCGCTAGTTTTCAACTTCTGGTTTTATTTTTTTTTTATTTGACTATAATTCTTTGCATCCCTAGCTTAAACAACGTTTACCAAACATATTGATAAGGCGACTGTTACCTATTGAACCTATAAATTGGAAACGGTTTCTTATCAAAAAGGCCATTCGCATAATCAGGAAGATAATATTTTCTGCATACGAGTTGGCAACATAGCTGATATGAGTAGAACGGTTCGCCAATTATTTGTTAGTGGTGGTTGGAGCTAAACTTGGTTCGCATTCGCCTCCTGATCTATTACACCGGTGGTATCAAAAGTTGTATTTTATCGTTTCCTATCGACGGTAGTACAATATTGACGGAAGAGCTATATTCTTCGGACTTAACTGCATCCCCACTGGTCGTTCGCTGAGTTTTTATTGTTTTATTAATATAAAGTTGCTCTTTGGTGGTGCTCGCTATTTTTGTTATTTGCCTTTCCTGACACCAGGGATCTTCAGTCGTGTCAACTTACTGTGGGATAGCTTTAGTTTAAATGATTGTTACATCTTGTTTCTTGCTTTTATCACCTTTTACCGCAAGCGTTATTTTTTTGGGGTGTTGCAGTGATATCCTTAATGATTAATATACAAGGTGGGAAAGGCTCGCTAAAACGCGAGATTATAAGGGACGAAAATTGGGGATTAAAATGTGCAATCTGCCCAGAGTTGTGTGAACGATTGCTCTGTACTACTGGAACTAACAATGCTTCAGACCCAAGTCAGCAACTTGCGGCAAGAAAAAACTGGACGTCCTCAATAATATAAAGGTTACCTATAATTTTTTTAATTTCCAGTTGTCGTCCAAAAAGTTATCAGTTTCTATTTTTTTTTAATAAATAAATGTACGGAAACAGATCACGAAGGAACAATTGAACAACTCAAATCATTCAGATCACCATTGTGATGCAGATAACAACCAATTACTGCTATAGTAGAAGTAACCGCATGTGGTTAAAATGCTAATGGATGAGTAACCCACATTCGTATTGACGACACAAGAACCAAAGTGCAAATTACCCACGATCGCTGGTATTTGAAGAAAACAGTAACATCGCCGATAATAAATTTGTCATTACCATTAAAGGAATCGGATATACATAAATCGTAGACGAGCATTATATACACGACACACCTATGCTGTGCCCAAAATCAGATTTTATTGATCTATGCCTATACGAATGTATCTTTTTTGGAAAAAAATTCTTTATACATTGAGTCATAAATTAAAACGGTAGAGTGCTTTAAAAATTACCTAAATAAAGTAAAGTAAACATCTAATTGTTTTCATGTATTTACGCGTTTCGCTGCATCATCGTGATTAGCAGGATTATCTTGCTTGATATTTTTATATTTAGTTGTTGTTACTCATTCGGCAACAAAATTATTAGATCTAAAATTAATAAGTAAATATATTTAATATGGGTAAGATACGGGCTAATAAGAAGATATTACTCTTATCGATTATAGAGAATTGCTGAACAGAGAGAGTAAGCTCTGTGTGTGGAGTTCGCTGCTATTTTTGTTCGATCAATTTTCACGACACCTGTGATCTTACCAATTTACCAACCAGCTGAATGCCGAATATGCTCGCCGAATTTGCTCGTTTGCGTTATCCCTCGTGTTGATTCTTTATACCGTGAATATGTGCGATAAAGAAGCGAAAGTCCATTATCCACGGTATGAACTCGGCGTCCTTCACAGCAAAGAATAGGTTTGCTCGCGAACATGGCGCTACACGCCAACATCTGGCCGTTCGCGATCCAGCCCTAACAAGAAAAACATAGCCACCACGATTAGGTTCGGCGAGCATGCTCTTCGTTTAGGGCTACCCTAAGGCGGAAACATTTAAATCCCATAGTCACTGCGTGTGGTGTAAGGGCGTTGTTTTATCTATAAGTTGCTTTATTAAGGGTTTTTTTTAGAGCTTTTTCAAATAGAGATAAAAGTATGGTTTGCCATTTCATCATGAACAATCTCACAGAAGAACGCTTGTAAATCGTGCAAATTTGTTTCGAAAATAATGGTTCAGTTCGCGAAGTTACCGGAAGCTCCGTCCATTTTATGGTCGACATAATCGTCCATCAGAGCAATTAATTCGGTTTTTGCACAACGTTTACTCTATGCGACAATACGCATCCGCAGAGACGTCGAATTGTGCGCACCAAAGAAACAATTGCCACTGTAGAGCAAAGTGTTGAGGTGGACCCGAATGAATCGATTCGCCACCGTGCACGGAATGGAAGATTTTGAGCAAATATATTGGCTTACGACCTTACAAGATCCAGCTTGTGCAAAAATTTTAGCCGCGAGACCATGCAGTGCATGTGATTTTCATCGCAAAATTTTGTTCAGTGATGAGGGTCATTTTTGGTTCAATGACTCCGTCAACAAGCAAAACTGTCGCACTTGGAGTGAAGAGAATCCACATGAGACCCTTGAGACGCCATTACATCCACAAAAATTGACTGTTTAGTGTGCTCTATGGGCTGGTGGGGTCATTGGGCCATACTTCTTCCGAAATTATGCTTGAGAGTCAGTTACCGTTAAACAGACCAATATAGAGCCATAATAACCGACTATTTGGTTCCTGAATCGGATGGAATGAATATGGATGAGATGTGGTTCCAACAAGACGGCGCTACATGCCACACAGCGCACGTCACAATCGATTTATTGAAGGAAACATTCGATGAGCATATAATTTCGCGGAATGGTCCTGTCAATTGCCCACTAAGATCGTGTCATTTGACACTTTTGGATTATTATTCTGGATTTCCTCTGAAGAAGTACGTACTAACATAAAAAAATCTCTATGACATGCATAGCAGTTTATTGTTGTATCATCTTACCAATGATTGACAGTTCACTAATACACTTTTCAAAAAGTTCAGCAGCGATTTTAACAAGAACAAGCCGCGTTCCCATGTCGATATGCAATTCGGATTAATGTTCTTATGCTATTGACAAACAAACCACGTTAAGTTTTTGCTAGGGATGCACAGGCAAAAATTGCTGATATAGAGTGCGCTTTGAGCATACATTTAAAAAAAAACAACCCCTCTTTAGGTCTTCAATCGGTGCAGACAAGTATCGTATAAAAATGAGAACTCTTTCTAAAGTTAAATGGTTTGTGCAAGAAACATTCGTGTCCAAACCGAGACTTCTGTTTGAAGTAAATTTTCGGTACAATCTCCAATTGTCTTTTTGGGTCACATAAAAGCTATCTGTCGCATTGTATATGCAATGGGTATGTTTTTTGGGTCCCATAAAAGCTACCTGCCGCATTGGATATGTTTTTTTTAATAAAGATATCGTCAGAATGAACTAATATGAACCATAATATCAGAACCGGACCAATTAACATAATTCTTGAGAGGACTGTGCAAAACTCTCCATAAATAAATGCAACTTCTATCATACGCCGACTATGATGACAGATAAAAATATTTCTATATATATATATATATATCTTCAGAAATAAAACGAGGAATTACTCTTGCTAACCGCTGTTTGTTCGGGCAAACAAGGGAGTTTAGTAGTAAAGCCCTAACTCAATATACTAAAGAGATCCTATAAAATACACTGATCATCCCTGTCCTACCCTAAGGCGCCGTTTTGCGTTGATTTTAGGCAGTCAGCTTAAGTCCGGGCTAATTGGAAAAGCAGGTTGACTGTAGCGCCACATACTAAGTTAGTAATTGGATGTTATATCTGTTACTGAAATCAATAAATGTTAAGCTCCTTACTAAACCCAAAGACAAGTGTTACATAAGAATAAATTAATTGGACGCAGAGGTACAACGCCTGGGTCCTAAGTTTGACTATAGTTGTCAATAAATGCAATTGTTTAACCGTTTCGTATAAAGGTTTTTGTGATAAATAAATTTCGTTTGTCACACTGGACGACGAATAAAAAGGGCCAAAACAATGGGGTTCTCATAACTAATCGATGCAAACTTATCAAACCCGCTCAGTAAGGATCTGACGAATTTCTATCGCACTTGGAGAAAGGAGCAATTTAAATTTTACACTAGCTAAATTTTTTTTTTTTAAATTGACGTCAACATTAAAAGAAGGTATCTATTCCGTTCTTGTCCATGAATATCTCCCGATGTAGCCATTCTGCCCTAGCGAGGTATCCGTCGGAGCGGACCATTTTCCGCAACGCATTCTTCGTCAAAGGCTGAACTTCCATTCGAACAGCTATTTGAAAGAATTCCTCGAAGTTAAAATCCTCCGAATCGTACAAAATCGGAGAATTTTCCGCTCCGACGGATACCACGCTAGGGTATCTATTCTATTGTTATGAGTTTCATGAATTCTTTTGTAAAGTGCTTAATTCTATATTACTTCGCTTAGAGGTTAATTTTGTCACAGTATCGACATTCTATATTTTAAGTAAGGTGGCATATCCAGCCTAAAATCGTAAAAAATCTAAGTACCGTTCTTGGTACGAAATGTGCTTTAAATGCATGGTCATTGGGACAAACTACATATTCTAAAAGTTTGATAGGGCGCACAAAAATGAAAAAAAAAAACTAAACAATTATAGTATGTATTAGGTTTTTAGTGCTTCAAGATAAATCTTAAATTAACTGGAGAAACATGAGTTTAACTCTCATGTTAAGTCAACATGTTGGGTGAGTTAACTCTAGATTACATGCGAAACATTGCAGCCGCTTCTTTATCTAACTGTTGATCTAGGGCCGCTTCCTCACTTATCGTATCGGTAGCGGTATCGTTTTGTTCGGTATGCTCGGTATACATGCGGTACCGAATGTATTACGAATACATGTATAGTGCGTACCAAAACAGTTGGCCATTCTACTGCGCAGGTCTCTTAAAATGTGTTTTACAATCTCTTAAAATTGCAAAAACAAGCATAAAGAGACGAAAATGGGTGGAGCCATAATAAAAAACGACGTATACCCTGCCTTGTGTTCAAGATCGCTGTCGCGATCTCACTGAGGGTGGTTTCTTCATTTTCCTTCTTTTATACTGAAATTAGGAGCGGAGGAAAAATATAGACCATTATATGTCAACTTTACTCGGAGGAAAATATATTGTTTCGTTTTTTGTCTTGTCGGTTCTTTGTAGGAGTATGATGTTATCACGGTCGGATAGATTAAGCAAAACATTGCACATGAATTGATTGTGTGACTGTGTCTGTATGAAGGTGTACGGTTTTAGATTTAAACCCTATTTGCTCATTATGCTTTCGTTGATCATTATTAATTGTGTCGTGCATATTGATCATGTAGGTACTGATATTGGCACGCAAAGTAAAGTAAATTGCAGTGTCACACCAAATTTTTTTTGTTTATATCATTGAATTTGGGCGAGGTAGGTAAATTTAATAAAAAAAATTACAGTTTGGGAATTTTTTTGGAAACGTTAACGATTTTATACCCAATAACAATAGGCACGATTTTCTGTCACAAAAAAGAGGATGGGGTATTAAACGGTTCGTTAAAGACAAAATGGTGAATGTTCTTGATTCTTCAATAATTTTTTTTAAGAAATGCAGTTTTTAAAACATATTGAACTACCCACCACTTTTAAATTTGTAACCTTGATTAAAAGTGTAAATTATAGCGAGATAAAATTGACGATGAATTGCAAATATAAAACAGATTTACAGCGAGCAGCAAAACAAAACACCAGTATACAAAATGGGTGGTTCGGTTTGGTTTGAATTAAGAAGTAAAAACACACACGTTTTAGTACTAAGATTAAAATATTTATTGATTTTGCTACCTATATATGAAATAGTTAATATTAATGTATATTAAATTGAATTCGAAGAACTGTCAGTTTCATAATCGGTTGAAGAATCATCTCCTGGATTGATAATTATTGCATCCGACATTGTGTCCCACATCTGCTCGTGTGAAAAGTATTCCTCCTCTGTCCTTATAATTTTTTCACAAACTTTGCGCCAATCTTCAACTGTTATTTTTGAAAATTCTTCTTCAGCTAGTTTCTGAACATCCGATAATCTAAACGTTGTATTTCGGCTTCCGACTCTTCCCTCGACTGTTGCCCAGATCTTTTCAATAGGGTTGAGATCTGGATGATAGGGTGGCAATCGTAGTACTTCGTGTCCCGCGCCGAAATTCCCGTAAACTCCTCTGTCTGTGAATTTGCGTATGTGATGGGATTATCTATACATAAATTCCTAGCTTCTTCAATTTTTTTGTAATATATCCTAACAACGATCTTACGTCCTAGACTTCCTATTGGTTTTCCTTTTCTTGAAAGATCCATGACAATTTATTTTATTTTAATAAACTTATGTCCTAGCAATGCTTTTGTTTTCGTGAAAGTGAATTCCAAATAGGAAATCCATAATATATATGCGTTATCTTAAAATAAAAAACTCTAAAAAAAATCTTAAAAAAAACTATAAAAAACCAGGCAACAAATTTATTCCTTGCCCCTACAGGTAACCAAATGCAAACACTAATCATGTCGTAAAACTTTTAAACTTAAGTCAAACAGGTAAAATCAAACATCATAAAATTAATGCTAACCAAGCACACCACCCATACAGCTACCTAGTGCTAAGCCACGAAATGTTCAACCATAAAAAGGGTTGGGAACCCTTTCAAATACAATCGGACTTCTAGGTAGAAATGTATAAAAGTCGACCTTATAATAAAAAAATAAGTTTATTTAGATATTCAACAGCATTTTAGTTCTAAGCACTGTAAAGTTGGGTTACGCATTGTAAATTACAGGCAAAAACGCTTAGTGATTAAATCTCTTTCGCGTCATTTTTGTTCTCTTAAATCCTCTCTCTGCGCAATCGACCGTTGGCCAACTGTTTTGGTACGGACTATATTTCAATGCGTTTCTCCTGATTCGCTCGGTATGTGCAGGAACAGGACGAAATACAAACAGTATACCGCGGTACGAACAGTCAGTAAACAATCGGTATGTACCGCTTGTGTTGTCGAAAATGTTGTCTGCAGAAGGTGACGCTCATGTGAATTTAGTTCTTGAAATTGAAAAAGACGAGTTGTTGTACAACTATAAATAAGTAGAGTATTCAAGAAAAAACTTTTAAACACATCATAGCTTGTAAATAATTTGTTTTTATTATTATTTAATTAAATGCAATTATTATACTGCCTTGGATGCTCTTGGCAGAATAAAATAGTCAAATATTTTCAAACTGTTGCTCCCGAAGATTCTGCAAAGTTGAAGTTTAAATACCGACATGATAGCAAACAAAGCCGGTATCGGTATCCTCTTGGTAAGGTAAGAAATACCGATTAGGGATACCGTATCGACAAGCCAGGGAGCGGCCTTGGCCAGTGTTTACCAAATCATCTACTGGTGTTGTTTAAATCCTTTTTCGGTATCGAATGTTTTAATGCACAGACGAATTGTAGGGCAACACGACGTGAAATAATTCTTCTCTAGAATTCTCCAGTAAATATTTCAATATTTTAGTGTTTTTATCTGGTTAAGTAATAAATAATTGATCAATCGGAAACTTTTAAAACTAAGCGGCTAGTAAACAAACCAAGGATAACCATCATGACAATGTTGAGAACGTCAATCCGCCAATGTACTTTTATAAAAATATTAAACGGCAATATTTATATATTTTAATTGAATCAGTGAGTGGAAGAACAGTACAAAATATCACTTTTGGGAAAAGAGAAAGATAGGAGTTTCACGTGGTTTGTACTGTTTTTACACAAAATTAGCGAACAGTGTAGTCTATTATTGTACAGTCGGCTTTCAAATTTACTCCTATTTTGCTGATTGGTACGTCAACATGCCGTAGAAAAAAAAAGCTTAATAAAATTCGTCAATATAATGGCTTAGTAAAGATTTAAACATTTTTAAAAAATATGTCCTCATAGTTTTAAAATATTTATTTGTTCTTCTTTTTTTTTACCAAACAGGCCCGTTTACGAAACCGGTTGTCACATTGATGAAACTGACGAATCCAACAGAACACACAATTCTATTTAAAATTAAAACCACAGCTCCAAAAAAATATTGTGTTCGTCCAAATTTTGGCCATGTATCGCCAAAATCTAATACCAAGGTGGAAAGTATGTATATTGTGAATATATTTGAATAACTACATCACAAAATGCTAAACATTGATTGTTTCCTTTTTTTGTATGTGTAGTCTGCCTGCAGGCATTTGTGTATGATCCAAATGAAAAGAACAAACATAAGTTCATGGTACAGAGTCTAGTTGCCCCGGATGGCGTTACAGACTTTGGCAAACTGGTAACTATTGCATTTTGAAATGCTTTAATCAAATGTGCTAATAATGTGTGTTTTTTTTTGTTACAATTGTAGTGGAGGGAAGTTGAACCCGACCAGTTAATGGACGCTAAACTTAAGTGTGTGTTTGAAATGCCAGCTGAGGCTCCAGATGCAGAGAATATGGGTATGTATACAATTTTGTCACTACTATATTCATATGTGCACGATAATAATAAGTTATGATGGTTTTATGCGATGAAAAGTTTAAAAGACAATGTATTGACACTATGTGAGGTACAGACATCATTTGTAAACATAGATTCACATAATTAGATCTATCTTCGTAGTTATTTTCGAAATAAATAATCACAGTTTTGTACAAGGTGAGCCAAAAGAGATCACCCTATTGGAAGATGTTCTTATTTTTGCAAATGACCGCCAAATTCAAATTTGTTTTGACATTTATGGACAAGACAGATGTAGAATTCAAGTGAACAAGCCATGCAGCGATACACTCCCAAAGAACGTTGAATAATCGTGTCTATTGTTTTGCGTAACAATTCGTCTGTAATGTTAATTCCGTCGCCGATTCCCCGGCCGTCCGACTGCCCAAACACTGCACCGTTTGGCCTCCAACATTGAAGAGTATGGGATCACACGAGATGTTGCCAAGAGCGGCCGGCCCCGGAGCGCTTGTTGTGCCGAAAATATCGCCGCTGTTGCCGAGAATGTCGAGCTGTCGCCGTTAATATCGACAAGACGCCGTGCCTCGCAATTACCCATCAGCCGGTCTTCCCTAAGGCGAACTTTGGTCAAAGGCTTGCGCATGTACCCGTACAAAATCCAGTCCGTGCATCAGCTGCTGCCTGTCGACCGCCAAACGCCTGTAACCTACTTCAAAGCCATCCTCAATCTAGAGGACGAAGTGGACGGTTTTTCGACCAAAATCATAATGAGCGATGAGGCTCATTTCCACCTCAGCGGGTACGTGAACAAGCATACTATCGCTTCTGGGGCACCGAAAATCCACGAGTAATGCACGAGGAACCATTACACCCGCCCAAGGTTACTGCATGGTGCGCTGTTCACGCTGGAGCAGTCATCGGGCCATTTTTTTCGAGAACGCCGCTGATCAAACGACATCAGTGGACCGTGCGCTCTATAGGGCCATGTTAACCGAGTTTTTTCTGTCACAATTGGACGAATTAGGACTGGAGGACATGTGGTTCTAACAGGACGGAGCAACGGCACACACTGCGCGAGCCACAACCGATTTTCTGAATAGCCAAACAACATCGGATGACTTCTTTTGGACCACCTTTTACAAAATTGGAGAGTAATCATTTATGGTATCAGGCCGATTTTGTGGTTTTTTTTTTTTATAAAGGTATAATGGTTGCTTTTTTAATTGATACTGAAACCTCTGAACATTTTGAACAATACAAAATGAATTAGGATGACTCATTACTGGTGGATTTAAGGCACTGGTGCAAGTAGCTCTGAAACACCTAATGATAAAGTTTGCATGTGTACTTTTTGTAGAAAGCAAACGCGAATACCATAGACTCCTTTATGAACATGATTATTTGTTTAATTGTTTTCTTTACATTTAAGCTACATATTATATCAAACGTGTGAACAGTCAGCTAGTTATCTATGCCTATGTATACACAAAGAATGAGTTTATTGTTTTCAAATTATAGTTAATAAATCCTTATCTTTATCGTGCATTCGTCCCCATGTTTTTTTTATTAGCGATAGATTGCATTAATCAACATGAATAAATAAGAATACATTTGTTTACCATTTCAGCTATTAAAGAAGATGTTACTAACGAAGCTTCACCAATCCCAGTCGGCGAGGAGAAGGTATGTTATCAATGATTTTGTCATCTTAAAAGCACAATATAGATTTGAAAATTAAAACAAAAAATTGTCGCTTTGGGGAATTGTAAGATTTGACAGAAATATTTAATTCAGCGTGCGCAGGCACACTTAGGTCCGCTTTATTCACTATTGTTCAACTTCCCTTAAACTCCCAAGTAGGTTATCTTCCAAGTTATCTTCGAGAGTTGAACAGTAAGTTGAAAAAAAAACTCTCGGATGCTAACCCCAATAAAATCTGCAATCGCCAGTTGAATTGATCCGAGTGCATAATATCGTAAAACAATTAATAATTACGTAATTGGCCGTAGTTGACGAGATCTAGCAACAAGTAGGATAACAAGAATCTATCAAAAATTTATTAATTTGAACCAATTAGCAATGTAAACTACCGTCTCTTGTCGTACGGCAACGAATCCTTTATTAATTCAAGAATCATCATTGTCGTCCGCTTTGAGAGATGAAAACGATAGATAAAGTCGCTGTTGTCCCATTTGTTTAATCCAACACGTATCAGCAGATGGTAATGCCGTCTCTAAACAGACAAATTTTCTTCGTCTTCTTCATCTCCACTGCTCAAAGAAGATGATGGGAATAATTTTCCAAGAAATAATTAGCACGAAACATTTTTTTTTATAATTCGTATATTGATTTTAATATTTCATAACACAACTATTTTCCACATTCAAAGTCAAGAGCGAACTGTCAACAACTGAATAAACAGAAATTAAAAAAAAAACAAGTTTGCTTGGATAACTTCTGATATTTCGAGGAGTTGAGACATCAAAAGTTGACCTTTGAGTTGAACTTTGAGTTGAACTTTGAGTTGAACTTTGAGTTGTCTCAACTTTTGAGAGAGTCAACTTTAAGTGAATAAAAGCAATTCCTGAAATTGATTTAAAAAAAACCCAAAGTTAAGTTCAACTTCGAGTGAATAAAACGATCCTTAGACCATTTTGGATCTTGTTTATTCTCTGTACTAGCCTTGAGAAAACCATTCTGAGACTTTGATGGAGCGGAGTAGGCTTTTCACTTCAGTTTTTGTCAAACCACGTAGTTTTGAAAACAGTAAGCTCCAAGGTGGAGCTTTCTTTCTTTGATAGGGCCGGGAAGTTACAAAGGAAATGAAGTAGTGTTTCTTCTTCCTCTTCGTTCATGCTGCTCCTAGAGAATTCGTGCCTGCCTATTAAACAGTGACCCGTGATGACGCCAATATACGATCAATCGAGCGAAATCAGTCCCTTTGTTATTTTTGAATCTAGCTTTAGTCAAATTATTTTTTATTTTATTTGACACTTCGTGCCAAGACTCCATCTGAAGTTTGATTTGCTATTAGCATGTTGCGCTAGTAAGCTTTTGCATGTAGCGATAGGAATACGTAGTACATAAGCGTCGGTTACAGCAGGTAATTTAGTCCCATGTCTGGCGAGTTCATCAGCCTAACAGTTCCTTGGGATGTCACTTGCTAAGCTTTTATTTTATTAAGTAGTGTTGAACTTATATTCCTGACTGGGTAAACAATTTTGTTTGTTATCAAATATTATAAAAGCTAAGAACTTAAAAATGCCCCAGTTTCTCAATTCGTAATTTGTGAATATCATTTGTAACCAGTTATCACATAACATCAGCATTTAATTTAAACGTAAGCATATGGGTTTCCTCCAGGATTTATTAATTGGGTTTAATAATATCTGTCTGACGGGCTCAGTGGCGCGATGGTTAGTGCGTTGAACTGCCGCGCAGAAGGTCTGGGTTCGATTCCCAGCCGTAGCAACACCTAAATGATTTTCACTGGCCCTCCTCTCGTGACGATCTGACAAATCATCCGAGTAGTATCAATTGTCATGAATAGCTTATCTCAACTTAGCCGTTCGGATTCGGCATAAAACAGGATGTCCCGCCATCGTGCAAAGAAGTACACACGTACACATGAATGGTTGTGAGAAAAAAGCTAGGCCCTGGGTACTAACGAGCCTGTTGCGTCATAAATTTATTTAATTGTTTAATAACATCTGTCAATGAAAAGTTCCTGATGGAGGCTCCCCAAGGAAGTGATTTAAGCCCTAGACAACTAACAATGCAAGAGCTTGTAATTGAGAAAGTAAAGTATTGATATAATGCTGACGACATTGACTTTTTTTTTAAATGTGTGATCTAAAGATTTGCTTGCACTGCAAACCGATTTTCATAGTTTTATATGGTGTCTTACAAACGGGTTTGAATCTGAACCCTACAAAGTGCTAGCAAATGAGATTTTACCGAAAATGTGCTCCATCCAAATTTAATTATCTCTGTCCAGGCACACTCTCAGTCGTGTAGACACGTTTAAAGATCTCGGTGTTTAAAAAATGGAGTTTAATAAACACATTAACGTTGTCGAAAATAAATCCAATTCTATGTTAGAATTTTTAAAATGGTGTTCGAAAGAATTTAATATCCCTTATGTTACTCTTTCGCTATATATATGTCACGTTCGTTGACCTTACTTGGAGTGTGCCTTATAATTTTGGACGACTTTCTATGTAGTTCATTCAAATAGAATCGAAGCAGTCCAGCGTAAATTAATAAGAATCCTTTTGAGAATACTTTCATGAAATCCACACAGTAAGCCTCAGAATATGTGTCGAATTAAACTGCTGCAGCTGTTGCCTTTGTATTATCGTATAATTAACAGTGACGAGGTTTTCTTTCAGCAATTATTATCAGGACAAATTGATGTTCCTGATCTTTTAAAATAATAAAATATTTTGAATGAAATGTGTATAAACTTATAGAAAATTGTTCGTCTTACTATCATAGCTTGATTAGGTTGAAGACATGAGAAACACGATAACATTCATTTCCCTGCGTATATCTTGGTTGGTTCCAAATTCAGGGAAGATCAAAAACAACTAGAAACTTTCGTCTTAGCAAAATCTCAGAAGACGTTTCCAGAATATTAGGTTCATAATCTTTCTAATAAAACAATGGTTCAATAAACTGACGTACCATATTCGAAATCATCGATTAAAGCTGTGTTTTGGAAGTTTAGCTTCCTGAGAAATGTGCTGATCGGCTTCTCCAACCACTAACCTAGTCAGACTGGCCCGTTTGGTACTTTTCAGAAAGAGAACGTGTGCACTCTTAAACATCGCTTGCAAATCGTGCAAATATATTTCGAAAAGTGTTGAGGGGTACCCGAATGAATCGATTCGAAGATCTTGGCTTACGACCTTACAAGATCCAGCTTGTGCAAGAATTAAAGCCGTGAGACCATGCAATGCGTCGCAATTTTGGTGTATGGGCCGAAAATGAGATTGATCTCGATGCGGATTTTAATCGCAAAATTTTGTTCAGTGATGAGGCTCATTTTTGGTTGAAGGGCTACGTCAACAAGCAAAATTGTGGGAAGAGAATCCACATGAGACCCTTGAGACGCCATTACATCCACAAAAACTGACTGTTTGGTGTGCTCTATGGGTAGAGACATTGGGCCATACTTCTTCCGAATTGATGCTGGAGAGTCATTTACCGTTAATAGAGACCGGTGTAGAGCCATGATAACCGACTATTTTGTTCCCGAATTGGATGGCATGAATGTGGACGAGATGTGATTCCAACAAGACGGCGCTACGTGCCACACAGCGCACGTCACAATCGATATATTGAAAGAAACATTCGAAGAGCGCATAATTTCGCGGAATGGACCTGTCAATTGACCACCAATATCGTATCATTTGACAACATTGCATTTTTTTGGGGATATGTGAATTCGCTCTTCTACGCCAAGAAACCAGAAACGTTTGGGGACTTGGAAGCCTCATGGCGTTATTGCCGACATACGACATAAATTGGACCTCTAGACTTGGCTCTATTCGAACCTCCTAAGATGAGCCCTTACAATTATTTCTCCATGTTTATTTTGACGACTGAAGTCAGAGCTGTGGAAGTATCCATTTACTTTTCAAACCATGTGAAACGATGGTTAGTATTTTTTCGCTTGGATGGCTTATCAATATATCAAGGTATTTTGAGAATGAAATGACATGGCAAATTCTCAATACAGGTTCTAAAACTCGTTAACGAATCGACTTCCCGAAGTAAATCTTAATTCATTCTTCACATGTAAAGGGGCTTTTCCAACATTAAACCACATACATTGTACAAATATTTAAATATCGTGCTTAAAAAATGTTTAATATTTTCAAGTTTTTCACTTTTCAGCAAACTGATCAGCAGCCAGATAAGCTCTTACAAGAAATAAGGCAACTTAAAAATGAGGGCAGTGAACTAAGAGAAGAAAATCTTGATCTTAAAGTATGTTTTCATCATTCTTTTATTATTCGATTATTTGTTTATTTACTTAACAACCACCTATAACAAAAATTTACATTTACACAGAATCAGTTAATGCGCATAAAATACACAACGTCGCAGCAAAGAATGGACGAACCATATTCACCGGCGGTGGAAAAACAAATTCCAATGTTCTACATAGCGCTCTCCATTGTAACCGCAATTTTTGGTATATTTCTGGGCAAATATTTGCTCTGAATCAATCGAAAAAAGATTTTATGTTATTATTGATGAGAAAAAGATAAAAAATAAAAATAAAATAAAATTCATTAATATCAAAATAAACATTACAAAAAAAGCAACAGATAAATAATAAATAAATGGCTAAAAAATTATAATTTTTAGACAAATCCACAAAAAAAAAATAAAAATAAAACAAAGAAAATCAATTTTAAAATCAATAGACGGACGAAACGATTTAAATTAAGGAGAGTAAAACATTACAAAACTTGAAAAAAAAATCTATCTAGCTAAAACCAGCAATAAGATCCAGCGGTTGATTATTATAGACACAACAAAACAACAACAAAAAATAGCTTAAGAATGAAATATACCGACTTTTGAATCGTTGTTACAATTAAACTAAAAAAAAAAAGAATAATATACACACATGCCTGCCATCCGAATGGGTGTGTATTATTTCAGAAATTCAAATCAATGAATATTGTATGTAATTTGCTGATGACATGAGGTGATGGGAGGGGGGGAAATGGGTGTGATTACAAAGGTGTTTCGTTATGGTTTCAGTTTTAATATAAATTTTTTTTTGTTTCACTTAATTTAAGATATCTACTTAGTTTTTAAAGCAAAAAGGAAAAAAAAAACGAAGAATTTAAAAAAATCATGCAAGTAGCTGCCATTTTTTACTCAACGCAAAATTCTCTATGCGGGAACATACGTTGTTTGGAAGTAGGGTTTGTTCTTAAAAAATGTTTTGACTTCAAAACATTGTCGTTTGATCTGAAACTGTTGAACACATAGGTTTTATGGTTTATAATGGTGGGCAGTGCATATTAAATTAGTTAGTTGCGTATCTGCAGTAACCGTATATAAGGGAAATCGAAAGATGGAAGTGTTAAAGTAAATTAGATTTTCGATTTCAAGTTAGCTCATACCCAACAACAGTAAATAAATCTGGATTGTTAGCTTACCCTATTCATGCGAATAGTTTCTTACTAAAGCCTTTTGGTAGTACACTGTTGACTTATTAAAATTCGAGTCCTTAACATCGGATATAGATCGGAACGCTTACCACGAAAAAATGACCCATTTTGAGATATCCTTAGTACAAAAGTAATTAAAATTAAAAAAAAATTTGAATTTATGGAATATTTGTATGTATTTGTGTTTGTATGGTTGTTGTGAAATCCATGACACTTTTCCTATCAGGGATCTTAAGACCTTTCAAAAATACTAATGGGTCATATAAAAAAATCTTACAAAACTGATTTTTAAGTATTGTAGTGTAGTGGTAAAGTGGAATCGATGAGACTATTATTAGAAGCAAAAGGAAGAATTTTCGTCAGTATTAACAATTAATAGAAAAGCTGTGTGTTTACTGACCACTCAAAGGAACAACACAAAATTAAATGTGGTCACAAAACTATCAATCAATTTCAAAATTCAGTGAGCTTCATTGCACTTGCGTTTTAGAATTTTCTTTTTCTTTCTAGAAAAGCCAGTGTACTTACTGAGTTTTGAATTGAGATTGAATGACATTTTGTGACCTCAGTAACAGTTGACTGCTATTGTATTTTATCCATGGTTCACAGTTTAATTTGTTCAACAAAATACACCCACGTATTCTGCGCTAACGATAGAATAGCTACTGTTGACTGAGGCCCACTTTTTCAGTGCAGAGTTTACTCCTATCATTAAATCTAGTATAAAATTTCAAAAATTGTTGGGTTATTATTCCTATTAGTCTTCTTTGGTTTCATATTTGGGCGACCTAACCAACAATTGTCTCGAAGTTTATTTCTTAAGTTTTTGTAAGGGATAAGTCATTAGTTTGGCTTCATTCCACACTAATTCCATTCACTTATGTCCGTTTGCTAATACTTTCGTATACACTTAACCTGAACCTAAACCCTTAGATACTACTTATTGCGAACCAAAAATGTTTCACTTAGCTGTTAAGAGCGGTTAGCGTTAATAGAAAGTATCAACAAACACCCATTAGTCACTCAAAAAGCGTAAACATTGTTAAACAGGAAATATCAACAGCTCATTCGTAACCAATTCTGTTCTGATAACTTTTTCATTTTAACATTCTAATCTAACAAAAAAATAAGTACTTACCTATATATTTCTTTAAATATACTATGATTACTTGTAATCTCTCCAATATTTTCTTAAAAAAAATTACTAATCGAATCTGTCTTAAAAAAGTTTGAGAATCAAAATAAATACCTTTCCTGTAAAAAAATATCATAGTATTAAAAGTAAGTTGCATTTGTATAACAAAACATCAACATTCTTTGTGTGTATACTAAAATTTAAGAAAATTTCAGATTCGTATTGCGTGCTGAAAGTTGTAATCTAATGAACCTTTGCGAGAATCAATTTCTAGGTAACCTACCCCACATCACCTCTTGCGATTCAAATATTGAGAACTCAGTAGGATAACTTTTTTGTTTTGTTTCACTTATTTTATTTTACTAATGGTTGGTACTTATATACAATTATATGGCGTATCAAAATAAGGCTATAACTGACAAGAAGCACATAACTAAAAACTACTATTCTCATTCAGTTTTTGCTTTATATAGGGTAGCAACAAGCTTCATATTTTTTTCCATTCACTGTAAAATGAGGCAGATCTTCAGAGTAATAATATTTCCTTAATTCAATAGATTTATTTTATTTGTATATATGTACCATGTATCTGCGTAATTATTAAACCAGTATGTTGAGTTTCAATGTTGAAAATAATAACGAAAACATACATTATTTCTCATATAAAATAAATAAATGTTTGGCGTATATAAACCCGATATTATTTTTGCTTAAAATAAACGTCTAAATCAAACCTTATCCTTTTCCAAAGAATAAAAGAAAGTGTAACACGTTTTTAAAAATATGCCGTTATATTACAAAAATGAAAAATAAAGATACCGATAAACCATGGTAAAGAAAAAAAATAAAACAATCGAGTTGTATAATGTATTTTTCTATCTTTGTTTCGCTAAAATATTCAACTTTTTGAAACACTTTTCATTTATGTTTTTTTTTTAATTGTTTTTTTTTTTTTATTTATTACAAAATTAACATGAGGAAAGTTTGTCGAAAACGCATGTATTTATTTCTGTTCTATTGTTTTTTTTAATGTATTTATGTAATGAGCTCTAAATATCAATGTATTGAAATTAAAAAAAATATATATATGAAAAATAGCTATACATACGTGTGCATAGAAGATTTAATTTCGGTTGAAACATGATATCACTTTATTTACTTACGAAATGCATGACCGTAACACATAGTAATAAACTGTTTAAAAAAAGAAACAAACAAAACTTCTGCAAAGTAAATATTAAAAGGTTTTCTTTGAAAAATATATATTAAATTTGAATATTCAATGATGCGTTTAATTTTATTTTATTTTTGTAAATAATAGACGACATTTTACTTCGTTGGCTGTTTGACAAACTGTAGTTTTTAGTTAAATCATAAAATAGTATTTTTTTTGTAGAGACTTCTAAGCATCTTCCATTACAGGTTGGATTTATTGCATGTTTATTATAACCCATTAGATTGTAGATATTGAATACATTTTACATGAAGCGTTTAGGCTCTGAATTAGTTTGATATTCTCGACAGTATTGTGTGACTCGTTGAAGAATTTTGTTGGTTAGTTGGAACTGTAGGTTGTGGAAACTGAATTCATTTGTTTATACCCTACCCCATAGTTTTGACACTAATTTTAAAGTCCGTCGGGAAGGTATAAACCAATTCGATAAACCAACGTGTTTTAATCGTTAAAACATTTTATCAAAATCAATCATCGATTACTGTAACGATGAGAAAGTTATGTGAAATTTTTGGGAGAAACAACGTGCCAACAAAATGCACTATATATCGTGTAGTAAATGATTTAGAAGAAAGAGGGTCTGTAGCTGATAAGCCCAAGCATGGACCACAACGTACTGCAATATCGTCTGAAAACATTACTGCTGCTCAAGAATGTGTCCATCAAATTCAATTCGACGTCGTGCTCAGGGGCTTGGTCTTTAAAGAACAACTATTGCCACAATTGGCCACAACCCTTGCATCCATTTAAAGTTACAGTCTGGTGTGCAATTTGGTCAGGAAAAATCATTGGATCTTACTTATTTGAAAATGAAATGGCGTAACGGTAACTGTGAATGGGGAGCGATATCGTGATATGATTGAAATTTTTTTAACGCGACTACTGCATGCTTTGGACTTGATTAACATGTGGTATCAACAAGACGGTGCCACATCGCATACAGCCAGGATTACAATGGAATTACTGCGAGACCTCTTTCCACAACAAGTTATTTGAAGAAATGGTGATGTTGATTGACCTCCATGGTTGCCTGATTTGACTGCTCCGGACTTATTTTTGTAGGGATATCAGAAAAGCAAGGTTTATGCAAACAAACCAGAAACGGTTGAGCAACTCAAACAAAACATTCGTGATGAAATTAGTGAAATACCGCGTGAAATGTGCTCAAAATGGCTCGCGTTTGTGAGACATACAGAGGCCAACATTTATCTGATATTGTATTCAAAACATAACTGCCGACATTAAAAAAAACATTTATCAATATAAGATTCACTCTCTTTCATTTAATCAAAAATTATAAAGAAACAAAGTAGTATACCTTCCTGGCGGACACCCGTATATAGCTGAAAGTATATGGTTTTTAGAGAGAGTTGCTACCTAATTTTTTGCCCATAATTTTGGACAAGAATGATAAACTTTGGCATGTTGACTCTGTTCGAAGCAGAATAATTGAAATGCTTAGAAGATGAAAGGCCTTAGCGATTTTTCTTTTTAAATCTCCTGCAAAAATATCACTTACTTTATAAAACACTTGATTTGATTCACGTAAAACACAGACGATTATTGAGCGATTTCTCATGAGGTCTCGACTACCGTCTGAGTGATAATCGTTTTCAAAGTTGCGGAATTACCCTCCTGTTTATATTTTTTATTGGTTTTATCAAAAGAATTGTAGGTGAATAACTTTAAATGCTGGTAAATCAATTTTTTGAAGACACACCCTCTTTAAAAAAAAAAAAAAACAGCTTTTGGTCACATTGAAAAAGTATCTAAGCAACATTTTTTTGGGGCGTTTTCTGATATTTTGCAAAACTCTGGGCCATATTTTATAAAACGAATATCGTGTAAATACGATGCGGTAAAATGGGTATCGCTTTAGGTTTTACGAATCTCGTAATTTTCGGCAGTAATTATAATCTAGCTGAAGTGGGGATAAGTTTAACAGTACAATACACTCCGACTTAAACGACGATGGAGAACTCGTAAAAGCTTCAGTTGACCATCCGCGCAGCAAAAAGATAAATTCAATGGCTCTGTTAAATGACTAGAGCTGCACAGAAAAGACAAATTACAGAAAAGTGCAGTCCTTTGTGCTTCACGAGACAAATCTCCAACATTTGGCTAAGTCTTAGCTGAGCCAAATGTTGGAGATTTGAAATAAGGAAAGAATCGTCTACAGATTGGATTGAGTGCAGTGTGTTTAGTGTATGTTTTGGGGCCGAACTTAAAACATAAGAATAGAATTAAGACCTTTTCGTAAGTGGTCTTTAAAGAGAGTTTGTAACATTGACAAATAATTTCGCTAAATATACCTATAAGTATATGGATCGACTCAGAGTCGTTAGCCATGGCTGTCTGTCCGTAGGTCTGTTTGTCACCGATTTTTGGGCCTTAAATTTTGAGCTAGAGTTTTGAAATTTGGTATATAGACTCTCTATCCGACAAAGCAGAACAAGTGTACGAATTTTTAAAATCCACCCACTGCCACGCCTACTTTTAAGAAAAACGTTGTTTTTGGCAAAGTAGAAAGGAATTTTAAAAAAGTTTGCGAACAAGATATTTAGACAATCCTAATATCTGTATTTCGTCTGAACACATTTTTTTGCCACTTTTTGTAAAAAACGTTTTCGATCAACATTTAAAATATTCGAAAAAACTTTTAATGCAAAATCATTGGTTATAATAATATGTACCAACATTTCGTCCATATATCATTTTATGCCCACTTTTTGGAGGCATTTTTCTACAAAAACCTTTTGTATACCCTACGCAATACCTACCATATGCAGGAAAAAAGCGTGTTCTTTCGCCAAACCAAAAGATTTTGATAAACTGTCTGAACAATACGTTGTGACAAAATTTAATTTTCTATATTTCATCGCCGCAAAGCCCACATTTCGGGGGCATTTATTTTAAGGATGAGATGGGATAGGGTATTAAACGATCCCCACAGCGGACTTATATTTTTTTTTCTTTTCCCCCAAAATCGTTAAAGTAGATGTTTACTGTACGTTTCTTGTTAAAAATTAAAATATCAATACTCTTTACAGGTGATTAAAGTAAATCAAGTAACTATTTTATATCAAACCTTATATAGGTCACTAAATTTTCTCAGGACAGCTTAAACGTAAGTACCTACTTGTTATATACTTGCATACTCAGTTCTTCAGTAATGGATTCACCTTAGTTTATTATCAAACACCAGGCCTATCGCGAATAATATCTTTTATATTTTTTTTTGATGTTCAACACTTTATCGTCTTGTCGAACTGATTGAATAGTAATCTTGAGTTAGGTATTACATCTTTATGAACAAGTTGTGTATCCCGTTTCAAAAATAAACTCTAAAGTTGTCAGTTACTAAGGATAAGAGTATGTTGACTACTATCTATCAGGCCGCCTATCTCGAATAAATTTTTCCGGGAAACTTTTCCCATTCAGCAGTCTGATTTACATTGCCGACAAGGGAAAACCTCATAGGAAAATTTATTCGCGATATGCCTGTATATATAACGGGTGGTTATTTTAAGGGCTGATGTTGAATGTGAACCACACCTAAACGTCAAGTTTTTTCTGCATTTCATTAGACATTTCTCAATTTCAGATAAACTCAATTTGAACCATGGAAAGACACACAGTCGAGCAAAGCATTAAAGTTATTTAGACTTATTATGATAATGGGCGTTCAAATCAAAGTGCATATCGTGCACTTCGTGATTTGTTCGGTCAATTTAATCATCCAAATGTGCGTATAATCGAAAAATCGTGAAAAAAATGATCATCAAAAATCATCGTGTTTAACTTCCTACTCAGTGATGAGGCACATTTTCACCTCAGTGGATTCGAACATTAGCAGAATTGCCGTATTTGGGTGAATGATAATCCAAGAGTGATTGCCGAAAAACCAATGCACCCACAAAGAGTGACTGTTTGGTGCGGTTTATGGGCTGGCGGCATCATCGGTCCGTATTTTTTTTCCAAAATGAGGTCGGTCAGGCAGTTACTTTGAATGGTGTTCGCCATCGTGAGATGATAACTTGCCACACAGCTAACGAAACAATGGCTCTTTTGTGTTACAAATTCAATGGCCTTGTTATCTTACATGGTGGCGATGTCAATTGGCCGCAAATATCATGTGATTTGACACCGTTGGACTTCTTTCTTTGGGGTTATTTGAAAGAAATGGTGAAAGGATGAGATAATTCGGCATATTAACGGCATAGAACCTCAATTATGCCTCATCGTCATCGAAAATTTGGATTGGATGGATAATTGAACTATACCAATATTAACGTAATAAAAATAAGTGACAATAATTTCCTAAATAATTTGTTTTATTCAATCAAATCAAAATCGGCCCTTAAAATTAAACCACCCTTACATACTTTTAAAAATATAAGCCGACATACTTACCTAAATCCTATTTTAAACTGTTTTGAACTGCCATGTTCCGAATTATCATACGACGCATATCCTTAATTTAAACATTTCGATGAATACAATGTAGGCAAAGTATTCACCAAGATCTAGCGTCCATTATTTTACGCTTTGTTGACATCATAAACTGTAAAATCGAAACAAGTCTTACCTTAAGAAGACTCAGCTATGTTATTTGGATTTGCTTTAGAACAGAAACAGAAACATATTTCCAAATTAACAAAATATAAATGTTTTTTTTTTCATTTTTTTTTTATTTAAAAAAAAAGAAATTATTTATTTTATTCTTTTAAGAATATTAAACGAATGATACATTTGTGTATTATAACAAAATTTTTAACTTAAACTACATAAATACAATATGAAGATTACGATGAAAACACTACCAGTTATAACAAAGTATAATAAGTGTATTAATAATTAAAACATAAGTTGTTATGTTTTAAAATTAAAAAAAGGAATACTGTTCGGCAAATCGCCTGTATTTTCGCGGAAAATACATTCGAATCTACGTACATAGCTAAACATATGAAATACAATGAAAATTGCATTTTTTCGATAACTTAAATGCTCAAAAACAATTCATTTTTGAAAACCAAAATTATTAAAGTACAAAGAAAAAAATGAAAACAAATTTTTAAACAATAAAATTACAAGAAAAAAAATAAACATAAGTCTTCCAAATGCCAAAATACAAATTTCGAAAAAAAAACGAAACAAAAAGTTATCGCTTACACAAATTAGTCCAAAATATTTACACTAGGGACTGCCTACATCGAACCCAATCAACGTGTCCGATCTAGAGCTTCTCGTTAGTGGTTTGTGTAGCTTAAAGTCGTAAAAGGAATGCTGCCATTGCCAGCATGTGCGACAGAAGTAGCGGAAGCAAGCTAGCTTTCTGCAAAAATATGGACCGTGTTGGACGCCGCACAAAGCGCATAAGGTGTCTTCAAGGTAAGGGTCCACTTGAATAGTCTTTGTAAATAAGGTCGTCTTGATTTTGATAAAGCCGGCGGATACAGCCTTCATGTATGAGCGACTGTTGTTGAACGTAACTCTTCCAGATCCTATTGGGTACTTGTACTTGTCTGTGTCGATTCCGGCATAGATGACACCATCGAACAAGTCGTTCATTATTTTAGCCAATCCCTCGGCAGTCAGCTTACCGTGTAGTGCTCCTACAAATACCGTTTTACTTGGATTCAGCTTCTGGTGTGTTGCTGTGACAAAGTTAGAGTCTGAAATTGTCCAGGGTATGATCTCGACCTGTTTCGTTCGTATGCGTCCAGATGATATGTGAAAGTAATAATTGCCAGATGAGTCTGAGTTGGACGTAGTACATGCAGCTAGCAGCTCTCTTACTTTGGTTTCTGCTTCGAATATGACGTAAGCGTACCCCTTTGGCTGGACAGCATGTTTGTCACGTCTCGGCCATTCAACACGTATTCTCCCAAAAGGCTCAAACAGCTTGTTAAGTGATTGCTCACTCATATCCCAGGGTATTCCTCCGATGAACACTTTTGGCGAATATGTCGTTGTTCGGTTACAGTGAGTCGGTAAGATGGTGGTTATTCCTTCAATGAATACTTTTGGGGAATATGACTGTGCACGAACTAACCGGTTTGGTAAGATGCCGTTCCAACAATAAGGAGCTTTATATGTGCTAAGGTATTTACTATCCATATTAGCCTCTTCTTTTAGTTGCATCTCTGGATCGAAGCTGTAGTTCATTTCACTTCCACCATTACACTGCGATGGCGATGGCGGTGGCATTGACATCGGTGACCTTGGCATCTTGAATGGACCTCGTGGTTCTGTAATTTTAACATTGTCACCCATATTACAATTTGTGTCCATTCCCACTACACAACGAATTTGAGGAAAATCATCGACTGCAGGCTTTCTTGGGTTAAATAGTTTTTTACGTTGGTTCTGGTCAGTTTCACATTCCATCACATAACGAGGTGAGGTTTTAAAGTCGATCATGTTGTGAATATTATTATCGGCGTTAAACTTATTTTGTCGCCTAATTTTGTTAGTCTCTTGCCAAGAGTTTACCGAATTTATTAAAGCCATGTAAAAAAATAACTTACACCGATCCGGAGTAATGTCGAATAAAACTATTAAACGTGACCAGTTCCGTAGAACTATTTGACAAAAGACTATACAGCAAACTGAACACCAGCCGATTAACGGATCATTTTGACTTAGAAAAACAAGTCAACAAAGACATACGTATTATTGGATTATGTTGAGTTATACTAGAAAAGCCCTGCAGAATTAAATACCGGTGATTATAGAAGTATAAGAGTAAAGCAAGGCTCTTTTGTACTAGTTGTGTATTCGGTTATGTTTACGATAAATAAAAGGTTTCTCTATAGGAAATAATTTATCCAAAAATTGATTCCTATGTTAATTCAAGAGACAGAATTTAGAATTGATTCCAATGTTAATTCAGGAGTCTCTGGGGAAGATTTTTCACACCAAGTATATTCAAAGGTATGAAATATAATTTTATGGTAATATTATTAAAATATATAGGTGCATGGGATGGCTAGGATCTGATGCACTTTTTAATCAAGACACACGTACATGCTCTTATTGTTTTTGTTTGATAAATCTCCCCTATTCAATAATTGTTATCTGGAGTATTTTCCGCTCATGGATTTCAATGCATGATTGCAAAAATGTTTTAAGCTTTCGAAAGTATTAATAGCCACAGTCACCACATTACATCAAAGCTTGTTACAGCTGCTCATCACATTGCAAACACATATCAAAGAAAGCTCCGATCACACCACTAATCAATTCAATTTCGAGTGTTATTCCTAGTCGCCTTGAATAGTAATTAGACAGAATTGGAAATGCCAACTAGTTCCACATCCACAATTTGTCCACCAAATCTGACTCCAGTGTGGTAGGAGAGGTCTTATTCTTCAGATGCTTAACGTAAGAACATCATTTCGCCTTATCTTAGTTGAATTTTTAATGCGGCAGGGCAATTCAAGAAGAATTGTCCCGGTTGAAGTGTAACGTGATATCTAAAATGAATATCTTTATCTTCAGTGACAACAAAGCACCAATAAAATAAATGATAAATATCTCCATTACATCAGTAACACCACTCAAATGTAGACTGCCGACATGGCATAACACTGACATTCACTTTTTCTGGGTGCCTGGGCATATATAGGTAACTTACTCCCCTTTTGGGGGAAGTAATCAGTAATTACACAAATTACGTTATATACCATAACTAGAGAATAGCTCAGAGAACACTGGAATGCATGAACATGTAAGCAGACGACGTTAACTTCATATCGATCTGTGCGGAAGGTTAAAGGATTGATATCACCTCCAGAAAACTATCTTGGTAAAAAAAGAAGTAAACAGTAGGTAATTTAAATATGTCAGCTTGTTAGATAATTTACCCACAACAAGAAACTTGAAGGATTGCGTATTTGTACAATAAGAGTACGGGAACACATATAAAATGTGATGTGATGTGAAAGCTAATCGATTTGCTGTTCAGTGTTCTCAATTCAGCATATTGGACAACACATCATATCTTTGTTCTTAACAAAAAAAAACTCAATTTTACAATTATGATGGCTATTTTTACTATTCATTCGAATACTGTACAGAAAATCACTGCACATTTGAATGAAGATGCTAGAGGATTAGGATAAATATGTGTTATTGGTTTCTTTTGACCGGCAGCGTTTTTTTGATTTAAAAAATTCGTTTAATGTCTTTTTAAATAATGGGTGGTTACATTTTAAGGGCTGTTTTTGATTTTGAATAAAATACAAATTGTTAAGTAAATTATTGTAATTTATTTTTATTATGATAACATTGATATGGTTCAATTATATGTGGGACAAAATATCGTCCAATCCAAATTTTCGATGACGATTAGGAGTAATTGAGGTTTTATGCCGTTAATGTGCCGAATTATCTCATCTTTTAGCTCTTGAATTGTTGCTGGATTGTCGACGTACACCTTTTCTTTAAATAACCCCAAAGAAAGAAGGCCAAGGGTGTTAAATCACATGATCTTGGCTGCCAATTGACACCACGTGAGATAACACGCCACCGTCCAGTTGAAACCACATACATATCTTCCAATTCGGGCCATAAAAAGTTCGTTATCATCTCACGACAGCGAACACCATTCGCAGTAACTGCCTGACCAGCCTCATTTTGGAAAAAATACGGCCCGATGATGCCGCCAGCCCATTAACCGCACCAAACAGAGTGTGCATTGGTTTTTCGACAACCACTCTTGGATTATTTGCCCAAATGCGGCAATTTTGCTTATTGTTGAATCCACTGAGGTGAAAATGTGCCTCATCACTAAAGATGATTTTCTTCGAAAATTGATCATCCACTGTTGCCATTTCTTGCCACCATTCTGACCATTGATGACGATTGAAATGGTCAATCATAATAAGCCTAAATAACTTTAACGCGTTGATCGATTGTGTACCTTTCCATGGTTCAAATTAAGCTAGTCTGAAATTGAGAAATGTTAAACGAAATTCAGAAAAAAACTTGACATTTATGTGTGATTTACATTCAACATCGGCCATTTAAATCTAACCACAAATAAAATTTACTAACAAAATAAACAGCTAATGACTGAGTGTAAGTACGGCAGAGAAATACAACAGGTATGCGATATATTTACATCGTATACACCGATATAAGTACCGCTGCCACAAAATGAAACAATGAATTAAGACTTTTTGGTTTCGCTTCGAAACAGATTTACCGATAATCTTGATGATAAGTCCAGCGAACGAATCTTCCTTATCGATATAATAGCATCGCTAATCAGAAAAAGTAAAAGAATATTATGAACATTTATTATTGTCTATTAATTCCAACTGTAGGTAGTGGACTCATAATTCAATCTCCCACATCCACTACGGACTACGGATCACATAGAAAAAAGAGCTATTAACTGATAACTGCGGGTGCCTGTTTACCACTTCCGGTTTCATACTGTGAAAGTATTGCATATTTCTTGGTGTTAGAAGTAAATATTTTCTTGCCTCGCAAAACAGCAGTTTGAGTTCAACTGGTCAAGGTAAGACTCTGAAAATGGTTGCAGATTGCAGCCATTATAGTTTATAGCACGTAATGAATTAGAATATCAATTTCAGTAAAACTTTCAAATTTATATGAGTTAGGTGGTATGTGGTGAATTTATTGGGATATTACATTGTGCAATTTAAATCCATTGCACTAGCGTATGCCAAATAGTCAGCTACTCAGCTTCGAATGCTGCCACTGACAAACGTCAAATTCGTCATTCCTGTCGTTTCGCAAAAAGTGGGATACGCTTTGAAGAAAGAGAACAGAGTTTCTTCTTCACCATCGTAGTTTTTAATTTCGTTTTTTGTTAAATTTTAAGTATTTTACCATAAAGCAAATTGTGCAGGTAAACATTTTACAATTTTCGATTAATATACAGCTCACTGCAGGGTGCCCATACGTGGTGTTTCTTTTTGGCGAATGTTTGTGTTGTGTGCGAGTTTTTAACTTGATCGACGTCTGAATCATCCGAAGTATTTTTTTTTGTGTTTTGAAAATCGTAGTTATAGAGTAATTTTATTATTTAGAATTTTCTCCTAGCTAAGGTGATTTCCAAAAATTTATTTCATTAGCCTCGAAATACAGTTGTCCCATTTTTTTTTTCTTGGTAATTTAATTCGCCAAACAAAATCGATTTGGTTGTCTGTCTAACTGATATTCACCAGCATGACATCACGACAGCAACAAACATACCGCACAGAAATTGAGTCATTCAACGTAAATTTGGTGGCAGATATCACTATAGACTCTTTATTCTCAGATTATCAACAGATAAATGGCTGCTGGAACAACGCTTCAAAAAGCCATCGATTTGGTAACTAAAGCAACCGAAGAGGATCGCAACAAAAACTATGCAGAAGCCCTGCGTCTTTACGAGCACGGTGTGGAGTATTTTTTACATGCGATAAAATGTATGACAATCTTTTATTAATTGACATTTAAATAAAACTAAAAAAATGTTTGTTGCAGATGAAGCTCAGGGTGAGAAGGCTAAGGATTCTATTCGAGCCAAGTGTTTGCAGTATTTGGATCGTGCCGAGAAGCTCAAGGAATACCTGAAGAAGGGCAAAAAGAAGCCCATTAAAGAAGGAGAAACCGGATCAAAGTAAATTTATTTGAATTCTAATCGAGTTGTTACATAAATCATGTTCTTTTATTTTATTCTCAGGGACGACAAGGACAAAAAAAGCGATAGTGATTCTGAAGGCGAAGATCCTGAGAAGAAAAAACTTCAGGCGAAATTGGAAGGCGCCATTGTTATTGAAAAACCACATGTAAAGTGGTCAGATGTGGCTGGCTTAGAAGCTGCCAAGGAGGCTCTAAAAGAAGCTGTTATTCTGCCGATAAAATTTCCACACCTGTTTACTGGCAAAAGAATACCGTGGAAGGGTATCCTGCTATTCGGACCACCCGGTACTGGCAAATCATACCTTGCCAAGGCAGTAGCCACCGAGGCGAACAATTCCACGTTTTTCTCAGTTTCGAGTTCAGATTTAATGTCCAAATGGCTGGGCGAGTCTGAAAAGTTGGTCAAGAATCTTTTTGAGCTTGCGCGTCAACACAAGCCGAGTATCATTTTTATTGATGAAGTCGATTCGATGTGTTCGGCACGTTCGGACAACGAAAACGACAGTGTGAGGAGAATTAAAACAGAATTTCTAGTTCAAATGCAAGGCGTTGGTAATGACACTGATGGCATTTTAGTACTGGGAGCTACGAATATTCCGTGGGTTTTGGATTCGGCTATTCGGAGACGTTTTGAGAAGCGTATCTACATTCCGCTTCCCGAACAACATGCTCGACTGGTTATGTTTAAAATTCATTTGGGCAACACTTCACACGTTCTGTCGGAGGATGACTTGAAGGTTCTCGCCGGTAAAACTGAAGGGTAAGCTTTGATGGATATGGATTAAAATTAAGTTTCAACTAATTGGTTCATTATTTGTATTGACAGATACTCCGGAGCTGATATATCGATTGTTGTTCGTGATGCTTTGATGGAACCCGTTCGAAAAGTGCAACAAGCTACTCATTTCAAGGTAAGCAAGCGAATGTTGATAATTATGATAATAGGAAATCCGATGGTAAAATGTATCTTGAAACATCTGGAAGATCATTAAAAAAGTTTAGTCATCAGAGTCTTACTCCACGGCAATCCAAGTTATAAACCGTTTGACAAGATAATTGAGAAGTCCTTGTTCGAGGTGAATCAGTCTATGTTTTGAATTTTTTCACCTCCTAATCGTTTGTAGGTCTTTGTTTGTGGAAGGATGTTCGGTCCTCCTTGTACTGTCGAACATGAAATCTGGGACTCGAAAATTCTTTTCACTGTAGCATTACTTGACTATATAAGCTCGGCCAAATTAAGCTAAATAAGTCGACGTGTTTTTAGCTTCTGCCTTACATCAACATATTAGTGACAGCTCTTCTATCATACATGAACACGACCAAATATTCGAGAAGAATTTGTCTGCTTTTCTTCTTATTGTCCAGCGTAAAATTGCATTGGTAGGACTTCTGTCACATCTAGAGCAAATATTTGGGCCTTCGAGTTCGATTTACAACGGACATTCTTTATTGATCCTCCATAACATTTGTCGGTTTGATGTTAATTTCGGGGCAGATGGACTACCTTAATACAACGAAGTTGTTGCATATACTTTGACTTGTCCTCGTTATTAACAAGACTGCAGTGCAGTGACCTAGTGGTAAGTTCGTTGGACTACTAAGCTCGGTTCAAAGGTTTGACCCTGTATGAGCCTAAAATTCCAGTTTCGACTTTTCATCAATGCCTTTAAATGTCGGCACTATGGGAGCGACCAATGATGATATCTAGCATTCCTAGTAGCTGTGGAGATTTGCCTTTCTAGCTTTCACCTGCCCTCTTGTAGAAATCTGGTACATGTTTATAAAAATGCACACATTCGAGCCTTATACTGGAGGACAAGAAAAACACGTTACATTTCTTGTCTTTCAAGTATAAGGCCACGGTTACGACCAACGCTATTAAGAGTAGGCGCTAGTAAATCTAATGTATGGTTCGCGCTAGTCCAAGTTGGTCAGCGCTAGTCCACGCTAGTCCGCGCTTGCCATTCTGTGTATCAAAACTCATCTGATTTCGAACTAGCTTAAACTAGCGTGAACAATCGTTCACGGCTTTTCTACTAGAGCACTAGCGCGCACTAGATCGCACTGGCTTACTAGCGTTGGCCCAAAGAGTATAGAACTACATACAGTACGCATCACAGCTAAAAACTTTGCAGCCGTTTCAGACGGAGGCGGTAAGTGCGAAGGGGAAATTTCGTCGATCAGCTATGCTGTTGCTTGATGCTGGGGTTGCAATGTAATGTGAACACTGGGGTATCAATATCAGTACCCCACATAGAATATTTTCGTTGTATGAGATGGGCAATCTATGTAGTTTTATACTCTTTGGTTGGCCGTTACCGCGCCCCAAGGCGACACAACTGCTCTATAGAGCTCCAAGAGAGTTGTTTTTTTCAGGATTTGTGTTAGTATGACATACACTCGTACGTGACGATAAATGTGGCGGAATTTAAAAACCCAATACTTTTACATTACGGCTCAATCAAGCGTTCCACAACGCAAACGGACTACTATGAAGCAACGCATACTATTCTCAAAACGCATTGTGAATACATTAACTGCGCAGGTAAAATCAAAAAAGAACAGTCAATTCTTATGATGCTTAACAAATGCAAATCAGCGCAAAAGTATCTAGAACCCGGCATCAGAAAAGCAGTATTTTGTCTTTGGACGTTCAAAAAGTACCTACGCTTATGCCCGCCCCGGGGGTTATCATGAGACATGCGATCGCGTTTGTTTTAAATGGTACCTATGGAGCTGATATTTCAGTAATCAGGAATTCTTTCGTCTATCAAATCTTGGTTGATAATTTAAGATTTAAGAAAAGAGAAGGTGTTCTGCAGCTTTTCATTTTCATATGTAGGCCCTGAACTTCAAATTTGTCTCCCTTTGAGCCAGAGATGGCTTTGTATTGGTAGTAACATGTAACGATGTAACGTGTTGAGACTTGAATGGTTATGTTTTTTTTTCTAAAGCCTATTAGCGTGTACTTGTCATATATACAAGCGTTTTTGGATGGGTATTGATAGTGAAGTAGGTGCAGTGGCCAAGTGGTGAGTGCGTTGGACTTCTAAACGCTTAAGTTTTTTTCCACTTCTCCACCTGTTGCTATTCTGACAATACACTGTCATGAGAAGCTTCATAAATTTGCCGCTCGGATTCGGCGTGAAACTGGAGGTTTTCTTCTTTGTGCCTAAAATAATACATTGGCATACATAAATTTATGGTAAATGTCAGATATTTCATTCCATTGATAAGCGAACAATTCAATGGAAGAGTATGACATCCTAAAATAAGTTCATGAAAATGTTTGTGATAACAGAATGTGTACACCTTACCAATATATACCTTCCATTTCTATTTATTGTAAATTTGTTGTTTTTTTTCTGCCTAATAAGTCACCACCGTATCTCTTAATAGAAATTTAAAATAAACGCCTTTGTAAGTGTTACGTATAGCATAACAAAAAAAGTCATGCATGTTGCTCATAATTTGGAACTTCCCAAGAGCCCTCTTTATATAAACAATCAAACGTCACACTGTGGAACGAAAAAAATAAATAGGTGACTTTCCTCTGTGCAATGAGTAATATGACAAAAGTATTAAACAAGTGATAACTCTTAACGATTAAGATATCGACTAGCCGGCATGCGCCAGTAAATTATATGAGTTTCGTGCGCATGTTTCAGATATGATAATAGTCGAAATAATCTTTGGATAAATATATATTTTTCCTTTTCATTTCAGAAAGTAACAGGTCCATCACCACTTGATAAAAACCTTATTGTTGATGATTTGCTAACACCATGCTCGCCAGGAGATTCTGGTGCCTTCGAAATGGCATGGATGGACGTTGACAGTGATAAATTGTTTGAACCTCCCGTCACAATGGTAAACTCTATGAAACCACTTAATCGAATGGTCATTTATTTTTTCTCTTCAACATCCAGCGTGACATGTTAAAATCTTTATCTCGTACGAAACCAACCGTCAATGAAGATGATCTTAAGAGATTGCAAAAGTTCACAGAAGACTTTGGCCAAGAAGGATAAATATTTTCAGCATTGGCTCTATCTGTTTTGTTCATATAATAACATTTGAATACATTTGATGTCCATATAATATCAAACACAAAATGTTATTTTTTATCAAAATCCAAATATTTAAATTGTTGAGCTTTCGCAGAACAACTCTTAGGAGATAGTTTGTTGTCCGTCTTTCATTTCTACTTAAACAAAATTATTATTTTCACTTGCAAATTTACATACTACACAGATACATATATGAAGAGTTATTTTTTTATTGATATAAGAATGAAAACAACAAATTTCGGACTTGATATGATTGATGTGTTAATCGAAAAAATTAAATAAACTTATTACACTGATGAGATTTGACGCCTATTTTCTAAGCAGTTAATGATTCAATGATTTAAGTGAGATATAATAAAAAAAATATAATTAGTTACATTCTTGAAATAATTAAGCACTTAATTTTAAATTAAAAAATAAACGAATACCAGAATACCATACGAGAGTGATTGGAAGGAATGAAACTGTGAGAGAAAAATTGTTTGTTTGATTCCAGTACGAATTCGTTGTCTTAAGTAGTGTGTACATTAAGGAATTGCTAGATTTAGATTGGATAAGGTTGAACTGCGGGTAAAAGCTCTATTTCCATAGAGCAATAGGCTTTATGATGTGTCCACTGAAGGGGGTTTCAAGTTGTCATCTTAGAGAAGTACAATACCGACTTTTATTCTACGGGGAAACCAACTTACTGGCCAACTGATGTTACAAAAATACCGGATTTACAGAAATTAAAGCCTTAAAAAGCTCCGGGTTATGACCTTATTACAGGAGAACTTCTTAAAATGTTGCCCGTAAAAGCATTAACTAAACTCCTCTACATTTTACATGCAGCAATTAGATTAGAATACATACCAAGACAGTGGAAATGGTCCCCAAATTCATAAATTTAAAAATGCTGCATGCCTGCTAATTTCACGTTCATTATTGTAAAAGTACTGCATTATCATCGCAGGAGCTTGACAGTACATGTTCATAGAAGAAAATTTACAGTCAATATGCTGTCAATTGTGCTTTTGTTTTGTTGTCGAGCTGCAGAGAAATGGCAGGAGAAAAGTTGTAAGTTAGATTTTTACAAATTATTTAATTTTCCACTAGATATGTAGAAATAACTATTTAATTCGCATTTAGAACTTATTATTACAAATGCACAAGAGCAAAAAAAATCTAGTCGGACGATGATATGAAATTGCTTGTATCCTTTCGGATTGCAATTAAAGCCAAATTTATATCTGGGCGAAGGAAGAAGTCAGTGCTCTTGGAAAAAACTTTTAGCGAAAATAAAGACTATTTCTCCCTTATTTCCGTATAACAAGTGTGAAATTCTCCGCAAATTTCAAAATCGCAAAGAATTTAATATGAATAAAATTTGTATGCTATATAGTATAAAATGTATGACATCTGCCTGCATATTAATCGAAAATGTACCCTTACGATTGTAGTAGCTCCTGGGGTATATTTTGAGTGCAATTATAGAAATTTGTGTGCCTGCGTACACTGAATCCAAAAGGCCTCGTACAAATAATAGGTTTTGGGACTTTCATTGAATAAGATTTCATCAAATTTTTAATATTTTGTTGTAATAAACTAAAATAAACGTAATTGAATTCAACTACATATATAAAAGTAATTAACAAAAAAGTCTAACTATGTGGGGTACTGATATTGATATCAAAGTGTTCACATTGCTACCCCTGCATCAAACAACAGCATTGTCGACGCATACGATCGACGAAATTTCCCCATCGCACTTACCGTCCGCGTCAGAAACGTCTAAAATTTTTTTGCAGCTATGAGTACTCTATGTAGTTCTATAGTCTTTGATTTGAGTTATCGATGTTTATGTGATTAGTGATAATGAAGATGTATTTTTGGAATTAGAGTGATGATGGACATATGAATATGACGACATTTTTAAAACGAGATATCGGGAACTCCTCTCACGTTTGTGGGTGTAAATACAAATTGCGGTGCTTTGAAAAGGGCAGATTGAACGAGAGAGTCTGCATAATGAAGATAGAAATTGGGTGGGATGACGTATTCAGATTTGATGATGTATTTAGTTGTATAACGGTACTTTTGGCTAAAATTGCCTTTTGAATGTCTTTACACTGGAGATCTTGCAGTATGAACTAAGGCGATTTTTGTATGATTGTAAAACTTCTCTTGGGACGTTGTTATGTAAAATGAATATTAGATCAAACAAAGTATCGGTTATCGCCTGATCACCGAAACCAAACAGCAGATAGATATGGAAACGCTTGGGAATACCACCTGTTGTTGGTTATTGTAAGAGAATGAGATGAGTTTATACATCAGGTCAAACTATGGAGGTGGTAAACAGAGAAAAAGTGCGAGAGCGAAACTAAGCAGAATACAGTTTCACTTCTAGCACGTGTGAGCTCACACTCGATTTTTTTTTAATTTACAAAAGATGATAGTTGAGCCAAATTCCTTCATATAGATCAAGCTTTCGATATTATGGTACAAAGAACTGATCAAAAAATAGAAAGCTTCCACCTAAATATTTCTCAGAAATTCTGCAGTAATAGAAATAGTAGAATACAATAGAAGTACCATCGAAAAGGCTTCAGAAGGAAGTAGATAATATATCCATATGGACCAGAAATGGCCAGTTAAAATAAATTACCTAGAGTCAACAAAAAAACGTCCAGCACATACCAGTATTCATATATAACAATGAAGTATACAGTACGTAAACCGTTCCTACAAAAACGTTTTTGTTTCCCTATCACATAGCATATGCCATACATTTCGTATATAAGATATTTGTTCTTGACTTCAGTACAATATTTTTGAAATCCGCCCACGGATCGGTGATTTTGTTCCAAAGACAAGAAGCTTTGATAAAAGTGCCTGAACAAGGATTGGATGGGATAGTTTACACAGTTTAGAAAATCATTTCAGGCGTTTCTCATGATCCTAACGAGTATAGCATATGGTTGCCCGTCAAGTGTTTTAGGGTGCTAGAACGGTTGACATAAATGCGGAATTTCGAAAACCTTCCAAAAAGGTTTTTATGGGTGGTTGACACAAATGCGAAATGTCAAAAACCTCCAAAAAAGGAGTCAAATCCGGATAACGGCATGCCATTCCGAAATGTCCTTTATTTAGATTAAGCGCCTTTGGAAGTGTTTTTAATTAAAGCACCCATCAATACCCATGAAGTGTACTCCGACCTATTGGGAGCAAATGTCACCTACGTGCTAATCATAAGTCGTTAAAAGAACATTCCACCAACATGTTCACATACAGGTCTTAACTCACTGTTACTGTTTAAAAAAAAATTAACCATGGCGACCAACAATCTCAGCTGAAGGAGTTGCAAACAGACTTTTGGTATTAGCCCAGTATCCAATGTACTGCTTGTTGAAAATTGGATCATCGCTGCAAACAAAAAACAAATTGCACACTCCAATACATTTTAAAGTAGGGCACCACATGCGATCCTTCGAGAATTCTTGCACAGTCATAAGAACGGATGGTATGTAAGGTCATCTACAAGAATTCGTCGCAGAACACTGTGTGGATTACAAATTTGAAGCTCTCTTTGCCGCAATGTTTTCAGATCATCTGATTGGACGAGGGACACCAATTCTTCGTCTTGTCAGCTTCGCGGTTTATTTGAACGTAGTGACCCAAGTAAAAATTGATTTCCGTTTTGGTACATGAACCAAAGGGCTGCATTAAAGCGATCTTGGAATGCGACCTACGTTAAGATCACAGAACATCCGTTCGAAATCTAGTCATAAACAACAAACCCACTCTCCTCATTGTTCCAACACATTATGGCGACATGTCTTTTCAATCCGCCTTGGGTGTTATATGAACAGCCATAATTCCGACTCCGGCTTTTCTTTGTACTGGCCTTATACTCCGTCGTATGTTTTTCTTACTTAACTTCAATAAGGCGATACCGACTTAAGATCAGATTCATTAAAACAAAAGCATAAAAAAATGAAAACTTTAATTTAAATTGGTACCCAATAATGTGCTGGACCTAAAATACTTAAGTTTCCCGAGTAACATGTAACATTGGCCCAGTTATTTTATAGAATGATATCATTTTCTGCAAATAAATCTCAATTCTATTAGCAAATAATATAAAATATTAAGGGACGTATAGCTTACTCTACATAGGCCTAAACTAAGGCTGCATATAGACTGATTTGTCTGTGTGACGAGATCTTTTTCTTTCGGATTTGTCACACGAACACATGGAAAGTTATCTTCTCCGTTTTCGATTGCCACTATACCGTCTCGGGCAAGGAAGGATACTTGAAACGCGTTCTCCACGGTATTCATAAAGTTGTTTGGATCGATGATTAGTTTGAAATATGGAATTGGAAAACGATTGTTCGCTTCGAAAGCCTAAATAAAAGTCCAAAATTTAATTCATTTCTACAATCTTTCTACGAAACGTCTTTTTACCCTTTGAATCTGGTTTAGGATAATTTTAACCTTCATTGCGCCTTTGTCTTGCTTGTCCAGTTGTGATATACTTTCTGGTTGCAGTTGTTCTGCATTCTAAAATGGTCAACTCTAGTAATCTTCATCACTATATATGGCAACTGACTTACGTTTTTAGTTGTTGGTCTTCTCTGCCGTTCTTTTGCAACTTTCTGTGTATCACTATTTGGATCAAACGAGCCCAACATAGAAGCGGAAAACTTTGATGCTCGACATATTGAAACAGCGATATCAGTTAGGGCAGTCCAGTTGTCACAGTCATCTCTGAAAACAAGAGCAGCCTAGACCATCTTAACATTAGTGGATGTGTCCTTATCAAAATACTTACTATGGAGCTTTGATAAATGCCATCGTTGAAGTCAGTTCCAGCTTCCATAACTTTCGACACCAATTGATGGCTCATCTTGAGCAGCTGTGCATCCATTACTACTTCGGCAGTGTGTTCAGCACGATCTCCGACATTGCCCTCTTCGATAATGTCATCACCCGCGGCTATGATATGCTTAATGGCATTTATGTTATCGACTGCACTCTGCGTTTCAATATTCACACCTGTGGGATAAAAAAGTTCGTAAGAAGCCTCCTCCACAGTAATTTAACATTGAATAGTACAACACTACAACTTCTTTAAAGATTGCAGTAGTTTCGATTTGGTTATATTTCGGTCCCAGCATTCTTCATTTTAGGAAATAATTTTATTATGTCCATAAGTGCATTGCATTTAATTCAGTAGAAACGGATTTGCGCTTACCAATTGTGTTTCCCTTATCTAAAAGATGTTTCAATCGGATTTTTCTGTCGGCAGGAATTGAATGGTTTAGGTCACCCATGATAACTATTTTATTAGATTTAACGAAATTCCACGACAAGTAACAAGATTGATAAATTAACTAACTAACTAGTATTATCAACTTAAGTGACCTCTTCGGTCTTCAGAAAAGTAAAATGTTAACGAAATAATTCAAATAACAAAAATTGACTGACATTTTTGACAACCATTTGTATATCCCTGTATTTTGGTTCGATGGATGCGTTCAGATGATAATTTAACGTCTCTTTAAACATTAGTTTTACGTGTTCTCTGAGCAAATATACATTAATTTGACTTTTGACTTTGACAGCGGAAAAACATAAATAACCATTTAGTAATAAATTTTTCAATTGAAAATAATAATTAAGAACGAGAAGGGAACAAAAAGAAAAGTTTCTATTAATAAAAAGTGCTGAAATGGGATTAAACTCTCGGTTGTTTTAGAGGTATGCAGTTTTAGAGGTATTCTTGAAACGTCGCACGTTGTAAACTAACGAAGTTTCGTGAATACCCTTAACATTTTTACGTGTAACTTAAGTCCACATGACGCTGTATTTCTTTCTTATTTTGAATAGAGAATTTTGGAATTTTCTTTGTGTTATTGTTCGTTCCATTGGGAATTAACAATAAAATAGTTCTTGTTTTGGAAGTCCATGTATGAGAAGTATTCTATAAACCACTTTTATATGCTCCCATTACTTAAATGTTTTTTGCTAGATCAAGGTGTCGTCTCCATTGACTTATATTATATGGACTTCTAATAGCCAACTTAACGTATGTTCCAAAACAACATACACGCCACTGTTTTACTGCGGAAAACTAAATAAGCAAAAAAAAAAATTTGCATCGTCAGACTGCAAAAAAATTGGTGTTAATGATCATAAAACATTAGTAAGAAATAAATTTACAGAACTATTGCAGAATTTATTTGAAATCACTATTTGTAGTTGTCCATTATTTGAATAGATGACGCTACATCTCGCTGATTAAATAATCTCTTGGCACTAGATTTCGCTATTTTTTTTAGAATGGTATTTTGGAAATTTAAGCTTGATGGCGGTGTGTGTTTCTTTGCTAATCCACAGTGGAACAACGGAGCCTGTGCTGTTTTGGAACATATTTTCTCGTAGAAGCGTATGAAAATGACATTTCACTAGCATTCCATTTATAATAAGACAATGGTTATGACGCTTTTTCTGTCCAAAGATTTTATCTAGAAATTTTAGCATGTTTCATTTAAAAAGTGATCGGACATGTTTGCAGATTTGTTCAAAAGTTATGTAGGTATACTATTAGTTTGCAATAATATGAACATTGCCCCGTTTTAGCAGTAGCGTGTATAAAATGTTTTACAGGAAAATTTATAGACAGATTGACAGATTTTATGATATAGCAACTGCAAAATAGCCTGGACAAGGAATAGTTGGACTGTTTAAATTAGAGTTTAATTAAGACTGACCTGCAAGGGATCCGAGTTCGTATCCTAGTAAGAACTTAGTTTATTTAATAAAATATCATATATTATAATACCAACCGAATTCTTAAGAAAATTCAAAAGCATTAATAATTAATTAAAAAAATATAAATAATCTTTGTAATTAATACAAAATTTGCATACTTTTTGTTAAGGTTATTTTTGAGCTTCACAACTGAGCTTCGAATTGGCTTCCTTTGTCTTATAGAGACCTCAAAGAAGTCAAATAGAGTGCGCCAAACCGTTTTCCATAAGACTTAATAATCGCTTTTGTTAAAATGGCTTTGGAAATTGCTAAAGCCATCATTTTTTTTATCATAAAGCTTATTTCAGGCTTTATCAACATGAAAAATTTGCGTTATTATTCGTTTGCAATTATATTTGTCTTTGTCTCTCAATCGCTCAGTAACATTCTTCAAAATTATTTTTTTTAGTTTGGCTTATATAATTATTTCCGTTGAACGTAAAACTTATATTATCTTGAGAATATAATTCATTTAGATCCATTTCGTTTCTAAAGTACCTAAACGATGGCATGAATGGTCACGTTTAAGCTGCGGGCATGCTAGAACAGTGCTCATTTTAGGGATCCTTGAAACCTTGCACATATTCTATTATTATTATTGCTACTAGATGGTCCTAGTTTTAAGATTGCTCAGCTTCTTCTGCTTCTTCTCTGATTTGTAACGACTGATAGACACTCTATTATGCTTGGATCATGAGCTAAAAAAATTTAAGTATACGTGCCCTGATTTCTGGAAATCAGAATAAATATAGAGTGTATTATATTTATTTGTCTTACATATAATATAACTGTTGTTGTTTAAATTAAATGATTTGATGATACAATTTCTAAAGGTAAAAGAACAAAGTTGTAAAAAAGTGTCAGTTTCAGTGGGGCTTGTTCTTTGGCATTTACAGACGCAATGCCTTCCCATCTCATGTGTAAGTTACCATTTCAAAGTAGGACACTACTTGTAATAGTAATAGCTGGTCAAATATTGGACCTGTTGATGATAAACTTTACTTAGCAATTTGCAGCATCGAAAATCCTATTTTCACCATATGGATGTTTTTGCTAAGAGGTCAATTTGATTTTTTTTGCTTGATTTCAATGGAATTCCTCACCTTATTCACACGCAGCGAAAGTCAACACTCAACTTCATGTTTTATTTAAATTTATAGTTTTTGTGTAGCATTAAACCGATAAACTCTACTTACAGCTGGTAGCGTTTTTTTCTTCTATATTCTCTGATGATTCGTCTTAACCTAGATCACCCATGACCAACTTAACACCGAGCTGCAATGACTTGATCCTCGCTTTTCATGACCTTAATGAACGTTATGCCACAGTGCGGCATAATAAACCGGAAAGATACAATCAAGGCCCACCAATGCGTTAAATTTTGTACACCGAATGTTACAACAATGCCGGTGAGGGTATATTGCTTTTTTGGGGATTACCTATTTGTTTTTTATTACTTGCCCGCAAGAAGATCTGTTCTCCTTTATCTATTCATTTCCATCAAAAAAAAAAAAAAAATAAACAAACAAATAAAGATAAAAACAAAAACGTGTCGCGGTTTGCTAGCTATAGCAAGAGTTCCATTACCAGACCCATGTTCCCCACTCTGCGACTGCGCGCCAGTGTTCGACTCGTGAATTCATCGGTGAGTTTCAACTTTCATCGCGTTTAGTTACTCCGTGGCTCCCGTACACTTCGCTCTTACATTTGTAGACCATCGTTATGGTACCCTAAGTCACCACGCAGCCATTCAACTTTGTCCGCACAAAGTGCATCTTCATATACTCCAACTAACACCACGACCATCACACGCTTAAAGTTTGCGAAAAAGAAATTATTTTGTAGTGGGTTTGTTCCGTCTCCACGCGTTCTTCTTTTTGATTGTTGTTTGTTAAATGTATGTGCGATTTGTGAACATAAAAAATAGTGAACCTAGTTTTGTTGTGAGTTATAGTATTGACACGAAACAAGATTTCGATACATAGTTAAAGATACTTACTCACGAAAGCCCAACTCAAGATTCATCAAGCCGTGTGGATAGAATTGAAAAGATAAACATTTTGAAACACTTGAAGGTACAACTGAAATTGTGCAATATATTGATCAATATTAATTATTTTTACAGAAAATTTTATGACTAACCTCCGGTTTTGTATGGCTTGAAAGTGTTACAACTGTGGTATGTGTGTTGTGTGCAGATAAGTGGTATGCGAACAAGCAGCGGTGCAACTATGAGCAAAGATGGACAATTGGACGGTTTTTGCTTTCAAAAATTGATTTCCAATGGTATAGTGTTCTCTTGCAACTTTAAAGCCTCTCCACTGTGTAGGTAGATTATGTGGGTCAACGCTTATAGTACCCTCGTATACACTTATTCTTTAAGCATGGTGTTGTAAAAGTTTGTCTTTTTTTCACATTTTTTTTTTTGTCTGAATGAAAGTGGAAGCAAATTATGAAATAATGTTCGCTGTGCGACTGATTATTGTTATTATTTCCTTGATTATTTTTTGTTTGTACAATTATTGTGTTCAAGTGCCTGACATGGTGGATACCAGACCGAATTTCTTGAGGAATTGTTATGAATAAATTTCAACAGGCATTCACAGTGGAAGTGCGAACATGGCAAAACAAAATTCAAGCATTTATTTGCGGCAGGTGCTTTCATGTTTTCGCCCTAAGTATGGTAAAAGTCAGCCAAGCATTGTTCCGTAGAGTTTCACTATAATTAAAAAAAAGTAATTGGACATTTGGTAAGCTAAAGCGGAAGAAAAACACATCCTTATGTGAATCGATTTGTGTTTGCTTTATTTGGGTTTGGTGCAATTAATAAATACGAGTAGATAAGTAGGGATAAGTTGATCGCTTAATGATGATTTACTTATGGCTATTCCAGCTTTAAAACATTGGCAATAGGATCTTTATGTTTCTAATCCTATTTTACTATGTAGGTTTTTTATGTTTTTAATTTTACAGATCCCTAATTGCTAAAAAAATTAACCTATTTTCATTCCCGTTTTTAAAACGTAGTAAAAGAGAAAGCTCATGGGAGCTCCATAAAACCCAGTAAAGAAATGGACTGCTAATAAAAGGCAAGAGTCAGGAAGCTGTCATTTGGAATATGAAAGGGCCAAATCGTTTCTTTTAACATTATGTCTTATGCCATTTTTTTTATAAATAGACAACCGGGTTCCGGCATTTTTTGGTAGATCTGTCTCTAAGAGAAACAACGAATTTGAGTGTTTGCTAAAATTTACTGCAAAATTACGCAAATTTCCGGTTTTGTTACTTTACTTATTGTGATATATAACTTTAAGGACTTTGTTACTAAAGGGAATACATATTCAAAGTTTTGATTATTATAAAGTGTTATTATAAGCTTACGTCTAACTTCGAAATATGCTGTATTATTAAGAAAAAATTAGGTTGTGGTATTAAAAACCAAAGCCAAAAAATCCACTAAGTATTTTGCTTATCTTTGAGATCTCGTCTGCAATAAACCCGTTTTTATGTATTAGTTCTTACAAAATGTGTTTGCATAATCAACAAAAATAATATAATATATAAATATATAAATATAATTAATATTTAATAATTATTTTTAAGTCCTTTAATCGAATCACGATATTTGGTACGTTCCGGTTTATAATTCCAATCCAACACTGACTTGCAATATAAAACTTTAGAAAACAATTATGTTAAGTGATGGATTTAATATTAATACCTGGTAAATTTCAAACTTTTTTATAATTGATAACTAATTGCCTTCGAACCTTTAAAATTCAACTGCATATAA